>JAYESD010000005.1:175090454-176290454 GCA_036927565.1 Tuctoria greenei
AACTCGAAGTTTCATACAGTAAAGGTCAGTACCAGGATTTGAGTTGAATACGAAAGCTTTAGTTCACTTCATAATATTTCCATATTGTACTTGCAAACCTCCAGGTGAACTCTGGATTAAAAGTTATACAGGTTTGAATTTCTGGAAATTTTGACAGAACCTCTCCTGTATATGTGGTTATCACCCACAGTTTATACAGGTATATCAAAACAATATATTGAGGTAATGACAAAATAAACATGGTACAACATCATGTTGACATCCCAGAAATAGAATGTTCCATCCTTACAAAGTTGTTATATAGGTCAAAGCGCGCAAATTCCAAACTATGCACAAATGGTTCCTGGTTCTGGACTGCCAGAACAGTGTTTGCGACAATTAGAATTAGGCACTGCTATTGCAAGATTCAGTCCAAGAGTCGAATAGAAAGTTGATAGAGGACTTCCTAAGATTTCTAGAAATGTATATATATGACTATGTCACTGTCGGTACCCACAGACCGGATACCCCTGTGCACAAGGAGAAAACGGCTAAGGACTCGGCCTCTACTTGCAGGCAGAGTCCGAGGCTGCCACGTCGTGGAGGGAAGGACCAGATCCTACCTCCCTGCCGAGGCGGGCTCCTGGGCTGCCACGTGGCCGGCAGGACCGGACCCTCGCCTCCCCGCCGAGGCGGGCTCCGGGGCAGCCACGTGGCACACAGAACAGGACCCTCGCCTCCCCGCCGAGGCGGGCTCCGGGGCTGCCACGTGGCCGGAAGAACCGGACCCTCGCCTCCCCGCTGAGGCGGCCTCCGGGGCTGCCACATAGCCATTGGAACCACCGGGACCAGGCCTGTCTCCCCGCAGGGAAGGGCTCCAGAACTACCACGTGGCCCGCAGGGCTGAGCCTCTGCCCTTCCGCGGAGGTGGGCTCCGGAGGCGCCACATGGCCTGTACAGCTAGGCGCTCGACTCCCCGCAGAGGGGGGCTCCGGTGCGACCACATGGTGGACGGCCAACTCAATGCCGTAGGAGGCCGCAGTAAAGGAAAGAGTGCACTGCTCAGATAGGCATTAAGTACGCACGCCTTCCCTAGGCGAAGCGGAGTCGCGCATGCGCAAGTCAAGGCTCCAGTGTCCTGTCTTGTCCAAGTAGCCGGTACAGACCCACTGCGCAAGACGGACGAGTGAGCCACAGGGACAAGACGAGCAGGACATGCCCTGCCATCATCAACAACTATGTGTAGCCCTGGCGCACGATGCGGCGGGACGACACATTGAAGACCCTCACAAAGGGAAGTAGATAGCATTTAATCCTAGATCTTGTATGGGATTTGGCTCTCCCCAGGACCACCTGTCGGGCCCCGGGGCCCACCTTGTGACTGCAGAGTCCTTGGACTATAAAAGGACTCAGCAGGCGAACTTCACAAGGGATCGAAGCTCATACACGCTCAAGCAAGACAATACACAAACACTCCCGTGGACGTAGGGTGTTACGTTTCGGCGGCCCGAACCACGTAAACCCTCTGTGTTCATCATCTCGCTACGCTCAATCTCCTGGGACTAGCCCTCGTGAATCTAAAGAACCTCCGCGGGCTGCTCTCTAAGCAGGTCCGGGGGAAGTGTTGTTTACGACCTTCGACATTTGGCGTGCTAGGTAGGGGGCTTTTTCCCCGTGAAGATTTCCACCAGCAGCAATGGTGAACGGCCATTCCAACACTGGTTCATCCAGGACGCAGTCACGGCGACAGGCAGTAGCTGAGGACCAGGCATCATCTCGCTCTACGGCGGGATCCCGCTGTAGAGCAGCAAGGTCGGGACCTTCACGTTGCCCTGCTGTCACCTTGCTGACTGCAGGCCGGCACGCCACACCGTGGCGTACTCCAGTCGTGACACCAACTACGGCGCTACCGGCTGCGAGCCCGGAGAGTGCGCTCGCAGCAGCGCGCACGCTACTCCACAACCCACCTGCTGGAGATGCTCCTCAGGGAGAAGCTCATCAGTGGATCAACGACGTCGACCACCTCGTCACCGCTGCGCTCAACGCACCTCCACCAAGGGAGACAGATGCCCAGCCGATGCATGTGTCGTTGTCACGGACTCCAACAGTTGACCGATGGACGGCAGACTCACACTCGACCAGGATCTCGACTACAGACCTGAGAACCAGGCTGCAGCGCCGCAAGTCAGGAGAAGACTACCGAGTCACCATCGAGCGAAAGAGGGAGCGGCGGCGCAACCTCGAGGCAGATTACAGTGCGTCGGGCCCTAAGCCCCAGGCTCATGCTGTGCCTCCACCATATCTGGCGTACGTTATGCCGCCTCCATACCAGGCGTACGTCGCGCCTCCACCTCCACAGGCGTACGCTGCACCATCCCAGCGTCAGTTGTATGTAGGCCCACCTGCACACCAGGGATATGCAGTGCCACGACCGGCGCCAGCCAGCCCCAGCCAAGGGTGTGCAGCTCTGGCGCCTCACCTCCGTTTCGTGGTGTGGCCACGAAAGTTCCGGCCACACATGCCGGAAAAGTACGACGGGAGCGTCAACCCGAGCGAGTTCCTGCGGATCTACTCCACCGCGATACTAGCTGCAGGAGGCGACGAGGCCATCATGGCTAACTACTTCCCCGTCGTCCTGACCAGCCCAGCCCGGTCATGGCTCATGAACCTGCCCCAGGGGTCCATAACCTCCTGGGATGAGCTGTGCCGACAGTTCGCGGCGAACTTCGGCAGTTCCTACAAGTGCCCCAGCACAGAGCTTGACCTCCACGCCGTCAGACAACGCGCTGGAGAGTCACTGTGATCGTTCATCCAACGGTTCTCTCAGGTACGGAACACCATCCCTCATGTAGCTAGCGCATCAGTTATTGTTGCGTTCAGGAAGGGTGTGAGAGACAAGAAGATGCTCGAGAAGCTAGCCACGCATGAAGTTCGTGATCTCTCTGAGATGTTCGCCCTGGCAGACAGATGTGCTAGGACAGCTGAGGGATGCAAATGGCACTCCCAACCCTCCTCAGAGGCAAGGGAGGCCACGCCGACTGAGGAAGGAGCCTCTGCAAAGAGCAGCGGCAAGAAGAAGAAGAAGGGCAATGGCAAAAAACAAGCCAAAGCCCGGAGCCCATGCGGTGGCGGCCGCGGCACCCGGCAGAGCCCGAGCGCTGCACCGAGACAAGCGCCCTCGGCAGTCACCAGAACCTGAGGAGCCTGACTTCAAGTGCCTGGTGCACCGCACAAATAGCCTTAGCGCTAGCGAGTGTCGGGAAGTGAAGAAGTTCACGGAGCGCTTCCGCGAGGAGAAACAGAAGCAACAGCGCAAGGAGTGCGCGCCTCCCCGCCATAGGGAGGGCAAACAGAAGGTCAATCCTGAAAAGGAGGATGATAGCGAGATGGGGTTCCAGGAACCCAGAGGGCAGTGAAGGCCGTATGCGAGGGTGGCGACTCTGACTCCAGCAGCTATAAGGAGCACCGCAAGACCCTCCACGTCATCTACGGGGGTGCCACAGATCCCACGTCCCGAAACACAGTGAAGACTTTGCGACGGGCAGTGGCCGCAGTGGCCCCCGCTCCGAGCCTGTCTCCCCACCACAAGTGGATGAGCACGACAATCAGTTTCGACGCCTCTGACTGCCCGATATACATGGCGGGAGCAGGCGTACTCCCATTGCTGGTGTCCCCGACCATCGCCAACGTGAAGGTCTTTCACGTGCTCATTGATGGTGGGGCAGGCCTCAACCTCATCTCCACGGCGGCCTTCCGGAAGCTGCAGCTGCCGATGTCCCGGCTCACACCTTCGAGCCCATTCTCAGGTGTTGGACCGGGGCAAATCCACCCGTACGGGAACGTCCACCTCCCGGTGACCTTTGGGACCCCAGAGAACTACCGTACGGAGAGCGTTTTGTTCGACGTGGTGGACGTCGACCTCCCATTCAACGCAATCATCAGAAGACCGACGCTCTACAAGTTCATGGTTGTAGCCCACTACGGCTACCTCGTCCTGAAGATGCCGACGCCTTCCGGCGTCCTCAGGGTCAGAGGGGACCGCTTAGATGCAGTATCCACCTTGGAGCAGCTCAAGGCTCTCACAGCAGGGAGGGCCCTGGCTCCAGGGGCGCGAAGGAGAGTCGACCAGAACAGGGCCCGACGCAGCGAGCCTCCACTTCTGCACCCCGCGTGCGACCAGTCAACGACGACGTCCCGGTAAAGGTCGTCAGGATTGGCTCCGAGGCTACCCAGATAACCCACATCGCGGGGAACCTGCACAGCAAATACGAACTCGCGCTCGTCACCTTCCTCCGAGACAACGTTGATGTTTTTGCATGGCAACGATCACAAATGCCCGGGATCCCCAGGGAGGTGATTGAGCACCATCTGAAGATCTACCCTGACCCCGACCGGTGCAACAGAAGCCCAGGAAACAGTCCATCGAGCGGCAGAACTTCATCCGTGAAGAAATCAAGAAGCTGCTTGATGCTAGTTTCATCCGGGAGGTCCACCACCCACGGTGGTTGGCCAACCCGATTGTCATTCCCAAGGCTGGCAGGAAACTCCGGATGTGCATCAACTACACCAACCTCAATAAGACATGCCCAAAGGATCCATTCCCTCTTCCTAGGATAGATCAAATAGTAGACTCAACATCAGGTTGTGATCTTCTGTGTTTCCTAGATGAATATTTTGGTTTCCACCAAATACCAATGTCTAGGGAAGATGAAGAACACACTGCTTTCATAACAGTAGATGGCCTGTATTGTTATGTCTCCATGCCTTATGGACTTAAGAATGCTCTTCCCACCTTTGTACGTGCAATGCATAAGACATTTGGGGACCTCAATAGAGATATGGTAGAGGTGTCTGTCAATGACATCGTCGTAAATATTAGAGCCCGCACATCCTTATTAGACAACCTAGCCCAAGTCTTCAGCAAGCTGCGCACGACACGCACGATGCTGAACCCCGACAAGTGCGTCTTTGGGGTTTCTGCAGGGAAGCTCCTTGGTTTCTTGGTCTCGCACCGAGGAATCGAAGCTAACCCAGAGAAGATTAAAGCAATAGAACTGATGCGGCCGTCGGCCCGCATCAAGGACGTGCAGAAGCTTGCAGGGTGTTTGGCAGCCCTCCGCCAGTTCATCTCAAGACTGGCTGAGCGAGCGTTGCCCTTCTTCAAGATTCTACGGAAGTCGGGTCCCTTTGTGTGGACCGAGGAAGCGGAAGCGGTGTTCCAGGAGCTCAAGAATCACCTGACGATGCTACCCATCATGGTGGCGCCAGAACACTGCGAACCACTCCTGCTGTACATCACTGCAACAACGGAGGTGGTCAGTATGGTCTTGGTTGCATAGCGGCCAGAGCTACTGCCGCATCAAGCACCCGAGGGAGCCCCTGAGGAGGAAGCTGAGCCTCAGGGCTCGGACCCAGCAGAGGACCCCCTCGCTGTGTGCTCCAGTGACCAAGTGCCCTTCGGGTCCCAACCCCCGGAGGTCTGACTAGATCCTGGGGGCCACATTCCCCAGGATACAGACACATTGCAAGGAGCTCCGGACCCACCAGGGAGGGTTCGGACCTCCCAACGGCCGATCTACTACATCAGTGAGGTCCTCCATGTAGCAAAAACAAGATATTTGGAGGTACACAAACTGTTGTATGCAGTTCTCATAGCGTCGAGGAAGCTCTGGGATTACTTCCAGGCTCACCAGGTTTTAGTGGTCACCTCCTTCCCACTAAAGACCGTACTCCATAGCCCCAACTCGACTGGCAACGTCGCCAAGTGGGCAGCGGAGCTGGCGGAGTTCAAGCTGGAGTTCTTACCTCGACATGCAATCAAGAGCCAAGCACTGGCGGACTTCTTGGCAGAATGGACTCCATCGCCAAGCAACCCAGGGGGCCCAGACAACAGAGAAATGGTGCCCAAGGCTCCAGTTTTCACCGAAACCCGCTGGACGCTCTACTTTGACGGCTCCTCGCGGATGGAAGGGGCCGGGGCTGGGGTCCTGCTCCTCACCCGACTGGGGAGTAGTTCAAGTACATGGTGCGCCTCGACTTCAAGGCGACTAACAACATGGCATAATACGAGGCCCTAATCTTTGGGCTAAAAACTGCCCTGACTCTCAATGTCCGTCAGCTTCTGGCTAAAGGTGATTCTCAGCTGATCATCAAGCAAGCCAAAGGGGAGTGCAGCTGCAATGACCCTCAGCTGGCAGCATACCTGCTGCATGTCCGGAAGCTGGAGAAGGACTTTGAAGTCTTGGACATGTGCCATGTACCCCGAGCCGACAACTCAATCGCAGGTGACCTGTCAACGAAGGCCTCCACAGGGGCCCCCGTTCCTGAAGGAGTCTTTGCAAGGACGTTACCGTGACCAACCACTCGGGCAGCCGAACCGGGCGAAGGGGGCGAGCCCAGCACCTCGAAGCTGGCAGTCCCGACGGCCCTGCTACCGTGGAGTCCGCCAAGGATCGTATGCGCCACCGGGGGATCCGAGCTACCGGGCGCCCAAGATCTAGAGGCTCAAGCAAGTCCCGATGCATGGATCTCGGAGGTCCGGGACTACTTGAAAGACAACATCCTTCCCGAAGAACATGCCCTGGCAGAAAGGATAGTCCGCATGGCTAAGAGGTACACGCTGGTGGAGGGGATCTCTATCGGCGTGGCACCAACGACATCCTGCTGCGATGCATTACCCAGGAGGAGGGTTGCGACTTGCTCGCAGAGATCCATGGAGGCGAGTGTGGGAACCATGCATCATCCCGCACGCTGGTCGGTAAATCCTTTTGGCATGGCTTTTACTGGCCGACAGCACTCCAGGATGCCGCCGAGATGGTCAGGAGATGCAAGGCGTGCCATTTCCATGCCAGGAAGATCCACACACAAGCTCAGGCGCTGCAGATGATCCCTCCCTCATGGCCATTCACTGTGTGGGGGTTGGATATCCTGGGACCCTTTCCCAGAGCCGTCGGAGGATTCCAGCACCTCTTGGTCACCGTAGACAAGTTCACCAAGTGGCCGAAAGTCGCCCCAGTTGTCACCATCAACAAGCAGTCATCAGTTAAATTCATCAAGTCGATCGTCTGCCGGTTCAGGGTCCCGAACAGAATCATCACTGATAACGGGACCCAGCTCACAAGTGCAGCGTTCCAGGAATATTGCGAGGACCTTGGGATCCAAGTCTGCTATGCATCTATTGCTCATTTAGAGAGCAATGGACAGGTCAAGAGGGCCAATGCAAAGATCCTCAAGGGTCTCAAGACTCGCACATTCTCACTTCTTGAGAAGCATGGTGCAAATTGGGTAGATGAGCTTCTGTGTGCGCTGTGGGCTAGCCAGACATCAACCAGCCGGGCTACGGGGGAAACGCCTTTAGTCCTGGTGTATGGGGCAGAGGCCGTCCTCCTCGCCAGAAATTACCATGGGCTCCCCCCGTGTCCGGGTGTACAATGAAGCCGCGCAGGACCATCTCCGGCGTGAAGACGTGGACCTCATCGACGGGGGATGAGTGAGAGCGGCTCTCCGAAATGCACGGTACAGGCAGGCGCTCCAGTGCTACCACGAGAGGACCGTGCGGAGTAGGGAGCTAAAGGTAGACGACCTGGTGTTGCGTCGCATACTCTCCCGGGAAGGGGCTCACAAACTCTCTCCTAGCTGGGAGGGCCCCTTCCGGGTTACAGAGGTATGCCGCCCAGGGTGCGTCCGCCTAGCTACGGAGGATGGAGAGCGACTGCCCAACCCATGGAACATCAAGCACCTCCATAAGTTCTACCCCTAGACCAGTGTTAGGACAATTTTCTTTCATTGTAAAAGGTACATAGTGTCTAGGGACAGTACTTTGGGTAACTAAGGCTAGGGAGATGGGGCTCTGAGGGCACATTTCGCTTAGCCTGGTCCAGAACCCTGAGTAGGTGCACTCGACGTCCTCTCGCCCGGGCCGGGTCGTTCCCCTTGTAAAGTGTGTCCCATCTTATGGGAAACCGCAATGAAAGAATGTTGTCCTGCCCTATATAGGGTTTGTCATTCAAAAAATTATCTTTAATTTTTTATGATATTGCTGTAAGTTTGCCATAGCTCGTGATCTATCATGGGCGCTGCCATTTTTTCCCTGCTTTAGCAATAGTGGGAGCCTTGCTGTCTGGTTGCAGGTTCGGTTGCTTGAGGTACCTGCAATGAGCCTGGGGCCTCAGATGTTCCCATACTCGGGGGCCTGTGTCTCCAGATGATCTCCCCCGGGAAAGGCTTACGCCGAGGGGGAGGTCCAGGGGCACAGCCTGCTTAGCCTGGTCTTGTACCCTAAGCCTGTGCACTCTACCTCCCCAACGCTGCAGCTGAGTACTGGGGGCCAGATGGACCACCCTTAAGTAGTATGGATAGCGAGCCCTGGGTGCAGATGCACTGAATTACCCAAGCCCCATGAGTCAGCCCAAGATCGTAAGTCAAGCGACACTAAAAAAGAGCAGGGGAGAAATGACCAGAGGACAGAATTACTTCTCCTATTTTTGATCTATACGCAGGTCTTCAAGGAGTTATTCCGGCAATAACCGTCAGAGTACCCACGAATATGGCGGGCACTGCTGGACTGAAGCTCCAGCGGCACCCCCAGGGGCCCGCCGCTGACCTTTCACCAAAGATGGTGGGCACTGCCGGACTGAAGCTCCGGCGGCACCCCCAGGGGGCATGCCGTCGACGTTTTACCGAAGATGGTGGGCATCGCCGGACTGAAGCTCCAGCGGCACCCCCAGGGGCCCCACCGTCGACGTCCCTGCATACTCAGTTACAGCAATGCTACCTACGCATCCTAAGCTCCCCTGCAACCGTCCGCCCTAAGTTCTAGGTATTTGACATGTGTGCCCATAACAACTGGCCACACTTGCCAGGGGGCCACACTCCGGGGGACGGCAGGTCTGGGAAGCTAAGGAACAACAGACAACTAGAAGATATTGCTGAAAAGTAAAACATGCTAAGTGTGAGGGGCACTCCAAGCAGATTTTTCGTTACAAAATGAAGGTATGTCATCACAAACAACTACAAAGAAAAACTGAAAGAAACACAAGATACAAGCAGCGCATGGGGAGCCCTCAGCCGCTCCGCTAGAATCTCGAGGTGATGAGCGCCACGACATCTGAGACATCAGATTTGGCGGCCTCCTCCCTCTCGTCAATGGGCCCCTCGAGGACCAGCTTGAGAGGGACATCAGGGTAACAGCTCCGGTAGCAGGACAGAATGTGCGTTGCCACCTCCTTCACCAGCATCTTCCCTTCTGCCTCCAGCTGGTTGTCGATGACGGCCCCCAGCGAACGCATCTTCGAGCTGGTGGAGTCAAGAGCTGGGAACACCTGACTCACCTCCTGCGTTGGTTCCCCCACGCACACCAGGCTGAAGCTGAGCGGCACCAGAGCTGAGTCCGCGCCACCCAGGAACTCCCAGACCTTCTAGGCCTCAGCAGAACGCGACGCCCGAAGCTCCTGCACCTCCTACTGGGCTGCCGCCAGCGCTCGGGGGCCGCCGTCCAGGAACCGCTCCTCCTTGGCTGCCAGGGCCCTCTCGCGCTCGCTGACCTCCCTCTCACGGCGTCTCAAGTCACCCTCCTTGAGGGTGATGTTGAACTCACGGTCCAGGAGAGCCTGGCGATCAGTGAACTGGGCTTGCTCCACCTCAGCCAGGGCAGCATCCCAGCGGTCTAGCTCAGCGGCACGGATTCTCGCCCCTTCCTGCTGTAGGATGAGCCGACGGGAGGTCGCCTCCACCTCAGCCTGCTTCACTGCCAACTCCTGCTCCCGTTCGGCAAGAGCAGCCCCCTGGTGAGATAATAGCTGCTGGAGCTCCTTGCAGGACTGGAGCGGGAGCTAGCCTCAGCATGGATCGCCGCGGCGTCTGCCTTCTGCTTTTGGGTGACGACGTCCAGACGAGCGATAATCTCACGCTCCTGGTCGAGGATTTTCATCTCCTCCCGGATGATCGCCTCCCGCTGCGCCACCCGGCTCTTCGCCAACCGGGTCCGGGCTTCCAGTGTCCTCCCCCATCCTCGGAGCTGGTCCTCCTCGTCCTCAAGCCTCCCCCTCTCTCGGTCGAGGGCCGCCCGAGCCTACCGAAAACCGGAGTAGGCTATGACCATGGCTTCAGACAGGGGGAGGGGCTCCACCGTAGCCGCAGGTCCCTACCTCCCCACCTCTTCAATATCGTCCTCCATTTGGAGGACCACCGAGGAGACGGGGACCAGAGCTCCCCCAATCGGAGAAGTCGGGGGGGGGGGGGGGGGGGGGGGACCGCCGCTGGAAGCAGGCGCGTCGTCTCCAGGGGCCCCCTCCCCAGCGGAGGTCCCAGTACTGCTGCCGACGACTCCTAAGCCGGCTCCGGGAGCTCCACCCGGGGCGGTGGCGCCAGCCGACGTAGTAGTGTCAGTCGGCGCGGTAGCATCGGCCGGTGCGGAGTAGCCTGTGGATGCGGAGTCATTGGCGGGCGCGGCACCAGTCGCCGGCGCGCACTGCGGACCCTCAGCAGCTGCTGCAAGGGCCTCGGGCACGAAGGCCCGGGCACCTCGGCAGCAGCAGCCCGGTGCGCCTGAGCAGGGTCCGAGGCTACAGAGGAGCCTCGTGAGCCGGCTGGAGCAGCATGCCCACCCGCAAAAGGGCGCGCGGGCGGAGGAGTAGCCGCGGTTGCGCTGAAATCAAACAAACCTGAATCATAAGGATATTACAGGGTAAACACACAACAAAGAACATCCAAGATGAAATTTATGCAGACTTACCGGGGGACGTTGAAGCTCCACTGCTTCTCGAATGGGTTGGGGGGGTCCGGACCCCCCAAACCCGCGGCGGGGGCTGCTGCGTGTGCTGGGGGCCCCTGAGATGGAGGAGTCGGCGGCATCCCCAAAGTTTGGCGCTCCTCCGAACAGCGAGGGAACGCTAGGGTCCCATCAGCGTTGAGGAGCCTCCCCTTCTTGCGCATTGAGGACTCGGGCGGCAAAGTGGCGCCACCGGCGCCCCCTAACGCCGGGTGCAGCGGGACTCCGGCATCCTGAAGAGGAACAGAGGGGACTGACGGCAGCGACCAGGCGTGCTTCTTGGGGGTCGGGTCCAACACCAGCACTGGTGCTTTCCCTTTCCCCTTGTCAGCAGAGGTGTCGACGCCTCCCCACTGACAGAGCTGGAGCCCACATGAGGGGTCATCGCTTGGGGGATCTTTGTCGCTTGAGGGATCTCTGCCTCCCTCGGCGTCATCGACAATGTCGACCCCCCAAAACAGGTCTCCAATCTGGCGATGTGCCAACCCGGACTCGTCGAGCGTCGGCATCTCCTTCAGCAGCCGCCTCTTCAGCTTGGAGTCTGAGCACAGGGGGCGGCAGGCAGCCGGAAGGGCCAGTCCCTCAGGGGAAACGTCGTCGGCGCAGATCCGAACCAACTTATCATGCAGCAGCTGCTCGTCCAGGTTGGAGCCGGGGCTGGTATCGAGCCGGGTGCAGTCCATTGGGCCGGTGTACATCCACGTCGGTCGGGTGCGGTGCTAGAGCGGAGCCATGAGTCGGGACATGAAGTCCCTCAACACCATCGCAGACATCAGCCCGTGGTCCGCCAGCATCAGGATCCTCTCCAACACTGAGTCAAACGCCTTCTCCAGCTCTGGGCGCTCCTCCCGGAATGACCGCTCGGAGTAGGGGCTCCCGGTGGGGAGGCACATCCGGTCGTGAGCCTTGACCTTGAAGATCATCCAATCTTCGCGCCATTGCTCCCATCGTGCAGCACTGAAGGAAGCAATGTGCCTAGAGGGGACCTTGCTTCGGCACTGGAACTAGTAGGCGCCGATCTGATCCTTCGAGCTTTTGCTGGTGGCCCTCAGTACAAAGAAGTACCTGAGGAGCTTCACCGACGGCATCACCCCCACGAACATCTCGCAGAGGTGATCAAAGACCGCCAGCAAGGCGATCGAGTTCGGCGGGAGGTGGTGGAGTTGGAGGCCGAAGGTCTCCAGAAGCATTACTAGGAAGGCGGATGCTGGTGGAACGAAGCCGGCCAGCACGTATGACGAGAACAGCACCATTTCCCCGTCGGTGAGTTTCAGTAACCCGCAGACCGGGTACCCCCGCGCACAAGGAGAAAACGGCCAAGGACTCGGACTCTACTTGAGAGGTCGAATCCGAGGCTGCCACGTCGTGGAGGGAAGGACCAGATCCTTCCTCTCTGCCGGGGTAAGCTCCCGGGATGCCGCGTGGCCGGCTGAACTGGACCCTCGCCTCCCCACTGAGGCGGGCTCCGGGGCCGCCACGTGGCCAATCGGAACCTCGGGGCCAGGCCCACTTCCTCGCAGGGAGAGGCAACAGAACTACCACGTGGCCCGCAGGGCTGAGCCTCCACCCCTCACAGGGGTGGGCTCCAGATGCGCCACGTGACCTGTACCATCAAGTGCTCGACTCGCCACAGAGGCAGGCTCCGGCGCAACCACGTGGCGGATGGCCAACTCAGTGCGGTAGGAGGCCACAGTAAAGGAAGACGTGTGCTGCTCGGGTAGACATTAAAGTACGCGCGCCTTCCCCAGGCGAAGCGGAGTCGCGCATGCGTAAGTAAAGGCTCCAGTGTCCTATCTTGTCCAAGTAGCCGGTACAGACCCGCGCTACAAGACGGATGAATGAGCCGCAAGGACAAGACGGGCGGGACGTGCACCGCCATCATCACCAACTATGTGTAGCCCTGGCGCGCGACGTGGCGGGACGGCACATTGATGCCCCTGACAAAGGGAAGTAGATAGCATTAATCCTAGATCTTGTATAGGATTTGGCTCTCCCCGGGACAACCTGTCAGGCCCTGGGGCCCACCTTGTGACTGCAGAGTCCTTGAACTATAAAAGGACTCGGCAGACGACCTTGGCAAAGGATCGAAAAATCAGACTAAGACTCATTCACGCTCAAGCAAGGCAATACACAAACAATCCCGTGGACGTAGGGTGTTACGCTCCGGCGGCCCGAACCACGTAAATCCCTCTGTGTTCACCATCCTGTTGCGCTCAATCTCCTGGGACTAGCCCTCGTGAATCCAAAGAACCTCCGCGGGCTGCTCTCTAAGCAGGTCTGGGGGAAGTGTCGTTTAAGACCTTCGACATTTGGCGCGCCAGGTAGGGGGCTTTTTCCCCGAGAAGATTTCCACCAGCAGCAATGGTGAACAGCCATTCCAATGCCGGTACATCCAGGCCGCAGTCGCGGCGACAGGCAGCAGCTAAGGACAGGCATCATCTCGCTCTAAAGCGGGATCCCGCTGTAGAGCAGTGAGGCCGGGACCTTCCCGTCGCCCCGCTGTCACCTCGCCGGCTGCAGGTCGGCACGCCACACCATGGCGTACTCCAGCCATGACGGCAGCAAGCCCGGAGAGTGTGCTCGCAGCAGCGCGCGCGCTACTCCACAATCCACCTGCTGGAGATGCTCCCCGGGGAGCAGCTCAGCAGTGGATCAACGACGTCGACCACCTTGTCACCGCTGCACTCAACGCACCTCCACCAAGGGAGACACATGCCAGCCGATGCATGTGTCGTTGTCACGGACTCCAACCATCGACCGATGGATGGCGGACTCGCGATCGACCAGGATCTCGGAAACAGACCTGAGAACTGGGCTGCAGCACCACAGGTCGGGAGAAGACTGCCGAGTTACCATCGAGCGATAGAGGGAACGGCGGCGCAACCTTGAGGCGGACTATAGTGCGCTGGGCCCTGATCCCCAGGCTCATGCCGTGCCGCCGCCGAACCTGGCGTATGTTACGCCACCTCCATATCAGGCGTACGTCGCACCTCTACCTCCACAGGCGTACGCTGCACCGCCCCAGCATCAGGTGTATGCAGGCCCACCTGCTCACCCGGGTTATGCAATGCCACCACCGGCGCCAGTCAGCCCCACCCAAGGGTGTGCGGCTCTGGCACCTCACCTCCGTTTCGTGGTCTGGCCACGAAAGTTCCGGCCACACATGCTGGAGATGTATGACGGGAGTGTCAACCCAAGTGAGTTCCTGCAGATCTACTCCACCGCGGTACTAGCTGCAGGAGGCGACGAGGCCGTCATGGCCAACTACTTCCCCGTCGTCCTGACCGGCCCAGCCCGGTCATGGCTCATGAACCTGCCCCAGGGGTCCATAACCTCCTGGGATGAACTGTGCTGATAGTTCGTGGCGAACTTCGGCAGTTCCTACAAGCGCCCCGACACAGAGCTTGACCTCCACGCCGTCAAACAGCGCGCTGGATAGACGTTGCGATCATTCATCCAGCAGTTCTCTCAGGTACAGAACACAATCCCTCATATCGCTAGCGCATCAGTTATTGTAGCGTTTAGGCAGGGTGTGAGGGACAAGAAAATGCTTGAGAAGCTAACCATGCATGAAGTGTGTGATGTCTCTGAGATGTTTGTCCTGGCAGACAGATGTGCTAGGGCAGCTGAGGGACGCAACTGGCACTCCCAACCTTCCTCAAAGGCAAAGGAAGCCACGTCGACTGAGGAAGGAGCCTCTGCAAAAAGTAGCGGCAAGAAGAAGAAGAAGGGCAATGGCAAGAACAAGCCAAAGCCCGGAGCCCATGCAGTGGCAACCGCGGCTCCAGACGGAGCCCGGCCGCCGCGCCGAGACAAGCGCCCTCGGCAGTCGCCTGAACCCGAGGAGCCTGACTTCAAGTGCCCGGTGCACTGCACAAATAGCCATAGCGCTAGCGAGTGTCGGGAAGTGAAGAAGTTCGCGGAGCGCTTCCGTGAACAGAAGCAAAAGCAGAAGCAGCAGCGCCAGGAGGGCGCACCTTCCCGCTAGAGGGAGGGCAAACAGAAGGTCGATCCCAAAAAGGAGGATGACAACGAGATGGGGTTCCAGGAACCCCAGAGGGCGGTGAAGGCCGTCTTCGAGGGCGACGACTCCAACTCCAATAGCGATAAGGAGCGCCACAAGACTCTTCACGTCATCTATGGGGGAGCCACAGATCCCACGTCCCAGAATGCAGTGAAGACTCTGCGACGGGCAATGGCCGCGGTGGCCCCCGCTCCGAGCCCGGCTCCCCACCACAAGTGGATGAGCACGACAATTAGCTTCGACGCCTCTAACTGCCTGAAGAACATGGCAGGGGCAGGCGTACTCCCGCTGCTGGTGTCCCCGACCATTGCCAACGTGAAGGTCTTTCACGTGCTGATTGATGGTGGGGCAGGCCTCAACCTCATCCCCACAGCAGCCTTCCGGAAGCTGCAGCTGCCGATGTACCGGCTCACACCTTTGAGCCCGTTCTCAGGTGTCGGATCGGGGCAGATCCTCCTGTACGGAAACATTCACCTCCCGGTGACCTTTGGGACCCCGAAGAATTATCATACGGAGAGCGTTTTGTTCAACGTGGCATATGTCGACCTCCCCTTCAACGCAATCATCGGGCAGCCGGCGCTCTACAGGTTCATGGCTGTAGCCCACTACGGCTACCTCGTCTTGAAGATGCCGACGCCTTCTAGTGTCCTCAGGGTCAAAGGGGACCGCTCAGCTGCAGTATCCGCCTTGGAGCAGCTCCAGGCGCTCACAGCCGGGAGGGCTCCAACTTTAGGGGGCATGAAGGAGAGTCAACCAGAGCAGGGTCCAACGCAGCGGGCCTCCACTTCTGCAGCACGTGTGCAACCAGTCGGCGACGACGTCCCAGTAAAGGTCGTCAGGATTGGTTCTGAGGCTGCCCAGACAACCCGTATCGCGGGGAACCTGGATAGCAAATAGGAACTCGCGCTCGTCACCTTCCTCTGGGACAACGTCGATGTGTTTGCATGGAAACCATCAAAAATGCCCGGGATCCCTAGGCAGGTGATTGAGCACCATGTGAAGATATACCCTGATGCCCGACCGGTGCACAGAAGCCCAGGTAATAGTCCATCGAGCGGCAGAACTTCATCCTTGAAAAAATCAAGAAGCTGCTCGATGCTAGTTTCATCCGGGGGGTCTACCACCCACGGTGGTTGGCCAACCCTGTTGTCGTCCCCAAGGCCGGCGGGAAGCTCCAAATGTGCATCGACTACACCAACCTTAATAAGGCATGCCCAAAGGATCCATTCCCTCTTCCTAGGATAGATCAAATAGTAGACTCAACATCAGGCTGTGATCTTCTGTGTTTCCTAGATGCGTATTCTAGTTTTCACCAAATACTAATGTCTAGAGAAGATGAGGAACACATTGCTTTTATAACAGTAGATGGCCTGTATTGTTATGTCTCCATGCCTTATGGACTCAAGAATGCTGTCCCCACCTTTGTGCGTGCAATGCATAAGACATTTGGGGGCCTCATTAGAGACCTGGTAGAGGTGTATGTTGACGACATCGTGGTAAAAATTAGAGCCCACACATACTTATTAGACAACCTGGCCCAAGTCTTCAGCAAGCTGCGCACGACGCGCACAATGCTGAACCCCGACAAGTGCTTATTTGGGGTTTCTGCAGGGAAGCTCCTTGGTTTCTTGGTCTCACACCGAGGAATTGAAGCTAACCCAGAGAAGATCAAGGCAATAGAGCTGATGTAGCCGCCGGCCCGTATCAAGGATGTGCAGAAGCTTGCAGGGTGTTTGGTGGCCCTCAGCCAATTCATCTCAAGACTGGCTGAGCGAGCCCTGCCCTTCTTCAAGATTCTACGGAAGTCGGGTCCCTTTGAGTGGACCGAGGAAGCGGAAGTGGCATTCCAGGAGCTCAAGAAGCATCTGACGACGCTACCCATTATGGTGGCACCAGAACCCGGAGAACTGCTCCTGCTATACATCACCGCAACAATGGAGGTGGTCAGCATGGTCTTGGTTGCAGAGAGGCTGGAGCTACTGCCACAACAAGCACCAGAAGGAGCCCTAGAGGGGGAGGCTGAGCTTCAGGGGCCAGACCCAGAAGAGACCCCCCCCCCCCCCCCCCCCCCCGTTGTGTGCTCCAGCAACCAAGTGCCCTCTGGGTCCCAGCCCCCGGAGGTCCGACTAGACCCTGGGAGCCACATTCCCCAGGATGCAGACGCATTGCAAGGAGCCCCGGACCCCCCAGGGAGGGTTCGGACCTCCCAACGGCCAGTCTACTACATAAGTGAGGTCCTCCATGAAGCAAAAACAAGATACTTGGAGGTACACAAACTACTGTATGCAGTACTCATAGCATCGAGGAAGCTCCAGCATTACTTCCAGGCTCACCGAGTTTCAGTGGTGACCTCCTTCCCACTAAAAACTGTGCTCCACAGCCCCAACTCGACTGGCAAAATTGCCAAGTGGGTAGCGGAGCTGGCGGAGTTCGAGTTGCAGTTCCTACCTCGACATGCAGTCAAGAGCCAAGCACTGGCGGACTTCCTGGCAGAATGGACTCCATCGCCAAGCAACCCAGGGGGCCCGGACGACGGAGAAATGGTGCCCAAGGCCCCAGTTTTCACCGAACCTCTCTGGATGCTCTACTTCGACGGCTCCTCGCGGAAGTGGGGGCCGGGGCTGGGGTCCTGCTCCTCACCCCGACTGGGGAATAGTTCAAGTACATGGTGCGCCTTGACTTCAAGGCGACAAACAACATGGCAGAATACGAAGCCCTAATCTTTAGGCTAAAGACTGCCCTGACTCTCAATGTCCGTCAACTTCTGGCTAAGGTGATTCCCAGTTGATCATCAAGCAAGCCAAAGGGGAGTGCAGCTGCAATGACCCTCAGCTAGCAGCATACTTGCTGCATGTCCGAAAGCTGGAGAAGGACTTTGAAGTCTTGGACCTGAGCCATGTACCCCGAGCCGACAACTCAATCGCAGACGACATGTCAACAAAGGCCTCCACAGGGGCCCCAATGCCCGAAGGAGTCTTTGCAAGGACGTTACCGCGACCAACCGCCCGAGCAGCCGAACCAGGCGATGGGGGTGAGCCCAGCACCTTGAAGCTGGCAGTCCCGGCGGCCCTGCTACCATTGAGCCCGCCAAGTATCGTATGTGCCATCGGGAGCTCCGAGCTACTGGGCGCCCAAGATCCAGAGGCTCAAGTAAGTCCCGATGCATGGATCTCGGAGGTCTGGGACTACTTGAAAGACAACATCCTTCCCAAAGAACATGCCCTGGCAAAAAGGATAGTCTGCATGGCTAAGAGGTACACGCTTGTGGAAGGGGATCTCTACCGGCGTGGCGCCAACGACATCCTGCTGCATTGCATTACCCGGGAGGAGGGCTGCGACTTGCTCGCAGAGATCCATGGAGGCAAGTGTGGGAACCACACGTCATCCCACACGCTGGTCGGAAAAGCCTTTCGACACGGCTTTTACTGGCCGACAGCACTCCAGGATGCCGCCGAGATGGTCAGGAGATGCAAGGCGTGCCAGTTCCATGCCAAGCAGATCCACACACCAGCTCAGGCACTGCAGATGATCCCACCCTCATGGACATTCACTGTGTGGGGTTTGGATATCCTGGGACACTTTCACAGAGCCGTCGGAGGATTCCGGCACCTCTACGTCGCCGTAGACAAGTTCACCAAGTGGCCGGAAGCCGCCCCAGTCGTCACCATCAACAAGCAGTCAGCAGTCAAATTCATCAAGTCAATCGTCTGTCGGTTCGGGGTCCCGAACAGAATCATCACTGATAACGGGACCCAGTTCACAAGTGCAGCGTTCCAGGAATACTGCGAGGACCTTGGGATCCAAGTCTTTTATGCATCTGTCGCTCATCGAGAGAACAATGGACAGGTCGAGAGGGCCAATGCAGAGATCCTCAAAGGCCTCAAGACTCGCACATTCTCACGCCTTGAGAAGCATGGTGCAAACTGGGTAGACGAGCTTCCGTGTGCACTGTGGGCTAGTCGGACATCAACCAGCCGGGTCACGGGGGAAACTCCTTTCTTCCTGGTGTACGGGGCAGAGGTCGTCCTCCCCCCAGAAATTACCAGGGGCTCCCCCCGTGTCCGGGTGTATGACGAAGCCGCGCAGGACCAACTCCGGCGTGAAGATGTGGACCTCGTCGACGAGGGACGAGTGAGAGCGGCTCTCCGAAATGCACGGTACAGGAAGACGCTCCGGCGCTACCAACAGAGGACCGTGCGGAGTAGGGAGCTAAAGGTAGACGACCTGGTGCTGCATCGCATACTTTCTCGAGAAGGGGCTAACAAACTCTCCCCCAGATGGGAGGGCCCCTTCCGGGTTACGGAGGTATGCCGCCCTGGGTGCGTCCGCCTAGCCACGGAGGATGGAGAGCGACTGCCCAACCCCTGGAACATCGAGCACCTCCGTAAGTTCTACCCCTAGACCAGTGTTAGGACAGTTTTTTTTCATTGTAAAAGGTACATGGTGCCTAGGAACGGTACTTAGGGCAACTAAGGCTCCGCGGGCAAGGCTCTGAGTGCACATTTCACTTAGCCTGGTCTAGAACCCTAAGTAGGTGCACTCGACTTCCTTTGCCGCCCGAGCCGGGTCGTTCCCCTTGTAAAACCTGTCCCTTCTTATGGGAGACCGCAATGAAAGATTGTTGTCCTACCCTGTATAGGGTTCCTCATCCAAAAAATTATCTTAAATTTTTTATGATATTGCTATGAATTTGCTGTAGCTCGTGATTTATCATGAGCGCTGTCATTTTTCCCTGCTCTAGCAATAGTGGGAGCCTTGCCGTCTGGTTGCAGGTGGGGTAGCTTGAGGTACCTGCAATGTGCCTGGGGCCTCGGAAGTTCCCATACTCGGGGGTAAGTATCTCCAGATGGTCTCCTCTGGGAAAAGCTTACGACGAGAGGGAGGTCTAGGGGCACAGCCTGCTTAGCCTGGTCCTGTACCCTAAGCCTGTGCGCCCTGTCTCCCCAGCGCTATAGCTGAGTACTGGGGGCCAGATGGACCACCCTTAAGTAGTATGAATAACGAGCCCTAGGTGCAGACGCACTGAATAACCCAAGCCCCACGAGTCAGCCCAAGATCGTAAGTCAAGCGACAGTAAAAAGGAGCAGAGAAACAATTACCAGCGGACAGAATTACTTCTCCTGTTTTTTGATCTATGTGCTGGTTTTCAAGGAGTTATCCCGGCGACAACCGTCAAAGTACCCACGAAGATGGTGGGCACCGCCAGACCGAAGCTCCGGTGGTACCCCCAGGGGGCCCGCCGTCAACGTTTCACGGAAGATGGTGGGCACCGCCGGACCAAAGCTCCGGCGGCACTCCCAGGGGGCCCGCTGTCGACGTCCCTGCATACTCAGTTACAGCAATGCTACCTACGCATCCAAAGCTTCCTTGCAACCGTCCGCCCTAACTTCTAGGTATCTGACAGGTGTGCCCATAATAACTGGCCACACCTGTCAGGGGGCCACACTCAGGGGCGCAGCAGGCCCTGGAAGCTAATGAGCAACAAGAAACTAGAAGATATTGCTGGAAATAAAAGCATGCTAAGTATAAGAGGCACCATAGGCAAATTTTTTTGTCCCAAAATAAAAAGTTTGCCACCACAAGCAACCACAGACAAAAGCTGAAAGAAACACAAAACATAAACAGCGCCTGGGGAGCCCTCAGCCGCTCCGCTGGAACCTTGAGGTGATAAGCGCTACCACATCCGAGACTTCAGACTTGGCGCCCTCTTCCCTCTCGGCGATGGGCCCCTCGAGGACCGGCTGCAGAGAGACATCAGGGTACCAGCTCCGGTAGCAGGCCATGATGTGCGTCGCCACCTCCTTCACCAACATCCTCCCTTCTGCCTCCAGCTGGTTGTCGATGATGGCCCCCAGCGAACGCATCCTCGAGCTGGTGGAGTCAAGTGCCGGGAACACCTGGCTCACCTCCTGCGCTGGTTCCCCCACGCGCACCGGGCTGAAGCCGAGCGGCACCAGAGCCGAGTCGGCGCCGCCAAGGAACTCCGAGACCTTCCGGGCCTCAGCAGAGTGCAACGCCCGGAGCTCCTGCACCTCCTGTTGGGCCGCCGCCAACGCCCGGGGGCCGCCGTCCAGGAACCGCTTCTCCTTGGCCGCCAGGGCCCTCTCGCGCTCCCTGACCTCCCGCTCGCGGCGGCTCAAGTCGCCCTCCTTGAGGGCGACGTTGAACTCGCGGTCCAGGAGGGCCTGACCCTCAGTGAGCTGGGCTTGCTCCGCTTCAGCCAAGACGGCATCCCGACGGTCTAGCTCGGCGGCGCGGACCCTCGCCCCTTCCTGCTGGAGGACGAGCCAGCGGGAGGTCGCCTCCACCTCAGCCTGCTTCACCGCCAGCTCCAGCTCCCATTCGGCAAGAGCAGCTTCCCGACGAGACAACAGTTGCTGAAGGTCCTCGCAGGACTGGAGGCGGGAGCTGGCCTCAGTGTGGATAGCCGCGGGGTTCGCCTTCAGCTTCTAGGTGACGGTGTCCAGTTGAGCGATGAGCTCGCGCTCCTCCTCGAGGATCTTCATCTCCTCCCGAACAACCGCCTCCCGCTGAGCCGCTCGGTTCTTCGCCAACTGGGTCTGGGCCTCCAGGGTCCTTGCCCATTCCTGGAGCCGGTCATCCTCGTCTTCAAGCCACCCTTTCTCCCGGGCGAGGGCTGCCTGAGCCTGCCGGAAGCCGGAGTAGGCCACGGCCATGGCCTCAGATAGGGGGAGGGGCTCCACCGTAGCAGCGGGTCCCTGCCTCCCCACTTCTTCAATATCATCCTCCATTTGGAGGACCACTGGGGACAAGGAGACCAGAGCTCCCCCAATCGGAGAAGGCGGGGGGGGGGGGGGGGGGGGGGGGCGACCACCGCCAGAAGCAGGCACGTTGCCCCCAAGGGCCTCCTCCCCGGTGACGGCACCCGGGGCGGCGGCGCCAGCTGACGTAGCGGTGTCGGACGGCGCGATGGCATCGGCCGGTGGATGCGGAGTCATTGGCGGGTGCGGCAGCAGTCGCCGGCGCATGCGGCTGGGCCTCAGCAGCCGCTGTGGGGGTCTCGGGCACGGAGGCCCAGAGCACCCCGGCGGCAGCAGCCCAGTGTGTTGGAGCGGGGCCCGAGGCTGCAGAAGAGCACCGCGAGCCGGCTGGAGCGGCATACCGCCCAGCAGAAGGTCCAGCAGGCGGAGAAGTAGCTACAGTGGTTTGAAATCAAGCAAACCCGAATCATAAGGAAATGACAGGGTAAGCACACAGCAAAGAGCACCCAAGATAAAATCTATGCAGGCTTACCGGGGGATGGGTCCGACACCGGAACCGGTGCTTTCCCATTCCCATTGTCAACAGAGGCGTCGTTGCCTCCCCATTGATGGTGATGGGGCCCGCTTGAGGCATCGTCGCTTGAGGGATCTTCACCGCTTGGGGGAGCCCCGCCTCCCTCAACATCGTCGACGATGTTGACCCCCGGAACGAGTCCCCGATCTGGCGCTGTGCCAGCCCGGACTCGTCAAGTGTCGACATCGTCTTCAGCAGCTGCCTCCTCAGTTCGGAGTCTGAGCACAAGGGGCGGCAGGCCGTTGGAAGAGCCAGCTCCTCGGGGGAAATGTCGTCGGGACAGACTCGAGTCAGCATGTCATGCAGCTGTTGCTCATCCAGGTTGGAGTCAGGGCCGGTCTCGAGCCGGGTGCAGTCCGATAGGCCGGTGAACATCCACGCTGGGCGGGTGCAGCGCTGGAGCGGAGCTATGCAACGAGACATGAAGTCCCTCAGCACCATGGCAGACGATAGCCCGTGGTCCGCCAGCATCTGGATCCTCTCCAACACTGGGTTGAACGCCTCCTCCAGCTCTGGGCGCTCCTCCAAGAGTGACCGCTCGGAGTAGGGGATCTCGATGGGGAGGCACATCCGGTCGTGGGCTTCGACCTTGGCGATCATCCAATCTTCACGCCACTGCTCCCATCGTGCAGAGTTGAAGGAAGCAATGTACCTCGTGGGGACCTTGGTGCGGTGTTGGAAGTAGTAGGCACCGAGGTGCTCCTTCGAGCTTCTGCCGGTGGCCCTCATTACAAAAAAGTACCTGAAGAGCTTCACCGACGGCATCACCCCCACGAACATCTCGCAGAGGTGAGCAAAGACCGCCAGCATGGCGATCGAGTTCGGCGCGAGGTGGTGGAGTTGGAGGCCGAAGGTCTCCAGGAGCATGACCAGGAAGGCGGATGCAGGCGGGACGAAGCCGGCCAGCAGGTACGACGAAAAAAGCACCACCTCCCCGGCGGAGAGGCTCAGCGGCAGCCTCCCGGGACGGAGCCACTTCTCCTGCTCAGGAGCGTGCCAGCCAAGAAGCCGGCGCATGGGGGCCAGGTCAGCGGAGCTGGACAACCGAGACTTGGGCAGGATGCTCGCCATGAGGATCGAAGGAGGAGGCTCTGGAAGGGGAGATCTGGGGCTAGAGTGCAAGAACTGGGCTTGGGGCAAGAAGGCACGAGCGCAAGGATATAGAAGCAGAATAAAGGACTTTTTGGGGGAAAGGTCTCTTTTTATCCACCTCTGCAAGCCAATAGACGCAGCATGTGAATCGCCATAGCCTAGGTAGAAGAGCAACAAACCCGCATAGGCAATGACATGAGGGCCCGAGTCGCTCGACAAAGAAGGCGAGCCGGGTGGCCAACTGTGCAGGAGGTAACTCGGCGGTTTCTGAAAAGGCAAAAGCAGCGGAAGTGCAGGAGCCACCTTGGGAACCACCGCAGTTAAAGCATGATTGAAGGCGGAAGTCACGTTGCATGGCGCCTGTCTAGGGCCCCCGCTTACCAGGAGGAGATGCATCGCCACAATAGCAGGGACGTGTCACCCGGGGAACTACCTCGAATTGGAATCGAAATAGTTGCGCGGGAAGATAAGGAAGAAGACCACCCCTGCGGTATCGATGACTCTCCCGAGGTGGGCTCGGGGGCCACTGTCGGTACCCCGCAGACTTGGTACCCCCGTGCACAAGGAGAAAATGGCCAAGGACTCATACTCTACTTGAGAGGACGAATCCGAGGCTGCCACGTCGTGGAGGGAAGGACCATATCCTTCCTCTCTGTCGGGGTAAGCTCCCTGGTTGCCACGTGGCTAGCAGAACTGGACCCTCGCCTCCCTGCTGAGATGGGCTCTGGGGCCGCCATGTGGACAATCAGAACCTCGGGGCCAGGCCCACTTCCTCGCAGGGAGAGGCAACAGAACTACCGCGTGGCCTGCAGGGCTGAGCCTCCACCCCTCCACAGGGGTGGGCTTTGGATGCGCCACGTGACCTGTATCATCAAGTGCTCGACTCCCCACAGAGGCAGGCTCCAGCGCAACCACGTGGCAGACGGCCAACTCAGTGCGGTAGGAGGCCGCAGTAAAGGAAGACGTGCGCTGCTCGGCTAGGCATTAAAGTACGCGCGGCTTCCCCAGGCGAAGCGGAGTCGCGCATGCGTAAGTAAAGGCTCTCGTGTCCTGTCTTGTCCAAGTAGCCGGTACAGACCCGCGCTGCAAGATGGACGAATGAGCCGCAAGGACAAGAAGGGCGGGACGTGCACTGCCATCATCACCAACTATGTGTAGCACTGGCGCACGACGTGGCGGGACGGCACATTGACGCCCCTGACAAAGGGAAGTAGATATCATTTAATCCTAGATCTTGAATAGGATTTGACTCTCCCCGAGACCACCTGTCGGGCCCTGGGGCCCACCTTGTGACTGCAGAGTCCTTGAACTATAAAAGGACTCGGCAGATGACCTTGGCAAAGGATCGAAAAATCAGACTAAGACTCATTCACGCTCAAGCAAGGCAATACACAAACACTCCCGTGGACGTAGGGTGTTACGCTCCAGCGGCCAGAACCATGTAAATCCCTCTGTGTTCACCATCCTGCTGCGCTCAATCTCCTGGGACTAGCCCTCGTGAATCCAAAGAACCTCCACGGGTTGCTCTCTAAGCAGGTCCGGGAGAAGTGTCATTTAAGACCTTCGACAGTGAGGTTCAGTGGAGCTTCCCGTGACGGAGCCACTTCTCCTGCTCAGGGGCTTGCCAGCTGAGAAGCCGACGCACGGGGGCCAGATCAGTAGACCTGGACCGCCGGGACCTGGGCAGGATGCTCGCCATGAGGTTGAAGGAGGAGGCTCTGGAAGGGGAGCTCAGGAGCTAGAGCGCAAGAACTGGGCTTGTGGCAAGAGGCACGAGCGCAAGGATGCAGAAGCGGAAGAGAGGACCCTTAGGGGGGAAAAGGTCTCTTTTTATTCACCTCTGCAAGCCAACAGACGTGGCGTGTGAATCGCCACAGCCTCGGTAGAAGAGCAACAGACCCGCATAGGCAATGACATGAGGGCCTGGGTCTCTCGGCAAAGAAGACGAGTCGGGTGGCCAACTATGCGGGAGGTAACTCGGCGATTTCTGAAAAGGCAAAAGCAGCGGAAGTGGAGGAGCCACCTTGGGAACCGCCGCAGTTAAAGCATGATTGAAAGTAGAAGTCATGTCGTGTGGCGCACGTCCCGTGCCTCTGCTTACCAGAGGGAGACGCGTCGCCACGATGATAGGGACGTGCCGCCCAGGGAACTGCCCCGAATTGGAATCGAAAGAGTTGCGCGGGAAGATAAGGAAGAAGACCCCACCTGCAGTATCGATGACTCTCCCGAGGTGGGCTCGGGGGCCACTGTCGGTACCCCGTAGACTAGGTACCCCCGCGCACAAGGAGAAAACGGCTAAGGACTCGGCCTCTACTTGGAGGCAGAGTCTGAGGCTGCCACGTCATGGAGGGAAGGACCAGATCCTACCTCCCCGCCGGGGCGGGCTCCCGGGCTGCCACGTGACCGGCAGGAACGTATCCTCGCCTCCCCGCCGAGCCGGGCTCCGGGGCAGCCACGTGGCACACAGAACCGGACCCTCGCCTCCCCGCCGAGGCGGGCTCTGGGGCTGCCACGTGGCCGGAAGAACCGGACCCTCGCCTCCCCGACGAGGCGGGCTCCGGGGCTGCCACGTAGCCATTGGAACCCTCGAGACCAGGCCCATCTCCCTGCAGCGAAGGGCTCTGGAACTACCACATGGCCCGCAGGGCTGAGCCTCTGCCCTTCCGCGGAGGTGGGCTCCGGAGGCGCCATGTGGCCTGTACAGCCGGGCGCTCGACTCCCCGTAGAGGGAGGCTCCTATGCGACCACGTGGCTGACAGCCAACTCAATGCGGTAGGAGGCCGCGGTAAAGGAAATAGTGTGCTGCTCAGACAGGCATTAAGTACGCGCGCCTTCCCCAGGCGAAGCGGATTCGCACATGCGCAAGTCAAGGCTCCAGTGTCCTGTCTTGTCCAAGTAGCCGGTACAGACCCACTGCGCAAGATGGACGAGTGAGCTGCGGGGACAAGACGGGCGGGACATGCCCTGCCATCATCAACAACTATGTGTAGCCCTGGCGCACGACGCGGCGGGACGGCACATTTAAACCCTCTTTGTTCATCATCTCGCTGCGCTCAATCTCCTGGGACTAGCCCTCGTGAATCTAAAGAACCTCCGCGGGCTGCTCTCTAAGCAGGTCCGGGGGAAGTGTCGTTTACGATCTTTGACAGTCACCTTTCTGGATTAAGAGTTATACTATCTAAACTTCACAGATTGAGTAAAGGGTTTCTGCCAGCAGTCCTGCATATCTCTATATTGGACCCATAATTTGATTTGGTTCAACGTCGAATTAGGGAACACTTTGAATTACCAAGTTGTAGAGCTTATTGTCCCCTTTCCAAATATGTATCATAATGGTTCAGAATTTTTCTACAGGAAGTTATGGCAAAAATACAGAAACTATTGCAATGGTATAGGCATCTAGAGTACTTTTGATAGAGTTCAAATTTCACTAGGTTATCAAATCCTTCTGTCTTAGTGGTCAACAGAATGTTTTTAGAGGCCTTCAAGAGATTTTCATCCATATAGCATACACCTAGGTTCTCTAACAACTAACCAAGATTGCAACCTGGCAAAGTTGAGCAAACTTCTGCCAGAAACAAAGAAT
This sequence comes from Tuctoria greenei, assembly GCA_036927565.1. Lineage (NCBI taxonomy): Eukaryota > Viridiplantae > Streptophyta > Magnoliopsida > Poales > Poaceae > Tuctoria > Tuctoria greenei. Next base: position 175,117,200 of record JAYESD010000005.1, read on the forward strand.
CTTGGTTCTATACCTTCCTCGAGCCAATAACCAATCACACAATTCCAAACATACCAGCAACTAATAGTCGGACTTCAAACACAATGCATCAATTCTGTCGTGCGGGATGGTCAAGTATCAAATGTGATACTGACGGTACTACGTGCCTTACCAATCTAAAAATTCTAACCGCTATATACGGATACGTCTATAGGTGGCTCTAGTATTGTTCACTCGCAAACGTGTTCTACACGGGTCGCTACTGTAATTAGTGTACCTACAGAAGACAAACAATCCCCTTTCACTCCTTCACACCTCAAGGGTGGCACGGGGAAACATGACAGACACTCACAATAATATATATGAAAGTAAATGCATACGACTCTGGTGTGAGTCGCCCTCGAGCAATGTCATGTCTCGAGGTACATGGTTGTACTACGTCTGTCCAACAAAGACTACCACACGAACCGGCTTATACACGCTCGGGCATACATGTTTTGCATGCTCCCATAGAACACGAATAGTTCTGGAGACGCATACTTTCGGGTTATCCACCACCCGACGAGGGCTCCCACTAATTTTGAAGCACGCTGGGGTACCGCGTGTCATATGTTCTCAGAAATATGGAGAATTTTAGAGACTCATATTAACTTTCCATGCTAAGCTACGGAAAAAATCACATACCACATCTCGTATGGAAGAGCTTACCGAGATTGATCTGCTCTCGATGGTGTACCTTACCTCTTACCTGACGTCGGAGTGTCGTTACACAAATAGTAACAAGTATGTTAGCTTACCACCTTTATATCTTATACTAGTAATACTCCTTATATGGGCATATAACTATTTCCTCACTCATATACTCCTAAGTTTTTGAAAATATGCTCTTTTTAGGCACACTGTTCCCAATGATGCTCTGATACCATGGTGTGTGGACCTAGGTCCCGACATCCAAGGATCTCATCGGGTGGTGTCGTGCGATGCGACACACAACATATACATGAAAAGAACCAGAATAAAATACAAATCAAGTCTTCTATTTATAAACAAAATGGAAGTTTTTACAATACTAAACGAAGGAAAGAGTCTATACATCATAGCTATGCTCTCAGCTCTAGCTATGCAAAAACAAAGTCGTCCATGCCCTTAGGACGCTTCGCACTAGCAGCACTCACTCTCCTTATCACGGCGGCGTGTAGGGCTCCCACTCTATCACGAACCCTGATGAGGGTAAGGCATCATCGTCAAGCCCTTCATCAATGATATAACCTGCAAAAACTCGTTAACTGCAAACGTGAGCATAAGGCTCAGCAAGACTAACCCGTCTCACTAGACATATGCAATGTAAGGACTAAACATAGGTAGGAAATAGCATAAGTAGACTCGCCTATAAGTGGATACTTATAGTCATGTTTTAAGTAGCAAATGACCTTCCTCGGGCACGGCACATCATAGACTCCACAATCAAACAAGAAATGCTTTGCCGATGATATGACATGCCCGAAACACATAATGCTGTTACAGGTTTAGCGTTTGGAACCAGTAAACTTTAATTGTGCTATATATAGGTCACAAAAGTTGCAATACAATAATAATAATGGCAACAGTTCAAAATAATTCAACTACTCTTTCTTACTACGTCACGGCATAGTGAACAAGCGGTACTCAAATAACCGCGAGGGACGGTGATTGCAATTAGTAGACACCCGAATAACACGTCACGTACACCCGTGCGTGAGAAACATGCAATGCTCCTCATGACGTCATACGTAGCAACCTTTCACAAGAAACTCAAACGCTAAACCGGTCCCACCATCGCAGGCATAAGATCCCCGCACGGAGCGTGTTTGTCCACGCCGGCAGATTTACATCTTGCTGCCCTCAGCCCACCCCTATCGATAGTGGGCTATGCCTCGACATCCAAGTTATCAAGTTACATCGGTTTCCTGTGTACAGTATGCCCAGTATGCACCAGGTACATTTCAAACTTGTCCAGTAGGGCCGCACACGGATCGGTCCTCAATCGGAACAAGAAGGACTACACACGTGAGACCACGTCTCATTGCATCCTATCCGCTGCTTGGTCTCAAATTCATATTCATAAACCATTCATTGATCAAATTTGTCGGTACCCTTTCGTATCGGGTACCCTATGATACCACAAGAAGTGCAAGAGAGTTCCACCTGTCAGGGTTGAAGGCTTCCTCAGGCCCCACGTGTCACACGACACTGGACCCGCCTCCCTCATACGGGTAGCTTCGGGATTGCCACGTGTAATGTAAGACTGGAGCTGAACTCCCAACATGGGGAAGCTCCGCTGTTGACACGTGTATAATGACCGCGGACCTAACCCCCTGTATAGGGAAACTCCAGTGCCGCCACATGAATAACAGCTCCGGACCCATCTCACCGCGTAGGGTAGCTCCGGAGCTACCACGTGTGGATCCACCGGACCTTACACCAACGGGAATATTGGCAGATCTCCAACAGCACAGGCATTCAAGGGACACTTACAAGACCTGATTATGTGTCATTAATGCTATATTAATGACACACGATCTGTGGGCCGTTAGTAGGGGTAACGCTGCCATTAAGGCACGTTATCACACTGTTAATCAATCTTAATACTCGTAGAATGTGTATTAGTCTCTTAAATACGCCAAGGCCACATGTCGGGCCAGGCAAATGTTATAACGGCCAGTCCTTAGACTATAAAAGGACTGCGCCACACGGTACAGGGGCACATCAAAGCTCATATGCTCACCAACACTACGACAACTCTCAATACAACATACACACATCCTGTGAAGTAGGGTATTACGCTCAGGCGGCCCGAACCACGTAAATAACCTATGTCATCATCTTGTTTAAGACCTTCGCGCGCCCAAACCGATACAAGAACCTCCGCGGTCTACATTTAGTAGTACCGAGGGAAGTGTCGTTAGTACGCTTCGACATTTAGCGCGCCAGGTAGGGGTGCCTGATATCGCAAGATGGTGAACTCTGCTACAGGATCTTCCAACGGCAACCACGCTGAATAGCCTTCTGGAGGCAATCCCTCCAACATGTAGCAGCCAGCAGGCGCTGTTGTCTCGGCGAACGTCATGCCACCACCGCCACCATCCGTTCTGGCAAATAATGTTGGGCAACAAGATGGGGCATTTGCGTCTATCACCGCATTGACAAACAACAATCCCGGGCACGCGCTAATTGCCTCGCGTACTCTTCTACAACACCCATCGCCTCCAGGAGCACCCCAGGGTGTGATAGAGTAGTGGAGAGCTGATGTTGAGCATATGGTTGCAGCTGCAGCCAATGGTATCAGCAATGAAGGTCCTCCCCCTTCGGGACAGGCACCATCACAACGATGGATCTTATCAGGCAGACTTGGTCCACAAGCTTCGCAGCACAGGAGACGTGTTGTGTCCCAGCAGGTGACTTCGCTGCCTTCCGAGGCATGAAGCACCCACACCATCACCAGGCTTTCAACTCATGACCTGCGGTCGGAACTCGATCGCCTTTACCGGCAGCAGGACAGCCACGTCCATATCGAGCGTGCTCGGGAGAGGCGAGAGGCTCGGGTGAACCCTGCTCCTTGGGGAGTAGGAGGAGGCTGTTCTGCCCTGGCCATGCACTTACACATGGTAAGATGGCCACAGAATTTTCAGCCTCATTTGCCGAAGAAATTCGACGGGGCTATCAATCCTGCTAAGTTTCTTCAAATCTACTCCACCTCTATACTTGCGGCGGGGGGCAATGAGGTCGTGATGGCCAACTACTTCCCTGTGGCTTTCACTAGGACCACTAGGTTCTGGTTTATGAGCCTCCCGCCTGACTCCATCAACAGTTGGCAGGGTTATGCTAAGAGTTCAGTGCCAATTTCGGGAGTTCATACACTCGACCTGGCACTGAACTGGACTTGTTTGTTGTGAAGCAAACAACGGGGGAATCGCTGCATTCCTGTAACACCCTCATTTACATGCATCATGCCCTACATGCATTCATATACATGTTTAACATTAACCCATAACAAGAGGAACAAGTTAAAATTGATTTGGAGCAAAACCGCACTTAAAATGTAGGAAAGTGCGGACTAGTCCGGTTTTGCTGAGGACTAGTCCGATTTCTCTCTGTCTAAAAACGGACTTGTCCGTTTTTGCTGCGGATTAGTCCGATATTTGCCTCTGGACAACTTCGGACTTGTCCGATTTTGTGCGGACTAGTCCGGTATTCCATGAATCCTTGAAAATTTGCTAAGTCCCTGGACTTTTCCGGACTAGTCCGGTGTTCCAGCGGACTTGTCCGTTTTCCTTTCTGACTAAGATCGGACTTGTCCGATTTTTGGCCAGACTTGTCCGATTTTCTCTCTGGACGACTTCGGACTAGTCCGGTCCTGTCCGGACTTGTCCGGTATTTCGTGACTCCGAGATTGACCTTTTGTTTTACGACTTGTTTCTCGGGTTTCACGTCAAGTGGGCCTAGGGACGTCATGCCCAACTCTTTTAGAGCCCATGTGGGACTCTAAACCAGCCTCTACTCATCCAAAACTCGAAATCCATCTAACCCTAGCCTCCACGTCTATATAAACAACCCCACCCCTTGGTTTGACATCTATTTGCCACTTTTCCACCCACCCAAACCCTAGTTCGTGGGGAGCCACCATCAAGGAGGGAGGAGAAGATCCCAAGCAAGAGGAGGAATAGGAGAAAACGAAGGAGGATCAAGATCTCCACCAAGTTTCGTCCTTCACCACCAATTCATCTCCAAGATCATCACCAACCCTAGATAATCAAGATCCAAGTGTTACCTCCAAGTTTCTTGGTTCATTGGAGTTCTAAACACCTGGTATACCTTCTATTCTCTTTTCCTTATGTGAATTCAACCCCTAATCTCCGAATTTACGTCGATCTAGAAAACCCTAATCTGCTGATCTCGTCAAGTGCGGACTTGTCCGGTCCCTAGCGGACTAGTCCGATCTTTCTGGTTAAATTGTGTTGAATTGGTTCTAAAATTTGATCTAATCGAATCCAAACCTGTATAAACTTGTTAAAAGCTATTAGAACTAGTTAGTTATCATTAAAAGCAATCAATTAACAAGCTCCACCTTGCATTTGCATTAATCATGCATGTCATGTCATATTGAGTAATATTTGTGCACTCTTTGATTGTGTTCCTTGTCTTGTATGTTTATTGTGTGGATTAGACGGATTTGCGCTAGAGAGTGCCGCGGAGGATCTACAGCATCAAGAGTTTGAAGGCTTTGACCCTAATCAACAGCAAGAGCAAGGCAAGTGTCCTTGAAGCATATTGATCCTGTTTTTAAAATAAATGTTTTGTTTGCAAAACTGCATGCTTGTGTCAAATTGATGGGAATCCTATGGTAGGAAGTTTACTAGTTTTGTTTAACCACCCTTGTCACCTGGAATTTATGGTAGAGAGTCGGGAAGGGTTTTTACCTTTTTGCTTCGCTTAATCAACTGGGATGGGAAACAACTATATCACTCAATTTAATTATGCATGGATGAGATTATGGTTAACATGAACTGGTTAAACATGGTATGGTAATGGATGATCTAAGCAAGCCTGGTATGTGGATGGGTTGGACGTTATGGTGGTTTGCTTACTTTAGAACTAAGGACCGGTTCATGCGAGAATAAGCCAGGACTACAGTGCCACCACGAGGCCAAGTATGGGTGCGGCGTAGCTGATTAATTAGGGCTTTGCTAGTGCTGTTTGGACCATTGTGGATGCTCGGGGAAGGGGTAGTCGGATTGGGTTTGTTGATGATTGGTGGGACTACCCTGGGATCCGAATGGCTCAAGAGGGGGCCCTTGGTTGAAGATGTGCTCAGTTGGAGGCATCGCCACCGGTGAAACCTCAGTGGGGTCTAAATAGGCTAGTAATCCCTTTGTAAAGGATATTTTGTGATCTCTTGGCCACACACCAACGGAAGTGTGTAATGTGACTGACGGGTCATGGGCATAAGGGAGGTTCTTAGTCGCCGAAGGGTGATGAAATCACGAACACGTGGGTAAAGAGGTACAAACTCTGCAGAGTGTAAATTAAAACTATAATGATAGCCGTGCTCCCGGTTATGAGCACCTGGACAACTTCCATGATTAGAGGGAAATTGGAATTTGGGATGGTTATGGTTTGGTAATGGTTACGGATGGTTACGGATTAATTTCTGGTATTGAATATGGTTATTGACGATGGTGAAATCTGGAATTATTGATGATGGTAATGAATTCAGTTTGGTATTATGGTATTACTCGTGATTATGTTGGGATTACTTCACATACTTATACTATATTGCTTTTCAAATGTTTTAATGTACTTTTCAGCACTTTACCATTATTATTGTCGTCTTTGAATCAGCCACATGTCATACTTTCCACACTTGCTGAGTACGACATGTACTCACTCTTGCAATCCCCCACTTCAACAGTTGCAGGTCAGGATTGGGAGTTTAATGGTGATAATGCGGAGTTCTAGGCCGTGTCTACCGTCAGCTTTGCCTGTGGTGTTGATTGGAGCTGCGCATATATACCCTGTCGCTTATGCTGCATAGCTGCTTAGTTGCTTAATTAGTTTATTTCCGCTGCATTAGTTGAACTTGTTATTAATATTTATTAGAGCTTGTATTCGAGGATAATCTGGTTTGTGTAATGAAATTTGGTTAATTAATCTTGTTCTGTGGTAATTTTCTGTATACTCTTTTGTGATTGCAGTCGTGTATGTGTGTTGAACATCCTGGGCACACATATGCGTTAGCTTGGTTCATTTTCGGAACCGGGCGTCACAATTCCTTTATCCAGCGATTTTCCTAGGTACGCAATACCATCCCCTCAATCTCGAGCGCTTCTGTTATCGTTGAATTCAGACATGGCGTTCAAGACAAAAAGATTCTAGAGAAGCTGGTGACCAAAGAAGTCACCAGTGTCACAGAACTCGTCAGCTTAGCAGACAAATTGCCAAAGTTGCGCAAGAAATGAGATGCACTCCAAACCACCTTCGGAGGCCAACAAGAAATTCTCCAAGACTAAAGCCATTACCTCCGGTAGTGGAAAGAAGAAGAAGTCCAATGGAAAGAAGAAGTCGTTGGCTGGTGCACCTGTTGATGCTGCTGCTGCAGTAGCTCTGGGTGGTCGGGGGCCACGCCCCGAAAAATGACCTCGACCTTCATAGAGGACGACAGCAGCTCCAAAGTGTGGTGTCCGATCCACAAGACGGACAAGCAAGATCTGGAAGAATACCGAGAGGTCCGGAACCTTGTGGAGCGCTACAACAAGAGTCGAGGAGAAGCTCCTTTCCACCAGCGGGAAGGAAAACAAAAAGTCGACGAAGATCTAGCTGAAGAGAAGCTAGGCTTTCAGGACCCCAAGAAGGTTCTGAAGGCTATCTACAACACCGTCGACGCACGACCTATACACCAAAAGGCCCGGAAGCAATCAATCGAGCGGCAAAACTTCATCTGACAGGAGATCAAAAAGCTTCTCGAAGTTGAATCATTCGGGAGGTGTTTTATCCAAAATGGCTGGCAAACCCAGTTGTTGTACCCAAGGCCGGTGGGAAGCTTCGGATGTGTATCGACTACACCACCTTAAATAAGGCATGCCCAAAGGATCCATTCCCACTACCTAGAATAGATCAAATATTGGACTCCACCTACGGGTGTGAGCTATTGTGTTTCTTAGATGCATACTCTAGATATCATCAAATCCAAATGTCTAAGGAAGATGAAGAGCATACTGCCTTCATAACAGTAGATGGATTATATTGTTATACTGTCATGCCCTTTGGTCTCAAAAATGCTGCTTCAACCTTTGCGCGAGCTATATACAAAACATTTGGAGAGCTAATTAGAGACTTGGTGCAGGTATATGTCGATGACATCGTCCTGAAGATCAAGAACAAGGAGTCACTCATTGATAACTTACAAGCTCTCTTCGGTAAGTTTCGCAATAAGCGCACTAAGTTGAACACGGATAAGTGTGTCTTCAGGGTTAGCTCCGGGAAGCTTCTAGGTTTCTTGGTGACTCAATGAGGAATTGAGGCAAACCCAGCAAAGATCAAGACCATTGAAGATATGCGGCCCCCAGCCCGCATCAATGGCGTTCAGAAGTTAACTGGATGTCTAGCTACGCTCTGCTGATTCATTTCAAGACTGGCAGAGCGGGCACTTCCCTTTTTGAAGATATTGAGGAAGATCGGACCATTCCATTTGTCTGAAGAAGCAAAAAAGGCATTTCAAGAGCTGAAGAAGCTTCTCACAACCCTACCAATATTGGTAGCTCCGAACCCTGGTGAGCCTTTACTGCTTTACATTTCTATAACTACAGAGGTTGTAAGCATGGTTCTGGTTGCGGAAAGACCGGAGCCACATCCATTTCAGGAGCCTAGACCCCTCCAGGAGGGTCCAGAGCTACCTGAAGGCGAGTCTGGATCCCTGCTCCTAGACACGGATCTTCAACATAGAGTACTAGAAGATCAACCTCTCTCATCTGAGGGAATTTTAGCGGCTGTTCAAGAATATTTGGACCCATCAGGGAGGTTCCGGGTTGAACACGAAGAAGTTTCGAACACCTCCGGGAGGGTCTGGGAAACTCAACAAGAAGATCCGAACCCCTCTCAGAGGGTCCGAGTTGGTGGAGAAGAAGTTTCGGGCCCCTCTGAGAGGGTCCGGACCGTTCAACGCCCAGTGTACTTCATTAGTGAAGTACTCCACGATGCCAAGACAAGATACATCGAGGTGCATAAGCTGCTTTATGCAGTTCTTATTGCCTCAATGAAGCTTCATCACTACTTCCAAGCCCACAAAATATCAGTGGTAAGTTCTTATCCACTGCGATCAATATTACATAACCCCAATTCTACTGGGAATATTGCAAAATGGGCAGCGGAGTTGGCTGAGTTTGACCTCATATTCGTACCACGACAAGCAATCAAGAGTCAGGCTTTGGCTGACTTCGTAGCGGAGTGGACTCCCTCTCCATCAAACCCTGGGGGCCCTAGTGAGCAGAAGCCAGAACCCAAGGTCCCGATCTTCACCGAACCTCACTGGACTATTTACTTCGAGGGCTCCGTGCAGAAGCAGGGGGTCGGCGCTGGAATCCTTCTCCTCGCTACGACTAGGGAGAAGGTCAAATACATGGTTCACCTTGACTTCAAGGCAACCAACAACATGGCAGAGTATGAAGCTCTCATCTACGGGCTCAAGGTGGCACTATCCTATGGTGTCAAACAGCTGTTGGTGAAGGGTGATTCGCAGCTCATCATAAAAAAAGTCAAAGGTGAATGCTGTTGCAACAATCCCCAGCTAGCCGCTTATCTCCTTGAAGTCCAGAAGCTTCAAAAATACTTCGAAGTCCTGGATCTCCACCATGTTCAGCATCTTCATAGAGCTGAAGCCGATGAACTCTCAACGAAGGCTTCAACCAGAGCTCTGGCTCCCGACGGAATCTTCATCCGGAGGTTATCAAGACCAACAACTTAGTCTGTCGAACTGAGCAAAGGGGGCAAGACCAGCACTTCCAAGCTGGTGGTCCCGGTGGCCATGTTACCATGGAGTCCACCAAGAGTCGTAGGTGTTGTCGGAAGCTCCGAGCAACCCAGCACGCAATACTCAGAAGCTAAAGTTTGCTCCGACGCATGGATCTTGGAGATCCGGAGCTACTTGAAGGACAACATCCTTTCTAAAGGCAGTGTATCTGCTGACCGGATCGTCAGGTTGGCTAAAAGATACACACTAGTAGAAGGGGACCTCTACCAGCGTGGTGCCAACGGCGTCCTAATGCGGTGCATTGCAAGGGAAGAAGGTCGTGAGATTCTCGCGGAAATCCATGAAGGCGAGTGTGGGAACCACGCATCTTCTCACACGCTGGTTGGTAAAGCCTTCTGGCATGGCTTTTAATGGCCTACAACACTCTAGGATGCAGTCGAGCTAATGAAAAAGTGTGAAGCATGCCAGTTTCATGCAAAACAAATTCACACACCAGCTCAATCACTGCAAATGATACCTCCTACATGGCCATTCGCTGTGTGGGGTATGGACATCTTGGGACCATTGCCAAAAGCCGTCAGAGGTTACAGGTTCCTGTATGTCACCATCGACAAGTTCACCAAGTGGCCAGAAGCTACTCCAGTTGTGACAATCAACAAACAATCAGCAATCAAGTTCTTGAAGCCCATAATATGCAGATTTGGAGTTCCAAACAAAGTCATAACTGACAATGGAACCCAATTTACAAGTGTTGCATTCAAAGAATGTTGCAAAGACCTCGGCATTCAAGTCAGTGACACATCAGTAGCTTACCCAGCAAGCAATCGTCAAGCCGAGAGAGCAAATGCAAAAAATTTAAAGGGACTCAAGACGCGCACATATGAGCGCCTGAAAAAGCATGGAGCCAACTGGATCGAAGAGCTTACGTGTGCACCTGTGGGCAAGCAGGACGACACCTAACTGGTCAACTTGAGATACACCCTTCTTCTTGGTGTACGGAGCTGAAGCAGTCCTTCCTCCGGAGATCACCATGGGGTAGTTTCGGGTACGGACCTTCGACGAAGCCGCGCAGGACCAGCTCCGGTGTGAAGACCTTGACCTCGTCGACGAGGGAAGGTGTCAAGTAGCTGTTCGGAATGCACGCTATCGCCAAGCACTCTGGCGCTATCATCTAAGGCATGTGCACAACTGACAGCTCGAAGAAGGCAATCTGGTGCTGCAGAAAATACTAAATCGCGAAGGGATGACTAAACTTTCCCCCAGCTGGGAAGATGCCTTTCGAGTGATCAAAGTATCCCGTCCCGGATACGTTCGATTGGAAACTAAGGATGGGACCCCGCTTCTTAATCCTTGGAACATCGAGCACCTCCGTAAGTTTTATACTTAGAATCACGGAGGTGAGTATGTAATTACACACAATGTATGTTATAGAGTCAATATACAAAATCGGGTATATCCTCCAGGAGAACATCCGGACCCCTCCATGAACATCCCAGAAATTCAAGTAACACTTGATACAGTCATAGCACTAAAAGTGTAACTACCTGCCCTGGGTTAGTACAAGATATATAACACATTTAGCATGGTCCTGTAACCAAAGTGTGTCCTTGTCTCCCCTGTAATTCGAACCTATAATGAAAGACATTGTTGTGTGCAAACAGACTCCACGTGCATTTATTTTTGTACAAGGCTCAGTATTTTGAATTATTATTTTTATTCTTCTTGTCTATAATGAAGTTGTGCAATTCTTTTTAAGTTTTAGTCCAAGTTATTCATATGTGTCACAAGTTATATTGCTGGTATTTTTGGATCTTAACATTGCTGCATAGTCTATTTGCCCGAACGCCAAGCCAACATAGGTCCAGAGTGTGCTATCGACTTATCCTGGTCCTGCACCCTAAGTAAACCACTCTACCTACACCCCGGCAGGCCTCAGTAGGGTGAGTACTAAAAAAGAATACGGGTCTAGAAAGATTACATCAACATGTGTGTTATCATATTGAATTTCTTCAGATCTAAAGTTGAAATGAGAAAGATAAGTCACAAACAATTTATAGACAAGAGGACAAATTTTATTCACTTTCTTATATTTAATGTACAGGAAAAATACAGCAATGGTGGACGATGCCGGAGCTATCAAGCTCCGACAACCTCTAGGGGGCCCGCCGTCTACGTTGTACGAATGATGGTGGGTGTCGCAGGACCTACCAAGCTTCGACAAACCCAGGGGGCCTGCCGCCGAAGTTCTACGATTGATGATGGGTGTCGTCGGACCTAACAAGCTCCAACAACCCCAGGGGGCCCGCCGTCGACGTTCTACACGTTGATAGTGGGTATCGTCGGAGCTATTGAAAAATGGGCAGCGGAGTTGGCGAGTTCGACCTCAAATTCGTACCACGACAAGCAATCAATAGTCAGGCTTGGCTGACTTCGTGGCGGAGTGGACTCCCTCTCCATCAAACCCTGGGCCCTAGTGAGCAGAAGCCGGAACCCAAGGTCCCGGTCTTCAGCGAACCTCACTGGACTCTTTACTTCGATGGCTCCGTGCAGAAGTAGGGGGTCGGCGCTAGAATCATTCTCCTTGCTTCGATAGGTGAGAAGGTCAAATACATGGTTCACCTTGACTTCAAGGCAACCAACAACATGGCACAATATGAAGCTCTCATCTACGGGCTCAAGGTGGCACTATCCTATGGTGTCAAACAGTTGTTGGTGAAGGGTGATTCGCAGCTCATCATAAAACAAGTCATAGGTGAATGTTGTTGCAACAACCCCAAGCTAGCCGCTTATCTCCTTGAAGTCCAGAATCTTCAGAAAGACTTCGAAGTCCTTGATCTCCACCATGTCTAGCGTCTTCATAACGCTGAAGCCATTGAACTCTCGACGAATGCTTCAACCGGAGCTCCGGCTCCTGATAGAATCTTCATCTAGAGGTTATCAAGACCAACAACTCAGTCTGTCGAACTGAGCAAAGGGGGCGAGACCAGCACTTCGAAGCTGGCGGTCCTGGTGGCCCTATTACCATGGCGTCGACGAAGAGTCGTAGGTGCTGTCGGAAGCTCCGAGCAACCCAGCACACAAGACTCAGAAGCTCAAGTTAGCTCTGATGCATGGATCTCGGAGATCCGGAGCTACTTGAAGGACAACATCCTTCCTGAAGACAGTGTATCCGCTGACCGGATCGTCAGGTTGGCTAAAATATACACACTGGTAGAAGGGGATCTCCACCGGCGTGGTGCCAACGGCGTCCTAATGTGGTGCATTGCACGGGAAGAAGGCTGCAGCTCCTCATGGAAATCCATGGAGGCGAGTGTGGGAACCACGCATCTTCCTGCACGTTGGTTGGTAAAGCCTTCCGGTATGGCTTTTACTGGCCTACAACACTCCAGAATGCAGTCGAGCTAGTGAAAAAGTGTGAAGCGTGCCAGTTTCATGCAAAACAAATTCACACACCGGCTCAATCACTGCAAATGATACCTTGTACATGGCCATTCGCTGTGTGGGGTATGGACATCTTGGGACCATTCCCAAAATCCATCGGAGGTTACAGGTTCCTGTATGTCGCCATCGACAAGTTCACCAAGTGGTCTGAAGCTACTCCAGTTGTGACAATCAACAAACAATCAACAATCAAGTTCTTGAAGTCCATAATATGCAGATTTGGAGTTACGGACAAAGTCATAACTGACAATGGAACCCAATTTACAAGTGTTGCATTCCAAGAATATTGTGAAGACCTCGGCATTCAAGTCTGCTACACATCAGTAGCTCACCCAGCAAGCAATGGTCCAGCCGAGGGAGCAAATGCAGAAATTTTAAAGGGACTCAAGATGCGCACATATGAGCGCCTAAAAAAGCATGGAGCCAACTGGATCGAAGAGCTTCCGTTCGCACTGTGGGCAAGCAGGACTACACCTAATCGGCCAACTGGAGAGACATCCTTCTTCTTGGTGTACGGAGCTGAAGCAGTTCTTCCTCCGAAGAACACCATGGGGTCGCTCTGGGTCCAGACCTTCGACGAAGTCGCGCAGGACCAGTTCTGGCATGAAGACCTTGACCTCGTCGACAACGGAAGGTGCCAAGCAGCTGTTCAGAATGCACGCTATCGCCAAGTGCTCCGGCACTATCATCTAAGGCATGTGCACAACCGACAGCTCGAGGAAGGCGATCTGGTGCTGCGGAAAATACTAACTCGTGAAGGGATGAATAAACTTTCCCCCAGCTGGGAGGGTCCCTTCTGAGTGATCAAAGTATCTCGTCTTGGATGCGTTCGCTTGGAAACTAAGGATGGGACCCCGATTCTTAATCCTTGGAACATCGAGCACCTCCGTAAGTTTTATACTTAGAATCACGGAGGTGAGTCTGTAATTACACACAATGTATGTTATATAGTCAATATACAGAATCGGGCAGGTCCTCCGGGAGAACATCCGGACCCCTCCGTGAGGGTCCGGGAAGTTCAAGTAACACTTGATACAGTCACAGCACTAAAAGTGTAACTACCTGCCTTGGGTTAGTACAAGATGTATAACACATTTAGCATGGTCCTATACCCTAAGTGTGTTCTTGTCTCCCCTGTAATCTGGACCTATAATGAAAGACATTGTTGTGTGAAAACAGAGTCCACGTGCATTTGTTTTTGTACAAGGCTCAGTATTTCGAATTATTACTTTTATTCTTCTTGTCTATAATGAAGTTGTGCAATTCTTTTTAAGTTTTAGTTCAAGTTATTCATATGTGTCACAAGTTATATGTTGGTCTTTTTGGATCTTAACATTGTTGCATAGTCTACTTGCCCGAACGCCTAGGTTCGTAGTCTGCTATCGACTTAGCCTGGTCCTGCACCCTAAGTACGCCACTCTACCTACACCCCAGCAGGCCTCAGTAGGGTGAGTACTAAAAAAGCATACGAGTCTGGAAAGATTACATCAATATGCTTGTTATCATATTGAATTTCTTCAAATCTAAAATTGAAATAAGAACGATAACTCACAAACAATTTATAGAAAAGAGGACAAATTTTTTTTCTCTTTCTTGTCTTTAATGTACAGGAAAAATACAGCGATGGTGGACGATGCCGGAGCTATCAAGCTCCGACAACCTCCAGGGGGCCCACCATCGATGTTCTACGATTGATGGTGGGTGTCGCCAGACCTACCAAGCTTCAACAACCCCAGGGGGCCCGCTATCGACGTTCTACGATTGATGGTGGGTGTGCCGGACCTTCAAGCTCCGACAACCCCAGGGGGCCCGCCGTTGACGTTCTACGCATTGGTAGTGGGTACCGTCGGAGCTATCAAGCTCCGATAACCCCAGGAGGCCCGCCTTCGACGCAAAAGAAGACTTCGAACCTAAAATCTACAAGCTCGAAGTGCTCAAGTCATCAACATATTGTTAAAACCTTTTGGTATATGTTCACAATCAAATTGTGCACATATACTAGGGGGCCAACAAGACAGAGCACAGTATATTGAAGACAAAGTGAAATTCATGGCAGAAAGAGTGGATTTCAATAATTCAAAGTACTATATTACAAAATCAGGGTTACAGCAAAGGGCAAAAGGAAAAGACCTAACTATTGAAGGATCTAAGTCTTACGGAAGAATGAGGCAACCTTCTTGGCAACTTCTTGAACGCTGGCCTTAACGGTGTTCTCCTCTTCAACAATGGGGCCTTTGAGCACCGACTACAGAGATCATTAGGGATCTCGGCTTACGTAACACGATAGTACATACTCTGCTACGTTCGTGGCCAAAGACTTCCCCTCTGTCTCCAGCTGGTCCATAGTGACGTCACCCATTGCATCAAGTTTGTCGCCAGCAGCGTTGAGAGCCACCAATGCTCGGTCCAGCTCCAGCTTCAGATTGTCTGGACACACTGGAATGAAGCCAAGCGTCATCAACGCGTCGTTGGCTCGTCCCAACAAGTCCCACACTTGTATGGACTCGGTCTCCCTCAAACTCTGCAGCTCCTCTAGTGACCTTCGGGTAGCCGCAAGCTCCGAACCTTCTCTAGCGAGGAGTTCCACCACTTTGGCATGTTGCTGCATACTCTCAGCAACCTGCTTTTCGCGGTTGGTTAGCTCCGTCTACCGAAGGTGGATGTGGTTCCGCCGTTCGGCCAGGTCCTTCTCCCTACCCCACACTTTCCCTTCTCTGGTAGCAATATCAGCCTCTCTTTTCGAGAGCTCCTGCCCCAGCTTCCAGTACTTTTCCTTTTCCTCCTCGCTCTACAGATCCAAGTTTTTAGTGCAATCTGCCAAGTTTTGCTGACCCAGAGTCATTTTCTGGGTGACCACCTCCTCCCTTTTCAAAATATCCTCCTGTTGCTCCAGGAGTTTTTCTTCCCTTGCATCAAGGTCTGCTCGAAGCTTCAAGAGGACCTCGTTCAATTCCTTGAGGCTTTCATGATGCTCATCAGCAGCATCACTCCTTTCCTAGGCTTGCTCAAGGATCTCCCGAGAATTAGCGTCGAGCGCCCTGATGGCGGCTTCCTTCTCTTCCAGCAGCTTGCCCCAGTATTCCATCCGGGTCGTGTCCCTCTTGACCCACTCCTTCTGATCAGCAAGTCTTGTCTGAGCAAGCCTGGTCTCAAAATGGAGTCTGTTGTGCCAACGCCTCAAGGTGTGGCGCTCCTCTTCAAGTACCTTACTCTCATGATCGAAGGCAAGCTGAACTTGTCGGAGGCTCGAGCAGGCATTGTCTATGGAAAATGCCAAGAGGATGGGCTCCGAACCTGTTGGGGTTATCTCCGCTGGTTCTAGAGGATTCTCCATAACAAAAATAGGGTCCAACTCCACAAGAGAAGTTCCCTGAGTTTTTGCGGTACTAGGCCCGCCCACCGGGAGCTCCTCGACTGCTGCTGAGGAAGATCCCACTGGGGGAACTTCCACCTCCAGAGCAGAAGTCGAGGGTCCTGCTTCTGGGTCTTCAGTTGTTGGCTCCGCAGGTCGAGAGCCTGCCGCCACTTCTTCATGGTGCTCCGGCTCCAGCACGGACACCTCCGGAGCAATTACCTCTAGGGCGATGGTTGGAGCTTCACCCAGTGCCTCTACCACCACCAACTCTACATCCGGAGCTTCAATCATCTCCGATTCAGCAACCGTACCTTCAACAAACTTCTGGCTCGAGGGCTAGAGCTTCGATCATTTCTGGCTCAGTAGCCAGAGCTTCAACAACGTCCGGCTCAAGTGTCGGAGCCTCAGGTGCCACTGGCCCCACAACAACTTCCGGCGCAGGGACCGAAGCCTCGGATGCCTCTGTATCAAACGTTGGAGCTTCCAGCATCTCCAACTCTTGCACTGGAGCTTCAGCCTCCGGTGTTGTTGCTAGTAGTGCATCTTCAACAACTTCTCCCCCGTGGTCCGGCGCTACCACGGGGGCTTCTGGCGTTTCTTCTGGATCCAAGTCCATGACAGCTAGTGCCGGAGCTGCCGTGTCTTCCGCCACCATTTGAGGAGGAGGCTCATTGGTTCAAACTGGAGCTTCAGCATGATCAGCCCCAGTCACTGCTATAGGTGTTGAAGTTTCGGACTCCTTTCTCGACACCATGGAAATAAAGGGAAGAGAAGATTAAAAACATAAACAAGATTAGTATTTCAAGTCAAGTTCACGATGCTTACCTGGGAACGCTATCACCCCAATCATCGCAGAACCTCTTCTTCTAAGGATCGGAGTCAGAGCCCACCAAGTTTGGTGAGGCAGCAACTTCGGACCCTTGCCGGGAGCCACCCGCAGCAGCTGGAGTCTTCTCGGCCAGAACTTCCCTCGACTGGGAAGAACCTCCGGACCTGGAGCTCCTAGCGGGCACTAGGACTGGAGTCGACTGTCCGGAACTAGCGCCTTTTGAAGATGACCGAACTTGAGGAGGTGTCACCGCCGAAGATCTCCCTCGCCGGGGAGATGGGGCGGTTGTCGCCGGAGCAGACCCGACTGAGCTCCCATCAGCATGCCTCAGCTTTCTCTTCCAGCTGGAAGATTCGACTGGCTCCTTGCCCTTGCCCTTACCGGTGTCATCAATCTTCTGTCTCAAGGTAGGAGCGGTCACCTCTTCTGAAGCTCCAGAGATTACAACCCTAGAGGTCTGGCGTTTTCCACCTCACCAAGGTCATCTAGCGCCGGCATCTTCCTCCGGAGCTCCCCGCTGATCTCTAGAATCATGTTCAAAGGCAGGAAAGTAGCCGTCGGAGCTAAGGCGTCGTCAACGATAAGCCCATGCTGAAATTTCTTGAGGTGAAGCTTCAAAGCTTTGTCATCCAAGTTGGATTTCAAACCGGTTTCAATTCGATCGTCATCCATTACGCTGTTAAAAGCCCAGGCTAGCTTCTCCCTCCTCCTCAGCAGAGCCCACCTGTTCACCAAGAAATTTCTGAAGACCATCTGGGGGGGGGGGGGGGTCACTCCACCCTCCACACACTCTCGGATCCTAGCCAGGACAGGGTTGAATGCATCCGACAGCTTCAGAACTACATTCTAGGCATCGGTGTCGACGTTGGGGAGTCCTTGGGGCAGCTCCAACTTGTCATGCTCATCCACTGCAATGATGACCCAGTCCTTCTTCCAATCATCCAATTTGCTGGAGGGGAATGACTACAAGTACTTGAAGGGGCAGTTCTTGTGCTTCATGAAGTAGTAGAGGCCAAGCAACTTTGTCCCCTTGCCAATGGAATGATCTGTGAAGAAGGTATGGAACAAGTCGACGCAGGGAGGCATGCCCACCCACATCTCACAAAAGTAGACGAAAGTGGCCATGAGCATAAGGGAGTGTGGGCTGAGGTGATGCAGTTGAGGCCGTGGAAGTCCAGCAGCATCAAGATGAAGCTCGAGAATGGTGGGATCAGTCCCACCATGGCGTACGCTGAGAAGTACACCATCTCCTCGCGGCGCTCCTTCTTGAAGGGGAGCTTGTCGACACGGACCAGGTGGTTGAAGGAGTCGTTGGACCATACCATGAAAGTCCAGACCTTCATTAGATTGTCCTTGCTCTGGATGCAGCTTTTGGGAAGACCTAACTCCATCGCGGCAAAGTTGAGCGAAAGAGGAGAAAGCTAGGCAAAGATTGGGAGGCTCTAAGCGCGAGTGTAATTGAAAGCGTAAAGAGTTCTCAAATCGTGCATGCTTTCCCTCTTAATAAGCCTCCACGACGCTTGGATGGAAACTGCAATGAGAGCAAGTCCAAATTACAGGGAACCAACCCCGTCAATGACGAATGGGCCCGGGGCCACCCCAATGAAGAGGTTGAGGTTATTACCCTAAGCGAACCGTTGTCATGATGGGCGGTGGGAAATCCAAAGGCGGCAGCCTGACAAGGCGATCGGAACCGATACAGTTTTCGTATTGGGAACTAGCGACCTTCAATTGCGTGAGATCCGCACTCAAAGATCTGATCTGCCGCATTCAAGACAAGCCACGCGGCGATGGTTTAACCCTAGACCATCGCCTCAGTGGTACATCAGATGACCTTTGAAGTTACAGTGCGGGGACCAAGGATGGCCCCACCTCCAGTAGAATAACTTAACCCAAAGGGTTTCTCCTAGAGGTGGGCCCGGGGGCCACTTTCTGTACCCTGCGTACTGGGTACCATATGATACCGCAAGAAGTGCAAGAGAGTTCCACCTGTAAGGGTTGAAGGCTTCCTCAGGCCCCACATGTCACACGACACTGGACCCGCCTCCCTCATACGGGTAGCTCCGGGATTGCCACGTGTAATGTAAGACCGAAGTTGAACTCCCAACATAGGGAAGCTACGCTATTGACACGTGTATAATGACCCTAGACCTAAACCCCCATATAGGGAAGGTCCGGTGCCGCTACGTGTATAACAGCTCTGGACCCATCTCACTGCGAAGGGAAGCTCCAGAGCTGCCACGTGTGGATCCTCCGCACCTTACACCAACGGGAATATTGGCAGATCTCCAACAGCACGAACATTTAAAGGACAGTTAAAGCGACAGTTACAAGATCTGATTACGTGTCATTATTGCTATATTAATGACACACGATCAGTGGGCTGTTAATAGGGGTAACGCTGCCATTAAGGCACATTATCACACTGTTAATCACTATTAATATTTGTAGAACGTGTATTAGGATCTTAAATATGCCAGGGCCACATGTCGGGCCAGTCAAATGTTGTAACGGCCAGTCCTTAGACTATAGAAGGACTGTGCCACACAATACAGGGCGGATCCAAGCTCATACGCTCACCAGCACTACGACAACTCTCGATACAACATACTCACATCCCGTGGACTAGGGTATTATGCTCAGGCGGCCCGAACCACATAAATCCCCTGTGTCATCATCTTGTTTAAGATCCCCGTGCGTCCAAACCGATACAAGAACCTCCGCGGGCTACATTTAGTAGTACCGGGGGAAGTGTCGTTAGTACGCTTCGACAAAATCCATCCTGTGTGATAAAATCCTATATCGCGAGTAAATTCCAACTACTCGACTTCTACCGGATTCCTCAAAACATTAGCATGACATTTTCTACTCTTCAAGCTGTAGACCTACCCAATACTCCATAGGATTTGTGGGTCATACAAGTGGAGTAACAAGCACCTTAGCCCTAATGCACAAAATTCATCCTAGACATAAGTGATACAAATAGAAACTTTGAAATAGCACTTAAATGCAAACCAGGGCTTGCCTTGGTTTGTGACTAGGCAAATGTTAATAGTTAGGCTTGATCTTCTTTTGAAGAATCCGCCATGAAACTTCAAGATGGTGACTCCCGGCTCGTCCTCGAAGTCAAACTCCCCGTCGATCATTTCCGTCACGTTTTCTATTGACATGATTATGCATATAAGAAAGCAATGTAATATAATATTAGATTCAACGTGGTTGTATACACCTTAAGAAGGAGAAGCTTGACTAGGAGGGACACACATATCTCTGTTCTATGGAGAAATAGGGGATGAGTCAAGATGGTCGTATTAGTGTCGAGGTAAGAATTGAAAGGTGCACTGTAAGCAAAAATTGCAACTTAGAAATTAACACTTGGAGCTATGCCACACAAGAGTGATAAGACTGACTAGTGAAGAAGTGTTTGACTAAATAGTGTAACGATGACTAAGGGATCAAGGTGAAACAAAGCACGATTAAGGTGTGAGATGACTATGCAAAGCATAAGATTGAAAGTTCGGATTAAATCTTATGACTGAAGAATTAAAGTCGTCTAAGAACTAAGAGACGATCTACAAAGCTTCTAAAGTGTTCTAAGATTCTTAGGAGGACATGCTATGAGTTTCTAAAGTGTTCTAAGACTCTTACTCTACATTACCTGTGTGTCGTAAGGAATCAATTCTAAGGTTCCTAGTAACCATAGAAGATTGGATCATCTAACTTCTTGAGGTTCTTATGATGAGAACAACTATTAACTAATCTACAAGAATTATATGGACCCTTAAAAAGGAGCTTAAGGTCAAGGGAGAGACATCACAAGACAGATGTAGCAACAAGAATGAATGATCAATTAGTCACCCCCCGTCACAAACAATATGTGCAGGATTACGGAACACTAGTCGCACTACCTTTCTATCCTTATAAGCATGCTCACCTTGTTCATTTACTTAGCAGCATGGTCCATCGGATTCATGCTTCCACGCACAGGCACTTCTATTCAAGTACGACATCACGGTGGTTCAAGTGAGCACGTCTCGATGCCTTTCCAATCAGGCAAAAATGAATTTCTGTCCTTATAAACATTTCCTCAAACACGTTATCTACAACAGTATTGATTTAATCTTGCTCAAAACTGAACTGACCTTGGCCAATTGATGTTGCCGAGTTGTCATCCACGTGTTCTTACATCTCTAGAATCACATACATCACCCTCAGCGTTTGTTGGACGTAGCCATGACGCAGAACATCATGACAACGTCGATGTGGTCTATGTCTCCTAACCTGATGGCGCTGCACAAGGTGTATTGAGGTCGGGACGCTGCAGTGGCGGCACTACTGCAGTTGTGAACAATGTGTGAGGCCTCGGAGACGCGGTGAGAAGCATGCACTACCGGTGCCACAGACATGAAAATACACATCAGAGTTTGATGCTGCGGCAGCCTGGGCAGAGAGTGCGTGCAGCGCGGGATCGACGGGGTGCTGCACTGTAGTGGCGGCGAGGGGGCGAGCGCTCAGGGCATGAGCTTGTTGAGGGTGGAGCACTGCGAGCAGAGACGGCAAGGAGGTGGGGCAGAGATGCAGCCGTGGAGGAAAGTGGAGGGGTGCGCGCTGGCATGAGCAGAGGTCGGCGGCCATCACCGGCAGTAAGGAGGTGCGACAGGGCACAACCGTGGAGTGCGCGGGGCCAGGCAAGCGGCGCGGGGTGCAGGAGGGAGGCAGAGCACCGTGGCGGGTCACGACGCGGCCATGGCAGAGCGGAACGCTATGGTGCCATGGACGACAGCAGGGTGCACCGCTGAGGGGGCCACGCGACGATGAGCAGGGGTTCGGGAGGTGGCGGAGCTTGGGAGGTTGGCTGGCAGTGCGGCAGACGAAGCTTCAGGCGAGGACGACACACGCAGTGCTGCGCGCGAGATCCATGGCGCGAGTGTGACGCGAATGCACGGCCGGTGGGGGAGCCGTGCGGGCGGTGTTGGCGCAGGGTGCACGGTGTGGGGCGGCTTCAGGCGCTGGTGCACAACCACGAGGGAGGCCAGGACGCCGTCAACATAAGACTGTGGTGGCCGGCGGCAGGTGAGCAGCTTGGCGGTGAAATAACGTGAGTGGCCATGTGCGGTAGAGTGGAAGCCATGTAGAGGAGAACAAAACAGAACGGAGCACTTCACTTTTGCACTTTTGAGGATAAGACTTATACGTGGGTCCATCTTCCCTTTATTCTTTATTTCCTTTTAAAATCATTCAGCTACCATGATTTCAATAAATGATAATTCTTGGTTGGGTAGGTAGGGTCAATGGTGAGCGGTCAAGCAGTGCAAGTCTGAGACGATAACCGCTAGTCATGACACGTGGGCCCCACCTGATGGTGTAGTTTAATTGTGCACTGAACATATTTACTTTTGAGTGGTCAAAGCGTCAGCATGCGGCGAGCGTTGACATGGTGGCTTGCCGAGCAAGAGCTGCGGTGGAGGAGAGCAGAACCAAGCGACGGGTGGTGCTTCCGAAACCATCACGGTGGTGTATTATAAGTTGAAGTGGAGAAAGAGAAAGAGAGGGCGTGTGAGGTTCGAGCTGAACGACGATAAGGGCAAGCCTCAGATTTTAGCTTGTGCGTGAACATTTTTGGCACAGACATCGAGATGGTTCTCAATAAGCACGAGCAGAAGAGGAAACCAAATGACGTTTGATGAGAGTTGACTGGTAGGCCACCCGATAAGTGGCCCCAGCCAAGGTGTTATCTTCACTGGAAACCCACGATGTTGCTCATGTTGAGGTTAAACTAGAATTTGAAGTAACACTCGAAGCTTTAACAGTTTATGTGACATTTTCTAGATAATCTTGAAGTTTTTAACAATTCCCCATTTTTGTGATCATTGGGTAACTAACAAGATTTCATGTGAATTCGAATCGCCAATTCCACTTTAAAAAAAATTAAGTTTGCATTTTTCGTGTTCTTGCTCTACTCAAATGCGGGCTTTTACAACACCCGTCGGAACAACGGTGTTGGCTAGCTGCTGTACGTTGGGGGGATTTCATCCAGCAGGCTGCTCAGCCAAACCATTGGATGAAGCTGCGGCAGATTTCACCATCTTAAGAATTAGTGCCCCCTACCTGGCGCGCCAAATGTCGAAGTGTAGCAACGACACTTCCCCCAGTACTACTAAAGCGTAGTCTGCGGAGGTTCATATTCAGATGGGGCGCATAAGATCACGAACAAGATATTGACACAAGGGGTTTTTACGTGGTTCGGGCCGCCTGAGCGTAATACCCTACTCCACGGGGTGGTTGTTGATTGTGTATGTGGCGAGTGTCTGAGGTTGCTTGTATGCTTGTGAGCTTAGTTCCCTTATACCGTGCGGTGCAACCCTTTTCTATGCTAAGGACTAGCTGTTACAGAGTATGCCTGGCCCATAAGGTAGCCTCGGTTGTAATTAACCACCTATACACGATCTACATGTACTATCTGTGATTAACAGAGTGATAACATGCCTTAATTGCGACGTTACCGGTATTGACAGTCCTCTGATCGTGCGTCATTAATACTGAATTAATAATGCCTTAATCAGGTCTTGTAATGACTGTTTAATAGCCTCCTGAAGGTCTGCACCATCGGAGATCATGTAGTCTTCCCATTGCAGGCTTAGGTCCGGAGGTCCAACACGTGGCAGCTCTGGAGCTTCCCTCTGTGGGGAGGTAGGTCCGGGGCCACTTGACGCGTGGCGACACTGGAGCTTCCCTCTACTGGGAGTTAGGTCCGGGGCTACTGGACATGTGGCGGTACCGGAGCTTCCATGTGAAGGAAGGTAGGTCCGGCCCCGCAGGACATGTGGTAGCACCAAAACTACCCAAACGAGGGATGCGAGCCCAGTGCTATGAGACGCGTAATGCCTTCGGCAGTCTTCAACTCGGACATAGGAACTCCTAAGTTTTAAGTGTGGTATCAGAGGGTACCTAGTATCCAGGGTACCGACAACTGCACATGGACCTCTTCGGTCCCATTGCTTACATAAGCATTGGCAGTAACAAATATGGTTTAGTTATTGTGACTTTTCCCGCTTCACTTGGGTGTTTTTCTTGCATGACAAAGGTGAAACATAAGGTGTGCTTAAGACTTTCGTGAGGAGAGATCAAAATGAGTTCTCCTTGAGAATCAAGAAGATAAGAGGCGATAATGGCACTGAATTCAAGAACACTCAAGTTAAAGAGTACTTGGACGAGGAGGGCATCAAGCATGAGTTTTTGACACCCTACTCACCCGAACAAAATGGGGTGGTGGAAAGGAAGAACTGAACTCTAATAGAGATGACCATTCTTGATGAGTAGAAGACTTCCAATCAGTTTTGGGCATAAGCGCTCAACACCGCTTGTCATGCCACAAACCGCCTCTACCTCCATCGCCTATTGAAGAAGATTCCATATGAACTTTTAATAGGTAACAACCTAAACATCTCCTACTTTAGAGTCTTTGGCAGCAAATATTACATTATTAACAAGAAGCCTCGAATTTTGAAGTTTGCTTCGAAATCCAATGAAGGTTTCTTGCTTGGTTATGATTCTAACACCTACGCCTATTGTGTCTTCAAAAAAACCTCAGGTTGTGTTGAAATTGCACGTGATGTGCTGTTTGATGAAACTAATGGCTCCCAAGTGGAGCAAGTTGATCAATGTGTGCTAGATGAAGAAGAGGCACCATGTATGGCATTGAGAAGGATGTTACTTGGTGATGTAATACCACAAGAGCAACTAGGCCCAAGTGATCCATCCTCATCACAAGAGGTGCCCCAAGCACAAGACCAAGTTCAAGACCCGCAAGATCAACAACAAGATCAAGATCACCATGATCAAGAAAACGAAGATCAAAATGGTTGCAATGTTCAAGGGGGGGGACTATGAAGATGAGGGAGATGAAGAAGTTGACTCAATACCAAGTGTACCACACCCAAGAGTCCATCAATGTGTTCAACGGGATCATCCCATTGACAACATAATTGGAGACATCTCCAAAGGGGTAATGACTCACTCTCGTATGACTAATTTTTGTGCTCACTATTCCTCTGTGTCTTCTTTGGAGCCATTTAAGGTTGAAGATGTCTTGCAAGATCTGGACTCGGTGATAGCCATGCAAGAGCTCAAAAACTTCAAGAGGAACAAAGTATGGGAGCTTGTGAAAAGACCTAATGCCAATGTGGTGGGCACCAAGTGGGTCTTCTGCAACAAGGAAGATGAGCATGGCGTGGTAATAATAAACAATGCTAGACTCATAGCCAAAGGGTACTCTCAAGTCGAAGGTTTGGATTTCGATGAAACTTTTGCTCCCGTAGCAAGCCTTGAGTCTATTCGACTATTATTGGCCTATGCTACTCACAATGATTTCAAGTTGTATCAAATGGACGTGAAAAGCGCCTTCCTCAATGGACGGGTCAAGGAGCAACCGCCTGGCTTCGAGGACGATAAGTATCCTAACCATGTATTTAAGCTTCATAAAGCTCTCTACGGCCTCAAACAAGCTCCTAGAGCTTGGTATGAGTGCCTTAGAGATTTTCTCATTAACAATGGTTTTAAGATAGGAAAGGCCAACTACACACTCTTTACTAAGAACATGGATGATGATTTATTTGTATTACAAATTTATATTGATGATATAATATTTGATTCTACTAACCAATCCTTTTGTGAAGAGTCTAGCAAAATCATGACAGAAAGATTTGAGATGTCGATGATGGGAGAATGGAAGTTCTTTCTAGGTTTCCAAGTGAAACAACTCAAGGAAGGCACTTTCATATGTCAAACAAAGTATACCCAAGACATCCTCAAGAAGTTTGATATAGAGAAAGCCAAGCCCATCAAGACACCAAATGGCGATGAATGGACATCTTGATCTCAACCAAGACAGCCCAAGCGTCAACCAAAAGGTATACCGTTCCATGATTGGATCACATCTTTACCTTTGTGCATCTAGGCCCGATATTATGTTAAGTGTATGCATGTATGCAAGGCTTCAAGCCGCTCCTAAGGAGTGTCACTTGACAGTCGTTAAGAGAATCTTGCTCTATTTAGTTCATACACCTAACCTAGTGTTGTGGTATCCCAAAGGGTCCAAGTTCAATCTCATCGAATACTCTGATGCGGATTATGCCAGATGCAAACTGGATCGGAAAAGTACCTTCGGGACTTGCCAATTCTTAGATAGGTCCCTAGTATCATGGTCATCAAAGAAACAAAATTCCATTGCCCTATCCATAGCCGAAGCGGAGTATGTCGCAGGCAGAAGTGGTTGTGCAAAACTTCTTTGGATGCGACAAACTCTAAGGTACTATGGTCTCAATATGAACCATATTCCACTCCTATGCAATAATGAGAATGCTATTAAGATTGCCCATAACCCCGTTGAACACTCTAGAAACAAATACATTGACATCCAGCACCATTTCTTGAGAGACCATTCAATAAAGGGGGATATTGTCATTTCACATGTGACCGAAAAACAAATAGCCGATATCTTCACCAAGCCACTAGATGAAAAACGCTTTTGCAAACTTAGGAATGAGCTAAATATCCTTAATTCACAAAATGTTACTTGATATGTTGCACATCTGATTGTTAGTTGTTTATTCTCTTCAAAATTATGCATGCTTTCGAAAACTTGCCTTCCTCAATTTTCTATAAAATTATTTTCAATTATTGTCTCCTTGAATCATGGTCATTGTATGATTGTTTGTGTGCTTTACTGACCATATTCATTGAGAATATTTGTGAAAACTTAGTCCATATGGATCACTCTGTGCAAATCTCTCAGTATATATGAGGATTTGTTGCCTAGGACCAGACAAGTCCGCCCAAACGGTCAGACAAGTCCGGCCTCCTAGTCAAGTCCGGACGGGCTCAAACAACTCTACACCAGACTAGTCCAGCCTGTTATCGGACTTGTTCGGACTTCCAGATTAGTCCGGACCTGGATTGGCACCCGGACTTGTTCAGTGTCCCCACCGAACTAGTCCGGACCTTTGGGGACTTAAACCCCAAATGTCGGGCCTGACCCCTCTCTCTCTGAAACTTCAAACTCATGCGCCTCTCTCCTCAAAAACGCCCCCATTGGCTATTTTTGTGTTTTTCCACAAAAATCTTCAATGGATATGTGGAATCAACTCCTTGAAGCCTCAAGAAGTCAATCCTCAGACTTCTCCTCTCTTTAATCTGGTGTTTTGCTCGGATTCAAATCCTAAAGGTGAGTTTTTTGAGCAAAACCTAATCCCTTTGAATCCTTGGATTCTAGGTTGTTTCTTTCATAACCTAGGATCCCTATTGGTTCACACACCTGTTGTGATTAATTTCCTTGTGATATCACGCCTTTTATCGAGATTTGTAGAAAAATAGATTAGTTAGGGTTTAACACTGGGTGGTCCGGACTAGTCCGGACCTAGGACGGACAAGTCCGTTCCTGACTGGACTAGTCCGGACAAGGACCGGACTAGTCTGGCCTAACCTAGGGTTAACTCCTAACTTAGTGAATTTTCTACACTTCTACCGCAATATCTTGTTTGTTCCCATCTCATATTCTCTTGTTATCATCATTTCAACATGCCTCGACGCGACGACTCTCCTCTTTCCGTTCCGAAAAAGGAGGCGACTCGTCAAGAATGCTATTGTCGGAGGGATGCGGAGCAACTGACCCTTGCAGAGCTCGCTCGTATGAGTGGGGCAGGGACAAATAAGAAGCATGATCAAGATGCATCCCAAGCTAAAGCCACTAAAGAGCAAGCAAGCAGAAGGGAGAGGATAGTCACTGTGGGTGCAAAGGAAATGGCCCAAGCGGCCAATAAAGGGAAAACACCCATGGTGGAGAGCAGTACAACCAAGGTCAAGGGAAAGGAGCCCACAAAGAAGATTCCTCTAAGGAAGGCTGCTCTGAGGAATAAGGCTCTTGCTAGGAGAGGGTTGGTCATTCGTGACCAACCCGCGGAGCCTTGTGGACCTCCACAAGGCCCCATTGGTCTGTTGGTCATGACTCCTCCATTGCATGATCCAGACCGACAACCGAAGCTAGCGAGCAACATTTTCCAAGGGAAAGGGGCCGAGAAAGCAAAGAGGTTGAGATCAAAGGATCCTTACAAGTACGAGAATGCCACGGCTAATCATAGGTTCTGGTGTGATTTCCATTGTGACTATTATCGATTGGTCTATCTAACCAAGAAGAATGCAGCAACAGACGCTTAGTGGGTAGACTGGGACTATATGGAGAAGAAGAACCAACAAGACCTTAAATGCAGTTATCCAGGCCGTTGAGTTATATGGATTTAAAGACTTGCTTGGTTTCAAGTACAACCGGAACTCAGAGGTAGTAGCACAGTTCTACACCACTTGCTACTTCTCCACTTTTGGAGACCACAAGATCTCTTGGCTGATCGATAGAGTTCTTTACTATGTCCTCTACGATGAATTTGCAAGAATCATTGGCCTTGAAGAGTTCTTGAGCTTTGACTTGATCATCCACAATTTGAAGGCTATAGACTTGGGGGAGATGGAATCCATGTATGAGTGTGGCTTTTATAATCCCCCCACCATAAATATTATTTGTCCCTTCTTTAGCATGCTCAATAGGATATTGAGAAAGACTTTATAACCTAAAGATGGGGACACCAGGATGATCCGAGGGAATCTAAGGCACTTGATGAGGCTAATTGCTGAAGGGGGGAGATTCAATGTCTTCAACTACATTGACAACAACATCTTCAACATATCCCACACTCCCAACCGCTCTTGTGGATATGCTCCTCTCATCATGTGTTTGATTGAGAGAGTCTCGGACTTGGAATTTGTGAAGGACATCAAGCATAGAGAACTCTGCCCTCAAATTCCTCTTCCATTACTGAAGATTGGTGGAGCTTCTAGCAGTGGTACCTCCAATGCACCTCCTCCCCATCGTCCTCCTCCGGCTCCCGCCTCTTCCTCCTCTGGCAACTTTGCAAGTGCCTCTCTCAAGTTTCTCAAGTCTATCTTCACATATTATTGCAAATCTGAGGTGAAGAGACAGAAAATGGCAGAGAAGCAAGACAAATATCTTAGAAGGCTTTGTGAGAAGGAGGACATTCCTATGTCACCAGAGACCTCCAAGGATGAAGAACTCACACCTTTCCCGGAGCTCACAGAGGCAGAGGTTGCATTCCTTAGTGGTGGGGGTGGGCCTTCTAGCGCCGCTCCCACTATTGAGGAGGTTGAAGATGATGAAGAGGAGGACAATAATCAAGAAGAAGATAATGAAGAGACGGAGAGCGACCCATGTCGTGGAGAGGAGAGCGAGAGCGATGATGAGTAGACTTAGGCTCTCTCTTCTCCGGTAATCTTTTTGCTTTTCGGTGTCTTGATGCCAAAGGTGGGAGATTGAGGGGAGTATTAGATCCATAAACTATGCTTTATTTTGAAAATCTGGGTTGTAATGTTAATTATTTCTATTCTTTCATATTTTGGTTGTAATGACATTAATGTTATGCTATCTTACCTTATGTTATGTTGATCATATTGAATATCACTCTATATGTTATGTTGATCTTATTGAAGATCATTTTAGTCCAATATGTGTGATGATGCTTAATTCAAATTGAGATGCATACTTCATTCCATTTTTCACATCTCAACACTTCCATCACACGTAGGCACCCCACCATAACACACAAATGTATAAATCTCTCATAGACTTCATTCTTGTGCATTAAACTTATTGGAAATCTATCATGGACACATTTAGGGGGAGCTCTTTATATACTTGTGCGTTATGAAAATCAACTCAATTGTATTTTTATCAAAACCTCAATGTGTTGTCACCAAATCACTAAAAAGGGGGAGACTGAAAGTGCATCTAGGCTAATACCTGTGGGTTTTCATGATTATGAAAACACTTAAGGAACTAATGAGCATTACAACTGTAAGTACAGCTGATTGAAATATGGACGACGTTGGATACACTCAAAAAGGAAAAAGGGGAGAAAAAGGCACAAAACTCAAAGAGTAGAATTTAGGTTTTTAAATTCTTTGTGTTGAGTTTAGCCACATAGATTGAGTGTGTTCAATGTGTCAAAGGGCTGAGAATCTCCTACGAGCTCATAGTCCAAG
Organism: Tuctoria greenei; assembly: GCA_036927565.1. Taxonomy (NCBI): domain Eukaryota; kingdom Viridiplantae; phylum Streptophyta; class Magnoliopsida; order Poales; family Poaceae; genus Tuctoria; species Tuctoria greenei. The sequence continues at coordinate 175,147,410 of JAYESD010000005.1, forward strand.
TTAGATAAGTTTGAGAGGTGAGTCGAGGCTGCCCTAAGGACAGGGCCGGACTTGTCCAGGCTGGAAGGCTGGACTAGTCCGGCCACTTCGGACTGATTAGATGTTAGACGGACCAAGAGTTTCTGTGTGAGTTCGTACTTGTCCATTTGGGGATGGACTAGTCCGTGGTGAGTGTGTTTGAGTCCTTCTGACTCTAATTCCTGAAGGACCGGACTAGTTCACCCTGACAGACTATTCCATTTCTCATTGGAAAACAAGTTTTTGTTTGAGATTGGACTAGTCCATTCTGAGTCAGACTAGTCCAATGTGGACTTGGAGGTGGCTGTTGGGACTAAGTTCTGGATGGCTGGACTTGTCCGCTCTCATGGAGCAGACTAGTCTGGTTGACCAGATTTGTCTGTTCTCAACCGGAACAAATTGTTCTGTGTGAGATCGGACTAGTCCGTTCTGGGACGGACTAGTCCGTGGTGTAGTGACCGTTTGAATTCAAAAGGTGGCAGGGGACTTTGTGGTTGGTCAAGGGTGACATCACTGGTCCCCACAGGTAGGACTAGTCCACACTTTTCCTGGTGACAAAGACTATTTGTCAGGACCCTATAAAAAGGGTTTTCCGGCCGTCAAAGGCCTCTCTCAAACCCTAGCGCTTCCAAATCCTTCCTAGAGCCTTCCTAGCCCTCTATCAACCATTCTTGGAGTCCTAAGAGCGATTCTTGAGGATTTGTGAGTCTTGGAAGAAGAGAGAGAAGGGTTTGCTTGTCTTTGAGCTCTTGGTTGATTCTCTTGATTTGATTTGTTGATTTGTGTTCGTGTGGGTGTTGATCTCTGATCTTTTCGAGTTGTAATCTTGCGGGAGCCTCAGATTGTGAGTTGCCCAAGAATTTTGTGATTACCCCCGAGATTTAGTGGAAGAGCTAGCCATCCTTTGTGGTGGCTAGCTGAGGAAAGGGTTAAGTGAAACTCAGCCTTCCATAGGCTCCTCACGTGGATGTAGGATTCTTTTGTGAAGCTGAACCACGAGATAAATCGTGTGTCTTGTGACTTTCATTTGCCTTCCTTGTTCTTCGCTAGATCAAGTTAGGGTTCCACACGTTCTTCATCTTAATCTTGCAATTCGCCTCGATCTAGTTGTTTTACCTTCATGCATCTCCATCACTAGATTGTTAGGCTTATACATTTCACATTTTATCAAGTAGACTTCACATAATTGCATAAAAATCTCACTTTTGCTAAGTTTAACTTCCTTATTAGACTAGTCCACCCCCAGGCTGGACTAGTCCATACTCTGTTTACTAATCAACTTTTATTGAGTTAATTTCAGGTTATCCTCCTATTCAGACCCCTTTAGGCAACTTTCAATTCCCACATCGAATATTGATGATCAAATAGCCAACATAAAATGAGGTGAGAACCTCAACTATCAAGCTATTCTTTTAGTTTGAGCTAGTTCGGGACCTTTGTTATTGTTTCAGCTGGTCTTGTATGGATAAGAGGCATGGGCGACCTGAACTGGCGGTAAAGGGCTCGAACATGACAGATTGGACCACACTCTTAAAGTGCTATCAAAGTCATAGTCAGAAATTTGGAATATCCCGTGGGTCTCACAAGGATATTGGGTGATTGGCTGAGGTCTCCCGGACCACACGGATATTAAACTGTGAGAGTAGTGTTCACCTGAGTCTGCGGAGGACTGGGGTCATCTGATGTGTGATGAGAGAGATTGTTAAGTTTAGTCCCACATCAAAAAATGATGATGGAAGAGCCCGACTCAAAAGGTAGAGAGAACCTCCACCTATCATGCTAGTCTATTTGATTGAGGTAAATCAAAATCTTGGTTGGAGCTTCCGTTAGATCTGTGTGTAGCGGATCTGACGGAGTTCTATACTCGGAGTATCGAACATACGAGAACCGATGGTACGTGACCACTATGCGGCACTATAGCTACCCTCCATCTCGAGAAGGGGCTCGCCGCCAACGCCCCGACCTGCCACGATTGGGGTATCCAACTCGTCCAAGTCCCAACTTGAGAGGTCAGGCGAGTGATTCCTCTTGGGCTCGATGACAGATGGTGGGCGCAATAACTTCGGCAAGAGAGATGAACTTGCGATGTGATCTGGTGCACAATAAGCCTGCCATTTGTCCCATCCATCGCAGAGGAATGATTACCCCACACACAAGACGGTGCCTTGAAGATCAAGAAGAAGTCAAGATTGAAGCTTCCGCGCTCCGGATAGTCTGGGTGCATAGAACGAACACTGTAAATCCGGCCTCACTATGAGGAATGTTGGTTAGATATCACCCCCATATAAAAGGACCCCCAAGGCCTTACGCGGGGGGGGGGGGGGGGGGGGGGGGGAATTGTATTCACTTTACTTACAGATTTTACCTTACACACTTTTCTTTTGACGCACTTGTGTTCGTGTCTTACTTTTATATGCATGTATGCATTTCGCTTACGCATTACTTTCATAGAGTTCTTCTTACTTTCTTAGAGTTCGTGTACTCGATCAAGGCTCGCTTGCAATCTGTTCTCTCTCCTTTTGAGCTAACAAAGATCATGGATAGACTCTATTATTTAAGTATCTACCTTTATTAAGAATTTTTATTAGCTTACTGGAATAATTGTAGAACCTTAGACTTTTTTTGTAGTACCAGGATAAATATCTTGTCTTTTGCAGTTAGCCATACGATGATGAACGTGATTCAATATAAATTTACTAGTCGATTTCGGAAATACCGACAAGGCTGTTACGACCTTGTTGGCGGTAAGGCTCATCTGTGTGACGGACCGAACCACACGCTAACAACACTACCAGGATTCCAGTTTATTGTGACGAAAAAATCGTTGCAATAGGTCGAAATTCATCGCGATAGGTTGTTGTCGCAACGAAATAGAACGTCACGATAGTTTTTCGGACTCGTGGCGATAACAGCCGTGGCAATAGGTTATTGTGACGAATTGACATCCGTGGCAAATAGTATAGTATTGTGACGACTCCACGTTCGTTGCAAATAGTATGGTATTGCAACGGTTTAACCTATTGCGATGATTTAACGTATTGCGACGAAAATATTGGTGTTGCAACGACGTCACATTGGTGGCAAAAAGTATGGTATTGCAACGACTCCACATTCGTGGCAAATAGTATGGTATTGCAACGGTTTAACGTATTGCGACGATTTAACGTATTGCAACGAAAATAACGGTGTTGCAACAATGCCACTTTCGTGGCAAAAAGTATGGTATTGCAACGACTCCACGTTCGTGGCAAATAGTATGGTATTGTAACGGTTTAACGTATTGCGACGATTTAACGTATTGCAACAAAAATAACGGTGTTGCAATGATGCCACGTTCGTGGCAAAAAGTATGGTATTACAACGACTACACGTTCGTGGCAAATAGTATGGTATTGCAACGGTTTAACGTATTGTGATGATTTAACGTATTGCAAAAAAAATAACTGTGTTCCAACGATGCCACATTCGTGGCAAAAAGTATGGTATTTCAACGACTACACGTTCATGGCAAATAGTATGGTATTGCAACGGTTTAACGTATTGCGACGATTTAACGTATTGCAACGAATAGTACGTTATTTGCGATGATTTCATATCTGTGGCGATAAGTACGGTATTGCGACAATTTCATACTCATGGCGAATAGTACGGTATCGCGACGATTTCATACTCGTGGCGAATAGTATGGTATCGCGACGTTTTCACATTCGCGGCGAATACGGTGTTGCAACGATTTCACATCCGTAGCGAATAGTACGGTATGGCAACGTTTTTACATTCGTGGCAAATAGTATGGTGTTGCAACGATTTCGCATCCGTGGCGAATAGTACGGTACGTGATGACTTCACACTCGTGGCGAATAATATGGTATCGCGGCGTTTTCACATCCGCGACGAATAGTACGGTATCGCGACGATTTCACACTCGTGGCGAATAATATCGTATCGCAACGTTTTCACATTCGTGATAAATACTACGATGTTGCAACGATTTCACTTCTGTGGGGAATAGTACGGTATCGCGACGATTTCACACTCGTGGCAAATAATATGGTATCGCGACGATTTCACAGCTGTGGCCAGTAATACGGTATTGCAACGATTTCACGTTCATGGCGAATAGTACGGTATTGCAATGATTTCAAAACTGTGACAATTGTATTGTATTGCAACGATTTCTGATGTGTGTCAATAGGTTCGTAATGCAACATATTCAAATCTGTTGCAACAGGGTCATAATGCAACGTTCTCTGGGTGGTGGCAATAGCAGTATAGTGCAACGCTTTTTCGGTCGTAGCCAAATGTTTGTAGTGCAATGTTTTATAATTTGTGGCAATAGCTAGCTTCCTATTGCAACAGTTTATTTTCATCACAATAATCTGTTAATGCCACGTTTTATAATTAGTGGCACTAGAATCCTAATGCACCAAGTTTGAAAATTAGTGGCAACAGAATCAATTTATTCGCACACGATACGTCTGTCGACTTAACAACAAACATCCAGCAATTGATGCAACGCTCAAGGACCCTTGAGTCGTTGCGATACGATGTTATTTACAGTTTTTTCAGTTTGCAACATTGCACCCATTAAAATAGCACCGCGACGAGTTGTAGTACTAGGAATAGTTTCTTGAACATCTAGCTTCGACTTGGTCGAGCAGGAGGCTTTTGTAGAGTCGCTGCTAGCCGTTGTTGATTTTGCAAGCTCTCCATCATTCTGCGCATATCTGCTAGCTCCTTTTCTTGTCGTGCAGAATTGGCCGCCATCTGATCATGTAAAGACCGGACTTCCTGGTTGAGTTGTTCATTTGCCTGGACGAAGTCATCCATCTGGGAGGTCATATTATCATTTCTTCCTTCCAACTCATGCACCTGAGAGTTGAGGTCTTCATTTCTATTTTGCAAGGATCGAACTTGCTGGCTGAGCTGGTCATTCATCTAGATACGCAGTCTTTCAAAAACATTAGGTTTAGCCATATAACCACGCCCCCGAAACTGTGATCCTCCAGAACCGGTTGCGGATATATAAGTAAGCTGGAAGATGTTGTTTCTTTCCTCATCAGGGATTGGGACTCGCAGCTCAGCTTCCTTGACGTTGATTTGGGCACGTGCCTAGGTCTATATACAAAAAGAAAAGTCACATGTACATTGCAAATATTTATTTAAATGGGGACTGTTTGAAGTGTTTCTCACATGTACAGCTTCTGCCTGCTCGTTTGCCCATTGACTGTTCTTCACATGGCTTGCGTCCCACAGTTCTATGTCATCGGGTTCTTTTCCGGTCTCTAGGTCTCGCTACATCAAATACAAGTAAAATTTGATTGAATGATTGCAGTGCAAAGTAAAAGCATGATTTAGTTTTCATACCTTCTCGTAGCTAAGTTGGGCATAGGATTTCGAGCCAAGCAAGTGTTTTTTCTTTTGAGTACTTCGATTTCGTGAATTGGTTCTGCTTATTGACCGCAATTTTAAGAATTAATTTCACAAATGGGTGTTATCAAATAGTTTTTGTAGGATATGAAGGTATTAGAAAGGTAGCTGACCTTGAATCGCTCGGACCCAAAATAGTCCATAAGTGCCAACCAATCGGAATCTGCTACGTCAACAGGCTTGTTTTGTATACGTTCGTCATCGGTCGAATACTTCTTATAGGTGGCATGCAATGTTGATCGCCACCCCTTGTAGCGCTCACCAGCAATCTTCAATATTTTTCTTCTGGTATCATCTGTGTCCTCCAAGTCCCAGGCATTCTGTACATTGTATATCAAACTGTTATAAACGTACAAGATGGAGGTCACTAAAAAAATACTTATGTGGGGTGTCACAACACTAACCAGAATGTCTCTCACTATATCGCTCTTCGAAGTATCGCAAACCTCTGCCCACTTCCTTACACCAGCGAGGGGTGCATTTTCTTTGTTGTAAGAACCACATCATCGACAAAGTGCCGCTGATTAGGACCAACCGCAGCACCCAACCTATCGGACCACTGAATTTGTAGCTTCCGATTCTGATCATTCGTTCTATTTGCAGATGCTAGATAGCGCAATTTAGCAACCTTAAGTCCTTTGGCCACCCCTCTTCCAAACTTATTTCCTTCTGTTAGTGTCACTTAAACGGTAAACATTTAAAGCAAATTAGCAACTAACCAGGCCTAGTATCATGTACAAATAGTGTGAAAGAAGAAGAAGTCTGATGTTTTACCATCTTCAGGACGAGTGCGGCAAATACGAGCGTGGGAACACCGCGTCGCAACAGCATTTTGCTCCATATTTGGCGATGCATTGACTTGTTTACTTCTTTGTTGCTGTTCATACCCTACAATCAGGCATCAGGCAGTAGTCAGTGGCGCTACAGCACCCGTAGTACTGCAGGGGATTTTCAGTCCAGCTGCGAAGCAGGCAAGACAGTAGCTGGCGATGCTAGAGAAAGAGAGGGTTCGCCGGGTGCTCATCCTCTGCAGTACTGCCGGTTCGGTCTGACCGACATCAGCAGGAGCGCGTCTCGAGGCGAATTGGTGGCAGGGCGAGTCATGGACATCAACGGTATTAGCAGGTAGAGGATGCAAGACGGATGAGGCGGGCAGCTTGTGACGTTTAACAATTTAGGGTTTGGTCTGGCAGTGCAGTGACCACATTTAAGTCAGAGGATCGACGTCCAGATCACACCGGTGATCTTACGTGACTTACGTTTTTACTGCAGGCGATGCAGTAAAGATCCAACGGTGTGATTCCGTTGGATCTTTACTTCATCGCGTGCAGTAAAAATGTATAAGTCTGGTGATCTGCGTCCATTGATATCACCCCAGAGCAAGTCTCGAGGCTAGGAGGACAGTGTGGTGGATTTAGGAATTAAATTTAGGTGGATTGCATACTGATATTTTGCTCTGCATGTTAGCATCTCGCCCTAAAGTGCTACTAGAACGGATACATGAATATAATCTTGCGTTAATTACCAGACATCAGCAACGCATTTGGCAGTGTAAAAAACGGAATTGAGATCATATAAGCAGCAATGAACCCTCATGTACATGCATCTCTAAACTATATGATACTAACATTTCTTAGTGGATAGGGGTTAATGATATTGGACTATTTTTTCCAGGGTATGCCATGTCATATGGGGCATAGCATGTAGGAGTAGGTACGCCGTAATGGCCAGGGGTTTGCGGGCAGTGGGGTCATCATGGCACGCGAACGATGGGACGTAGAGATGGAGGGAGACGCGTCAGGGAGGACAGTGAAGTGCCCACCAGCAGGGCGTGGGCGCCAGCCGGTGCCGGAGTGACCGGTGGCGACATGGGTTCGCTGGCGGCGGGGTCATCATGACACGCGAAGGATGGGACATGGCGATGGTCGAGGGAGACGCGTTTCTGAGGACACTGAAGTGAGCAGCAGCAGGGCGTGGTTGCCGGTGCCGGAGTGGCAGCGGCGAGAGAGCCCAGCGTGCGCGTGTAGGCATCAATAAATCACGCCATCACATATACTCGCCAGCAGGGCGTGGGCGCCAGCCGATGCCGGAGTGACCGGCGGCGACAGGGGTTTGCGGGCGGCGATGTCATCATGACACGCGAAGGATGGGACGTGGCGATGGTGGAGGGAGACGCGTCGGGGAGGACACTAAAGTGAGCAGCATCAGGGTGTGGTCGCCGGTGCCGGAGTGGCCGGCGGCAAGAGAGCCCATCGTGCGTGTGTAGGCATCAATAAATCACGCCATCACATATATTGATTAACTGTTAACTGGGACTAGGAAACTACAATCGCAATGCTAAAATATTTAGTAGAGTCCGGTACATATTTATACTCGTAGTACCAGCATGGGATGACGAATCTCGGGGTTCCTGAGCATCAGGTGCTGCAATATTCTCTGCATACGATGCAAAGGAATTAACATATTATAAATATGTGTATTTTGATAGTAAACACATTTATAGTTATACCAGGTGCTTGTTGCCCATCACGATTACTTGTAGACGACATGACGGTTTGGTGTCTTGTTCCTAAAGTAAAGAGTATATATAGTAAGTAACAGTGATAACGTCAGATTACATGAGGATGTGTATTTTAGATCGGGCGGTGTGGTTGCTATGAACTGAAAATGTTTGTTTTGAACGTAGGAATTAGAAATGAAGGAGTAGGAAAAAAACCGTACAATCCGAGAAAGAAAAACGTGTATAAACCGTGGGAACTGAAAATCTTAGGAATACAAGTTTGGAACACAGGAATGAGAGTACAACATTGAGAGTGGTTGATAAGATAACCCTGGCATCATTTACTTCTAAATCAAGAAATTACATAGTACATGCGGTTTTTAATAGTTATCTTTCCTGACATGGAAATGTACTAGAAATACAATACCATAAACTGTCGGAGCGACATTTATTTCGGGCAGAGGTGTAGTGTATTTTATATATGGAAACAAGTAGAATGCAATCAGATGCTAGGGTAAAATAAAAAGATGAATCGATTATAGGATGCAGATCTAACGATTGAGGATAGTTGATTGCACGATTGCACCATTAATCAGATTTTATACTAGACATTCATGAAACATAAGAGCATATAAGGAGTTGGGACAACAACTAGGAATGAACTGGCTGCAGCTGTTGGGACGACAACTAAAGCGATAAGGAGGGAGTAGCTCTATAAAAAGATGGCATGGACCGTGTAGAACTTACGTAGCACAAAACTGGAGTCCGGGATATCGCAGGGCGGGGTCAGCGACTAAGAGGTTCGGTAGAGCCCGTCAAAATTGGTCGCTCGACGTTGTACCCACAGTCACCACCATCACTCACACGGGGATTTCTTAGGAATGCAAGTTTGGAACACAGCACTAAGAGGAGAACATGTGTGTCGAGAACGGAAGCCACTGCGGGATTAGAGGGAGACGCACATTTATATTCGTCGTGGCTAGCTACAAATGGGCGGGACTGGAATTTTGGGCGCACGGAGTGAAGTTTCAATTGTGAAATCTCAATTGTGCGCGCCAAGAAGAACGAAAAATTTTTCGAGGGACCGCTACCTGCCGTTCATCTTTGTTTTCATGGAGATGTAAAAGCAGTCATGTGGTAATGGGACATTCCAAAAAAAAATACGAACAAAAATATGAATCGCCAAATGTATCATTGTGCTAATGCAAACGACATGCAAATACAGAACACCCAAGTCCACGAAAGGAGGACGGCAAATCCATGGTCTAGTAAAAGGTAAACAATCAGCATTTTATATATAACATTCGTCGCAATGAAATGATAACATATATAGAGTATATACTGCTACTACAAAAAAAAAACATTTTCCCCTGTGATGTCTAATCTTCAGGCCGTCGATCCAAAGCCGCCTGTGATATGAGTATCACAGGTACATACGATATATATATCAACAATGTCATCGGATATTAGTTACAATGGATAAAGTACTTTTCATGCACCTGTTGCATCAGGCGATGGACTTGTTAGCAATGTATATGACGTAATTTCCTAATCAAGTTAATTATGCATCATGTATGTTGTTAGTTCTATTACTTGTAAGGATAATGTTTACCGGATTTCATTCATTCAGTCACAAGAAATATAGATGGTCCCAAGTTACAAATATATAGGAGATGTTTCCGATAAAAGAAGTTTTTTGATAGTGCATATATAGAACACATTGTTCATGAACATAAAGACATATTTCATTAACAAACAAGTAATAGGAAAACATGTAGTAGACAGCAAGAACAAGATAAACTACACCTAATACTACTCTACTCAGAGATCACGAAATAGATAAACTACTCCTAATACTACTCTACTGGGAGAAAACCACGTCCTCCTCCCCCGCCGCTGCAGCCTCCTCCTCCTCCGCCGCCGCTGCCGCCGCTGCTGTCACCTCCGCCTCTGCCTCTGCCGCCTCTGCTGCCTCCTCCTGCTCCTCCTCCGCCGCTGCCGCCGCCTCCATAGCCGCGTCCACCTCCGCCTCAAGAGATGCCTCCTGCTCCGCCTCCTCCGCTGCCGCCGCTACCCAAGCCACCTCATACTTCTCAACCTCCATCACAGTCCGAAGCTTCCCGGCGATGCGGTGCTTAATCTTCAGGAGGCCCTCTACCCCAGCAACCTCCACGATCGTCTCATGGAGGGCGTCGAGACGACCGGCCACAGTCATCAACCCGTAGCAGTAGTGGCCCGCGGTGTCCATGCTCGTGTGGAGGGGAAGGGTCCCAAGACCCAGACGGCGACATGAGCGATCTGTGTCGGAAAAGACCTTCCGCGCCACTGCGTTGAGCGCTAGTGCGCTATGTGTGGCGGCGGACTTGGCGCCGGTGGCCATCTTAAGGCGCCGATCGAGTTCGTCGATGTGGTCGGTGAGGAGTCTGAGAGTCTGCTCAACCCAACCGGGATGAGGAAGTGCAGGCGCCGCAGGCGGAGACGCGGGCACCGCCATCAAATCCACCGGCATTGCCGGTGGCGATGGAAACGGAGAAGGAGGTTCGGAGGATGTCGATGGCCTAGAGCTCTTCGGCGCGGGGCTACCCATTTGTGTGGCGACGGAGGTGCAAAGAAAGAGCGAGAGGTGGTTGACGGTGGCGGGGGGAGAAGTTTAGAGGCTAGGATCTAAGGAGTGGTGCGGCGGAGAAGCAAGAGGACGGTGAGCCTTTATAGCGGGTTGTCGTCTAAGCGGGCGTGTCGAGATGATCGGATGCTAGAGGAAACCGCACTTAATTATGAACCGGTCGGTGGCCCCGGTTTCCTCGAAACCGCAGTTTGCATCCTCTCGGTCCCAACGGCTCAACGCGTACCATTAGGATTAAATTTACACGCGGGGAAAACAATTTTTTCGTTGTATAAAAAAAATACGTCTGTACAGGCCTAGGTCAACTCCGTGACCGCGCGTCCGTGCCAGCGCACGCCTTGCAGTGAACATGGGCCTAGTCCTGCACTCATTACTTTCATTCGGATTTTTAACTGCAACTGTGTGCCATGCCTTATAACGCCGGTGCACTGACCTCAACTTTTCGTGGTGGGACTAATCCTTCGCACCAGTTCCATATGTTCTTTTCTTCTCTGTCTGTTGTCTAATACTATTTTTGTTCTATGTTCAACATACATGTGCGACCTCAATCCACGATCATGTTTCATGATGTTATACGTGTGTTTTCTCTTTTTGTTGAAAGATCGTCATGTACTATTTGAGGTATATATATATGCATGCATGTTAGTGTTGTTAAACATGACCGAGGTGTTTTAATTCTAGCTATGTCTAACATGCACGGGCCGCGAACATGATCAACCAATTACACTACGTAAGAAACCCAAATAGGAGACAACGATGGGCGACAGATCGGATGTCCATCGATCACAAGGTGATGCGAGACGCGCTTAAAGTCATTGTTTGTCTCCTTTAGCTTTGCAATTACAAATCGAGACGAGCTTCAAACCCTAAGATCTTTTGTTTTTGTCCAATTTGCTCGGTTCACTTGTGATAGATTAACACATCACCAAACATAGAGCACATTCACTTGATTGAAATCCAGAAATTCTAACACACCAGTATTCATTGACACGAATGAACACATATATATTACAAAACACAAGAAATATGTACAAGAATAGAATTGAAGCTAAACATGTACAAGAACTCCTAAAACTACAAAAGAAATATGTACAAGAACTCCTAAAACTACTCTGCCGGCCTCGCCTCCTCCACCCTCTCCCCCAACTTCTCAAACCACGACAAGCGGTCCTCCTCCTCCTCATCGTCGTCGTGGTGGTGCTCGCCATCGTTATCGCCGTCGTCATCGTCGCCGTCGTCATCGTCGTCGTCGTCGTCGTCATCATCATCGTCATCGTCCTCCTCCTCCTCCCCCTCCTCCTCCTCCTCCTCCGGCGACGATGCAGCAGGAGAGTGGGCCGGCTGCTCCGGTTGAGCCGATTGCTCCGGATGCACCGGTGGCTCCGGCTGCACCGGCAGTGGAACCCCGCCGCGATGGAAGCTCCTCTCTGTCGCCGCCATCAGGGCACTACGGCCCTCGGCACCGAGCTCCTGGGCCATCATCCCGGACAAGATGTCCAGGCGATCGGCCACACCCGTGAGGGCATTGAGGTAGCAGCCGATGGTATCCATTCCCGGAAACTCGGGAAGGGTAACAAGACCCAAGCCTTCCAAGGCCCGAGACGTATTGTTGTACGCCTCTTGCGCCATAATGAGGTGCTGGTCGTCGTTCACCCTCTCGGGGGAGCTGCAACATATCCGCTTGCAGGGTGGCTGCCTCGGTGGGCTAGGAGGCGGAAGGTTGGCCATGGCTCTGGTGGTTCATCGGCGCCAGACTAGGAGGTGGAATGATGGAAGAAGAAGAAAGGAGTGCAAAAGTTTTGTGCTTGTACATAACCGACGACGCGCCTTATATATGGTCTGTGCGGAGTAGATGAGGGAGCGATTCGTTTCCCGCGCATTGAACTCTTTGCAGACCTCGTGCAGCGCAATTAAACCACTATGGAAGACGATCTTCAGAGATACTTCCATCTCTCTTGTATCCATGTGGAATGTCACGCACGCGTCCCTGCACCACGGCTTCTTAACTTCTCTGTAGACCTCGTGCGGCGCGTCAGTTACTTGGCGCACTGGAAAGGCCAGCAGCGAGATCTCCGGCGAGCCCCGCCACGGCGGCGCCGTGCGCGCGCCCACCACGCGAGGAGGAAGAAAGGGTATGTGATGTTAGTTTTCTTGTTTCGTGATGTTCTTTTTCTTGTTTTGTAGTATTATTGTTTTATGTTAATGAACTCAATGTCATTGTTCCTCTGTTCCATCTGTTATTTTGTTTTCTGTTTGTTATTTAATGAACTATCGGTTCTATATATTTGTATTCTCTGTTAATGAACGATCGTCGCGTACGTACGTTTTTTTGTTGTCAAAGTTGGATTCGATAGGATCATCCATGTTTTTGTATACTGGATCTCGATCCATGCTAGTTGATGTTTCATTGGATGTACGACGATCAAAAAGTTTTTGTTTCGTAGGTTGGATTGGACCATCCATGTTGATATTTCATATGATAATATTTATTTATATATTAATTTTTTATTTTACTAATGTATATTAATAATATACAAATAATAAATATGACGATCGTTTTTTCAACAAAAAGAGAAAACACTTGTATAACACCATCAATTTAACATGACCGTGGATCGAGGTCTTGCACATGCATGTTACACATAGAATACAAATACGGAGTACGTAGTTCATTAGACAACTGACAGAGAAGAAAATAACATATGGAATAGACGAACAACATTGAGTTCAGTAACATAGAACAATGCAAAACAAGAGAAATGTCATCATGAAACAAGAAAATCAACATCACAAATCCTCATCAACAAGTGATCAATCATGCATGAAACATGATGGAGACCTCACTGGCTCTCTTTCAAAAGCATGCATGCATGTCCGGCCATCATACATGATCACGACAAAGCCTTAATGCTCAGATAGTCGGACGTGTGGCGTACACGTGTTAATTTGCTCTTATGCCGATGGGACGCGTCGAGCTGTTGGGACCGTGCAGTATATATATCCGCCTGTGATAATTGTCTTATCAGAGGCCGGTCTTGCAGCATAACTAACCGTCTGTGATAATGGTGTTATCAGAGACGGATGTTTACCTACATCAAGCCGCTTGTGAAGACCTTTTACCGTAGCCGGTTTCTACCGTAGTCACCACCTGAGATAATTAGGTTATCACAGACGGTTCTTTACTTGTATCTAGCCGTCTGTGATAATTGTTTTTCACAGACATGCCTAGCCGGTTGTTAATAACCGCCTGTGATAAGGTATAACCTATGTAGTACTACTGCTGTTATTTCTAATTTCCAGGTCAATTCAATATTATCACAGAAAAAAATCAATAATATCATCACAGAACAAAAGTCAACAATATTATCATCACAGAAGTCAATTTCACTAAAACAATATACATATGTACAAGTTACAGATACAATTCATCTCAAAGTTCACAAGTTTTCACTAAAAAATATTTCTATTGGCATAGTCGCAAAGTTCTGGCACATCAGCTACTGCACCATCCTCATCAAAGAACTCCCCTCTTTTGTGCAAAATTTCATGACCAATGAATTGACAGAGTTCAGCATCAACCCTGTCGGCTCCTCCACTAGGAATATTTCTACAAACTGCCCATTCTTCATTCAGATTCTTCGTGTGCCGCAATATAACACATAACAAGGTATAGAATGTATTGGTTTGAACAATCTCAAAGTATAGATCAAAGTGAGAGTATACAAGAATTTATTTGGTATTTTTGGAGCAGTTGTACTATGAGCAATTGAATTTTGAAGTTGGAATCAAAATATGAAAATAATGTTTCTGGTAATATTGAACAGCAGAGAATATAAGTATTAAACTATGCTAGTTACAATGAAAATGAAACACAAAAGTAAGAAAATAAGGTATCGACATTAAGGATAACTTACATCCTCACGATTCACTCTATATACGCCGGCGGTCCGAAGATGCTCGCATACATAACACCCGCATAAGACACTCCCAGCAGGCTGCTTCGGACAAGCATAATACGTTTTAATGTCCAATGCATTCGTATTGGAAAGTCTCTCACTGCCAAGCCGTTCCGCGTAAAACCGCCAAGCGCTGTAATACAAGAAATGTCATATAAAACTTGCCAACACATTCTAATTGTGCATAAATTAAAATTATTGAATAAACATACAATTTCAAAATGGAAAAGAAATCTTTGTAACGATCTGGTGAGTAAATGGGCCGAGTCCAAGACTGTTGCCATTCCCTGCGTTGGCTTGATGAAGATCATTATGTAGTGATTACTGCAAACATACAAACACACGTGTTAACAATTACCAATAATTGCTATTTCAATGTCATGTGTCGATCTTACTCGAAGTGCTATGGATCCTTTACGAGGTCCTTGCTATCTCTGACAAAGTTAAACATCGCATGTCCTATGTAAGCTGCAACTTCTGTCCTTTTATCCTTCTTAAGTTTTGCGATTGCTTTTTCAAAATATTTTTTTTCATGTGTTTGAACTTTGCTGAGTCTCGATCCGCCTGGACATCGAATAGCACCTTTGCAATCCTAGTAGGGTCAAGGATACCTGTCTTGCGCTCCAACTTTTCATTATCCATGTATTGCATCCTATTGAAGAAGTCCAGAATTGTTATAATCTCATGAAATGCGTATGCGTGTAGTAAGAAAAGCAAATACAAAATATTAGAGCACTTACAAGCACCAGACGAGTAGCAGGTTAAATTCGAGCATGCCCCGATGGAAAAGGGCACGCAGCTCTTCAAATAAAATGACTCGTCTATCCACTCCAGTGCTCCAGAATGCTTCTTTTGGAATACGAAATGTGACGCAATTAAGACCATATTTTGTGCTGGCAAGGATGTACCACTCATGCATTCTTCTGAGCTGGACGGGTTGTTTGCTAAGTTGTACGGATGTCATGAACGGCTTCCCATTCTTAAATTCGGGAGGAACATCCTCAAGCTTGTATATTGGAACTCCTGGTTTAACTAAAGCTGTCCGCCGATTATACATGACACCGTCTTCTTCCCACTCCTCGATATCTCCTAATGATGGCTCATGAGAAGAACGAGATGCACTCGATTTTATAATATTTTCCTTCATAGTTTCCAAATATTTTGACACTTCTGATGAAGGTTTCTTATTTTCGTATGAGGTAACTTTGATAGGCACTAATGATCGAGGAGTAGTCGTCGGAAGTTGGAAACTGGCTTGTTGTTGAACCTGTTGTTCAACTGATTGCTCTTTACTCCCAGCAGTTGGCTCTAGTACTACTTCAAGTTGTTGCTCAACTGGTTGCTCTTTACTAGCAACCGCTTGCTCTGGTACTGCTTGAAGCTGTTGTCCAACTTGTTGCTCTTGGATATCATCCTTGCTGAGACATAGGGGGAGTGGATCTTCCTGGACTAGGAGTGGATCTTCATGCACTTTTGCCTTAGAAGGTGGGGTTGCAGTATTTGGAGATGCGACGGGGCTAGAAATTGGCTCATCGTCCAACACGATATCGCGTCGGTGCCAAAGGATTAATTGGTTGACAGCCTGCCCCAGAGTCGCGATCCCCTCAGGTGTGACGTGGTCTATTTCATAATATTCATAATCATTATCAATGATCTGAAGAACTTGCAACACGGCATAATACAACGGAAGTGGATTCCCGTTGAAGTCACGATCAGGCTTTGCCATAGCAGTGGCAACCTGTTTGGTTTTGTTCCCTGCTCTGCCTATCAGGACAAGAAGACGACAAGATTTGTCATTAGCAATATCATCGACAGGGAACTTATGGGTTGACCCTGAGCCTGGCACAGAACCAACGGTGCTAGGGTAGGCAGTTGGAGATACTAATTGCTCCTTTTGCACCGGAACCATCACTGTACTCGGTGCCACTAATTGTCCCGATTGTCTAAGTTGTTCCATTATTTCTTGCATATTTTCTTTGACCTTTTGAGCAATCGTTTCATCAAGTGTTTTCTTAAACTTCTCACGTCTTCTATATGTGTTTTTATCTTTAGGGAAACCATCTAGCCAAGACATTTGAGAAGAGACCGCTCGAACCCATTCACTGTGTTCAGGGTTTCCTAAGATAGTGGTAAGTTGGTCATTCTCCCTCTTCGACTTGAAGAGACCCTTCTGTTGCTTTTCAATTACTTCTTTGATTTTATCCTCTACGTCATTCAGAGAGTCGGGCTTTTCAAGTTTGCCCTCGCTGGTCAAACCTGACCGAGCAAAGACCCAGCATTGATTTCGCTCATCGCACCCTTCTAATGGGTGAGGATTGCCCTTACTGGTAATTTCGTCTAATATCTTATTCCATTTCTGGACTTTAGGGGCATATCCGGCAGACCCCAAGCGATGATGGTATTTGTTCTTTTTTGCAAGCTCTGACCTAGTTGCACTTAGAGCTTTAGCATCAGGTGTGCTCTTTTGACGAACAAACTCTTGCCACTGAGCTTGTGTGATTTTTCCCATCTTCCTCGGGCTAGGGACCTTATCGGCCTTAACATAAGCATTCATTTCACTCTTCCAACATCGAAACTTCTTGCCGCAAGAGACCAATGTTGTTGTCTTTATAGCTTCTTCTGTGCCTTTCGGGAACTTGAATTGTTTCTTTATCCTTTCCCACAACTCATTCTCGGTCTGCTAGGGTAATTTCCTCCGATTCTCGGTTGTGATCGGCACAACCTCCCTAACAAGAAAACTGCATGCATTACGGTACTTGGTAACAAAATCCAGTGGTTCTTGGGGAAGCCCACATGGACCGACCTTTGTTATGTACATGATGCGGTCCAAAGGACCCTTATTGGGACCTCGTTGCCCTCGTTTCCGCTTGAGTGAAGTTGAGGATTCATCCATTGGAGAACCTTCTGCGGTTTTAGGAGCCAATGTCACCTTATTGTCTTCGCGATTAATCTAGGTAGAAAAAATTATAAGACTTCGTATATTTGACAACCAACATTAATTTGAACTGCTGAAGTTAAGATTCGTGATCCATACCTTGTCGGCAGAATCATATTCCGGGTCTAGATCCACTGAAGTCTTTTTAATTTTTATATTCGGAAAAGGATCCGATAGACTGTGATAGGAGCCTGAACTGCTGGAGTCAGTAAACTCCATATTGTCTTCTTTAATGTTACTACCAGGACCAGTATTTTTAGGGCTTTCCATGCTAGAACTAATAAGACAAAAAATCTAATAAATGGCATATTAACTCTACATGAAGTGTTGCATGAAGAAAAAGATGGAAGCATTCTAGGATTTGAGAAGGCATTCTAGGGTTTAAGGCAACTGACCAAAAGGTTCCTATACATTGCGAGGGTGACAAGCATGTTAAAGTTGCTCACCAGCAATGGCAATTTTATCTTCTTATTCTAAATAGGCTAGCTTCGTTTAGAGTGGCGACCACGTTCTTGAGGTTTACTAGGCGGTGCCTAGCTCCGGACCTATAACTGATCAAGCAAGGGACAAAAAGCAAATCCTCCAGCCTTTTCTAGTATCAAGAATCGCAAAGTGTGGCACTTGGATTTGGATGGTGAGGTGAGGCGAGGCGAGGTAGCTGCAGGCGAGAATAGACACTCTTTTTCAGTGACGAGGGCATACCTGGAAGTGTCGAGGGCAAAACTCAGCGGCGTACCTTGAAGTGACGAGGGCGAACACTTGGCAGCAAACGAAATTTTGGCAGCCTAACGGCGTCTAAGTGTTTCACGCGGGTTAGGTTTTCTCTACGCTGCCGAGGGGTATATATAAACTCCAATTTTCTTAGATGAATTTTAAGTACCGACCGCCTGAGAAGACGGTTACCTCAGACAGGTTTTACTTACCAACCGCCTGAGATGATATTTACTACATTGATATTTTTTTTGAATCAATGTGTGTTCATAATTTGATGAACGCCTACATAAAGACCCATCACCAACCGTCTATGAAGACTTGTCAATGACCGTGTGCGACCTTTCTTTTCCCTGAGGTGCGACCTTTCAATGCGCGGTAAAGCAACTGCTCCATCTTCCACTCCCCGCGGCCTTAAAGACGCGCTATCACCCGTTAGTTCTCCACAAGCGCGTCGCTCACTTTGAATCCTCTTCTTTTCTTCGTCTTCCTCCGCTCCGACAATCCAACACCACTATGGCTGACCTTCCGCCGCCAAGCCCTCCGAGGGAGCCACCTTGCAAGAAACCATGTTGCAGCTCCCCCGAGAGGATCAACACCCACCAGCGCCTCCTCATGGCGCGAGAGGCGTACAACAATACGTCTCGCGCCATGCGTGCCTTGGGGCTGGGTACCCTTCCAGAGTATTCTGGAATGGGTACCATCGACCACTACCTCTACGCCCTCACTGGGGTGGCTGATCGTCTCGACATTCTGTTCGCGATGATGGCCAAGGTTCTTGGCCCCGAGGGCCGCAGAACGCTGGTGGAGGCGACGGCTAGCAACCTCAGGGTTGCACCGCCGGTGCAGCCGGTGCAACCGGCCCTGTCTCCTATTGCACCGGCGCCACAGTTGCCGCCGGAAGATGAGGAGGAGGAGGAGGAGGAGGAAGAGGAGTAGGAGTAGGAGTAGGATTTAATTAGTTTTTCTTTGTTGTTTTTATTTGCTTCTATTTTGTAAATATTGTTAATGAATGAAATCTATCTTTGTTCATCTATGTGATTGAATATTACTTGTGTATCTTGTCTGTTCTTGTGTAAATATTGTGTATCTTGTGTGTTCTTTTGTGAGATGTGTGATTGAATACTGTTAATGAATGAGTATCTTGTGTGTTATTCAACTGTGTGAATGAATGAATGTGTAGTGTGTTCATCGTGTTCCTCAGACTCAAATTTGAGTGAAGGATCTTTTTTTTGTGAGATACACAAATGTGAATAATACGCGAGTAGAAATTAATTTGATATTTACCAAAACATTACAATGTCAGCTATACAAGTTTTAAAATATTTTGTTCAGGTGGTAGATGTTAATTTTATACAAGTGTAGAAGAAAGAATCATCAAATTTGGATACAATTTGCAGAATCTAAACATGTTTGAGTATTTATATTGGAATCTAAATAAAAAGAAGCAAGGGATAAGGAAACTGAAGAACAGTATCGGGCATTATCTCAGGCGGTTGGTAAGTAATACCCGACTGAGATAAACATTTTCTCAGTCGGTTATTAAGTACCAACCGCCTGTGAAAATATTTACTTCTTCTTATTAATATTCTTTATTAAGTGTGGGTCCTTTAAAAAGGCAAAATTCCACTTTCTTGTAATATTATTGATAAGTAAAGGTTACCATTAAATTTCACTTCATAAATCTTTTGAAATTGGTCAGAACATAAAAAACATACAACAGTTGCTATTTTTCATTTTTCTATCTTGATGAATATAATGCCTTATTTATTTATTTTTTCAGTGGACATTTTTACTCATCATACCAACCTCTATGAATTTCTTCATATTTTTTAATTTTTTTTGAATCAATGTGTGTTCATAATTTGATGAATGCCTCATATGTATATAAGCATTTAGTTAGAATGATGGATAATTTTAAGTTTGACATGTTGGAATTCTTTTTAAAAAAATTAACAAAATTCATACATGTATAAATGATACAAATATGTTCATACAAACAAATTTGAGTGAAGGATCTTTTTTTATGAGATACATAAATGTGAATAATATGTGAGTAGAAATTAATTTGATATTTAACAAAACATTACAATGTCAGCTATACAAGTTTTAAAATATTTTGTTTAGGTGGTAGATGTTAATTTTATACAAATGTATAAGAAAGAATCATCAAATTTGGACACAATTTGCAGAATCTAAACATGTTTGAGTATTTATATTGGAATCTAATTAAAAAGAAGCAAGGGATAAGGAAACTAAAGAACAGTATCGGGCATTATCTCAGGCGGTTGGTACGTAATACCTAACTCGGATAAACATCATCTCAGACGGTTATTAAGTACCGACCGCCTGTGAAGATATTTACTTTTTCTTGATTAATATTCTTGATTAAATGTGGGTCCTTTAAAAAGGCAAAATTCCACTTTCTTGTAATATTATTGATAAGTAAAGGTTACCATTAAATTTCACTTCATAAATCTTTTGAAATTGGTGAGAACATAAAAAACATACAACAAATGCTATTTTTTATTTTTCTATCTTGATGATTATAATGCCTTTTTCATTTATTTTTTCAGTGGACATTTTTACTCATCATACCAACCTCTATGAATTTTTCAGATTTTTTTAATTTTTTTTGAATCAATGTGTATTCATAATTTGATGAATGCCTCATATGTATATGAGCATTTAGTTAGAATGATGGATAATTTGAAGTTTGACATGTTGGAATGCTTTTAAAAAAAATAACAAGATTCATACATGTATAAATGATACAAATTTGTTCATACAAACAAATTTGAGTGAATGATCTTTTTTATGAGATAGACAAATGTGAATAATATGTGAGTAGAAATTAATTTGATATTTACCAAAACATTACAATATCAGCTATACGAGTTTTAAAATATTTTGTTCAGGTGGTAGATGTTAATTTTATACAAATATAGAAGAAAGAATCATCAAATTTGGACACAATTTGCAGAATCTAAACATGTTTGAGTATTTATATTGGAATCTAAATAAAAAAGAAGCAAGGGATAAGGAAACTGAAGAACAGTATTAGGCATTATCTCAGGCGGTTGGTAATTAATACCCGACTGAGATAAACATCTTCTTAGGCGGTTATTAAGTACCAACCGCCTGTGAAGATATTTACTTCTTCTTGATTAATATTCTTGATTAAATATATTATTAGGCGGTTGGTAAGTAAAACCCGCCTGAGATAAAGTTAAAAACCGCCTGTGAAAAACCGACGCCTGGAGACGGGGACCCCTCACCACACGCACGCTATTAGACGATGACCCGCTATAAAGGCTCACCGTTCTCTTGTTTCTCTGCCTCACCGCTCCTTAGATCCTAGCCTCCAAACTTCTCCCCCCGCCACCGTCGACCACCTCTTGCTCTTTCTATGCACCTCCATCGCCACACAAATGGGTAGCCCCGCGCCAAAGCGCTCTATGCCATCGACGTCCTCCGAACCTCCTCTCGGTTTCCATCGCCACCGACAATGCTGGTGGAACTGATGGCGGCGCCCACATCTCCTCAGCCGGACTGGTTACAGGAGACTATCCGCCTCTTTACTGCCCGCATCGACGAATTAACACGCCAAATTAAAGATGTTAAAGACGACGTGTCCTCCGCCGTCGAACATGCAAGAGCCTGGACACAATGTCGCGGGATGTATTTAATAATACATCTCTCATCTATCGCCGTCTGGGTCTTGGGAGGCTTCCCTAGCTCCCCAGCATGGACTCCGCCGGCTACTACTTGTTCGGGTTAAGCTTTGTGGCCGCTCGTCTTGATACCCTCCACGAGACAATCGCGGAGGTTGCCGGGGTACAGGGCCGCTAGAAGATTCTGCACGGCATCGCCTATAAGCTCGGTGTGGAGACGGAAGAGGAGTCGCCGCCGCCGTCGGAGGCGGAGGTGAGGCCGCTGGAGGATGCGTCGGCCGCGACGTGCGCGGCGGCGGAGGTGGACGAGGCCTCCGAGTAGAATAGGAGTAGGAGTAGTTTTGTTCTTGTTTCTATGTGTTTTTCGTCCATGTTTTCTTTACTCTTGTTTGTAATATATGTGTTGGTAGTATGTTAATGTAATATGTCTTTTATGTTCATGAACAATGTGTCTGATGTATTATCGAAAAATTCACCTTTTATCGAAAAACATCTCCTTTAACAACGCCAAGTTTCAACCTTTAACCAACTTCGTGCGTAAATCGAAAAACATCTCCAGTCGTGATGTTGTGTTTCTCTTGTTATTTTTGATATTTTTTTTCTTTTCACGTTTTGTCATGTTGTTTTCCTGCAAAAATCTGAACAGTCGCGAGACTCGCGATGTTATTATTACACGGACTGGAACAGGCCGGAAGTTACCCCTATACGCAGTGTCATCATTACAATGTCCATAGGACTCACATGTCAGCCCTTACTACTGCACCTGCAGTACTGCAGGGGATGTGCGGCGGTTCCATGTTGTTTCGCTTTATAATATAGGAGTACTCCGGAGACTCCCAAGAGACCGCAACTTCCAAATACTAGTAGTATACCCTTTGTTTCTCTCAGGAAGATTTGTTTCTTCACCGCTCGTCGCTCATTAATGGCAAACTTCTCCGTCGACCCCCGTCGGTTTTGTCCGTGACTAATGATCCTAGAAGATGGTGGTCCTCTGAGAAGGACCAGAAGCGTGTGCCACATATCTAGTGAAATCGCGAAGAAAAATGAGGAATATGCGGTTGCGATCACAAATGAGGTACTAACTCCTACCCAGCGTAATGAATTTATGGACCAGATAGAAGTGTACATCCAAGATCAGGCAAGAATGCACATAGTTACTTACGGTGCACATCCCCATGGGATTGGCATGTACTACAAGTTAAGAAATAAACTGGAGAGAGATGCTTTGGTCCTAGCAAATCCCCACGTGGTCGGGAATCGGGAGTTCAGATTTGAAAAATATGATGAGGCAAGTCTTAATATGCGTTGTGCTCAGTTTACTAGAAGGTGTTGGATTTTGCTACTTGGTTATCCTCTGGATCTGAAGGAGCAAAGGTTTATTGAACAAACCTGCTCCAGTTTTGGCAAGTTGCTTCATTGGGATGAAAATGATCCAAACCCGACTAGGGTCATTCTACTGGTGATGGTGGACAATCCACTTGACATCCCTCGAAGCCTTGTTCTCAGAAGAGGCAACGAAGTCGGCGGGGAAGGACGTTCATGGATTGTACCAGTTTGCGTCCTAGGTCTTGATTTTGTGGACCACCTTCCGGGTGATGAGGAGGACCCTCCGCCTTTCAATGGCAACCCCCACCCTTACCACGGACCAGTCTTGCCTAGTCCTTATCCTGATGATCAAGGTCCTCCGCCTGCTGCCCCAAATGACTTGGGGCAGAATGATCCTGGCGACCAGAATAATGAAGCGTCGGATATGTTGTCCACGGCGCAGGTAGCATATAATATCCTAATCTTTCTCCTCATATATAGCGTGTTAACTATTTTTTCGGCCCCAAATGATCTAGAAAAATTACTCCAGATTTGATGATGCCATAAACTAATCGCTGCTGAAAACAATGACGGTGGTCCAAGCAAGGTTGTTGTGATGCAGGATGCATGGAGGTAGACCCAAGCAAGGTGGTGGTGCAGGACGATGCATGGAGCTAGCTGACGGACTAAAGGTGCTGCTTGAAGAGATGTGGTGCGGACTAGATGTGCCGATTAGTTTATTTTGTGTTTTTGGATTACGTAAGAGCTAGTACTGTCAAATTAATTAGTTTGTTGTCTGGAATGGTACCTATTGTTTGGTTCCGTCGATGTTTATATCTAGTATTTAATCCTTGTTTATATTACTGTGTTGCTGGTTGAAGAGATTTTATGTGTATGCTTTATTTTAATCCTTGTTTATATCACTATGTTTATATCTAGTAATACTTAATTATGAACCTGTATAGAAGTAGCAATTTATACAACTTTATTATTAGTGAAGCCAAAATTTATAGAACCTAGATTTTTTAAAGCACATGTGTCACTTCCGGAGGAATCCATTCCTTTAAACTGCCCCGTGAGTTTCCTTTGATGCAAACGGGGCTAAACAAAAGACAAGCGCGCAAAGGCGAAACACAACAAGTGCAACATTCATCAGAGACGAGCATGCATATATAGGAGAAACACATCAACATGCCTTATACAAGTCTATTTTATATACAGTACTCCATTTGTTCACTTTTCATTGGCGTTGGGAGAACTAGGGGTAGCGCATCCAAAAGGGAATGGAGGGAATATAACCCATAGAGTACAACACGTTATGGCAGAACAGGTCATACTCGCGCTCAATCCTATAGTTCTCAGTACAGAAGATGGTCCACTCGTACCACCCTCGCCGGTCGCAGCGGGCAGGCCCGTGGTTCCCCCCTGTTGGGCAGCGGCAAACGTAATCGTCAATGTCAGGCAGCGCCACCGACGGCGGTCCCGGAGGAGGCCTACGCAGTAACCTCCAGCTCACGAAAACGTCGAGCCTCTGCATGGCTTGATTCCGACACCGGCAGCACTCTGTGTTGGTCCTCTTCATCGCGACGGACCCGGCCGCGTTGTCGCCGACGTGGGCCTCGCCTTCGACCTGTCGGATATACTCGAGGGCGTCGCGGTCCCCGCGGTCAGCGCTGTAGCGGAGCATGGCGAGGACGTAGGTCGCCACCTTGTGGCCGTCCGGGCAAGGTACTGGGTGCCCCGCTGTGCCTGCGCGTGACCGTAGTTGAAGATGAGGTCGAACCCGGTGATGTAGCACGCATGAGGGTTGCCCATGCTTGTAGGAGCATCCGCCGGCCGCCACTCTTGTAGGAGCATCCGCCGATCGCCAAGCTTGGAGGACCAACCGCCGGCCGCCACGCTTGGAGGAGCATCCGCCGGCTGCCACGCTTGTAGGAGAATCCGCCGGCTGTAGCGCATGGAGTAACAACAGCTAGGTACAATTGCTCACATAATGTGTTCTTGTACATCTATCCTATTACGGATAGGCTGATGGCTGATTGAATTGTAGGAAGCGATGTCAGAAGATAAGACATGGATGGGAAAAGATAGGCATACGAGGGAGTGGCAGGATGGAATGGAGTCATTTTTAAAGTTTGCATTTCAGGGCACCCGTGAAGGAGGAACTATGCCTTGTCCTTGCACGAGATGTCATAATATTTGCCACAAGACACGCAAGGGAGTTCATTTACACCTGCTCAGAAATGGGATGCTATTGGATTATACTTGTTGGATACACCATGGAGAAATACGAGTTCAGGAAAATATTGCTGAGGAATCAGCAAATAATGAGGAGATAATTTTTGATGATGGTGATATGCAAAATATGTTGTCCAGTCTACTTAGAGGCACTGATCGTGGTGGTACTTCAGCAGATGTTGATGATCAAGAAAATGCTATAAACCAGCAGGAGCCAACTGGGGATGCAAAGAAATTCTATGACTTATTAATTGATGCCAAAAAGGAGTTGTATCCAGGTTGTTTGCAGTTGACCCAATTATCCTACATTGTCAGGTTCTACCAGATAAAGTGTTTAACTGGTATGAGCAAAGTAGCTTGTGAGATGTTACTTGAACTATTCTCATTTGCGCTTCTAAAGGGCCACTGCATTCCTAATACACTTGATAAACTTCAGAAGGTTGTTTGTGACCTCAGGCTGGACTACCAAAAGATCGATGCATGTGTCAATGACTGTGTGTTATTCCGGAAGGACTATTCTCTGCTAAATAGTTGCCCAAAATGTGGTGAATTAAGATGGAAAAATAGTACTACTGGGGATGGAAGAGAGGCTTTACCTTGTGGAAAATCCAAGAAGCTTGTAGCACGCAAGATTCTATGTTACTTCCCTCTTATTCCCTGTCTACAAAGGTTTTATATGGGAGAATCAACGGCATCAAACATGCGCTGGCACAAAGAAGGTCGTGCCAATGATGGAATATTATGCCATCCCGCTGATTCGAAAGCATGGAAGCATTTTGATAGCATTCACCCAAATTTCTCATCTGATCCTCGCAACATAAGACTTGGGCTAGCATCTGATGGTTTCAATCCTTTTGGAGTAATGAATGTTTCTTACAGTACATGGCCTGTGATTCTAATCCCTTATAATCTACCACCTTGGTTGTGTATGAAGCAGTCTTATTGGGTGATGTCAATGATAATTCCTAGGCCGAAGTCACCTGGAAACAACATTGATGTGTATATGTAGCCTTTGATTGATGAGCTACTGAAATTATGGTCTGATGGTGTTGAAACATAAGACAGTTTAAAGAAAGACACATTTGTCATGCGAGCTTCTTTATTGTGGACAATAAATGATTTTCCAGCATATGCAATGCTATGTGGATGGAGCACAAAATGGAAGCTAGCATGTCCATACTGCCATATAAACACTAACGCCTTCTGGTTGAAATATGGACGAAAGCATTATTACATCGGTCATCGTCATTTCCTACCTCAGGATCACAGATGGCGTTGAAACAAAGGTTCTTTCAACAACAAGGCAGAGAATAGAGAGGCTCCAACATCACTCTCTGGTGACGAAGTACTCCAACAATACGGAGTGTTTTGATCAAGTGAGTTTTGGACTGACGAATAATAATAGAAAGCACACCAAGGAAAAAAGATGGCATAATTGGAAGAAGAAAAGTATATTTTTCAACCTCCCTTATTGGAGGCATAACTTGGATGTCATGCACATTGAGAAAAACATTTGTGATAGCATATTGGGGACATTGCTTGCTATGGATGGTAAAACAAAAGATAGTCTACAAGATCGTCTTGATATGAAGGATATGGGTATACGGCCAGATCAACATCCGAAGTTCATAAAGAGCAAGTACACATTCCCACCAGCATGATATACTTTGGGCAAAGATGAGAAGACCACCTTGTGCAAGTTTTTGGGGAATGTGAAGGTGCCCGATGGTTATGCCTCAAACATCAAGAGATGTGTGGACATAAAAGCATGTAAGGTATCGGGTCTAAAAACTCATGACTGCCATATTATATTTCATAAGCTCCTTCCTATTGCAATACGTAACATATTGCCTGAAAAGGTTGTTGCACCTTTAGTTGAGTTTAGCACATTCTTTTCTGGAATTTGTTCTAAAGAATTGGCGGAACCAGATTTGGACAAGATGAGCAAACAAATTTCTGAAACAATTTGTAAGCTTGGGATGTTGTTTCCTCCTGCTTTCTTTGATATCATGGTACATCTTCTAACCCATCTTGCCGAAGAAGCACGGTTGGGTGGACCTTTTCTTACAGATGGATGTATCCAATTGAGATGTACCTCGGTACATTGAAGAGGTATGTACGTAACAAAGCTCACCCGGAGGGTTCTATAGTTGAGGGATATATTGCCAAAGAGTGTATGACTTTTTGTAGTCACTTTTTGGATAACATCAGCACCAAGCGTAATAGGCCAGAACGTCATGAAGCTGCAGCTACAAATGAACCTTCTGTTGATAATTCTAACATATTTACATAAGTTGATAATTCTAAAAAAGGTTATAAATGGGACCAACTTACTATGGTGGAACTACATAACATCAGGCATCATCTTATTACTAACGTTGAAGAGGCTGCTCCATGGATCAAGTAATAACGTATAACTCAGATGTTGTATACTATATATATGGCTAATTGTAGATGGCTAATTTAATTTTGTACCCTTTTCAGTGAGCATATTGAAGAACTGAAAAAGATTCATTCTCGTGGTGTTGATAAACGCCATAGAGATGAGTTTGTTGAATGGTTTCAGAAACGAGTAAGTACATGCAAGTTTGCACTTTGATGAAATATTGGACAAATATGTGTTCTGAAATTGGTTTGTCGTCGATAACCCCTGTTATACTAATATGTACAGATTACGACATTACACAAAGAAGTCAAAGCAACCGATTATTTGTATGCATTATCTAGAGGACCTGATCATCGGGCATGTTTTTTTAGTCGGTTATTCATCAATGGCTTCTTCTTTTGAACTGCAGATGTGGAAAAAGATTTATAGGCCCAAAACAGTGATATTGTTGTTCAGGGCACTGATCATGATTGGTTTGGAGTAATCAAGAAAATCATTGTTGTTGATTTTGAAAAAAATCAAGAGGTTCTGTTATTTCAGTGTGAATGGTTTGATCAGCCTTTTAGAAGCAGTCAGAACCAAAGCAGAGGCTACAAAAAGGATCAATACGGAATGATAGATGTTGACACTACTCTGTTTCGATTCCAGTATGAGCCTTACATTCTATCCACCCAAGCAGAACAAGTTTTTTATGTTCCAAGTGTGAAGCATCCTAAATGGGCTACAGTTGTTAAAACGAAGCCACGGAACATTTTTGCCATGCCCCTGGAGATAGTGAAAATAATGTGACTGAGACGATGGAGGCTGAGACATTTCATGATGATCTGCTTACTGATGATATCAATAATGAGGATACGATCGCATGGGCTAGGAATGACATTGAGGGAGCCAGCGGCGATGCTTCCACTCTTATAATGACAACGTCAGGTGATCGGTTTGGGGTGGATGGAGTTGCATCAGAAAATGAAGACGACGACAACGACGATGATACATATACCAATGATAGTCATGTAGCTCCATTGTGGGGGGACGATAGCGAAGATGATGATTTTTAGTATAATTAAGTACGTGACATGTAGCTCCACAATGAATTCATCCATTCGAACCCGACAATTATTTTTCAGTTATTTATATTTGCTACCCGAAAAGTACCCGATACCCGATATTTCGGTCTTTTCAGTTCCGGTCTCGGTTTTATCGGTTTCGGTTTTTCGGTCTCGGTTTATTTGCCCACCCCTAATTTACGTAGTAGTAGCATATATATGGGATATACATATTTCTCCTGCATGTTTTTTTTGCAAAACTATTTAGTGATATATCCTGTGTGCATATTACAAATGTAAAACTAATGTAAAGTATAAAACTTTTTCAAAGGGAAGTCCTAGGTTTCGTCAAATCTATCTTTCAGATTTAGCAATTTTGATCTGTTTTAACAATACAAGAATTGTACTTTTAGATTCACCATGAAAATATTTCCATAATATACAATCTAGTACTACATGTTCTTGAAGTTAATAAATTCCATATAAATCATTTGTCAAAGGTAATTAGTTCGACCAAAACAGAAATAGAGTTGAGTTGGGGCGGAGGAAGTACTATATGCTGTTGTTTGCCACATAAAAGGTTTCGTCCTTCGTTCAGGTCGTAGCCATTTGTACAGGCGGTTGATGCGACCGGGCGCACCGAGCTTACGTGTGCGCCAGTCACCGAGGCGTCTTAGACGCGTGCAGTGCAAGCGTTGAAATCACCTGTGGTACTGCAGGTGCAGTAACAGTCACTGACATGTGGGTCCGGCTATCCGTGGGGCCCACATGTCAGTGACTGTTACTGCACCTGCAGTACTGCAGAGGTTATGCATCCTGTATGTGCATCTTTGAATTCAATGGGAACCGCTCCGCGTCCCATCACCGCTTTACCGTGAACCACTGCGGATGGTCTTAAAGGTAGGCCCGGCTCTCGGCCTAGGCGGGCGGAAATAAATTTTCTGCGGCCCTGCCGCACAACGTCGCCTGCCGCGCCCCCGCTGTCGCGCCCCCGGCTCCGCCGCCGGCCCGCCGCCCCTGCACCCCCACCGCCGGCCCGCCACTCGAGAACGGATCGAGGGGAAGGCTCATCGCCCATAGCGGTCGTGTAGCTTCCATCCCCTCGATCCGTTGGCGATGAGCCTTCTCCTCATCTGTTCTCGAGTTCGCGGCGGTCACGGCGCCGCTTCTACCCTGCTTCTGGACTGAGGATGTTGATAATCCGCAACATACTTTTAAATTTGCTTGCTGCTAGCCATTGTTGATGCGTTGGTACCTGATGTTTTACATCGTTGAGTATATTGCAGATCATCAGCGTCATTAGTCCAGCACTGAGTCGCAAGGAGGCAAAAAGCAATGAACATCATTGATCAGCACTGCGCCGAGGAGAACGCGAAAATTGCAGTTGGCCGCGTCAAGTCGATTTTACGATTTTATTCAAGTTCCATTTGACTTCAAGTACCACGCCTATGCTTTGAAATATATGATTATACTAATCAAGCTCCGGTCTTTTACTGATTGATACTTAACCTCGTTTGTTGCATTTGCCATGGTCTGAGGCCAACAAGGGCTACTGCTTTGTCAACGTCACATCGCCAAATGCGGCGTTCTGGCTGTGGACGAAGCACCTGCATGGCTTCCGTTGGAAGGTGAACGACTCGCGGAAGATGTGCGAGGTCGACTACACCAACATCCAGGTACGTCGCCGTCTGCTGCCACCATTTTCCATTGCGCCGCCGCTGCATGGTGTTCACCTGCCGCTGCTCGTCATCCTTTCGCAGGGTTGGGATGCGTTGGTGGCCCATTTCTCAAAGTCATGCTTCGACTGCAAAACCGAGGAGTTCCTGCCAGTGTGGTTCAGCTCGTCGCGGAAGGTGAACGACTCGCGGAAGATGTGCGAGGTCGACTACGCCAACATCCAGGTACGTAACCGTCCGCTGCCACCGTTTTCCATTGCGTCACCGCTGCAACGTGTTCACCTGCCGCTGCTCGTCATCCTTTCGCAGGGTCGGGATGCGTTGGTGGATGCGGCCAGATGGTTGCTCTTGCAGGTGTATGGTAATTACGTGAGTGTTTGGTCGGGTCATGTGGTTAGTCCACGATGCACCCTAAACCCGGTGTTGAGGCCGTGTATTTGTCATTTGTGCATACACTCTAGTGACATGTGACAAAGTGCTCTGTCATCAACTGCGTTTGGTTTGACGTCGAAGTTCGATTGGAGATAGATCATCCATTTCTTTATGTCTTGGATCATCCAAATTAACGTTTGGTAGGATGGACTGTTGGACGATCCAATTTTTCGTTGGTAGGTTGGATGAAAGTTGATTGAGATTATTGAATCATCAAAGTTGATAATTTCATAATATTATTCATGCACATGATGATCGATCGTGCACGCTGAGCGATGAGTTATTCGGATCGCTGAGCAAAGTTCGGACGTGGAGTTCATGTGTGCCCGTGCGCCCTGCAAGATTCAGTGCGCTCGCGTACGTGGTAATCATCAGGGCAGGGTGGTACAGTCGCGGGAACCGTGGTGTGCACCCTTGGCTGTAATATTTGGAGCGTGAACGTACGTGGCAACCATCTGGGGATGCAACTTTGGTGCTCCCATTTGTGCTTCCATGCGTACTCCGCGCTTATGTGTCATCATCTAATTGGTTGAAGTTAAATCAGACATTATGTTAGGTAAATGAAAGGGGTCCTGACGCCACGAAAAAGTGAATCGTGGCCACACATCCTAATTGCTACGATTGGGGTCCATGGCCATTGATACTAACGCCACGAACTAGAGTATCGTGGCAACACATCCTAATGCCACGATTGTGTTCCGTGGCAATAGATCATGTAATGCCACGAACCATTAATTCGTGGCAACAGATCCTAATGCAACGATTGTGGTCTGTTGCATTAGCATCCTGACGCCACGAACCAGTGAATCGTGGCAAGACATCCTAATACAACGATTGTGTTTCATTGCATTAGTATCCTGACGCCACGAAAAAGTGAATTGTGGCCACACATCCTAATTGCTACGATTGGGGTCCATGGCCATTGATACTAACGCCATGAACCAGAGTATCGTGGCAGCACATCCTAATGCAACGATTCTGTTTCGTTGCATTACAGTCCAAATGCAACTGTTTGCTGATTCGTGGCAACAGATCCTAATGCAACGACTGTGTTCCGTGGCAATAAAGCTGTAACGCCACGAACCAGTAATTCGTGGCAACAGATCCTAATGCAACGATTGTGTTCCGTGGCAATAAAGTTGTAACGCCACGAACCAGAGTATCGTGGCAACACATCCTAATGCAACGATTATGTTTCATTGCATTACGGTCCAAATGCAACTGTTTGCTGATTCGTGGCAACAGATCCTAATGCAACGACTGTGTTCCGTGGCAATAAAGCTGTAACGCCACGAACCAGTAATTCGTGGCAACAGATCCTAATGCAACAATTGTGTTTTGTGGAAATAAAGCCGTAACACCAAGAACCAGTAATTCGTGGAAACAGATTCTAATGCAACGATTGTGGTCCATGGCGATAGATCTTGTAACACCACGAACCAGTAATTCGTGGCAACATATCCTAATGCAACGATTGTGGTCCATTGCATTAGCATCCTGACGCCACGAACTAGTGATTTGTGGCAACAGATCCTAATGCAACGATTGTGTTTCGTTGCATTAGCATCCTGATGCCACGAAAAAGTGAATCATGGCCACACATCCTAATTGCTACGATTGGGGTCTGTGGCCATTGATACTAACGCCACGAACCAGAGTATCGTGGCAACACATCCTAATGCAACGATTCTGTTTCGTTGCATTACGGTCCAAATGCAACTGTTTGCTGATTCGTGGCAACAGATCCTAATGCAACGACTGTGTTCCATGGCAATAAAGTTATAAAGCCACGAACCAGTAATTCATGGCAACAGATCCTAATGCAACGATTGTGTTCCGTGGCAATAAAGCTGTAACGCCACGAACCAGAAATTCGTGGCAACAGATCCTAATGCAACGATTGTGGTCCGTGGCGATAGATCCTGTAATGCCACGAACCAGTAATTCGTGGCAACAGATCCTAATGCGACGACTGTGTTCGGTGGCAATAAAGATGTAACGCCACGAACCAGTAATTCGTGGCAACAGATCCTAATGCAACAATTGTGTTCCGTGGCAATAAAGTTGTAACGCCACGAACCAGTAATTGGTGGCAACAGATCCTAATGCAATGATTGTGGTCTGTGGCGATAGATCCTGTAACACCACAAAACAGTAATTCGTGGCAACAGATCCTAATGCAACGATTGTGGTCCGTGGCGATAGATCCTGTAACGCCACGAACCAGTAATTCGTGGCAACAGATCCTAATGCAACGACTGTGTTTCATGGCATTAGCATCCTAACGCCACGAACTAGTGATTCGTGGCAATAGATCCTAATGCAACGATTGTGGTCCGTTGCACTAGCATCCTGACGCCACGAACTAGTGATTCGTGGCAACAGATCCTAATGCAACGATTGTGTTCCGTGGTGATAGATCCTAGTGCCACGAACTAGTGAATCGTGGCAAAAATCCAAGCTTACTACAACGATTTAGTATTCGTTGCAGTACAATCGTTGCAACAGGTCGGAATCCTTGTAGTGCAAGTCCACCACACTGATATAAAAATCATCCAGCTAGTAAAAAAATAAGAAGGGAATTACATACTATAGTGGTAAGGAAAATCTAGTACTATGATGCTAGCGAGGGAGCAAGTGTAAATATCCGATGTGTATGTAACTACTACGGATAAATAATAGTTATTTCTTAAAATTATACATAATGGTTTCAGATAATCTAACTAATACTTCAACAAATTATTAGCTAAAACCTCTATGTAACTATCAATTAGCTAGTCCAACCCAACTAACTCAGTAGTTAGACAACCAGCTTTAGCTAGATGTTTCAAACTTTAGACAATTAAACATCTTTTCTTCGATAGCCATCATATAAAGATAATTTGGAGGATTGTTTGTACTGATATTGGGTTAAATTCATCCAGATCAGATTTAAACATGTTAGTGAAGTTTCTCCTTAATTTTGGTATAAAAGGGAAAAAAACTCAATTTTATTGGGCTAGGTTCTACCAAAGCACACTACTACAATAATCCTCATCGCAGGCGGCTCCAAACATATTATCTCAAACAGTTTTTAAAACCGCCTAAAACGAAGAGTTTGTGATAATCCGCAACTTCACAGGCGGAGAAGTGATACCGCCTGTGAAGAAATATTATCATAGGCGGTTTTTACTAATGCTAGCCACCTGTGAAGATAAGTTATCACAGGCGGGTGGTGCAGCATATATATCCGCCTGTGATAATTATCTTAGCACAGGCGGGTCTTGCAGCATAACTAACCGCCTGTGATAATGGTGTTATCACAGGCGGATGTTTACCTACATCAAGCCACCTGTGAAGACCTTTTACCAAGGTCGGTTTCTACCTTAACAGTTACCGTCTGTGATAATTAGGTTATCACAGATGGTTCTTTACCTGTATCTAGCCGCTTGTGATAATTGTTTTTCACAGGCATGCCTAGTCGTTGGTTAATAACTGCCTGTGATAAGGTATAACCTATGCAGTACTACCGCTGTTATTTCTAATTTCCAGGTCAATTCAATATAATCACAGAACAAACATCAACAATATCATCACATAACAAAAGTCAACAATATTATCGTCACAGAAGTCAATTTCACTAAAATAATATACATATGTACAAGTTACACATACAATTCATCTCATAGTTTACAAGTTTTACTAAAAACTGTTTCTATTGGCATAGTCGCAAAGTTCTGGCACATCAGCTGTTGAACCATTCTCATCAAAGAACTTCCCTGTTTTGTGTAAAATTTCGCGACGAATGAACTTACAGAGTTCAGAAGCAATCCTGTCGGCTCCTCCATCAGGAATACTTCTACAAACCGGTCATTCTTCGTTCAGATTCTTCGTGTCCTGCAATATAACACATAACAAGGTTTAGAATGTGTTGGTTTGAACAATATCAAAGTATAGATCAAAGGGAGAGTATACAGGAATTTAGTTGGTATTTTTGGAGCAGTTGTACTATGAGCAATTGAATTTTGAAGTTGGAATCAAAATATAAAAATAATGTTTCTGGTAATATTAAACAGCAGAGAATATATGTATTAAACTATGCTAGTTACAATGAAAATGAAACTCAAAAGTATGAAAATAAGGTATCAACATTAAGGATAACTTACATCCTCATGATTCACTCTATATACGCCGGCGGTACGAAGATGCTCGCATACATACTACCCGCATAAGACACTCCCAGCAGGCTGCTTCGGACAAGCATAATACGTTTTAATGTCCCATGCATTCGTATTGGAAGGTCTCTCACCGCCAAGCTGTTCCGCATAAAACCGCCAAGCGCTGTAATACAAGAAATGTCATATAAAACTTGTCAACACATTCTAAATGTGTGTAAATTAAAATTATTGAATAAACATACAGTTTCAAAATGGAAAGGAAATCTTTGTAACGATCTGGTGGGAAATCGGCCGAGTCCAAGACTATTGCCTTTCCCTTTGTTAGCTTGATGAAGATCATTATGTAGTGATTACTACAAACACACAAACACACGTGTTAACAATTACCAATAACTGCTATTTCAATGTCATGTGTAGAACTTACTCGAAGTGGTATGGAGCCTTTACGAGGTCCTTGTCGTCTCTAACAAAGTTAAACATTGCTTGTCCTATGTAAGCTGCAACTTCTGTCCTTTTATCCTTCTTAAGTTTTGTGATTGCTTTTTCAAAATATTTTTTGTTCATGTGCTTGAACTGTTTTGAGTTCCGATCTGCCTTGACGTCGAATAGCGCCTTTGCAATCCTAGTAGGGTCAAGGATACCTGTCTTGCGCGCCAAATTATCATTATCCATGTATTGCATCCTATTGAAGAAGTCCAGAATTGTTATAATATCATGAAATGTGTATGCGTGTAGTAAGAAAAGCAAATACAAAATATTAGAGCACTTACAAGCACCAGACGAGCATCAGGTTGATTTCGAGCATGCCCCGATGCAAAAGGGGACGCAGCTCTTCAAATAAAATGACTCATCTATCTTCTCTAGTGCTCCAAAATGCTTCTTTTGGAATACGAAATGTGACACAATTAAGATCATATTTTGTGCTGGCAAGGATGTACCACTCATGCATTCTTCTGAGCGAGACAGGTTGTTTGCTAAGTTGTACGGATGTCATGAGCGGCTTCCCATTCCTAAATTTAGGAGGAACATCCTCAAGCTTGTATATTGGAACTCCTGGTTTAACTAAAGTCGTCCGCTGATTATACATGACACCGTCTTCTTCCCACTCCTCGATATTTCCTAATTCTGGCTCATGAGAAGAATGAGATGCACTCGATTTTATAATATTTTCCTTCATAGTTTCCAAATACTTTGACACTTCTGATGAAGGTTTCTTATTTTTATATTGGCTAACATTGATAGGCAATAATGATCGAGGAGTAGTCGTCAGAAGTTGGACACTGGCTTGTTGAACCTGTTGTTCAACTGATTGATCTTTACTCCCAGCAGTTGGCTCTAGTACTACTTCAAGCTGTTGCTCAACTAGTTTCTCTTTACTAGTAATAGCTTGCTCTGGTACGTCTTGAAGCTATTGTCTAACTTGTTGCTCTTGGATATCTTTACTAGCAAGGTTACTATCATCCTTGCTGAGACATAGGGGGAGTGGATCTTCCTGGACTGGGAGTGGATCTTCATGCACTTTCGCCTTAAAAGATGGGGTTGCAGTATTTGGAGATGCGACGGGGCTAGAAATTGGCTCATCGTCCAATACGATATCTCGTCGGTGCCAAAGGATTAATCGGTTGACAGCCTGCCCCAGAGTCGCCATCCCCTCAGGTGTGACGTGGTCTATTTCATAATCTTCATAATCATTATCGATGATCTGAAGAACTTGTACCACAGCATAATACAACGGAAGTAGATTCCTGTTGAAGTCACGATCAGGCTTTGCCATAGCAGTGGCAACCTATTTGGTTTTGTTCCCTGCTCTGCCTATCGGGACAAGAAGACGACAAGATTTGTCGTTAGCAATATCATCGACAGGGAACTTATGGGTTGACCATGAGCCTGGCACAGAACCAACATTGCTAGGGTAGGCAGTTGGAGATACTAATTGCTCCTTTTGCACCGGAACCATCACTGTACTCGCTGCCACTAATTGTCCCGATTGTCTAAGTTGTTCCATTATTTCTTGCATATTTTCTTTGACCTTTTGAGCAATTGTTTCATCAAGTGTTTTCTTAAACTTCTCACATCTTCTATATGTGTCTTTATCTTTAGGGAAACCATCTAGCCAAGACATTTGAGAAGAGACCGCTCGAACCCGTCCGCTGTGTTCAAGGTTTCCTAAGATAGCGGTAAGTTGGTCATTCTCCCTCTTCGGCTTGAAGAGACCCTTCTGTTGCTTTTCAATTACTTCTTTCATTTTATCCTCTACTTCATTTAGAGAGTCGGGCTTTTCAAGTTTGCCCTCGTCGGTCAAACCTGACCGAGCAAAGACCCACCGTTGAGTTCGCTAATCGCACCCTTCTAATGGGTGAGGATTGCCCTTACTAGTAATTTCGCCTAATATCTTATTCCATTTCTGGACTTTGAGGCCATATCCAGCAGACCCCAAGCGATGATGGTAATTGTTCTTTTTTGCAAGCTCTGACCTAGTTGCACTTAGAGCTTTAGCATCATGTGTGCTCTTTTGACGAACAAACTCTTGCCACTGAGCTTGTGTGATTTTTCCCATCTTCCTCGGGCTAGGCACCTTATCGGCCTTAACATAAGCATTCATTTCACTCTTCCAGCCACGAAACTTCTTGCCGCAAGAGATCAATGTTGCATTCTTTACTACTTCTTTTGTGCCTTTCGGGAACTTGAATTGTTTCTTTACCCTTTCCCACAACTCATTCTTGGTCTGCTTGGGTAATTTCCTCCAATTCTCGGTTGTGATCGGCACAACCTCCCTAACAAGAAAACCGCATGCATTATAGTACTTGGTAACTGAATCCAGTGGTTCTTCGGAAAGCCCACCTAGACCGACCCTTGTTATGTACATGATGCGGTCCAATGGACCCTTATTGGGACCTCGTTGCCCTCGTTTCCGCTTGAGTGAAGTTGAGGATTCATCCATTGGAGAACCTTCTGCGGTTTTAGGAGCCTGTCGGCGGTTGGAACCGGCAGATCTCCCTACACTACAAAGTGATAGGGGAGTTTGATGTTCGGTGTGGGTGCGCGGAGATTCAAGAAGGTGAATAGGAGTTTGACATAGGAGACACAAGAATTTACGTGGTTCGGGCCGCCTGAGCGTAATACCCTACTCCACGGGTGTGTTGGTGTTGTATTAGCAATATGAGCTTGCCACGAGTGTATGAGGCGCGTGTGATCGTCCGTCCACGTCCCCGTGTGTATCGTCGGCCTGTCCTTTTATAGTACAAGGGCAGGCCGTTACAAGTTAGCCTGGCCCGACATGTGGCCCCGGCGGTTACTAGTATTGATACACGTTTAATTGCTCTTAATGATCCTGTAACGGGCTTTGACAGCACCGTTACTGGTGTTAAGATCATCCTTTTAAGTGTCATTAATATGGCATTAATGACACTTAATCGGGTCTTGAATTCCTTGGCTCTCCTTTGAAGATCCGAAGCCGTTAAGGAGTCTTCCGGAGGTTAGAAGCTGAAGATCCGACGATCGGACACGTGGCAGCTCCGGAGCTTGTTGTGGGAAGCAGGTAGCTCCGGGGCTACTAGACACGTGTCAGGTCCGGAGCTTCTCTCGGTCTGGGGTTAAGTCCAGAGGTGCCATTTCGGTACGTGGCCCGGAGCTTCCCCCTTGTGGGCGGTAGCTCCGGTTTGGTTGTACACGTGGCGACCCAGAGATTAACCATGTTGGAGAAGCGGGTCTGGTTATGTCTGACATGTGGGCCTCCAAGGGTCTTCAAACCAAGTAGATGACTTTCCTTTGAGATCTTTGTAACCTCAAGGGGTGTACGGTTTCTAGGGTACCGACAGTGGCCCCCTGGACCTACCTCCGAGGAAGATCACTGGGGTGAAGTCATTTCGTCGGAGGTGGGTCCATCCTCGCGACTCATGAACTGAGTCTTCAAGGGTCTTTGAAGGTGCCGTTGGCAGGGATTTATAGTTAGATCCCGCCGCGTGGCGCACCTCGTGCGGTAGATGAGATCTTTGACGTGCGGATCTCACGCAATTGAAGGTCGCCGGTTCCCGATACGAAAACTGTATCAGTTCCGCGCGCCTTGTCAGGCCGCCGCCTTTGGGTTTCCCGCCTCGTGATGACAACCGTTCGCCTGGGTAATAGCCTCGACTTGATCATCGGGGTGGTCCCGGGCCCTCTTGTCATAGGCTGGGTGGAATTTTTGAATGGTATCTTCGACTTCCTTGCGGTTTCCATCCAAGTGTTGCGAGGGCTTACTTAAGAAGGAAAGCACGCACCGTCGGGAGTTCTTTACGCCTCTCATCTGATCTTGCGCTCAAACTCCCAACTCGTACTTCGCTCCTCTTCTCTTGCCTAGCCGTGCCGCGATGGAGTTGGGTCTCCGCGAGAGTCGCTTGAAGACCGATGGTGATTTGAAGAAGGTCCGGGCCCTCATGGGGTGGTCCTCGGACTTCTTCAACCGCTTGGTTCGTGCCGGCGGAGAGCTCCCCTTTGAGAAGGAGCGCGCCGGCGAAATGGTGTACTTTTCTTCGTACGCCATGGTGGGGTTGATCCCGCCTTTCTCTTCCTCTTTCTTGATGCTGCTAGACTTCTATGGTCTGCAGCTATACCACCTTGGCCCTCACTCCATTCTCCTTGTGTCTATCTTCATCCACTTCTGTGAGATGTGGGTGGGCATCCCTCCCTGCATCGAACTCTTCCGTACCTTCTTCACCGTTCACACCACCAGCCGGAGCAATGAGTATCTTGGCTTCTACTACTTCGTGAAGCGCAAGAAGTGCCCATTCAAGTACCTCCGGTCGTTTCCTTCTGGGAAGTGGGATGACTGGAAGAAAGATTGGATAGTCATCAGGGTGGAGGAGCACGAGAGGTTGGAGCTGCCCGACAGTCTGCCCGGCATCGACACGACGATTTGGAGTGAAGCTCCGGTGCTGGCGGAAGCTTTCAACCCCGCCTTGACCAGGGTCCGCCAATGCGTGGAGGGAGGATTGACTCCTCAGGCGGTATTTTGCAATTTCCTGGTCAACAGGTGGGCGCCGCTGAAGAGGAGGGAGAAGCTCGCTTGGGCCCTCAACAGCGTGATGGACGAGGACCGGGTTGAGACCGGGTTGAAGTCCAACATGGTGGGGAAAACCTTGGAGTTCCACCTCAAGAAATTCCTGCACGGCATCGACGTCGACGGTGATGACTTGACTCCCCCGTCAGCCTTCCTCCCTCTGAACGTAGAAGTGGAGTTCAGCAGGGAGCTCCGGTGAAAGATGCCCGTACTTGACGACCTTGGTGTCATCGAGAGAAGATCAACCACCCGGGTGGCGATCCCCGGAATGCCCGAAGATGGCTCCGTCCCTGCCCCAAAGCCAAGGGTCGAGGTCGTCGGCAAGGGCAAGGAGCTGGCGGATGAGCCAGAGAGCCGGAAGAGGAAGCTGCAGCATGCCAATGGAAGGTCCGTCAGGCCCGCTACTTCCGCCTCGGTTCCTTCTCCCGGGAGGGGGAGGTCTTCTACCACCGTGGCGACTGTCCCCGTAATAGGGTCCTCCCGGAACGAGACCGTTCCTGCAGTGGGGTCCTCCCGGAGCGCGTCTGTTCCTGCGGTGGGATCCTCCCGGGGTGCTAGCTCCGGGCGCACGACTCCGGCACCTGGGCCGATGGAAGCCTCCAGGTCCGGGGGTTCTTCCCGATCGAGGAGAGCCTCGACCCAGGAAACGCCCGTGGCTGCGACAAGTTCCGGGGGGCCTTCTGGAGCTTCTACACCGACTATGGCCAGCCCGGAACGTCCAGGAAAAAGGTTCCGCGCAAGCTGGTGCGGAAGCCTCCCAAGGTAATTTTTAATCTTTACCTTGGACAATTATTTAATTGTAGCAATTGTTTGTTAATTTTCTTCGTTCATCATCTGCAGCGTCCCCAAGAAGGGGAGTGAGGCTCCACCCTCAGCCACAGTGTCTGAGGCCGTGGGAGCTTCTGCTCCTGTCCCGGTGCCGCCCCAAGTGGTGGATGAAGTTGCGACAGCTCCGGCGCCGGCTGTCGTGGTCATGGACCTCGACTCATCCCCAGAAGTTCCCGTGGTAGCGCCGGACCACGGGAGTGAAGATGCGCCAGCGGCAACTGTCTCGGAGGTTGAAGCTCCGGGTCCTGGTGCTGCAGTGATGGAAGCTCCAGCTGTTGAGCCGGAGGAAGTAGTAATCCCGACCTCGGAGCCGGAAATTGTCGAAGCCTCGGTGGTTGAGCCGGAGGTGACTGAAGCCCCGGCATGCGAGCCGGAAGTTGAGGTAGTTCCGGCAGTTGGGCCAGCTACCTCCAAAGCACCAGCCGTTGAGCCGGTTATTGTTGGAGCTCCGGTCACAGGGCCGGTCGAAGTTGAAGATCTTCCGGCTCCTGAGCCGGTGATTGAAGAGGTGATGGAGCTCGAGCCTCCCTCGGAAGAGGTGCCCATACTGGAGCCAGTAGCAGCTCCTGCTCCGGAAGCGACGACGTCGGAGGTACTTGCGGCCGAGCCGGAGTGCCCAAGCGAAGTCGCTGGCCCCCTACCCGAGGGGGTGAACGAAGACTTGGCGGCGGGGCCTTCTTCGATGGCGACTGAGGTCATCCCGGAGGACGGCCCTAGTGCCTTAGAAACTCAGGGGTCCACTCTCGTGGAGTGGGACCCAATTTTTGTATCTGAAAACCCGCTAGAACCAACGGAGGAGACCCCAGCAGGTCCGGAACCCATCCCGCTGTCGATGTCTATTGACAACGCCTGTTCCAGTCTGCGTCAAGTCCAATTGGCCTTCTTCCACGACAACAAGGCTCTTGAAGAGGAGCGCCAAACCCTTAGGCGGTGGCGTAACCGGCTCTACTTCGAGACCAAGCTGGCGCAATCAAGGCTAGCGGATGACAAGGAGTGGATCAAGCGGGAGAAGATCCGCCTGGAGTACTGGGGCAAGCTGCTGGATGACAGGGAGAGTATGACTCGGGCCCTCGACGCTCAATCCCAGGAGATTTACAATCAGGCCAAAGCAGCCAACAGTGCGGCCGAGGAACGCCATGAAAGGCTGGAGGTCATTAACACTGCACTCATCAAGCGCCGAGAGGCACTTGAAGAGAGGGAGAAACGGCTCGAGGATGAAGAGCAGAAACTCCTTGAGCTGCGGGATGATGTCTTGAGGAGGGATGAGGAGCTCGCCGAGAAGGTAGCTCTGGCTGACAAGGGCCTCGA
The DNA here is from genome assembly GCA_036927565.1 of Tuctoria greenei. Taxonomy (NCBI): domain Eukaryota; kingdom Viridiplantae; phylum Streptophyta; class Magnoliopsida; order Poales; family Poaceae; genus Tuctoria; species Tuctoria greenei. The sequence continues at coordinate 175,189,668 of JAYESD010000005.1, forward strand.
GGAGCGCACCAAGAAATTGGAAGAGCGCTGCCAAGAGGAAGAGGAGAAGACCTGGGTGCGAGGGCAGGAACTCTACGAACAAGAGTGTGCCCTGGTTGCCCGGGATAAAAAAGTGAAGGCTAGGGAGAAGGACCTGGTTGATCGCCGAAACAAGATCCACCTCCGGGAGGAGGAGCTCGGAAGACTCGAGAGGCGGGTTGCTGAAAAGATTCAGCAAAACGCCAAAGAAGTTGAGCGCCTCGCCCGTGAGAATTCCGAACTGACGGCGGCCAGGAGATCCCTCGAAGAGATGAAGGGCTTGAGGACTGTGGACTACCTACAGATTTGGGAGTTCCTGGGTAAGGCCAACGATGCGCCGACACCGATGGGTTTTAGCCCCGTGCGCCCGGATGATCCGGAGCTGGAGCCGGACCTTGCGCTGCAGGCGTTGAGCGCAGCAGGTAGCAAGATCTCCAAGGTGGGCGATGTCATCGCGGACCAACTGGAGGTTGAGGGGCAATCCCTGGCGAAGAACGTCGCAGAGTATGTGCTGACGTGCTACACCAGCCAGAACTCCCAATTTCCTCTGGACCCGGTGCTTGAAGGCCCCGTCGAAGGTGAAGGCGAAGCTACCCGAGCCAGCGTATCGGAGGTTGCCCAGAAGGTCGCCCAGTTCTTCCATAGGGTCTAGGACCATCTCTGTAGTTCTCACTTGTATTTTCTCTTCTTCTTCCTCAATTTTGTAATCCCTTGTCTCCAGATGTAATCTCTTGTCTCCAGATAAATGAAATCCCCAAATTTTTGTAAATTTCACTTTTTGTCTTCAACACTTTTTTCTTCACTTGGCCCCCTGGTAGATGTACACAATTTGATTGTGAACATGTACCAAAAGGATATTTGTGTTTTGTTGAAGACTCATTTGCTCCGAACTTGTAGAATTTAGGTCTGAAGTCTTCGATAGTGAAGGCCCCCTTGAGGTTGTTGGAGCTTAGAAGCTCCGGCATTGTCTATCGCTGGAGCTTGATAACTCTGGCAATAGCCTCTATCAACACGTAGAGCATCGATAGTTAGTCCTCCGGGGTGTCGAAGCTTAGTAGCTCCGGCAGTGACCTTTGCCAACACTTAGTTTGTTGGCAGCAGACTCCATTTACGGGGTCTTCTCACCATCTTTTATTCAGCGTCGACGGTTGGCCCCCTTAGGGGAATCGGAGCTGAGTTAGCTCCGGCTTTCCTCCATCAACGTAGACTTTATTTTTCCTGCACACTTAAGCCAATAAAAATAGTAAAATTCGTTCCTTGTCTATAATTTCGTCACGGCTTACGATTCTCAAGAAAACTTTAAGTTGAACGCGATTTTAAATAAAATCATATGCGTTGTCTTTTCTTCTAGGTTCAACTGTCCATGGACCTGCCTTACTTCAGCCTGCGTTGTCTTTTCTTCTAGGTTCAACTGTCCATGGACCCGCCTTACGTAGGGTGCTTGACCAGGCTAAGTCGATAGCACACTCCAGCCCTAGATTGGCTTGGCGGCTTTCAGGCGAGTTGGCCATGAACGATATTTGAACCCAAAAGAACTGACAATACAACTCGAATCGTATATAAACCGGTCGAACTAAAATTTCTTAAGAATTGCACGTCTTTGTTTAGACAAGAAAGAGAAAAATAAAAATGTTGAGCCTATACAAAATAAATGCACGTGGAGTCTATTTCACATGAAGATGTCTTTCATTATAGGTCCGGGGTACAGGGGAAACAAGTACACTCTTAGGGTACGGAACCAGGCTAAGTGTGTTTCATTTCTCGTTTGACCCAGGGTAGTTAGCCGCACTTTTAGTCCTGAGACTGTGACAAGTGTTGTATGAGCCTTGCGGACCTTTCAAGAAAGGTCTGGCTGCTCTCCCGGAGGAACTACCCAACTCTGTACAATGACTCTATAACATACACCCCAAGTTACCCAAGACTCACCTCCGTGGTATTAAGTGTAGAACTTACGGAGGTGCTCGATGTTCCAAGGATTTGGGAGAGGTGTCCCATCCTCAGTAGCCAAGCGAACGCTTCCGGGACGGGATACTTTAATCACTCGGAAGGGCCCCTCCCAGCCGGGGGAGAGTTTGTTTAACCCTTCTCTGGATAGTATTCTCCGTAGCACCAGATCACCTTCCACGAGCCGTCGGTTGTGTACATGCCGCTGGTGATAACATCGTAGAGCTTGAAGATATCGGGCATTCCGAACAGCTGCTTGGCACCTTCCCTCCTCAAGGAGGTCTAGGTCTTCACGCCGGAGCTGGTCCTGCGCGGCTTTGTCGAAGGTCCGAACCCGGAGTGAACCCAAGGTGATTTCCGGAGGAAGGATTGCTTCAGCTCCGTACACCAGGAAGAAGGGTGTCTCTCCAGTTGACCGGTTTTGAGATGTCCTGTTGGCCCATAAAGTGGGCGGAAGCTCTTCGATCCAGTTGGCTCCATGTTTTTTCAAGCGCTCATAGGTGCGCGTTTTGAGTCCCTTAAGGATTTCTGCATTTGCTCTCTCGGCTTGGCCATTGTTGGCTGGGTGATCTACGGAGGCGTAGCAAACTTGTATGCCAAGGTCTTCGCAATATCCTTGGAATGCTGAGCTTGTGAATTGAGTCCCATTATCAGTGATGATTTTGTTTGGGACTCCAAATCTGCTTACAATGGTCTGCAAAAAGTTGATAGCTGATTGCTTGTTTATTGTCACAACTGGAGTTGCTTCCGGCCGCTTGGTGAATTTGTCAATGGCGACGTACAGGAACTTGTAACCTCCGACGGCTCTTGGGAAAGGTCCCAAGATGTCCATCCCCCACACAGCGAAGGGCCATGTAGGAGGTACCATTTGTAAGGGCTGGGCTGGTGTATGAATTTGCTTTGCATGAAATTGGCATGCTTCACATTTCTTCACCAGCTCAGTTGCATCCTGGAGCGCTGTAGGCCAGTAGAAGCCATGCCGGAAGGCTTTTCCGACCAGCGTGCGGGAAGATGCGTGGTTCCCACACTCGCCTCAATGGATTTTTGTGAGAATTTCGCAGCCTTCTTCCCTTGTGATGCACCGCATTAGGATGTCGTTGGCACCGCGCCGGTAGAGATCCCCTTCTACCAACGTGTATCTTTTAGCCAATCTGACTACCCAGTCAGCGGATACATCATCGTCAGGAAGGATGTTGTCTTTCAAGTAGCTCCGGATCTCCGAGATCCATGCATCGGAACTAGCTTGAGCTTTTGAGTCTTGCGTGCTGGGTTGCTCGGAGCTCCCGGCAGCACCTACGACCCTTGATGGCTGCCATGGTAACAGGGCCATCGGGACCGTCAGCTTCGGGATGCTAATCTCGCCCCCTTTGCTCAGTTCGGCTGGCTGAGCTGTTGGCTTTGACAACCTCCGGACAAAGATTCCGTCAGGAGCCGGAGCTCCGGTTGACGCTTTGGTCGAGAGTTCGTCAGCTTCAGCGTTATGGGCACGCTGAACATGATGGAGATCTAGGACTTCAAAGTCCTTCTGAAGCCTCTGGACTTCAAGGAGGTAAGCAGCTAGCTGGGGATTATTGCAGGAGCATTCACCCTTCACCTGCTTGATGATGAGCTGTGAATCTCCTTTGACCAGCAGTTGCTTGACACCATATGACAGTGCCACCTTTAGTCCGTAGATGAGTGCTTCATACTCTGCCATGTTGTTGGTTGCCTTGAAGTCAAGGTGTACCATGTATTTTACCTTCTCCCCAGTCGGTTCAAGGAGAAGGATTCCATCTCCGGCCCCCTGCTTTTGCACGGAGCCGTCGAAGTAGAGGGTCCAGTGAGGCTCGGTGAAGGTTGGAGCTTGATGCTCCGTCTTCTGCTCACTGGGGCCCCCAAGATTTGATGGAGAGGGAGTCCATTCTGCCACAAAATCTGCCAATGCTTGACTCTTGACTGCTTGTCTTGAAATAAATTCAAGATCAAATTCAGCCAATTCCGCTGCACACTTTGCAATATTCCCAGTTGAATTGGGATTATGCAAAATTGCTCGTAGTGGGTAGGAGGTCACCACCGAGACTTTGTGAGCTTGGAAGTAATGACGAAGCTTCCTGGAGGCAATAATAAATGCATAGAGCAGCTTATGCACCTCTAGGTATCGAGTCTTGGCATCATGTAATACTTCACTAATGAAGTACACTGGGCATTGAACGGTCCGGACCCTCCTGGAGGGGTCCGGAGCTTCCTCTTCATTGATCCGGATTCCCTCGGAGGGGTCCGGATTTTCTTCGGGTACCTCCGGGTTCTGGCTGGAGGAACCCGGAGCTTCTTCAGAAATGACCTGGATCCTCCCGGAGGGGTCTAGGTCTCCTGAAGTGACTTCTTGTGGGTTCGAGTCTGGGAGCTGGGACCCAGACTCACTTTCAGGAACCTTCGGACCTTCCCGAAGGGGTCCGGATTCCTGAGTGCGGGGTAATTTTGGTCTCTCCGCAACCAGAACCATACTAACGACTTCGTCAGTAGCTGAAATATAAAGCAACAAAGGCTCACCAAGGTTCGGAGCTACCAGAATTGGTAGGGTGGTGAGGAACTGTTTCAGCTCCTGGAATGCCTTCTCTGCTTCTTTGGACCATTGGAATGGTCCGGACTTCCTCAATAACTTGAAGAATGGGAGTGCCCGTTCCGCCAATCTTGATATGAACCGGCTGAGGGCTGCTAGACATCCAGTTAACTTTTGGACGTCTTTGATACGGGTTGGTGGCCGCATGTCTTCAATGGCTTTTATCTTCGTCGGATTAGCTTCTATGCCCGGTGACTTACCAGGAAACCAAGAAGTTTTCCGGAGCTAACCCCGAATACGCACTTGTCCGGGTTTAGCTTTGTGTGAGTGGCCCGCAGCTTATCGAAGACAGCCTGCAAGGTGTCGAGGAGTGACTCCTTGTTTCTGACCTTGACCACGATGTCATCGATGTACACTTCCACTACGTCTCTAATGAGTTCTTCAAAAGTTTTGTACATAGCTCGTACAAAAGTTGAAGCTGCATTCTTGAGACCAAAGGGCATGGTTGTGTAACAGTACAATCCATCTACTGTGATGAATGAAGTATGCTCTTCATCCTCCCTAGACATCCTGATTTGATGATACCCAGAATATGCGTCTAGGAAACACAGTAACTCACACCCGGAGGTGGAATCCACTATCTGATATATTCTAGGTAGTGGGAATGGATCTTTTGGACATGCCTTATTTAGTGTGGTGTAGTCGATGCACATCCAAAGCTTCCCGCCGGCCTTGGGCACATCGACTGGGTTCGCCAGCCATTTTTGATGGAAGACTTCTCGGATGAATCCGGCTTCGAGTAGCTTCTTCACTTCTTGTCGGATGAATTTCTGCCACTCTACGGATTGCTTTCGAGGCTTCTGATGCACAGGCCGGGCATCGGGGTAGATCTTCATATTGTGCTCAATCACTTCCCTGGGGATCCCAGGCATTTGTGACGGTTGCCAAGCAAACACGTCAACGTTAGCCCAGAGGATAGTGATGAGCGCGAGTTCGTATTTGTCGTTCAATCCTCCCGATATTCGGGTGGTCTGAGCGGCATCGGAACCAATTTGGACGACTTTGACGGGAATGTCGGTGTCGCCGCTTGGCTGCACAAGGGGTGCAGAGGTCGAGCCTCGTTGACGAATGCTCGGGGGTTTTGGAGCTTGCTCCTGCCTGGAGTCTTCCTCTTGCGCTGTGGTGAGTACGTGGAGTTCTTCCAGAGCAGTTACTCCGGCGGTACGATCTCCGCGGATCCGAAGAACGCCTACTGGTGTTGGCATCTTCAACACCAGATATCCATAATGAGCAGCTGCCATGAATTTGTACAGGGCAGGTTTACCCAAGATGGCATTGAACGGTAAGTTGATCTGAGCGACGTCGAAGATCAACTTCTCGGTGCGATATTTCTCCCGGGTCCCGAAGGTAACGGGGAGAGTAATAGCTCCGAGTGGGGTAATGGCCCCCGGACCTACTCCGGAGAAAGGTTGAGAGGGATGGAGATCCAAAGGTCGGAGCTGAAGCTTAGTGAAAGCATCGAAGCTGATGAGGTTAAGCCCCGAACCTCCGTCTACCATGACATGGTGGAGCTGGATGTTATTGATGGTAGGAGATACCATCAAAGGTAACTGACCTGCTCCAACCATGCTCCGCGGGCAATCAGAAGCATCAAAAGTGATGGAGGTGTCCATCCACTTTCGATGAGGTGCCGGCCTGACTATAGGGGCTACAGCGGCCATATCCCGCTGCATAGTCTTGATGACGCGACGAGAGGTGATATCTCATGACCCACCGAAAATGGTGTTCATGGTCTTCCGACGCTCATTGTCAGAGACGTCAGAATCATCATCGACGGAGGTGTAAACGGCCTTTAGGACCTTTTTGGGATATTGAAACCCTAACTCCTCTTCAGCCGGAGCTTTGTCGACCTTTTGCTTTCCTTCCCTCTGTCGGAAAGGAGATCCTTCCCGGCGCTTGTTGTAGCGCTCGGCAAGGTTTTGGACCTCCCGGCAGTCTTCCAAACCGTGGCTGCCCGTTTTGTGAATGGGACACCACACTTTGGGTTTGCCACCGTCTTCAGAAGACGGTCGAGGTCGCTTCTCGGGGCGTGGCCCCCGGCCACCTGGAGTTGCAGCAGCTGCAATGTTGGATGTGCCGGCCGATGGCTTTTTCTTGTCGTTGGTCTTCTTTTTCTTCTTGCCACCCCCGGAGGTAGCGGCTTCTTCTTTGGAGGATTTCTTGTGATCCTCCGAGGCTGGTTTGGAGTGCATTTCACGACCCTCCGCAGCTCTGGCACATTTGTCTGCCAGGCTGAAGAGTTCCGTGACGCTGGTGATCTCCTTGATCGCCAGCTTCTCCAACATCTTCTTGTCCCGTACGCCCTGTCTGAATGCCACAATGACAGAGGCGCTAGAGATAGAAGGGATAGTGTTTTGTACCTGAGAGAACCTTTGAATGAATGACCGCAAGGATTCTCCCCCTTTTTGCACGACCGCAAAAAGGTCTAGTTCAGTGCCTGGTCGGGTGTATGAACTCCCGAAGTTGCCAGTGAACTGACGGCACAGCTCCTCCCAACTATTGATAGAGTTGGGTGGAAGGCTCATAAACCAGGACCTGGCAGTCCCAGTTAAGGCCATTGGAAAATAATTGGCCATCACGGCCTCGTTTCCTCCAGCTACCAAGATTGCAGTGGAGTATATCTGAAGAAATTCGGCGGGGTTGACAGTCCCGTCGAATTTTTCCGGCAGGTGGAGCCGGAACTTCTGAGGCCATCTAACCATGCGCAGGTGCATGGCCAGGGCTGAACATCCTCCTCCTACTCCTTCAAGAGTAGAAAGGTCCTGAGCTTCCCGTCTTTCACGAGCGCGCTCAATATGGACCCGGCCATCCTGCTGGCGGTATCGGCGATCAAGCTCCGCCCGGAGGTCATGAGTCGAAAGCCTGGATACCATGTGAGTGCGTCGAGCCCCGGAGGGCAATGACGTCACTTATTGGGATGCAGCACGTCTCCTACTATTGGAGACGTGTGGACCAAGTCTTCCGGACAAAATCCGCCGCTGCGACGAGGCTCATCCCGAAGGAGGAGGACCCTGGTTGTTGAGGCGTTCGGCTACTGCTGCAACCAAATGCTCCACATCGGCCCTCCACTACTCCAGTGCATCCCGAGATGCATCCGGAGGTGGTGGACGTTGGAGAAGAGCGCGCGCTGCATGGAGCGCGTGTTCCGGGTTGTCATGATTTGCAGACGCAGTAAGCAATGCCGGCGCACCATCACGTTGCCCAGCACGATTTGCTGGAGGAGACGGTGGTGGTGGGAGTGCGACTCCTGCTGGTGCTGAGGCTCCTGCTAGTGGCTGCCTATTGGAGGGATTGCCCCCAACAGCCTGAGCAGCAGGTTGACCATTGGATGATCCAGCAACTGAGTTCACCATTCTCAAAATCTCAGGTGCCCCTACCTGGCGCGCCAACTGTCGGCGGTTGGAACCGGCAGATCTCCCTACACTACTGAAGTGATAGGGGAGTTTGATGTTCGGTGTGGGCGCGCGGAGATTCAAGAAGGTGAATAGGAGTTTGACACAGGAGACACAAGAATTTACGTGGTTCGGGCCGCCTGAGCATAATACCCTACTCCACGGGTGTGTTGGTGTTGTATTAGCAATATGAGCTTGCCACGAGTGTATGAGGCGCGTGTGATCGTCCGCCCACGTCCCCGTGTGTATCGTCGGCCTGTCCTTTTATAGTACAAGGGCAGGCCGTTACAAGTTAGCCTGGCCCGACATGTAGCCCCGGCGGTTACTAGTATTGATACACGTTTAATTGCTCTTAATGATCCTATAACAGGCTTTGACAGCACCGTTACTGGTGTTAAGATCATCCGTTTAAGTGTCATTAATATGGCATTAATGACACTTAATCGGGTCTTGAAGTCCTTGGCTCTCCTTTGAAGATCCGAAGCCGTTACGGAGTCTTCCGGAGGTTAGAAGCTGAAGATCCGACGATCGGACACGTGGCAGCTCCGGAGCTTGCTGTGGGAAGCAGGTAGCTCCAGGGCTACCAGACACGTGTCAGGTTCGGAGCTTCTCTCAGTCTGGGGTTAAGTCCGGAGGTGCCGTTTCGGTATGTGGCCCGGAGCTTCCCCCTTGTGGGCGGTAGCTCCGGTTTGGTTGTACACGTGGCGACCCAGAGATTAACCATGTTGGAGAAGTGGGTCCGGTTATGTTTGACATGTGGGCCTCCAAGGGTCTTCAAATCAAGTAGATGACTTTCCTTTGAGATCTTTGTAACCTCAGGGGGTGTACGGTTTCTAGGGTACCGACACAGCCGATGTAACCTCATTGTCTTCGCGATTAATCCAGGTAGAAAAAATTATAAGACTTCGTATACTTGACAACCAACATTAATTTGAATTGCTGAAGTTAAGATTCGTGATCCATACCTCGTCAGCAGGATCATATTCCGGGTCTAGATCCACTGAAGTCTTTCTAATTTTTATATTCGGAAAAGGATCCGATGGACTGTGATAGGAGCCTAAACTGCTGGAGTCACTAAACTCCATATTGTCTTCTTTATTGTTACTACCAGGACCAGTGTTCTTGGGGCTTTTCATGCTAGATCTAATAAGACAAAAAATCTAATAAATGGCATATTAACTCTACATGAAGTGTTGCATGAAGAAAAAGATGGAAGCATTCTAGGATTTGATAAGGCATTCTAGGGTTTAAGGCGACTGACCAAAAGGTTCCTATACATTGCGAGGGTGACAAGCATGTTAAATTTGCTCACCAGCAATGGCAATTTTATCTTCTTATTCTAAATAGGCTAGCTTCGTTCAGAGTGGCGACCACATTCTTGAGGTTTACTAGGCGGCGCCTAGCTCCGGACCTATAACTGATCAAGCAAGAGACTGATAGCAGCAGCAGCAACTAGCAAGCTCACTTTACACCGACAACCCAACGCATTCTTGTATCATAGAGATCAGTAGCATATGCTCAGACTCCATCGCCACACCTAGTGGTACCTAGATATTGGTGTGAGGATGCTCCTGGCATCACAAATGAGTTGGCCAGCAACTTGTTTGGCTTTAGAGTTAAATATAGCATAACTTTGGTAGCACAGATTAGCTACAATTGCTCAAATGAAGCTGATGGAGCCACAAGTGCAGACATCTTTGGTAGCACAGATTAGCTACAATTGCTCAAATGAAGCTAACTTATAGAAATAAAAGAAAACTTAGCCAAACTTAGTCTAGCATAGCTAACTCTAAGCAAAAGTAGCCAAATATAGCTAAATATAGCATAACTTAGTCAAAATTAGTCAAGTATAACTATATCTAATGAAACTTAGCCAAAATTACCAAAATTTGCTCAACTTAACCAAATATAGCTAAATCTTGCCCCTAATAGAGAATTATGTGGCATATGCAAGGCCGATGAGAAATAGGGAATATACTGCTGTTACTAACTACCAATTTCACAGTTTCAGACACACAGAACCAACTACCAATTTATCGTGATACAACCATCCACATAAATCTTGCCCCACCGAACCCAAACCAAAGATGCCACCGAACTTGACAGTTTTTCGAATTCCACCAAACCCTAACCAAGGATGCCTACCATTTTCCAATTCCCGAACCCTAACCAAGGATATGCAAGGCGGCGACGTGGGCGGTGAGGGGGGCGACACGGCGAAGGAAGATGGAAGGTCGAAGGGTTTAGGGTTTACCTTGAAGCTCGGCGGAGACGGCAATGGCTTCGCTCGGCATACCTGGAAGTGACGAGGGCGAAGCTCGGCGGCGACGGCGGCGAACACTTGGTGGCAAACGAAATTTTGGCAGCCTAACGGCATCTAAGTGTTTCGCCCAGGTTAGGTTTTCCTAACACTGCCGAGGGGTATATATCGACTCTCATTTTCTCAGGCAGATTTTAAGTACCGACTGCCTGAGATGATGGTTACCTCAGGTGGGTTTTACTTACCAACCGCCTGAGAAGATAGGATTATCTCAGACGGTTGGTAAGTAACACCCGCCTGTGAAGATATTTACTTCTTCTTAATTAATATTCTTGATAAAATGTGGGTCCTTTAAAAAGGCAAAATTCCACTTTCTTGTAATATTATTGATAAGTAAAGGTTACCATTAAATTTCACTTCATAAATCCTTTGAAATTGGTCAGAACTTAAAAAACATACAACAAATGCTATTTTTCATTTTTCTATCTTGATGAATATAATGTTTTTTCATTTATTTTTTCAGTGGACATTTTTACTCATCATACCAACCTCTATGAATTTTTTCAGATTTTTTTAAATTTTTTTGAATCAATGCATGTTCATAATTTGATGAATGCCTGATATGTATATGAGCATTTAGTTAGAATGATGGATAATTTGAAGTTTGACATGTTGGAATGCTTTTAAAAAAAAATTAACAAAATTCATACATGTATAAATGATACAAATATGTTCATACAAACAAATTTGAGTGAAGGATCTTTAATTTTACGAGATACACAAATGTGAATAATATGTGAGTCGAAATTAATTTGATATTTACCAAAACATTACAATGTCAGCTATACAAGTTTTAAAATATTTTGCTCAGGTGGTGGATTCTGTCCTTTTGCATGTGTAAAGACTGTATGGATTGTGTTCTGGTATATTGATGTATGGACTATATGGATTGTTTCCTTTTTGTGTGTTCTGCTAGTTTGGTCTTTTATATATTGATGTATGGACTATATGGATTGTTTCCTTTTTGTGTGTTCTGCTAGTTTGGTCTTTTATATATTGATGTATGGAGTATATTATAATAAGCTTATTGTAGTTTGTAACTATTATGTGACATGAATATGATGTTTAATTAACAGATGCTATTGTAATATATATAAGATGCATGAAGTTTACCCGAACTTGTAATTGTAGTTTTATGTGTTTTCCTTTTCAATATGCTACTTGTGTGTGCGTACCTCCTACTTGCATATATTTCGAAGGAGTGATTAGGGTTAGCTTTCTAGGGAGATGGTTTTATAACTCACCCATTTAGTTACCATCATTGGATGGGATCCAATGTCAATATATAACAGACCGGATCCCACCCAAACCTAGCCCATGCTACTGGGCCTGTTTGCCCTACGACTTCAATCTTTCACCCTCGATTGCTGCTCCCGACACCTTCGACTCCGTCCGCCTCAAGCTGCAGTAGGGTTGGGCATTGGCGACCATACCTTCTCGTTGCTAGGTGACATCAATGGTGGCAGGGTGCAGAAGCCAGCGACAGGGCCATCTGCAAGCGGCAGCGAGGTCGGGAAATGACACCGGGGGTGGAAGGCGGCACCGGGGCCAGCTGCAGGTGGCGACAAGGACGGAGACAATGTTGGAGGCACCAGGGCCAGCTGCTGGCAGCGGCGAGACCAAAAGACGAAGGTGATGGCCGGAGCCGCGGGTGACGGCGAGCAGTGGTCGGTGGAAAGTCGGCGGCAGTCACCGAAGTGGCGAAGTGGAGCTATGCCATGCTCCAGCAGCGCGCCTCTCCAACGCATCAGGTCGGGGGCGGCAGCAAAAATACACTCGTACCCTCAACCGTCGGGTGCATTACTCGTCGGGTACCCGTACCCGCGGGTACAATTGTCATCCCTAGATCCCACCCAGACCTAGCCCATGCCACTGGGCCTATTTGCCCCACGACTTCAATCCTTCACCCCCACCTCAAGACGTCACCCGTTTCCTACATTAGTCACCCTAATCAAACTTGTTATGTCTCTATAAATGCATTTTATAGAAGACCTTTAGAGAATATTTGTGGCCAAATTTTGTAAATCTGACAAAAATTCTATTATTGAAGCATGGACCGTCGAGCGTGGATGTATAACATGCCAAGACCCGATCCTATGTACATTCATAATGTTGCAAATTTTATTGAAGCATCCAAGAGACATGCGAAGTTGCAAAAGATAGATGACATATTATGTCCATGTATCGACTGCGGAAATAAGATTGCTTGGACAGATACTATAGTAATCCAATCTCATTTGGTGAAAAGAGGTTTCAAAAATAACTACACAATATGGACAGAGCATGGTGAGTTAGATACACATGATGTGAATAAAGATGATGAGAGAGGTTCAGATGATGATAATGTTCATATCGATGATGGTAGTGACAATCAAGCTGGTGGTGATGATGATGATGAGTTCGATTGTGAGGAGATGTTGCATCACATTGAACCATATGTATTGACTTCTATGGGAGCAAGCAAAGGTTTAAGTAAAATGGAGACATTGCAGAATGCGGCGATGGAGCTTTTATATGATGAATCAAACGGTTGTGATAAAGAGTTTACTACATTGCGTGCAGTCTTAGAACTACTAAAGTTGAAAGCTACGCACGGATGGTACGATTGTAGTTTCTCTGATCTTTTGAATCTTCTGGCAGAAATTCTTCCAAATCCAAATAAACTACCCAGAAGCACTTATAAAGCGAAGAAACTTCTTTGCCCGATGGCACTAGGTGTGACAAAAATACACGCTTGTGTGAACCATTGTATTCTGTATCGCAAAGAGCATGAGCTCGCAACTAGATGCCCCATTTGTGGTGTCAGTAGATATAAGAAGGACTACAATCACCAGTATGTTACCAACATGAAAAAGACTCAGAAGAATAAGAAGTTTATTATTGGTCCTGAAGGTGATGATGATGATACTTCTGCCGATGCAGACGGGAAGAATAAGAGAAAAATTCCTGCGTTGGTGATGTGGTACCTTCCGGTAATTGATCGCTTGAAGCGTTTGTTCTCAAACCCTAGGGAGGCTGAACTTATGCGTTGGCATTTCGAGCAACGCAAGAAAAATGAAAAACATATACGACACTCTGGTGATGCAACGTAGTGGAAAAAGTTTGATATTCAATATCCAGAATTTGAGAAGGAAATCAGAAATGTGAGGTTTGCCTTGGGTACAAACAGAATGAATTCGTTTGGTGAAAAAAGGAGCATACACAGCACATGGCCCGTGGTCTTAACGATGTACAACCTACCGACGTGGTTGTGTCACAAAAGGAAATATATCTTGTTATCTGTTCTTATCCAAGGTCCAAAACAACCCGCATCGAAATTGATGTGTTCTTGGAACCTTTAATGGAAGATATGGCAAAATTGTGGAATGAAGGGGTACGTACATGGGATGAGTACAAGCGGGAGTATTTCACGCTAAGAGCAATGATATTCGTTACCGTGCATGATTATCCCGGACTGTTTACATTATCAGGACAAATGAAAGGGAAGAAAGGTTGTGTTAGGTGCGTGGATAGAACTGGATTTCTATACCTCACTTCATCCAGAAAGATGGTGTACATGAGACACCAACGGTTCTTGACAGATACACACAAGTATAGGAAGATGAAAGAACAATTTGATAACAAAATCGGAAAAGATACTGCACCAAAATCTTACAGTGGAAAACTTGTGTTTGAAATGGTCAAGAACATTCATATTGCTTTCGGTAAGGGCAAAAATAGTAAAGGAAATAAGAGAAAGAAAAGTACATCTTCAGATGATACAACTGACATGACTTTCAAGAAACAATCAATTTTTTTCAAGTATCTTCCGTATTGGAAGAATCTGGAATATTGCCATAGTATTGATTTGATGCACGTTACAAAGAATGTATTTGACAGCATCGTTGGGATCGTGCTGGACATGCTGAGGAAAACAAAGGACGGAATAAATTCACGTATGGACCTAGTAAATCTTTATTTGAGACCAGAGCTTTATCCAGTAGAAAAGGCGAACGGGAAGCATTACCTTCCCCCAGCCAGCTACAACTTGACGCTAGAAGAGAAAAAAGCAATTTGTGAATGCTTGTGTGGGATCAAATTGCCCACGAGTTTCTCATCTAATACCCGCAAACTAGTCTCGATAAAAGACTTGTCTTTATTCAGTTATAATTCTCACAACTGTCACATGATGATGACGGTTTTCCTTGCCATTGCAATAAGAGTCATCAAACCTGAGCATATAAAAGTTGTCATCACACGTTTGTGTTACTTCTTCAATGCAGTATCACAAAAGGTGATAGCACGTGAAGATTTAGACTATCTGAAAACATACATCATCGAGACAATGTGCAAGCTTGCGATGTGTTTCCCACCATCCTTTTTCAATATGCAAGTACACCTAATCATACATCTTGTTGATCAGATAAAAGCATTGGGGACACTATATTTACATCATATGTTTTTGTTGGAGAGATATTTAGGAGTATTAAAAGGTTATGTGCGGAACTGTGCTCACCCAGAGGGTTCAATTATGGAAGGATACACCACTGAAGAAGTGATTGAGGGTTGCGTTGATTACATCAAAGATGGAAAATCGATAGGTGTGCATATACCGGTACATGAGGGTAGACTACGTGGGAGAGGCAAAGTGTGTAAGAAAACTGTTATCGTTCAAGATTACAAGAATGTACACCGTGCACATTTTGGTGTACTACAACAGCTCGCAATAGCTGAGTTATACATCGAGGAACACCAAATTGAGCTTCGTGATAAAAACCAAGACTGCACAGAGGACTGGATTATCAAAGAGCACAGAAGATGTTTCACTGAATGGTTAATGGACAAAAATATACCATACGGAAAGACTATAGAAGAGGCAACAATGAAGAAGTTAGCTTCTGGCCCATCTGCTTTGGTAACATCATGGCAAGCATATGACATCAATGGTTACACATTTTACACTAAAGAAAAAGATGGTAAGAGTGTTGCACAAAATAGTGGGGTTCGTATTGAGGCTTATGATTCACAAGGGCAGAAGACCACATACTCCGGGTTCATAGAGGAAATATGGGAACTCGATTATGGCGAAAGAATGGTAATGCCCGTATTTAAGTGCCAATGGGTCAAACATCCTGATGGTGTGAATGTGGACAATTACGAGCTAACACTGGTAGACTTGAATAAAGTGGGTTATAAAGATGACCTGTGGGTTCTCGCCGATAATGTTGCACAAGTTTTTTTTGTTCAAGATCCAGAAACTGAGAAGATGCACGTAGTTGTTTTTGGAAAGCAAAATATTGTTGGGGTTGAGAATGTGGGAGATAATGAAGAGGAATATAATCAGTATGAAGAGATGTACCTTTTCACCGAACTAGAAAACATCAAGCGCGTAGAGAGAAGCATTAAAAAGAATTTGAAACCCGATATGCGAGAAGATGTCAATGCTGGAAAAAATGTATATAGCAATTCGAGATGATATATATTGTATATATTTGTACCTTCTGAAATCAACTTAGAACAATGTTCTATTTCAGCTTTAGATAACATGTTTTGAGCATTATTAAATTCAGCTTCTGTTTTGAGCTCCTGTCAAGCTAATCCCTTCACAGCAAGCTCTTGTAGATGCAAGTAACACCCGAGACTCATCCTTTGGATTGTTAAAAGCTTCAATTGAAGTCTGACGATACTTCCCGTCCATTTGAGGGCTTGTTTGGATAGGAGTACACCCAAACAAGCCCTGCAAGATTTCTTTCTCTTCTCTCCATTTTGATAACTTACGAAGATGCTACTTTATCAGTTCTAATGGATGAATATATTGACTACAAATCAGTACCATCTCTCTTAGTGCTTTACACAAGCGACGAAATGTACAACTTCAATCACAAATCTTGTTTGTACCATTTTCATAGGAATTTGACCTTAATCTATCAAGCATAGATTTATCAATAATTGAAGCTTCCTCATCAGACATGTTAATGACAGTTACAAGGGAAGGGTGTGTCGAAGCTAACGAAATCTCAACGGGACTGAAGACAAAGAGATGCTGCATATGATTGACAATGTCCAGGTTAGACAACATGAAGCTATGATGACAACCTTCAACAACATGAAAGTGATGCCAAAGTTATGCTTGCATCAACCAAGACATGTTGTGAGGGTATAACACTTGTTAGGGCAAGCATAACCTTGGCGAAAATCAGAAATCACGCCACCGTTGATTACTCTGAAGGCGCCATGGATTACTCTGAAGTTTATCGAGTACGCACGGAGAAAACTTCAGAGTAATCCATGGCGGCTTTAGAGTAATCCACAGTGGCGTGATTTCTTATTTTGGCCAAGGTTATGTTTGCCCCAACAAGTGTTATACCCTCACAACATGCCTTGGTTGATGCAAGCATAACTTTGGCATCACTTTTCATGTTGTTGAAGGTGTCATCATAGCTTCACGCTGTTTAACCTGGACATTGCCACTCATATGCAGGATCTCTTTATCTTCAGTCCGATTCAAATTTCGTTAGCTTCGACACATTCTTCACTTATAACTGCCATTAACATGTGTGATAAGGAAGCTCCACTTATTTGATAAATCTATGCTTGAAAGATTAAGATTAAATCCCTATGAAAGTGTAAAAACAAGATTTGTGATTGAAGTTGTTCGCTTACTCGCTTGTGTGAAGTACTAAGAAAGTGGGTACTGATTTTTAGTCAATATATTTAGGCATTAAAACTAAGAAAGGAGCATCTTCCTAAGTTTTCAAATGGACAGGAGGGAAAGAAATCGTTCAAATGGATGGGAAAATCCTTCCAAGGATCGTCAGGCTTCAAATTGATGTTTTCAACAATTCAAATGATGAGCAACGGGTGTTACTTGCATCTACAATAGCTTGATGTGCAGGGATTAGCTTGACAGGAGCTTAGCAGCATCAGAGGCGGTTATTAAGTACCAACCGCCTATGAAAAATTTAAAAACCGCCTATGAAAAACTGACGCCTATATAAAGACCCCGCGGAGGCACGCCTCTGCCCAGTCCCACATCGCGCCACGAGGTACCTAAGTAAATTTGCATAGTTTCCTTACTATGCATTGCATGCTACCTTTTTCTTTGTATATTTTCATAAGCTGCCAGTTTTGTGTGTTGGTATATGGACTGTGTCCTTTTGCATTTGTGTACATATGCGTTTGGACTCAATAATTTGGAAGTTTGGTGTTTCAGATAATGATGTCTCGGGCATGTAGCCGATTGAAGGAGGAGCGCTTGGCGTGGCGCAAGAACCATCCCCATGTATGTACATCTGGCACACCGGTCGCATGGTTGTATATACATATGTATCTGTAATGGACTGATGAACTTAACTGTAGTTTGTTTTTCCGTCTTGTTTGTTTTTTGGTATTTTCAATTTCTCTGCGTAGGTTTTCTCTGTGAAGCCTGAATCGGGAGGTTTATTGAAGTGGCAGTGCATCGTCCCCGGTAAAGAAGGGGTAAGTCATGAAGAACAAGCACAATATGAGTTTAACCATCGTCCTCCTATTAATAAATTTCTTTTGCAGACTGAATGGGAAGATGGTTACTACCCCCTGACAATCTCCTTCTCTGAGGACAATCCCTTGGTGCCTCCAAGATGCGCCTTTCCAAGTGGGTTCTTCCACCCAAATGTCCATCGTTCGGGAGCACTCTGCATCAAGATTCTTGATCAAAAGACTGTAAGATAGACCTATTTTGCTCATGTAATTAATACTTAATTGTTGTCAAACTTATTTGAACTGGTTTCTTATATTGCTTAAACTATATTTCGTAGGGGTGGTGCAGTGCTTTTACAATCAAAACTATACTACTTGAAGTTCAGTGTTTGCTGCATCAGCCAAATGTGCCCGATGTTGAAAATGATTGCTATAATCTATTTATCAAGGTTAGATGACACTTTGACTTAGTGACCAATGTAGGTTATTCATTCCTCCTTCGACATTTGTTAATTTAAATAATGTAAATATTTTCAGGATCCAGTGAAATATAAGAGACGTGTTCGGGAGCAAGCAGGACGGTACAATTTAGATTGATCGATGGGAGCTTCAGGAATAAGTTTAAATTTGAATTTAGTTTAGAGGGCACACAATGTATGATCTATGGAATTCATCGAGTTGTGAATTACCTCAGAATTGCAATGCCATTTGCGTTTGTTTATCCTTGTATTCCAATTAAATCACTTAATTGCAATGTCATTGCGTTTGTTTATCCCTGCAACAGATGCTCACGATCTAGGGCACTCTGGCGTTTCCGGGGACACAAAATAAGTGGAAACAATGACTTTCCCTAGGCGGTTCTTCAATGAAAACCGCTTGTGATAATTGAACAACTACATACGGTTCTTACACAATGACTGCCGGTGAAAATACATGATCTTCTCAGGCCGTTGTTAATTAAGAACCACCTGTGAAGTTCATTACATTACAGGTGGTTCTTAATTAATAACCGCTTGAGAAGATCATGTATTTACCTAGGCGGTTGTTTCTTAAAATTCGCCTATGATGTTTATTTTATTGCAGGCGATTCTTAAGTAATAACCGCCTGAGAAGATCGAGTATTTACCCAGGCGGTTGTTTTTTAAAATCCGTCTGTGTTGTTCTTTCATCACAGGCGGTTATTATATCATTCGTCATCACAGTCGCATATTTTTAAGGACCGCCCGTGTTTGAAAAATTGAGGCGCATGTAAAAATGCTTTTTGTAGTAGTGGCAATTTAATTTTTGATAATTGTAATTATTCCTCCTTTATGCATCTTAGGTTAACATATGTGTTAAGGTTTTTTATGTTGTTTTGACATAACGAGAAGACAAAAAAAGATGTTCGAGATGGCTACTAGAGACTATTGCATTAGAATTGTTCGCCACTAACGGAGAGAAATATAATAATTGACTTTTAGCTCGAAAAGTATGATCTCTAAGTTGTTCCAAATAAACTTTTTTATTTCAGCGGTAAAATTAGTATCCGTGAGACTGCTGTAAGTAGAGTGGAGGAGTAACAGAACTCGGTTGATGGTGATTGACCTGTTCAGCGATTAAGTTTTGTTTTGAATTTCTGGTAGCCAAAAGGCATGGAACCGTTAAACGCAAAACGCCAAATGCGAACACACTCTCTGATAAAATCTAGGTACTCGGGCGGAAGGGGCTCGCACGTAGCTCCCTCATGGGCGACACGGGTGGCACCAAACTCTAGCCGTCGCCAGCCCTCCCTCCTCCGCTTTCCACCTCGCCGTCTCCAGAGCTCATCGCTCGTTAGTCGGGCCTAATCGGGGATTGCGGCGGCGGGGTTCCCACAAGAAGCCCATGGCTCTCGGGTTCGTCTTCCTCGCCTTGTTCTGCCTGCGTTTCTGACTATCTCGAGCGGTGGCGGCAAAGCTCAGGATGGCTAGATCTGGCGGTAGGGCGTCCAGACCCGTCGCGCACTGGTGGCCGGCACGGCGGGGTCTTGTATCGATGAGGCCTTGACGCTCACGAATGTGGCGGCCAGATGCTCGTGGTGGTGCCCGTGGCAGGGATCTCTGTTCTCTATGGTGGGTTGTTGATGGTGGCTTCTCACGGCGATGACATTTGGGACGCCGGCGGCCTGTGATGGTGGCTCCTCACGGCGGCCTTTGGAAGATGTTGGACAGACAAAGTCAAGCCCAAGGAGAGGAAGGCACGGGCACGTTCTGCTGCTAGGCCTAGCAGGGCTCGTGGTCAGCGCCTGGTTGCGGCTGTCGGGGCATGGAAGGGCACGTGGCCGACGCTCGAGGTTTGGGCTTGGCGCGGGCTAGGCGGAGCTCCGCACGAGGTGGAGCTTCACTTTTGTCGGAGCTTCCATCCACCAGAGTGGTGGGCTGGTGGGTTGATGATGGTGAACGTCATTCGTGGTGTCGACGAAGATTGTTGCAGCGGCGATGGTGGAATGTTTTGTCACTGGAGTGTTTGACGTAGTGTCCTTCTTCCTCTCTATACGGTCTACTGAAGCGGCGAAGGTTAGCCCACGCCCGTGACAGACAGATCTGAGCAGCAGGGCCGGTGGTGTGCCTGCAACGGCAAACCTGGGCGGCAGGGCCAGTGGGGCGCCTGCGACCGCGGATCTGGGTGAGGGGCTTATGGGAGCCGACGTCCGTGGAAAGTCTGGTTGTCTTGAGATGATTGGGAGTCAGTGTCTCAATCTTCGAAGCGCAGCGACTGCAAGGTGAGTGCAGGTCGAGGGCCCTGGAAGTTGTGCGGCACAGCTGGCCATTTTGGTGTGGTGTGGTCGGTGGGACGCAGCGATGGTGTCGGCGTGTGCGGCGTAGTTAGCCATTGGGAGGAAGACGGTGCATTGCAAAGTGGTGGCGGTAGCCTCTATGTAGCAGACAGATGGAAGCGGTAGGTGATGAGTACGAGCGAAAGCCTTGTCCGATAGTGGTTAGACCGAAAACAGCGACGTTTGCTGATGTCGTGATCTCCTTGGTGATGTTGTCATAGTTCTCATAACCTCTATGGCTCCCTCTGGGTGAAAACCCAAGTCCACTGGACAAGCCACGACGACATTACTATGTCGTGTTCCTTGTTGGAGGCGTCGTTATTGGGGGTCCGTTCCAATCCATATTAACCTGCTAACGGAATGTCTTGTCGCTTGTGGTTAACCTTCCAACTGCTTGGATAGTGGCGGAGCTATAGAGAATGATCAGTCTTCTTCTCTCTCATCTCTTCCTCTTTGCAGTCCATTTTCCATTGAGCGGGTAGGAGTTTTAACAATTAGCGGTTGGTCGTTGTGGCATAGAGTTCACTACTATTTATTTAGTTTGTGGTGCACCTTCTTCTCAGTCTGGAAACTTGGTATGTATTTGTTCGTACTTGTGCTATGTTGGATATAGCAGTTGAGGCTGCCTGTATTTGTGTTCGTGTTTTGCATTTTTCTAATTTATTCTTTCTTTAATAAAAAATCATGTCATATGCTTAAAAAAGGCCAAATGCAGAGGAGAAAATTGTTACAAAACATTTTCCATGTGATCACTTGAATGGTCACAAGCGGTTCCAACCGCCCTCCCGAACAGCCACGTCTCCTCACAAATGTGTCTCCTCACAATGTATAAATACATGATGAATGAATGAATGAAATAACACACTACAAGGATTCTGACCTGTTGCAACAATTGTACTGCAACGAATACTAAATTGTTGCATTAAGCTTGGCTTTTAGCCACGATTCACTAGTTCGTGGCACTAGGATCTATCACCACGGAACACAATCGTTGCATTAGGATCTGTTGCCACGATTCACTAGATCGTGGCGTCAGGATGCTAATGCAATGGATCACAATCGTTGCATTAGGATCTGTTGCCACAAAATACTGGTTCATGGCGTTACAGCTTTATTGCCACGGAAAATAGTCGTTGCATTAGGATCTGTTGCCACGAATTACTGATTCGTGGTGTTACAGCTTTATTGCCACGGAACACAGTCGTTGCATTAGGATCTGTTGCCACGAAATATTGGTTCGTGGTGTTATAGCTTTATTGTCACAGAACACAGTTGTTGCATTAGGATTTGTTGCCACGAATTACTGGTTAGTCGCGTTACAGCTTTATTGCCACAAAACACAGTCGTTGCATTAGGATCTGTTGCCACGAATCAGCAAACAGTTGCATTTGGACCGTAATGCAACAAAACTGAATCGTTGCATTAGGATGTGTTGCCACGATACTCTGGTTCGTGGCGTTACAGCTTTATTGCCACGGAACACAATCGCTGCATTAGGATCTGTTACCACGAATTACTGGTTCGTGGCATTACAGCTTTATTGCCACGGAACACAGTCGTTGCATTAGGATCTGTTGCCACGAAATACTGGTTCGTGGCGTTACAAATTTATTGCCACGGAACACAGTCGTTGCATTAGGATCTGTTGCCACGAAATACTGGTTCGTGGCGTTATAGCTTTATTGCCACGGAACACAGTCGTTGCATTAGGATCTGTTGCCACGAATCAGCAAACAGTTGCATTTGGACCGTAATGCAACGAAACAGAATCGTTGCATTAGGATGTGTTGCCACGAAATACTGGTTCGTGGCGTTATAGCTTTATTGCCACGGAACACAGTCATTGCATTAGGATCTGTTGCCACGAATCAGCAAACAGTTGCATTTGGACCATAATGCAACGAAAAAGAATCGTTGCATTAGGATGTGTTGCCACGAAATACTGGTTCGTGGCATTACAGCTTTATTGCCACGGAACACAGTCGTTGCATTAGGATCTGTTGCCAAGAATTACTGGTTAGTGGCGTTACAACTTTATTGCCACGGAACACAGTCGTTGCATTAGGATCTGTTGCCACGAATCAGCAAACAGTTGCATTTGGACCGTAATGCAACGAAACAGAATCGTTGCATTAGGATGTGTTGCCACAATACTCTGGTTCGTGGCGTTGCAGCTTTATTGCCACAGAACTCAATCGTTGCATTAGGATTTGTTGCCACGAATTACTAGTTTGTGGCGTTACAGCTTTATTGCCACAGAACACAGTCGTTGCATTAGGATATGTTTCCACGAATTACTAGTTCATGGTGTTACAGCTTTATTGCCACGGAACACAGTCGTTGCAATAGGATCTGTTGCCACGAATTACTGGTTCGTGGTGTTATAGCTTTATTGCCACGGAACACAGTCGTTGCATTAGGATCTTTGCCACAAATCAGCAAACAGTTGCATTTGGACCGTAATGCAACGAAACAGAATCGTTGCATTAGGATGTGTTGCCACGAAATACTGGTTCGTGGCGTTACAGCTTTATTTCCACCCGCCTAGGCCCAGAGCCAGGTATGCCTTTAAGACTATCCGCAGTGGTTCACGGTAAAGCGGTGATGGGATGCGGAGCGGTTCCAATTGAATTCAAAGATGCGCATGCGGGATGCATAACCTCTGCAGTACTGCAGGTGCAATAAAAGTCACTGACATGTGGGCCCCACGGCCAGCCAGACCCACAAGTCAGTGACCATTATTGCACCTACAGTACCGCAGGTGATTTCAACGCATGCGCTGCGCGCATCTAAGGCGCCTCGGTGATTGGCGCGCACGTAAGCTCGGTGCGCCTGGTCGCATCAGCCGCCTGTACAAATGGCTTCGGCTTGAATGAAGGACGAAACCTTATGCGGCAAACAGCAACGTATAATACTTCCTCCGCCCCAACTCAACTCTATTTCTGTTTTGGTCGAACTAATTACCTTTGAGAAATGATTTATATGGAATTTATTAACTTCAATAACATGTAGTACTAGATTGTATATTATGGAAATATTTTTCATGGTGAATCTAAAAGTACAATTCTTGTATTGTTAAAACAGATCAAAATTGCGTAAATCTAAAATATAGATTTGACAAAACCTAAGACTTCCCTTTGAAAAAGTTTTATACTGTATATCCCATATATATGCTACTACTACATAAATTAGGGGTGGGCAAATAAACCGAGACCGAAAAACCGAAACCGATAAAACTGAGGCCGGAATTGAAAAGACCGAAATATCGGGTATCGGGTACTTTTCGGGTAGCAAATATAAATAATTGAAAAATAAATGTTGGGTTCGGACAGATGAGTTCATTGTGGAGCTACATGTCACGTACTTCCCCCCACAATGGAGCTACATGACCATCATTGGTATATGTATCATCGTCATCGTCGTCTTCATTTTCTGATGCAACTCCATCTACCTCAAACCGATCACCTAACGTTGTCATTATAAGAGTGGAAGCATCGCCGTTGGATCCCTCAATGCCATTCCTAGCCCATGCGGTTGTATCCTCATTATTGATATCATCAGTAAGTAGATCATCATGAAATGTCTCAGCCTCCATCGTCTCAGTCACATTATTTTCACTGTCTCCAGGGGCATGGCAAAAAGGTTCTGTGGCTTCGTTTTAACAATTGTAGCCCATTTAGGATGCTTCACACTTGGAACATAAAAAACTTGTTCTGCTTGGGTGGCTAGAATGTAAGGCTCATACTGGAATCGAAACAGTGTAGTGTCAACATCTATCATTTCGTATTGATCCTTTTTGTAGCCTCTGCTTCGGTTCTGACTGCTTCCAAAAGGCCGATCAAACCATTCACACTAAAATAACAGAACCTCTTGATTTTTTTCAAAATCAACAGCAATGATTTTCTTGATTACTCCAAACCAATCATGATCAGTGCCCCGAACAACAATACCACTATTTTGGGTCCGTAAATCTTTTTCCACATCTGCAGTTTGAAAGAAAAAGCCATTGATGAATAACCGACTAAAAAAACGTGCCCGATGATCAGGTCCTCTAGATAATGCATACAGATAATCGGTTGCTTTGCCTTTTTTGTGTAATGTCGTAATCTGTACACATTAGTATAACAGGGGTTATCGACGACAAACCAATTTCAGAACACATATTTGTTCAATATTTCATCAAAGTGCAAACTTGCATGCACTTACTCGTTTCTAAAACCAATCAACAAACTCATCTCTATGGCGTTTATCAATATCACGAGAATGAATCTTTTTCAGCTCTTCAATATGCTCACTGAAAAGGGTACAAATTAAATTAGCCATCTACAATAAGCCATATATATAGTATACAACATCTGAGTTATACGTTATTGCTTGATCCATGGAGCGGCCTCTTCAACGTTAGTAATAAGATAATGCCTGATGTTATGTAGTTCCACCATAGTAAGTTGGTCCCATTTATACCCTTTTTTAGAATTATCAACTTCTGTAAATATGTTAGAATTATCAACAGAAGGTTCATTTGTAACTGCAGCTTCATGATGTTCTGGCCAATTACGCTTGGTGCTGATGTTATCCAAAAACTAACTACAAAAAGTCATACACTCTTCGGCAATATATCCCTCAGCTATAGAACCCTCCGGGTGAGCTTTGTTACGTACATACCTCTTCAATGTACCAAGGTACCTCTCAATTGGATACATCTATCTGTAAGAAACAGGTCCACCCAACTGTGCTTCTTCAGCAAGATGGGTTGGAAGATGTACCATGATATCAAAGAAATCGGGAGGAAACAACATCTCAAGCTTACAAATTGTTTCAGGAATTTGTTTGCTCATCTTGTCCAAATCTGGTTCCGCCAATTCTTTAGAACAAATTCCAGAAACGAATGTGCTAAACTCCATTAAAGGTGCAACTACCTTTTCAGGCAATATGTTACGTATTGCAATAGGAAGGAGCTTCTGAAATATAATATGGCAGTCATGAGTTTTTAGACCCGATACCTTACATGCTTTTATGTCCACACATCTCTTGATGTTTGAGGCATAACCATCGGGCACCTTCACATTCCCCAAAAACTTGCAAAGGTGGTCTTCTCATCTTTGCCCAAAGTATATAATGCTGGTGGGAATGTGTACTTGCTCTTTATGAACTTCGGATGTTGATCTGGCTGTATACCCATATCCTTCATATTAAGACGAGCTTGTAGACTATCTTTTGTTTTACCATCCATAGCAAGCAATGTCCCCAATATGCTATCACAAATGTTTTTCTCAATGTGCATGACATCCAAGTTATGCCCTATTGGCAATGTCTTCCAATATGGGAGGTCGAAAAATATACTTTTCTTCTTCCAATTATGCCATCTTTTTTCCTCGGTGTGCTTTCTCTTATTATTCGTCGGTCCAAAACTCACTTGATCAAAACACTCGTATTGTTGGAGTACTTCGTCACCAGAGAGTGATGTTGGAGCCTCTCTATTCTCTGCCTTGTTGTTGAAAGAACCTTTGTTTCGACGCCATCTGTGATCCTGAGGTAGGAAACGACGATGACCCATGTAACAATGCTTTCGTCCATATTTCAACCAGAAGGCGTCAGTGTTTATATGGCAGTATGGACATGCTAGCTTCCCTTTTGTGCTCCATCCACATAGCATTGCATATGCTGGAAAATCATTTATTGTCCACAATAAAGAAGCTCGCATGACAAATGTCTCTTTCTTTAAACTGTCATATGTTTCAACACCATCAGACCATAATTTCAGTAGCTCATCAATCAAAGGTTGCAGATACACATCAATGTAGGGTGACTTTGGCCCAGGAATTATCATTGACATCACCCAATAAGACTGCTTCATACACAACCAAGGTGGTAGATTATAAGGGATTAGAATCACAGGCCATGTACTGTAAGAAACATTCATTACTCCAAAAGGATTGAAACCATCAGATGCTAGCCCAAGTCTTATGTTGCGAGGATTAGGTGAGAAATTTGGGTGAATGCTATCAAAATGCTTCCATGCTTTCGAATCGGCGGGATGGCGTAATATTTCATCATCAGTACGACCTTCTTTGTGCCGGCGCATGTTTGATGCCGTTGATTCTCCCATATAAAACCTTTGTAGATGGGGAATAAGAGGGAAGTAACGTAGAACCTTGCGTGCTACAAGTTTCTTGGATTTTCCACAAGGTAAAGCCTCTCTTGCAACCCCAGCAGTACTATTTTTCCATCTTAATTCACCACATTTTGGGCAACTATTCAACAGAGAATAGTCCTTCCGGAATAACACACAGTCATTGACACATGCATCGATCTTTTGGTAGTCCAGCCCGAGGTCACGAACAACCTTCTAAAGTTTATCAAGTGTATTAGGAATGCAATGGCCCTTTGGAAGCGCAAATGAGAATAGTTCAAGAAACATCTCACAAGCTACTTTGCTCATACCAGTTAAACACTTTATCTGGTAGAACTTGACAATGTAGGATAATTGGGTCAGCTGCGAACAACCTGGATACAACTCCTTTTTGGCATCAGTTAATAAGTCATAGAATTTCTTTGCATCCCCAGTTGGCTCCTGCTGGTTTATAGCATTTTCTTGATCTTCAACATCTGTTGAAGTACCACCATCATCAGTGCCTCTAAGTAGACTGGACAACATATTTTGCATAGCACCATCATCAGAAATTATCTCCTCATTATTTGCTGATTCCTCAGCAATATTTTCCTGAACTCGTATTTCTCCATGGTGTATCCAACAAGTATAATCCAATAACATCCCATTTCTGAGCAGGTGTAAATGAACTCCCTTGCGTGTCTTGTGGCAAATATTACGACATCTCGTGCAAGGACAAGGCATAGTTCCTCCTTCACGAGTGCCCTGAAATGCAAAATTTAAAAATGACTTCATTCCATCCAGCCACTCCCTCGTATGCCTGTCTTTTCCCATCCATGTCTTATCTTCTGACATCGCTTCCTACAATTCAATCAGCCATCAGCCTATCCATAAGAGGATAGATGTACAAGAACACATTTTGTGAGCAATTGTACCTAGCTGTTGTTACTCCACACGCTGCGGCCGGCGGATTCTCCTACAAGCGTGGCGGGCGGCGGATGCTCCTCCAAGCGTGTCGGCCGGCGGTTGGTCCTCCAAGCTTGGCGGCCGGCGGATGCTCCTACAGGAGTGGTGGCTGGCGGATGCTCCTACAAGTGTGGCGCCCGGCGGATGCTCCTCCAAGCATAGCGGCCGGCAGATGCTCCTCCAAGCGTGGCGGCCGGCGAATGCTCCTACAATCATAGCGGCCGGCGGATGCTCCTACAAGTGCGTTGCGGAGAGGGGGCCGGCGTTGCGGGTCGAAGGGTACCGTAATAAAATATTATTTTCGTTTCTTATTTTCCTTCTTCATTCGGCGTGACAAAAAATTCCCGCCGCGGGCAGGCAGGCAGGCAGGATGAAAAAGTTGGGCTGCTTGTTATTTGTGGGTTGAAACTGCGCTGACTCACTTTATATTCAAGCTGGGCCTTCGCGCATCCATGACGCTTGCATAGAGCCGAAGGCCTCGAAAGGTTTGGTCCTATCACCGGATATTCGTGAGATCCTCAAGGGATGTTGCTTCCGATGTTTGGCCTCTTCATCCTCGCCTTCTTAAACCACCCCCCCCTATTGCTTCCAGGCTCAAGTTCCCGACTGATTCCCATCCATGCTCTTGAGTGTTGCCTGAGAAGTCCTTTGCCTCTGTTGTCGCGGCGCCATGCCTCGCAACCATGTTAGACGCGAGTAGGCACCTGCAGGCTCACCGTCCCTGCACCCTCATGAGGGGCAATGCACAGTGGTCAACAACCGCCTCATGACGACAGAGTTTATCCATTTGCGCCGCCAAGCAACTGTTCTGGGACCCAGAGGAGGTCGCAGTGAGGCGATGCCCATGGATATCACCCTGGCCATCCATCACCAACTTGAAATCCCACATTGGGCTTTCACCGTGTCCACGTTTGGGGATGGTGAGTTCCTGGTGCGGTTCACCCGTGATGACTATTGGGAGCTCGCCATCGAGACAGCAATCATCTCCATGCCGGATGATAACCACTACTTCCGACCATGGATCTTTGGCGTCGATGTGCCGATCGTCGGGTGGTTCTTCCACGTGCAGGTTGTCGTCGAGAACCTCCCTCTGCATGTCTACTCTGCAGAGGGCATCAGACAGGTTCTGGGTGACGTCTTCCTCTTTGATCACTTCGATGCTTCCACTTACCACCGGGAGCATGCTGACCTGTGCACGGTCGTTGGGTGGATGAAAGACCCAAGCCTCCTGCCTCGGGCCAAAATGGCCACCTTCTTTGCAGGAAGTGATGGCCGGACTGGGAGTGACGGCGGGCCGCCAGCGGAACCTTTCAACCATGCCGCAGTGGTCTGGCCTGGCAGCCTCACGACGGAGCTCATCATCCACCTGGATCACTACCTCGACAAGACGCCGTCGGTCCGCCCCAACTCCCCGGCCTCCTCGTCATCAGGCGACTCTTCTGACGGACACTCCTCGGTGTCCTCAAACTCTTCGGGGACACCTTCCCGTGGCCGAAGAGATTCTACTGGCGGCATGGGGAAGTGGATGAGGCGGATAAGCAGCTCTTTTAGTATGGCTACCAAAGTGTCCTAGCTCATGTGTTACGTTTCCTATGGAAACTAAAAATTCTTTACAAATCCTATCCTTCAAAGGGAGCCTATGTTTGAGAGGATTACGACTGGATTAATTTCTGTGAAAAGATTTCCTGTTTAACATTTTGGTTGTCCTTCCTTTTTTTCAAACATTTTCTTCCTCGTATTGTCTTCACTTTTTTCTTTCCAGTCCTAGCTACCGGCCTGTTGCATTTTCCTGTTACTACTACTTTACAGACCGCTTTGCGAGCCCCGCTGCGGGCGATCTCCTGGCAACTCCACCGGTTTGGGACAAGGAGGAATTTTGCCTTTTTAAAGGACCCACATTTAATTAAGAATGTTAATTAAGAAGAAGTAAATATCTTCACAGGCGGTTTGTACTCAATAACCTTCTGAGAAGATGTTTATCTCAGTCGGGTATTACTTACCAACCGTCTGAGATAATGCCCGATACTGTTCTTTAGTTTCCTTATGCCTTGCTTCTTTTTTATTTAGATTCCAATATAAATACTCAAACATGTTTAGATTCTGCAAATTGTGTCCAAATTATATGATTCTTTCTTCTATATTTGTATAAAATTAACATATACCACCTGAACAAAAAAATTTAAAACATGTATAGCTGACATTTTAATGTTTTGGTAAATATCAAATTAATTTCTACTCACATATTATTCACATTTGTGTATCTCGTAAAAAAAAAGATCATTCACTCAAATTTGTTTGTATGAACATATTTGTATCATTTATACATGTATGAATTTTGTTAATTTTTTTAAAAGCATTCCAACATGTCAAACTTCAAATTATCCATCATTCTAACTAAATGATCATATACATATGAGGCATTCATCAAATTATGAACACACATTGATTCAAAAAAATTTAATAAAATCTAAAAAAATCCATAGAGGTTGGTATGATGAGTAAAAATGTCCACTGAAAAAATAAATGAAAAAAGCATTATATTCATCAAGATAGAAAAATGAAAAATATCATATGTTGTATGTTTTTTATGTTCTGACCAATTTCAAAAGATTTATGAAGTGAAATTTAATGGTAACCTTTACTTATCAATAATATTACAAGAAAGTGGAATTTTGCCTTTTTAAAGGACCCACATTTAATCAAGAATATTAATTAAGAAGAAGTAAATATCTTCACAGGTGGTTGGTACTTACCAGCCGTCTGAAAATATATTTATCTCAGGCGGGTATTACTTAACAACCGCCTGAGATAATGCCCGATACTGTTCTTCAGTTTCCTTATCCCTTGCTTCTTTTTTATTTAGATTCCAATATAAATACTCAAACATGTTTAGATTTTGCAAATTGTGTCCAAATTCGATGATTCTTTCTTCTACATTTGTATAAAATTAACATCTACCACCTGAACAAAAAAAATTTAAAACTTGTATAGCTGACATTTTAATGTTTTGGTAAATATCAAATTAATTTCTACTCACATATTATTCACATTTGTGTCTCTCATAAAAAAAAAGATCCTTCACTCAAATTTGTTTGTATGAACATATCTGTATCATTATACATGTATGAATTTTGTTAATTTTTTTAAAAGCATTCCAATATGTCAAACTTTAAATTATCCTTCATTCTAACTAAATGCTCATATACATATGAGGCATTCATCAAACTATGAACACACATTGATTCAAAAAAATTCAAAAAAATCTGAAAAAATTCATAGAGGTTGGTATGGTGAGTAAAAATGCCCACTGAAAAAATAAATGAAAAAGGAATTATATTCATCAAGATAGAAAAATGAAAAATATCATTTGTTGTATGTTTTTTATGTTCTGACCGATTTCAAAAGATTTATGAAGTGAAATTTAATGGTAACCTTTACTTATCAATAATATTACAAGAAAGTGGAATTTTGCCTTTTTAAAGGACCCATATTTAATCAAGAATATTAATTAAGAAGAAATAAATATCTTCACAGGCGGTTGGTACTTAATAACCTTCTGAGAAGATGTTTATCTCAGTCGGGTATTACTTACCAACCGTCTGAGATAATGTTCGATACTGTTCTTCAGTTTCCTTATCCCTTGCTTCTTTTTTATTTAGATTCCAATATAAATACTCAAACATGTTTAGATTCTGCAAATTGTGTCCAAATTATATGATTCTTTCTTCTACATTTGTATAAAATTAACATCTACCACCTGAACAAAAAAAATTTAAAACTTGTATAGCTGACATTTTAATGTTTTGGTAAATATCAAATTAATTTCTACTCACATATTATTCACATTTGTGTCTCTCATAAAAAAAAAGATCCTTCACTCAAATTTGTTTGTATGAACATATCTGTATCATTATACATGTATGAATTTTGTTAATTTTTTTAAAAGCATTCCAATATGTCAAACTTTAAATTATCCTTCATTCTAACTAAATGCTCATATACATATGAGGCATTCATCAAACTATGAACACACATTGATTCAAAAAAATTCAAAAAAATCTGAAAAAATTCATAGAGGTTGGTATGGTGAGTAAAAATGCCCACTGAAAAAATAAATGAAAAAGGAATTATATTCATCAAGATAGAAAAATGAAAAATATCATTTGTTGTATGTTTTTTATGTTCTGACCGATTTCAAAAGATTTATGAAGTGAAATTTAATGGTAACATTTACTTATCAATAATATTACAAGAAAGTGGAATTTTGCCTTTTTAAAGGACCCACATTTAATCAAGAATATTAATTAAGAAGAAGTAAATATCTTCACAGGCGGTTGGTACTTAATAACCTTCTGAGATTTTTATCTTAGGTTGGTATTACTTACCAACCACCTGAGATAATCTTCTTCTCAGACAAGTTTGAATTACCAACCGCCTAAGATAATTACCTTATGATACCCGAGTCTGAGGAACACGATGAACACACTACACATTCATTCATTCACACAGTTGAAGAACACACAAGATACTCATTCATTAACAATATTCAATCACGCATCTCACAAAAGAACACAAGATACACAAGTAATATTCACTCACATAGATGAACAAAGATAGATTTCATTCATTAACAATATTTACAAAACAGAAACAACTAAAAACAATAAAGAAAAACTAATTTTTAGGATTCAAACCGCACATTAGTCAACACATAAACTTACCCTAACACCCTTCATCAATACATATCCTCCCACTTTCCATTCAATGCCAGCAAGTTGCTACGGCAACAAAGGACAGTAGCTGAAAATGTGCAGAGCACACAGCTGACATGACCATACAGTGAAAGTAAAGTTGAGCTGGGACAAAAAAAAATTGGCTGGAAATAACTGCCCACACGCCACCATCCCTCTTCTCCATGCGTACTAAAAATCATTGGGCGTCTCATGGTCTTCTCCGCATGTACTAATAAAGAGTAGTAAGACGACACACCGTCCTCTACTCCGCCACACACACCATCCTCTTCTCCGCGCGTACTCTTCCTCTCCGTCGCGCGCGCCCTCATTGGTTCCATTCGAAGCCCATGGAGTTCCCCTTGCCGCACGACATTGCAGTCCTGATCGCAGGGTGGGTCGCCGCAACCTCCACCCAGCCCATGGACGACCTCTCCAGTCTGCGCGGCACCTGCAAGGCCATGCACGCGGCGTGACGTGATCCCGTCGTGGGCAGGCGCGTGGCGCTAGAGCGGGAGAGCAGCTAGGAGTGGTTCCAATGGCACGGGAACGGGAGCTACAACGCCCTCGTGGAGCGCTTGGCCAACGTGGGCAACCCTCATGCGTGCTACGTCACCGGGTTCGACCTCGTCTTCAACTACGGCCGCGCGCAGGCGCAGCGGGGCACCCAATTCCTTGCCCGGGCAGCCGCGAACGGCCACAAGATGGCGGCCTATGTCCTCGTCATGCTCCGCTACGACGCCGACCGCGGGGACCGCAACGCCCTCAAGTATATCCGGAAGGTTGAAGGCGAGGCCCACGTCGGCGACAATGCGACCGGGTCCGTCGCGATGAAGAGGACCAACACGGAGTGCTGCCGGTGTCGGAATCAAGCCATGCAGAGGCTCGACGTTTTCGTGAGCTGAAGGTTTCTTCGTAGGCCTTCTCTGGGACCGCCACCGGTGGCGCTGCCCGAAATTGACGATTACTTTTGCCGCTGCCCAACAAGGGGGAACCAGGGGCCTGCCCGCTGCGGCCGGCGAGGGTGGTACGAGTGGACCGTCTTCTGTACTGATAACTGTAGGATTGAGCGCGAGTATGACCTGTTCTGCTATAACGTGTTGTACTCTATGGGTTATATTCCCTCCATTCCCTTTTGGATGCGCTACCCCTAGTTCTCTCAACACCAATGAAAAGTGAACAAAGGGAGTATTGTATATAAAATAGACTTGTATAAGGCATGTTGATGTGTTTCTCCTATATATGCATGCTCGTCTCTGATGAATGTTGCACTTGTTGTGTTTCCCCTATGCACGCTCGTCTTTTGTTTAGCCCCGTTTGCATCAAATAAAACCACATGACAAAACGTGAAAAGAAAAAATATCAAAAAAAAACAAGAGAAACACAACATCACGACTGGAGATGTTTTTCGATTCACGCACGAAGTGGGTTAAAGGTTAAAACTTGGCGTCGTTAAAGGAGATGTTTTTTGATAAAAGGAGAATTTTTCGATAATACATCAGACACATTGTTCATAAACATAAAAGACATATTACATTAACATACTACCAACACATATATTACAAACAAGAGTAAAGAAAACATGGACGAAAAACACGTAGAAACAAGAACAAAACTACTCCTAATCCTATTCTACTCGGAGGCCTCGTCCACCTACGCCGCCGTGCGCACCGCGGCCGACGCATCCTCCGGCGGCTCCGCCTCCGCCTCCGACGGCGGCGGCAACTCCTCTTCCGTCTCCACACCGAGCTTACAGGTGACGCTGTGCAGAATCTTCCAGCGGCCTTGTACCCCAGCAACCTCCGCGATCGTCTTGTGGAGGGCATCAAGACGAGAGGCCACAAAGCTTAACCCGAACAAGTAGTAGCCGGCGGAGTCCATGCTGGGGAGCTGGGGAAGCCTCCCAAGACCCAGACGGCGACAGATGAGAGATGTATTGTTAAATACATCTCACGACATTGTGTCCAGCGCTCTTGCATGTTCAACGGCGGAGGACACGTTGTCTTCGACATCTTTAATTCGGCGCGTTAATTTGTTGATGCGGGCAGTAAAGAGGCAGACAGTCTCCTGTAACCAGTCGGGCTGAGGAGATGCGGGCGCCGCCATCAGTTCCACCGGCATTGCCGGCGGCGATGGAAGCGGGGAAGGAGGTTTGGAGGACGTCGATGGCCTAGAGCGCTTCGGCGGGGGGCTACCCATTTGTGTGGCGACGGAGGTGCAGAGAAAGAGCGAGAGGTGGTCAACGGTGGCGGGTGGAGAAGTTTGGAGGCTAGGATCTAAGGAGCGGTGCGGCGGAGAAGCAAGAGAACGGTGAGCCTTTATAGCGGGTCGTCGTCTAATAGTAGGCGTGTGGTGAGGGGTCCCCGTCTCGGCGTCGGTTTTTCACAGGTGGTTTTTAAGTTTATCTCAGGCGGGTTTTACTTACCAAGCGCCTGATAAAATATTTAATCAAGAATGTTAATTAAGAAGAAGTAAATATCTTCAAAGAAGGTTGGTACTTAATAACCGTCAAGGAAGATTTTTATCTCATACGTGTACTACTTACATACCGCCTGAGATAATGCCCGATACTGTTCTTCAGTTTCCTTATCCCTTGCTTCTTTTTTATTTAGATTCCAGTATAAATACTCAAACATGTTTAGATTCTGCAAATTGTGTCCAAATTTGATGATTCTTTCTTCTACATTTGTATAAAATCAACATCTACCGCATGAACAAATAATTTTAAAAGTTGTATAGCTGACATTATAATGTTTTGGTAAATATCAAATTAATTACTACTCACATATTATTCGCATTTGTGTATCGCATAAAAAAAAAGATTCTTCACTCAAATTTATTTGTATGAACATATTTGTATAATTTATACATGTATGAATTTTGTTAATTTTTTCAAAAGCATTCCAACATGTCAAACTTCAAATTATCCATAATCTAACTAAATGCTCATATACATATGAGGCATTCATCAAATTATGAACACACATTGATTCAAAAAAATTTAAAAAAATCTGAAAAAATTCATAGATGTTGGTATGATGAGTAAAAATGTCCACTGAAAAAATAAATGATAAAGGCATTATATTCATCAAGATAGAGAAATGAAAAATAGCATTTGTTGTATGTTTTTTATGTTCTGACCAATTTCAAAAGATTTATGAAGTGAAATTTAATGGTAACCTTTACTTATCAATAATATTACCAGAAAGTGGAATTTTGACTTTTTAAAGGACCCACATTTAATTAAGAATATTGATTAAGAAGAAGTAAATATCTTCACATGCGGTTGGTACTTAATAACCGTCACTTTTTTCTTTCCAGTCCTAGCTACCAGCCTGTTGAATTTTCCTGTTACTACTACTTTACATACCGCTTTGCGGGCCCCGCTGCGGGCGATCTCCTGGCAACTCCATCGGTTTGGGGACAAGGAGGGTTTGGCGATCGGAAAATTCGAACTAATTTTGCACAGATAGTACATCCATGAACAAGAACACCAAGTACATTTAACTTAAAAACATTACTCCCTCCGTCCCAAAATACTACTTGTCCCTTTCGATGGAGGGAGTATCTCCATCCCAAAATACTTGTCGCTTTGGATGGAGGGAGTATATTACAAATACAAGAAAAGATAAACTACAACTAAAACCATGAAACGAAAAACTACAACTAAAAACATGAAACGAAAAACTACAACTAAAAACATGAAAAGAAAACACCTAAATACTACTCTACTTAGCCTCCACCTCCTCCTCCTCGGGTGGGTCCTCGGGCTCCTGACCCTCCTCTAGCGCCTCGGACTCCGGCGGTGGAAGGTGACCCAGTCTCAAGACCGCCGCCACGACGAGGTTGCGACGCCCCCCGACGCCGAGCTCGGCCGCCGTCGTCTCCCAGAGGGAGTCGAGACGAGAGGCCACGTGCGAGAGGCCGAAGACGTAGTGGCTCGTGGTGTCCATTCCAGTACTTTGTGGAAGGGTATCGAGCCCAAGGCGTTCCATGGAGTGAGATGTATCCATAAATACATCTCGGGCCATGTTGAACAAGAGGGTATCCTTCATGCGTGGCGGCGAGGGGGGGTCCAGCCGCGGCCGCTTACCGACGGCCGGGTCCCTCGGCGGGCTCGGTGGCGGAGGGTTGCTCGAGCTCGAAAGCATTTGCTGTATACTATCTGCGGCTAGGTTTTGTCGAGAGAAGAGAGGATGTTGGAACGATTATGCGGAAAAGACGATGGCGCGGGTGACCATCTTATACTCCCTCCGTCCCAAGTAAATATCTTCACTGGCGGTTGGTACTTAATAACCTTCCGAGAAGATTTTGATCTCAGGCGGGTATTACTTACCAACCGTCTAAGATAATGCCCGATACTGTTCTTCAGTTTCATTATCCCTTGCTTCTTTTTTATTTAGATTCCAATATAAATACTCAAACATGTTTAGATTCTGCAAATTGTGTCCAAATTATATGATTCTTTCTTCTACATTTGTATAAAATTAACATCTACCACCTGAACAAAAAATTTTAAAACTTGTATAGCTGACATTGTAATGTTTTGGTAAATATCAAATTAATTTCTACTCACATATTATTCACATTTGTGTATCTCGTAAAAAAAAAAGATCATTCACTCAAATTTGTTTGTATGAACCTATTCGTATCATTTACACATGTATGAATTTTGTTAATTTTTTAAAAGCATTCCAACATGTCAAACTTCAAATTATCCATCATTCTAACTAAATGCTCATATACATATGAGGCATTCATAAAATTATGAACACACATTGATTCAAAAAATTTAAAAAAATCTGAAAAAATTCATAGAGGTTGGTATGATGAGTAAAAATGTCCACTGAAAAAATAAATGAAAAAGGCATTATATTCATCAAGATAGAAAAATGAAAAATATCATTTGTTGTATGTTTTTTATGTTCTGACTGATTTCAAAATATTTATGAAGTGAAATTTAATGGTAACCTTTACTTATCAATAATATTACAAGAAAGTGTAATTTTGCCTTTTTAAAGGAACCACATTTAATCAAGAATATTAATTAAGAAGAAGTAAATATCTTCACAGGCGGTTGGTACTTAATAACCTTCTGAGATTTTTATCTTAGGTTGGTATTACTTACCAACCACCTGAGATAATCTTCTTCTCAGACAAGTTTGAATTACCAACCGCCTAAGATAATTACCTTATGATACCCGAGTCTGAGGAACACGATGAACACACTACACATTCATTCATTCACACAGTTGAAGAACACACAAGATACTCATTCATTAACAATATTCAATCACGCATCTCACAAAAGAACACAAGATACACAAGTAATATTCACTCACATAGATGAACAAAGATAGATTTCATTCATTAACAATATTTACAAACAGAAGCAACTAAAAACAACAAACAAAAACTAATTAAATCCTACTCCTACTCCTACTCCTCTTCCTCCTCCTCGTCCTCCGGCGTCGGTGCAATAGGGGCCGGTTGCACCGGCTGCACCGGCGGTGCAACCCCGAGGTTGCTAGCCGTCGCCTCCACCAACGTTCTGCGGCCCTCGGGGCCAAGAACCTGGGTCATCGTCGCGAATAGAATGTCGAGACGATCAGCCACCCCCATGAGGGCGTAGAGGTAGTGGCCGATGGTACCCATTCCAGTATACTCTGGAAGGGTACCCAGCCCTAGGAACTCATAGCACGAGACGTATTGTTGTACGCCTCTCGCGCCATGAGGAGGCGCTGCTGGGTGTTGAACCTCTCGGGGGAGCTGCAACATAGTTTCTTGCAAGGTGGCTCCTTCAGAGAGCTTGGCAGCGGAAGGTCGGCCATAGTGGTGTTGGGTCGTCGGAGCGGAGGAAGACGAAGAAAAGAAGAGGATTCAAAGTTAGCGACGCGCTTGTGGAGAACTAACGGGTGATAGCGCGTCTTTAAGGCTGCACAGAGTGAAAGATGGAGCAGTTGGTTTACCGCGCATTGAAAGGTCGTGCCTCGGGGAAAAGAAAGGTCGCGCACGGTCGTCGACACGTCTTCACAGGAGGTTGGTGAGGGGTATTTATGTAGGCGTTCATCAAATTATGAACACACATTGATTCAAAAAAATTTAAAAAAAATCTAAAAAATTGTCATTGCTGGTGAGCAACTTTAACATGCTTGTCACCCTCGCAATGTATAGGAACATTTTGGTCAGTCGCCTTAAACCCTAGAATGCCATATCAAATCCTAGAATGCTTCCATCTTTTTCTTCATGCAACACTTCATGTAGAGTTAATATGCCATTTATTAGATTTTTTGTCTTATTAGTTCTAGCATGGAAAGCCCTAAGAAGACTGGTCCTGGTAGTAACAATAAAGAAGACAATACGGAGTTTACTGACTCCAGCAGTTCAGACTCCTATCACAGTCCATCAGATCCTTTTCCGAATATAAAAACTAAATAGACTTCAGTGGATCTAGACCCGGAATATGATCCTGTCGACGAGGTATGGATCACGAATCTTAACTTCAGCAGTTCAAGTTAATGTTGGTTGTCAAGTATACGAAGTCTTATAATTTTTTTCTATCTAGATTAATCGCGAAGACAATGAGGTGACATTGGCTCCTAAAACTGCAGAAGGTTCTCCAATGGATGAATCCTCAACTTCACTCAAGCGGAAACGAGGGCAACGAGGTCCCAATAAGGGTCCATTGGACCGCATCATGTGCATAACAAGGGTCGGTCCAAGTGGGCTTCCCCCAAGAACCACTGGATTCAGTTACCAAGTACCGTAATGCATGCGGTTTTCTTGTTAGGGAGGTTGTGCCGATCACAACCGAGAATTGGAGGAAATTACCCGAGTAGACCAAGAATGAGTTGTGGGAAAGGATAAAGAAACAATTCAAGTTCCCGAAAGGCACAGAAGAAGCTGTAAAGAAAGCAACATTGGTATCTTGCGGCAAGAAGTTCCGATGCTGCAAGAGTGAAATGAATGCTTATGTTAAGTCCGATAATGTCCCTAGCCCGAGGATGATGGGAAAAATCACACAAGCTCAGTGGCAAGAGTTTGTTCGTCAAAAGAGCACACCTGATGCTAAAGCTCTAAGTGCAACTAGGTCAGAGCTTGCAAAAAAGAACAAATACCATCATCGCTTGGGGTCTGCCGGATATGCCCCCAAAGTCTAGAAATGGAATAAGATATTAGACGAAATTACCAGTAAGGGCAATCCTCACCCATTAGAAGGGTGTGATGAGCGAACTCAACGCTGGGTCTTTGCTCGGTCAGGTTTGACCAGCGAGGGCAAACTTGAAAAGCCTGACTCTCTGAATGAAGTAGAGGATAAAATGAAAGAAGTAATTGAAAAGCAACAGAAGGGTCTCTTCAAGCCGAAGAGGGAGAATGACCAACTTACCGCTATCTTGGGAAACCCTAAAAACAGCGGACGGGTTCGAGCGGTCTCTTCTCAAGTGTCTTGGCTAGATGGTTTCCCTAAAGATAAAGACACATATAGAAGACCTGAGAAGTTTAAGAAAACACTTGATGAAACGATTGCTCAAAAGGTCAAAGAAAATATGCAAGAAATAATGGAACAACTTAGACA
Organism: Tuctoria greenei; assembly: GCA_036927565.1. Lineage (NCBI taxonomy): Eukaryota > Viridiplantae > Streptophyta > Magnoliopsida > Poales > Poaceae > Tuctoria > Tuctoria greenei. The sequence continues at coordinate 175,229,556 of JAYESD010000005.1, forward strand.
ATCGAGACAATTAGTGGCACCGAGTACAGTGATGGTTCCGTTGCAAAAGGAGCAATTAGTATCTCCAACTGCCTACCCTAGCAGCGTTGGTTCCGTGCCAAGCTCAAGGTCAACCCATAAGTTCCCTGTCGATGATATTGCTAACGACAAATCTTGTCGTCTTCTTGTCCCGATAGGCAGAGCAGGGAACAAAACCAAACAGGTTGCCACTGCTATGGCAAAGTCTGATCGTGACTTCAACGGAAATCCACTTTCGTTGTATTATGCTGTGGTGCAAGTTCTTCAGATCATTGATAATGATTATAAAGATTATAAAAAAGACCATGTCACACCTGAGGGTATCGCGACTCTGGGGCAGGCTGTCAACCAATTAATCCTTTGGCACTGATGCGATATCGTTTTGGACGATGAACCAATTTCTAGCCCCGTCGCATCTCCAAATACTGCAACCCCATCTTCTAAGGCGAAAGTGCATGAAGATCCACTCCCAGTCCAGGAAGATCCACTCCCCCTATGTCTCAGCAAGGATGATATCCAAGAGCAACAAGTTGGACAACAGCTTCAAGCAGTACCAGAGCAAGCTGTTGCTAGTAAAGAGCAACCAGTTGAGCAACAGCTTGAAGTAGTACTAGAGCCAACTGCTGGGTGTAAAGAGCAATCAGTTGAACAACAGGTTCAACAACAAGCCAGTGTCCAACTTCTGACGACTACTCCTCGATCATCAGTGCCTATCAAAGTTACCTCATACGAAAATAAGAAACCTTCATCAGAAGTGTCAAAATATTTGGAAACTATGAAGGAAAATATTATAAAATCGAGTGCATCTCGTTCTTCTCATGAGCCATCATTAGGAAATATTGAGGAGTGGGAAGAAGACGGTGTCATGTATAATTGATGGACGACTTTAGTTAAACCAGGAGTTCCAATATACAAGCTTGAGGATGTTCCTCCTGAATTTAAGAATGGGAAGTCGTTCATGACATCCGTACAACTTAGCAAACAACCCGTCCAGCTCAGAAGAATGCATGAGTGGTACATCCTTGCCAGCACAAAATATGGTCTTAATTGTGTTACATTTCTTATTCCAAAAGAAGCATTCTGGAGCACTGGAGTGGATAGACGAGTCATTTTGTTTGAAGAGTTGCATGCCCTTTTCCATCGGGGCATGCTCGAAATCAACCTGCTGCTCGTCTGGTGCTTGTAAGTGCTCTAATATTTTGTATTTGCTTTTCTTACTACACGCATACGCATTTCATGAGATTATAACAATTCTGGACTTCTTCAATAGGATGCAATACATGGATAATGAAAAGTTGGAGCGCAAGACAGGTATCCTTGACCCTACTGGGATTGCAAAGGTGCTATTCGACGTCTAGGCGGATCAAGACTCAGCACAGTTCAAACACATGAAAAAGAAAAGATTTTGAAAAAACAATCGCAAAACTTAAGAAGGATAAAAGGACAGAAGTTGCAGCTTACATAGGACATGCGATGTTTAACTTTATCAGAGATGGCAAGGACCTTGTAAAGGCTCCGTACCAATTCGAGTAAGTTCGACACATGACATTGAAATAGCTAATTATTGGTAATTGTTAACATGTGTGTTTGTATGTTTGCAGTAATCACTACATAATGATCTTCATCAAGCCAACGTAGGGAATGGCAACAGTCTTGGACTCGGCCGATTTCTCACCAGATCGTTACAAAAGATTTTCTTTCCATTTTGAAATCATATGTTTATTCAAATAATTTTAATTTACGCACATTTAGAATGTGTTGACAAGTTTTATATGACATTTCTTGTATTACGGCGCTTGCTGGTTTTACGCGGAACGGCTTGGCAGTGAGAGACCTCCCAATACGAATGCATTGGATATTAAAACGTATTATGCTTGTCTGAAGCAGCCTGCTGGGAGTGTCTTATGCGGGTATTATGTATGCGAGCATCTTCGGACCGCCGGCATATATAGAGTGAATTGTGAGGATGTAAGTTATCCTTAATGTCGATACCTTATTTTCTTACTTTTGTGTTTCATTTTCATTGTAACTAGCATAGTTTAATACTTATATTCTCTGCTGTTCAATATTACCAGAAACATTATTTTAATATTTTGATTCCAACTTCAAAATTCAATTGCTCATAGTACAACTGCTCCAAAAATACCAAATAAATTCCTGTATACTCTCACTTTGATCTGTACTTTGAGATTGTTCAAACCAATACATTTTAAACCTTGTTATGTGTTATATTGCAGCACACAAAGAATCTGAACGAAGAATGGCTGGTTTGTAGAAGTATTCCTAGTGGAGGAGCCGACAGGATTGCTGCTGAACTCCGTCAATTCGTTCGTCACGAAATTTTGCACAAATGACGGGAGTTCTTTGATGAGGATGGTGCAGCAGCTGATGTGCCAGAACTTTGCGACTATGCCAATAGAAACAGTTTTTAGTGAAAACTTGTAAACTTTGAGATGAATTATATATGTAACTTGTACATATGTATATTGTTTTAGTAAAATTGACTTCTGTGATGATAATATTGTTGACTTTTGTTCTATGATGATATTATTGATTTTTGTTCTGTGATTATATTGAATTGACCTGGAAATTAGAAATAACAGCAGTAGTACTGCATAGGTTATACCTTATTATAGGCGGTTATTAACCAACGGCTAGGCATGTCTATGAAAAACAATTATCAAAGACGGCTATATACAAGTAAAGAACCATATGTGATAACCTAATTATCTTAGGCGGTTACTGTTATGATAGAAACCAGCTACGGTAGAAGGTCTTCACAGAGGAACAATGACATTGAGTTCATTAACATAAAACAATAGTACTACAAAACAAGAAAAATAACATCACGAAACAAGAAAACCAACATCACAGACCCTTTCTTCCTCGTGCCAAGGGCGCGCGCGCGGCGCCTCCGTGGCGGGGCTCGCCGGGCCCGGAGATCTCGCCGCTGGCCTTTCCAGTGCGCCAAGTAACTGACGCGCCGCATGTGGTCCGTGGAGAAGTTAAGAAGCCGTGGTGCAGGGACGCGTGCGCGATGTTCCACATGGATACTGAAATCCCCTGCAGTACTGCAGGTGCATTAGAAGTCACTAACATGTGGGTCCCACAGAGCATAGGGCCCACATGTCAGTGACCTCTAATGCACCTGCAGTACTACAGGGGATTCGGTTCCACAAGAGAGACGGAAGGATCTCTGAAGATCATCTTCCACAGTGGTTTAATTGCGTCGCACGAGGTCTGCAAAGAGTTCAATGCGCGAGAAATGAACCGCTCCCTCGTCTACTCCGCACATACCATATAGGCGCGTCGTCGGTTATGTACAAGCACAGAACTTTTGCACTCCTTTCTTCTTCTTCCATCGTTCCACCTCCTAGCCCGGCACCGACGAACCACCACAGCCATGGCCAGCCTTCCGCCTCCTAGCCCGCCGAGGCACCCACCCTACAAGCGGATATGCTGCAGCTCCACCGAGAGGGTGAACGACGAACAGCGCCTCATTATGGCGCGAGAGGCGTACAACAGTATGTCTCGGGCCTTGGACGCCTTGGGTCTTGGTACCCTTCCCGAGTTTCCGGGAATGGATACCACCGGCCGCTACCTCTACGCCCTCACGGGTGTGGCCGATCGCCTGGACATCTTGTTCGGGACGATGGCCCAGGAGCTCGGCATCGAGGGCCGTAGTGCCCTGGTGGCGGCGATGGAGAGGAACTTCCGTCGCGGCGGGGTTCCACCGCCGGTGCAGCCGGAACCACCGGTGCAGCCGGAGCAATCGGCTCAGCCAGAGCAGCTGGCCCACTCTCCTGTTGCATCGTCGCCGAAGGAGGAGGAGGAGGAGGAGGAGGAGGGGGGAGGAGGTGGAGGAGGAGGAGGAGGAGGAGGAGGACGACGATGATGATGACGACGACGACGACGATGATGACGACGATGACGATGACGATGGCGACGACGACGGTGACCACCACCACCACCACAACGACGATTACGACAACGAAGAGGATGAGGAGGACCGCTTGTCGTGGTTTGAGAAGTTGGGGGAGAGGGCGGAGGAGGCGGGGACGGCATAGTTGTTTTAGGAGTTCTGGTACATATTTCTTTTGTAGTTTTAGGAGTTATTGTACATGTTTAGCTTCAATTCTGTTCTTGTACATATTTCTTGTGTTTTGTAATATATATGTGTTCATTCGTGTCAATGAATACTGGTGTGTTAGAATTTCTGGATTTCGATCAAGTGAATGTGCTCTAAGTTTAGTGATGTGTTAATATGTCACAAGTGAACCGAGTAAATTGGACAAAAACAAAAGATCTTAGGGTTTGAAGCTCGTCTCAATTTGTAATTGCAAAGCTAAAGGAGACAAACAATGACTTTAAGCACGTCTCGCATCACTTTGTGATCAATGGACGTCCGATCTGTCGCCCATCGTTGTCTCCTATTTGGGTTTCTTACATAGTGTAATTGGTTGATCATGTTTGCGGTCCGTGTATGTTAGACATAGCTAGAATTAAAACACCTCGGTCATGTTTAACAACACTAACATGCATGCATATATATATATATATATATATATATATATATATATATATATATATATATATATATATATATATATATATATATATATATATATATATATATATATATATATATATATATATATATATATATATATATATATATATATATATATATATATATATACCTCAAACCTCGGTAATGCGTGCAGGACTAGGCCCATGTTCGCTGAAGGCGTCCCCTGGCACAGACGCGCGGTCACGAAGTTGGCTTATGCGTGTACGGACGGATTTTTTTTATATAACGAAAAAATTGTTTTTCCCCGCGTGTAAATTTACTCCTAATGGGACGCGTCGAGCTGTTGGGACCGAGAGGATGCAAACCACGGTTTCGAGGAAACCGGGGCCACCGACCGGTTCATAATTAAGCATGGTTTCCTCTAGCGTCCGATCATCTCGACACGCCCGCTTAGACGACGACCCGCTATAAAGGCTCACCGTCCTCTTGCTTCTCCGCCGCACCACTCCGTAGAACCTAGCCTCTAAACTTCTCCCCCCGCCACCGTTGACCACCTCTCGCTCTTTCTCTGCACCTCCGTCGCCACACAACTGGGTAGCCCCGCGCCGAAGCGCTCTAGGCCATCGACGTCCTCCGAACCTCCTTCTCCGTTTCCATCGCCGCTGGCAATGCCGGTGGAACTGATGGCGGAGCCTGCATCTCCGCCCGCGACGCCTGCACTTCCTCATCCCGGTTGGGTTGAGAAGACTCTCAGACTCCTCACCGACCGTATCGACGAATTCGATCGGCGCCTTAAGGTGGCCACTGACGCCAAGTCCGCCGCCGCTCATAGCGCACTAGCGCTCAACGCAGTGGCGCGGAAGGTCTTTTCTGACACAGATCACTCGTGTCGCTGTCTGGGTCTTGGGACCCTTCCCCTCCACACGAGCATGGACATCGTGGGCCACTACTGCTACGGGTTGATGACTGTGGCCGGTCGTCTCGACGCCCTCCACGAGATGATCGCGGAGATTGCTGGGATAGAGGGCCTCCTGAAGATTAAGCACCGCGTTGCCGGGAAGCTTCAGACTGTGACGGAGGTTGAGTAGTATGAGGCGGCTTGGGCAGCGGCGGCAGCGGAGGAGGCGGAGCAGGAGGCGTCTCTTGAGGCGGAGGTGGACGTGGCTATGGAGGCGGCAGCAGCGGCGGAGGAGGAGCAGGAGGAGGCGGCAGCGGAGGCGGAGGCGACGGCGGCAGCAGCAGCAGCAACGGCGGAGGAGGAGGGGGAGGAGGAGGCGGCACCGGCGGAGGCGGATGAGGCGGCACCGGCAGAGGAGGAGGACGGGGTTTTCTCCCAGTAGAGTAGTATTAGGAGTAGTTTATCTATTTCATGATCTCTGAGTAGAGTAGTATTAGGTGTAGTTTATCTTGTTCTTGCTATCTACTACGTGTTTTCCTATTACTTGTTTGTTAATGAAATATGTCTTTATGTTCATGAACAATGTGTTCTATATATGCAGTATCAAAAAACTTCTTTTATCGAAAACATCTCCTATATGTTTGTAACTTGGGACCGTCTATATTTCTTGTGGCTGAATGAATGAAATCCGGTAAACATTATCCTTACAAATAATAGAACTAACAACAGACATGATGCATAATTAACTTGATTAGGAAATTATGTCATCTAAATTCCTAACTAGTCCATCGCCTGATGCAACAGGTGCATGAAAAGTACTTTATCCGTTGTAACTAATATCCGATGACATTGTTGATATATATATCGTATGTACCTGTGATACGAGTATCACAGGTGGCTTTGGATCGACGGCCTGAAGATTAGACATCACAGGGGGAAATGTTTTTTTTGTAGTAGTAGTATATACTCTGTATATGTTATCATTTCATTGCGACAAATGTTATATATAAAATGCTGATTGTTTACCTTTTACTAGACCATGGATTTGTCATCCTCCTTTCGTGGACTTGGGTGTTCTCTGTATTTGCATGTCGTTTGCATTAGCACAATGATACATTTGGCGATTCATATTTTTGTTCGTATTTTTTTGAAATGTCCCACTATCACATGACTGCTTTTACATCTCCATGAAAACAAAGATGAACGGCAGGTAGCGGTCCCTCGAAAAAAATTTCGTTCTTCTTGGTGCGCACAATGGAGATTTTCACAATTGAAACTTCACTTCGTGCGCCCAAAATTCCAGTCCCGCCCATTTGTAGCTAGCCACGACGAATATAAATGTGCGTCTCCCTCTAATCCTGTAGTGGCTTCCGTTCCCGGCACACATGTTCTCCTCTTAGTGCTATGTTCCAAACTTGCATTCCTAAGAAATTCCCGTGTGAGTGGTGGTGGTGACTGTGGGTACAACGTCAAGCGACCAAGTTTGACGGGCTCTACCGAACCTCTTCGTCGCCGACCCCGCCGACATCCCGGACTCCAGTTTTGTGCTACGTAAGTTCTACACGATCCATGCTGTCTTTTTATAGAGCTACTCCCTCCTTATCGCTTTAGTTGTCGTCCCAACAGTTGCAGCCAATTCATTCCTAGTTGTCATCCCAACTCCTTCTCCTTATATGCTCTTATGTTTCATGAATGTCTAGTATAAAATCTGATTAATGGTGCAATCGTGCAATCAACTATCCTCAATCGTTAGATCTGCATCCTACAGTCGATTCATCTTTTTATTTTACCCTAGCATCTGATTGCATTCTACTTTTTTCCATATATAAAATACACTACACCTCTGCCCCGAAATAAATGTCGCTCCGACAGTTTATGGTAGTGTATTTCTAGTACATTTTCATGTCAGGAAAGATAACTATTAAAAACCGTATGTAGTATGTAATTTCTTGATTTAGAAGTAAATGACGCCAGGGTTATCTTATCAACCACTCCCAATGTTGTACTCTCATTCCTATGTTCCAAACTTTTATTCCTAAGATTTTCAGTTCCCACGGTTTATACACGTTTTTCTTGTTTTTCTTTCTCAGATTATACGGTTTTTTCCTACTCCTTCATTTCTAATTCCTCCGTTCAAAACAAACATTTTCAGTTCATAGCAACCACACCTCCTGATCTAAAATACACATCCTCGTGTAATCTGACGTTATCACTGTTACTTTCTATATATACTCTTTACTTTAGGAACAAGACACCAAACCGTCATGTCGTCTACAAGTAATCGTGATGGGCAACAAGCACCTGGTATAACTATAAATGTGTTTACTATCAAAATACACATATTTATAACACGTTAATTCCTTTGCATCGTATACAGAGAATATTGCAGCACCTGATGCTCAGGAACCCCGAGATTCGTCATCCCATGCTGGTACTACGAGTATAAATATGTATCGGGCTCTACTAAATATTTTAGCATTGCTATTGTAGTTTCCTAGTCCCAGTTAACAGTTAATCAGTATATGTGATGGCATGATTTATTGATGCCTACACACGCACGATGGGCTCTCTCGCCGCCGGCCACTTCGGCACCGGCGACCACACCCTGCTGCTGCTCACTTCAGTGTCCTCCCCGATGTGTCTCCCTCCACCATCGCCACGTCCCATCCTTCACGTGTCATGATGACCCCGCCGCCCGCAAACCCCTGTCTTCGCCGGTCACTCCAGCACCGGTCGGCGCCCACGCCCTGCTGGTGAGTATATGTGATGGTGTAATTTATTGATGCCTACACGCGCACGCTGGGTTCTCTCGCCGCTGCCACTCCGGCACCGGCGACCACGCCCTGCTGCTGCTCACTTCAGTGTCCTCAGAAACGCGTCTCCCTCGACCATCGCCACGTCCCATCCTTCACGTGTCATGATGACCCCGCCGCCCGCAAACCCATGTCACCACCGGTCACTCCGGCACCGGCCGGCGCCCACGCCCTGCTGGTGGTCACTTCACTGTCCTCCCCGATGCGTCTCCCTCCATCTCCACGTCCCATCGTTCGCGTACCATGATGACCCCGCCGCCCGCAAACCCCTGGCCATTACGGCGTACCAACATGCTATGCCCCATATGACATGGCATACCCTGGAAAAAAATAGTCCAATATCATTAACCCCTGTGCACTAAGAAATGTTAGCATCATATAGTTTAGAGATGCATATACATGAGGGTTCATTGCTGCTTATATGATCTCAATTCCGTTTTTTACACTGCCAAATGCGTTGCTGATGTCTGGTAATTAACGCAAGATTATATTCATGTATCCGTTCTAGTAGCACTTTAGGGCGAGATGCTAACATGCAGAGCAAAATATCAGTATGCAATCCACCTAAATTTAATTCCTAGATCCGCCACACTGTCCTCCTAGCCTCGAGACTTGCTCCGGGGCGATATCAATGGACGCAGATCACCTGACTTATACGTTTTTACTGCACGCGATGCAGTAAAGATCCAACGGAATCACACCGTTGGATCTTTACTGCATCGCCTGCAGTAAAATGTAAGTCACGTGAGATCACCGGTGTGATCTAGACGTCGATCATCTGACTTAAATATGGTCACTGCACTGCCAGACCGAACCCTAGCTTTGTTAAATGTCGCAATCTGCCCGCCTCATCTGTCTTGCATCCTCTACCTGCCAATACCGCTGACGTCCATGACTCGCCCTGCCATCAATTCACCTCGAGACGCGCTCCTGCTGATGTCAATCAGATCGAATCGGCAATACTGCAGAGGATGAGCACCCGGCGAACCCTCTCTTTCTCTAGCATCGCCAGCTACTGTCTTGCCTGCTTTGCAGCTGGACTGAAAATCCCCTGCAGTACTACGGGTGCTGTAGCGCCACTGACTACTGCCTGATGCCTGATTGTAGGGTATGAACAGCAACAAAGAAGTCAACAAGTTGATGGATCGCCCAATATGGAGCAAAATGCTGTTGCGACGCGGTGTTCCCACGCTCGTATTTGCCGCACTCGTCCTAAAGATGGTAAAACATCAGACTTCTTCTTCTTTCACACTATTTGTACATGATACTAGGCCTGGTCAGTTGCTAATTTGCTTTAAACGTTTACCGTTTAAACGACACTAACAGAAGGAAAGAAGTTTGGAAGAGGGGTTGCTAAAGGACTTAAGGTTGCTAAATTGCACTATCTAGCATCTGCAAATAGAACGAATGATCAGAATCGGAAGCTACAAATTCAGTGGTTCGATAGGTTGGGTGTTGCGGTTGGTCCTAATCAGCGGCACTTTGTCGATGATGTGGTCATTACAAAAAAAAAATGCACCCCTCGCTGGTGTTAGGAAGTGGGTAGAGGTTGGCGATACTTCAAGGAGCAATATAGTGAGAGACATTCTGGTTAGTGTTGTGACACCCCACATAAGTATTTTTTCTAGCGACCTACATCTTGTACGTTTATAACTGTATGATATACATTGTACAGAATGTCTGGGACTTGGAGGACACAAATGATACCAGAAGAAAAATATTGAAGATTGCTGGTGAGCGCTACAAGGGGTGGCGATCAACATTGCATGCCGCCTATAAGAAGTATTCGACCGATGAGGAACGTATACAAAACAAGCCTGTTGACGTAGCAGATTTCGATTGGTTGGCGCTTATGGACTATTTTGGGTCCGAGTGATTCAAGGTCAGCTAGCTTTCTAATACCTTCATATCCTACAAAAACTATTTGATAACACCCATTCGTGAAATTAATTCTAAAAATTGCAGTCAAAAAGCAGAACCAATTCACGAAATCGAAGTACTCAAAAGACAAACACTTGCTTGGCTCGAAATCCTACGCCCAACTTAGTTACGAGAAGGTATGAAAACTAAATCATGCTTTTACTTTGCACTGCAATCATTCAATCAAATTTTACTTGTATTTGATGTAGCGAGACCCAGAGACCGGAAAAGAACCCGATAACATAGAACTGTGGGAGGCAAGCCATGTGAAGAACGGTCAATGGGCAAACGAACAGGCAGAAGCTGTACATGTGAGAAACACTTCAAACAGTCCCCATTTAAATAAATATTTGCAATGTACATGCGACTTTTCTTTTTGTATATAGACCCAAGCACGTGCCCAAATCAACGTCAAGGAAGCTTAACTGGGAGTCCCAATCCCAGATGAGGAAAGAAACAACATCTTACAGCTTACTTATATATCTGCAACCGGTTCTTGAGAATCACAGTTTCGGGGGCGTGATTATATGGATAAACCTAATGTTTCTGAAAGACTGCATATCCAGATGTCTGACCAGCTCGGCCAGCAAGTTCGATCCTTGCAAAATAGAAATTAAGACCTCAGCTCTCAAGTGCAAGAGTTGGAAGGAAGAAATGATTATATGACCTCCCAGATGGATGGCTTCGTCCAGGCAAATGAATAGCTCAATCAGGAAGTCCACGCTTTACATGATCAGATGGTAGCCAATTCTGCACGGCAAGAAAAGGAGCTAGTAGACATGCGCAAAATGATGGAGAGCTTGCAAAATCAACAACGGCTAGCAGAACTCCACAAAAGGCTTCTGCTCGCACCAAGTCGAAGTTGGATGTTCGAGAAACTATTCCTAATACTACAACTCGTCGCGGTGCTCTTTTAATGGGTATAATGTTGCAACCTGAAAAAACTGTAAATAACATCGTCTCGCAACGACGCAAGGGTCCTTGAGCGTTGCATCAATTGCTGGATGTTCGTTGTTAAGTCGACAGACGTATCATGTGCGAATAAATTGATTCTATTGCCACTAATTTTCAAACCTGGTGCATTAGGATTCTAGTGCCGCTAATTATAAAACGTGGCATTAACAGATTATTGCGACAAAAATAAACTGTTGCAATAGGAAGCTAGCTATTGCCACAAATTATAAAACGTTGCAATACAAACATTTGGCTACGACCAAAAAAGCGTTGCACTAGACTGCTATTACCACCACCCAGAGAACGTCGCATTACGACCCTGCTGCAACAGATTTGAATATGTTGCATTACGAACCTATTGCCACACATCAGAAATCGTTGCAATACAATATTGTTGTCACGATTTTGAAATCATTGCAATATCGAACTATTCGCCATGAACGTGAAATCGTTGCATTACTGTATTATTGGCCACGGCTGTGAAATCGTCGCGATACCATATTATTCGCCACGAATGTGAAATCGTCGCGATACCATACTATTCACCACGGAAGTGAAATCGTCGCAACACCGTAGTATTTGCCACGAATGTGAAAACATCGTGATACGATATTATTCGCCACGAGTGTGAAATCGTCGCGATACCGTACTATTCGCCGCGGATGTGAAAACGTCGTGATACCATATTATTCGCCACACGTGTGAAATCATCGCGATACCGTACTATTCGCCACGGATGTGAAATCGTTGCAACACCATACTATTCGCCATGAATGTAAAAACGTTGCCATACCGTACTATTCGCTACGGATGTGAAATCGTTGCAACACCGTAATATTCGCCGCGAATGTGAAAACATCGCGATACCATACTATTCGCCACGAGTACGAAATCGTCACGATACCGTACTTATCACCACAGATGTGAAATCGTCGCAAATAATATACTATTCTTGCAATACGTTAAATCGTCACAATACGTTAAACCGTTGCAATACCATACTATTTGCCACGAACGTGGAGTCGTTGCAATACCATACTTTTTGCCACGAATGGGCATCGTTGCAACACCATTATTTTCATTGCAATACGTTAAATCGTCGCAATACGTTAAACCGTTGCAATACCATACTATTTGCCACGAACGTGGAGTCGTTGCAATACCATACTTTTTGCCACGAATGTGGCATCGTTGCAACACCGTTATTTTCGTTGCAATACATTAAATCGTCGCAATACGTTAAAATGTTGCAATATCATACTATTTGCCACGAACGTGGAGTCGTCGCAATACCATACTTTTTGCCATGAATGTGGCATCGTTGCAACACCGTTATTTTTGTTGCAATACGTTAAATCGTCGCAATACGTTAAATCATTGCAATACCATAATATTTGCAACGAACGTGGAGTCATTGCAGTACCATACTTTTTGCCACGAATGTGACATCGTTGCAACACCGATATTTTCGTCGCAATACGTTAAATTGTCGCAATACGTTAAACCGTTGCAATACCATACTATTTGCCACCAACGTGGAGTCATTGCAATACCATACTATTTTCCACGGATGTCAAGTCATCGCAATAACCTATTGCCACGGCTGTTATCGCCATGAGTCGGAAAAACTATCGCGACGTTCTATTTCATTGCGACAACAACCTATCGCGACGAATTTTGACCTATTGCAACGATTATTTTCGTCGCAATAACCCGGAATCCTGGTAGTGACAGTTGAATCATTTGCAAGTGTCTTTGTCTCTCTCTCTCTCTCATTTTACTTTCGACATGTTATTAGCACGCTCTACCGAGCGATCGAGAGGAAGAACAAAGAGAAGAACACGGTAAGATGTCTAGACGACTCACCGATTTTGTTCTCATCGTTCTTCAAGACGAAGACGCTCTCCATTTACTTCGCCAAGGCATGAGTGATCGTGGATGACGCCATCGCCGGGTTGATCGTGGTGGCCGGAACCACCACTTCAATTTTGCAAGAACAAATCCCCGTGTGCATCATGGTGGTCAGCACTGTTGGCGTTGCCGCCGCGTGCGCCATGTCGGACGGCGCTTTGGCCGCTGCCGCTACTGCCGCTGTGGAGGTCGGCGCGACTGCCGAGCGGTGGTCACCCTTATAGCTTCACCGCCAAGAAGCATACTACAATGTCGCGTCGAAGATCGACCTCCGACCCCTACCCCGTTTGTCCCTCGGTTCTGGACGCCCAACAATTGGGTCGCCAACAAGAATCGAGCGTCGTCCATGTTGGGGAAAACCCCAATGGGGTTGCACCAGTTCTAGGACCTTTGTCATCGAGTGGACAGGGGGAGGGGGGGAGGAGAAAGAGAAGGCAGTCCAAACATCACAGTGGCTACCGGAACCATGACGCCGGCGGTTGCCGACGTCGTGATGCCGCCGTCGATACGGCGGACGGCGAGGATCCGGGTTGGCCCAATGGGGCTCCCTCGAAGATCCTTAGCGCTGAGAACTCCGCAACCACAATCTTCGCCGCTTTCAACCGTCACTGCACCCGCAACCTCGCCAACGACCGCCCAAGTGGAAGTCTGCCCTTCGGGACCCGGTTCCTCGCCCACTCTCACGAGTCCAAGCGGGAACCATGTTCTCTGTCGGTTTGCACATCTCGCTAGAACATTATGAATAACCCGTCCAAGGGCCTCGGTTGTTCATCCAAATCCTTAAGTGATTTGGGTTCGCCGCCGGTAAGGAGGAAGAAAGGGGGTGCGACATTGAGGTGGAAGAAGAAAGGCGGGAAAAGACCGGAGAAGCAATGATCCATCCAGCGCGACTGTACGCGTGATCGGAGAACGTGGGTCATGAGCCGCGCCTCTGCCGCGTGCCAAACCGCGTGATCGGAGAACGCAGGCTGTGGGCCGCACGTTCGCCGCACACCTGGCTGCGAGATCAGAGAAAGCAGGCCGTGGGCCGCGTTTTTTGGTTGATCGCGTTTTCGACTGGGTTGTAAATAATTACTGTTTAATTAGTATTTGCAATTTTAATTTAGTTTAAATTTCTGCAAGTGTGTATGTATTGTAAACATTTGTAAATATAATTATGATCAATGTATATATTGATTGTGATAATGTGTATATTGCATTTATTTGCAATAAATTCTAATATTTGGCTAATTTTAAATTTTGGCCAAAATATAGACGAAACTAAAAACCACATTGTCCAAAATTCTTTGTTAGTCTATTTTCAAAAATTTGGCCTGAACTTAGAATTTTGTTTATTATATTCACAATTTTTACAGATACCGTCACTTAAGCTAATTTTAAAATTTTGGCTTATGATGAACAAATTTGACTACACACATAAAATATAAGATTGTTTGGTTCAATTTTTGTTAGGCCATTTTCCAAAATTTGGCTTAATGAAATGTCAATCGTACATAATGTAAAATGTTCTTTTTGTCAAGCCATTTTTATATTTGGCTAGATAAAAATGAATAATTTCTATTTGTTTTTCTTCATGATTAACACATATTACAACACCACCATGATGATTTTATTAATAAAATCTCTAGTTGCCTAAATGTAGGACCCAATGGCTCGCGAGTTCGAAGAACTTGCCCTTGATGGTCACAACTATCCTACATGGGCATTGGACATCAAGATAAGCTTGGCATACCAAGGAATCATGGCTACACTTGATCCTCCCGAAGAAAGAAATGCAGCATTTCTGGATACACATAAGTACCAAGCACTATACATCATTCGGAACCACATTCATCCCGACTTAAAATCGGAATATGTGTTGGAGGAGGAGCCTCATAGTCTTTGGACTGCACTTAAAAACCGTTATGGACAGCAAAAGGGAATTTTATTGCCCGAGGCCAACCACAAGTGGACTCAACTTCGTCTCCAAGATTTTAAGTCCATTGGAGATTATAATCATGTTGTTCATAAGGTGTGCGCCAAATTGCGATTTTGTGAGAAAGAACCATCAGAGGATGACAGATTGAAAAGACTCTTCAAACTATGCTCCCCTCTGATAGGATCTTACAACATCAATATCGGGCCCGGAACTACCAAACTTATGCTGAACTCATTTGAGATTTACTTCAGGCCGAGAAGCATGATGAACTTACTATTAAGAATCATCAACAACGTCGTGTTGGGACTGCTCCTCTCCTTGAAATTCATCACAATTAGAAGAAAGCAAATTCTTCTAAGGATGCAAATCCAAAGAAGAATGGTAGATCCACTAGGCGCCGTCGCAATAGGCAGAAAAATAAGAATTTTTCAAAGACAATGAAAAATAATGGTGCTCCCTTCAAAGGGAAGACTGAGCAGTGTAAGGCATGTGGCACTTACAAACATACAGCAGATAAGTGCCGCACACCTAAACACCTAGTGGCATTGTACCAGAAATCACTTGGGAATGACAAGAAGAATCAACGATCGGGAAATGGATATGAATCTCATTTTAGCATCCCGACAAATTCAACGTTTGAAGTTGGTTGTTCTAGTGAGAATACAAATCCTAGCAACGACGAGCCAACGTTGAATGATGATGACCACATGGACATGGACAAAACTATGGTGGAATATAATTCGAACAATGTATTCGATGATCTTTTATAGATCTTCCACCATACAAATGTACATATCTATAGTCTATGTAAATATAAGTGTGTTGTAATGTAGATATTATTTATATTGTATTAGGGTCATTCAGCACTCTAATATTTTATGTACATATATATTATTTCAATGCAACTAATTGTATTATTGCAATTCTTAATTATTAGATTTTACGGGAACTTTCCGATGGAAGAAGAAATGTGCATTGTGGATAGTTGCACCACTATCTCTATACTTAGGGAAACAAAATATTTTCAGACCCTAACTCGGAGGTCGGGAAATATTTTAACCATCGTTAGACGCGATGCGACAATAGTTGGCTCTGGGCAAGCCACTATTACGTTTCCTACTGGGACACAAGTGATGATTGAGGATGCTTTATTGTATCCCGATTCTACACAAACCCTCATAAGTTTTAGAGATATTCGAAAAAATGAGTTACATAGACATACCCATGAAAAGAATAAAGAATAATTTCTTCTTATTTCTAAATCTTTCGAATATGGCCAAGAAGTTCTAGAAAGAATTCCTTCTACTCCATCTGGACTGTACTATTCGTACATAAAACTCGTACCATATGTTGCATACAAGATGATTTTCTAGAATGTTGATACATTCAAGACCTGGCATTCACGCCTAGGCCACTCCGGAATAGGGATAATGCGGAAAATTATTGGAAATTGCATCGGCTATGATTTAAACAACACCAAATTTCCAAAATCAAATAATTTTGTGTGTACTTCATGTGATATGCGCAAGTTGATCTTGTGGCCTTCTCCGCTTAAGATCCATGCTGAACCTTTAAAATTCCTCGAAAGAATTCAAGGAGATATTTGTGGACCCATACAACTTATGTGTGATCCATTTAGATACTTTATGGTTTTAATCAACGCATCTACTAGATAGTCGCACGTGTGTTTACTATCTACACGTAACCATGCGTTCGCCAAATTTATGATAAAAGTCATAAGATTGAAAGCAAATTATCCTGAATATAGGATAAAAAGTATCCGTATGGAGAATGCTGCTGAATTTACATCTCGTGCCTTCAACGATTATTGTATGGCTCAAGGGATTGAAGTATAGCATTCTGTTCCATATGTTCATACACAAAATGGTTTAGCAGAATCTCTTATAAAGAGAGTAAAGCTTATAGCTAGGCCTTTATTACAAGGTTGCAATACCCTCATCTTGTTGGGGTCATGCAGTTTTACATGCTGCTGATCTTCTTCTACTTAGACCAACTGCATATCATAGCACCTCACCTTTACAACTTGTACATAGAGATCAACCCAATATCTCCCATCTGCGGAAATTTGGTTGTGTTGTGTACACACCAATTTCACCACCTAAGCGAACTTCTATGGGCCCTCACACGAAATTAGGAATATACGTGGGATATCAATCCCCGTCTATTATTAAATATCTAGAGCCTTTAACAGGAGATTTATTCATGGTCCGGTTCGCTGATTGTATTTTTAATGAGGATCATTTCTCGGCTTTAGGGGGAGATAATAAATTTTCCAATGAAAGCCGAGAAATAATTTGGGATGACAAATCAATCTGAAATATTGATCCACGTACAAAAGAAACTAAACTTCAAGTTTAGAAAATTATAGAGTTACAGCAAATTGCTAGTAACCTGCCAGATGCATTTACTGACTATAATAATGTCAAAAAGTCTTTGAATCCTGCAATTAATGCACCTTGACGAGTGGAGGTACCAATAAAAATCACTCAACCTCTGAAAAAGGGGAGAGCAAGTAAGGGAATAGATGTTTCAAGCAAGCGTCCGGAGACTAGACCTTCCTCGAGTAAAGTAAATGCGAGTCAACAAAATATTGGCACACATCAAATGGATATTTTAAATCCAACATCTAGCCCTCAAGTGCGCACTATAGAGCAGGTTGGACAATCGGAAAACCCTGATTCTTCTATGTTGGGAAGTCATGAAGAATTTCAGGGGATAAAAGAAATTTCTATCAATTATACTAGTTCTGGAGAATTATTAGAACGTAATACAACGGTTGTCAACTTATGCTTTTTAACCATGACAGTTGATCTTCTCCAAGATCCTGATCCTAAGACCATGGCAGAGTGTAAACAACGCTCGGACTGGATCAAATGGAAAGAAACAATCAAGAGAGAACTTAACTCACTTAAAAAGATAGAGGTATTCAGTAATGTAATACCTACTCCTTCTCAAACCTATCTTGTTAGGTTTAAATGGGTTTTCGTCCGAAAACGTAATGAGAACCATGAGGTTGTGAGATACAAGGCAAGGCTAGTTGCACAAGGGTTTACGTAGAGACCTGACATTGATTTTAAGGAAACATATTCTCCTGTTATGAATAGAATAACTTTCCGATATTTGATATCTCTGGCAACACAAAAACATCTATCTTTGCAGTTAATTGATGTCGTGACTGTATATTTATATGGGTCACTAGATTTGGATATTTATATGAAGGTTTCCAATGGGACACCCATACCGAATGAAAAAGTAGATCACAATATGTTTTGTGTTAAACTTAACAAGTTTTTATATGGCTTAAAACAGTCTGGAAGAATGTGGTATAACCGACTGAAGGAGTTCCTAACAAATGCTACTCTACTAATGATGATTTCTCTTGTGTCTTCATTCAAAGATCCTCAACTGATTTTTGCATCATATCAGTTTATGTTGATGATTTAAATATCATTAGCACTGAGGATGACATTAAAGAGGCACAAAATCATCTTAAAAGAAAGTTCGAGATGAATGATTTAGGTAAAATTAAGTTTTGCTTGGGTTTACAACTCGAGCACCTTCATACGGGCATTCTCGTACACCAATCAGATTATGTTCAAAAAGTATTGGAGAAATTCAATATGAACAAAGCTTATTCATCTAAAACTCCAATGATTGTAAGAGGCTTAGAAAGGGATACATATCCGTTTCGGTCGTGCCAAGAAGGAGAAGAGGTTTTGGGTTCAGAATACCCTTACCTTAGTGTCATTGGTGCACTTATGTATCTTGCAAAATAACACAAGACCCGATATTGCTTTTGCAGCAAATTTATTAGCAAGATATAGTAGCGCTCCTACCATACGTCATTAAAATGGAGTGAAAAATATTTTAAGATACCTTCAAGGTGCACAAGATCTTGGACTATTCTTTCCAAAAAATAATATATAAATCTCATTAGCTATGCCGATGCAGGTTATTTAAGTGATCCCCATAATTGTAGATCACAAACAGGTTTCGTATTTTTACATAGACAGACGGCAATTTCTTGTAAATCTTCTAAGCAGACTCTAATTGCTACGTCTTCTAATCACTCCGAAATTATAGCATTATATGAGGCCGCACGTGAATGTGCTTGGCTACGTAGAGTGATTAATCATATCCAAGTCTCAAGTGGCATTGGACCTATTGAGTCACCAAATATTATCTATGAAGATAATGTAGTCAGTGTATGTGAAAACTAATGTTACTAAACACATAACTCCTAAATTATTTTATCCACTTGAACTTCAAGTGAATGGAGAAATTGATCTCCAACAAACTAAGTCATGTGATAACTTAGCAAATTTGTTTACTAAGTCCCTACCATATTCCACATTTTCTAAATGTGTTGTGGATATTAATATGCGTAGACTTAGAGATTTGCAAGGTTTATGAGGAGCAACCTAACAAATAAGCATCAAATTGTACTTTTTTCTTATGTTAATTTTACTTTAAGTTTTCTCAAAACAAGTTTTAATGAGGCAATGACAATGCAAGATAATGTCTGTTTTCTTATTTTCCCCATAGGGATTTTTATTTGAAAATAATTATGACATTTCATGCTGTGTTTTCTCCTGTTTTATAAATATTTCAGAAGTTTTTACACAGGCATTTTATTATGTATATATCTTTAGATTTTAATTAGGTTTTCGAAGATAAATTTAACTCAAAGAGGAGTTCAAGTGCTCAAGGGGGAGTATTACAAAACATTTTCTATGTGATCACTTGAATGGTCACAAGCGGTTCCAACCGCCCTCCCGAACAGCCACGTCTCCTCACGAATGTATCTCCTTACAATGTATAAATACATGATGAATAAATGAATGAAACAACAGCTGAATCATTTGCAACTGTCTTTGTCTCTCTCATTTTACTTTAAACAAAAATAAAGCACGGCGCGTCGTCTAACATAGCCGCTCGTCCGTTGCGTGGTCTGATAAACCAAAGCAGGCTATGCGCACGGCTCTAGCCGCTGACCCACACTCTGTTTCTTCTGCGTTAGCGGTCATCCACGCGCCAGGTACAACGGGACATATTGTCAACGCCTCATCTCAACGGAAGGCGGGACAGCTAGCGCATTTTACTTTTGAGGATACGACTCCCCGAGTCCTTCCACATTTTCTCCAACGAAAAATAAGATTAAGGCGACGTACTAATTTAGCCGGTTGCTGGTTACTTTCACAGTCCATCTAGTAGTAGTTTAAGTACATAATGGTTGACTATGAAAATACATTTAAGTAATTATTATCATGTTCACATTCATACTCTTATTCCTTAATTGATTTTCTTAGAATCTGTGTTACAGCTGGCTAATTAAAAGCCGGCTGATAATTTATAGTCCGCTTTTTCTCTCTTCTCTCATTCAACTCAGCGTAAATGTAATTTGACGAGTCATTTAATCCGCTTAGATTATCTTATTATGCTCGTTCCAAAAATCCAGGCATCCAGCTCCATCAAATATATTTTAAAAGCGAAATACGACTCTTGAGTCGAGACTTCGGAACTTAGTATTAATCAAACTCGCAATCGAAATTCAACGAGGCTTGCATGTTCTCAAGGGACGGAGAGTGGACGATTGGCACATGTAATCATGCTTATTAGCGTGGTTTCCCAGGAACCTCGCCCCCGTTTTCCAACAGTTGACTTCCAAGCCAAGATTCACCGAGGAGTAGTAGTCTTCCTCATCTACCAAATCTGGAAAAGTGATTGGTCCGTCCATATAATAAGATTGTCGTTTCGTTGATCCCAAAGTCAGTGGCCCCTCTCGCTCCCTCCATGACGGGGGACCCACCATCGTAAGTGGGGAGAGTAGGTGGTGTTTCCTTACGACCCCTCATGTTTTAAAGATTTGTTAGATGCGGTGCGTTTTGTTTGTTCCGGCAAAGGCAAATTGGAGCGATGTTCCTGAATTCGGAGATAACCTGAGGTTGAAGTTGGAAGAGTGCCTTGGTCACATCTGGAGGAAGAAAAGAAAATGGTACTAGAAGGAAAAGATGATAACCGAGTCATTGACTTTGCACCTCTCGTCTTCCTGCTACAGTCCCTCCTCTTACCATTTCCACCTATAAAACCCACCCCACCTGTCCATCCATTCCCACCTCTCGCAACCCAAACCACAAGCCCAGAAGACCACCACCACCGCTCGGACCAGCAGCGAGCCGTCCTCCCTCTCCACCGCGTTCGGTACTCTTCTTCGGCGCCCTTCCATGGCCGTCGACCTGATGGGTCACGCCTTGTCCCCGGCCGCCGGCGAGTATCTCGCGTTCGAGGAGGCCGCCGCCGCGGGGCTCCGCAGCTTCGAGCTCCTGGCGTCCTCTCTCTCGCCACGGGCCGAGCGCGGCCCGCCGGCGCTCGCGCAGATCGCCGACCAGGCCGTGTCCAGGTTCCGCCGCGTCATCAATCTCCTCGACCGCACCGGACATGCCCGCTTCCGCCGCGCGCCGCCCGCCGTCGCACAACACGCGGTGGACTCGGACTCGCCCCCCATGGCATCATCCCCTCGTCCAGCTCCCGCGCCCGCGCCGCCGGCGGCGAGCCAGAAGAGCCTGACTCTAGACTTCACGAAGCCAGCGGTGTCCTCGACGTCGACCTCGTTCCTGTCGTCCGTGACGGTGGGCGGCGAGGGCAGCGTGTCCAAGGGCCAGGTCCTCGCCGTCTCGTCCGGCAAGCCGCCGCTCCCGAAGCGCAAGCACCCCTGCTCCACCGCCGGCGGCGCCACCGCCGCCCGGAACGCCGCAGCAGCGGCGCACGCGCACCCCGCGTGCCACTGCTCCAAGAAGAGGCGGAAGCACCCGCACGGCGCGACGCGGACGGTGCGCGTGCCGGCACCGGCGCCTGCGAACGGCGCCTCCCGCGTGGCTGCCGCGGCGACGACGGACATCCCCGGTGACGAGTACTCGTGGCGCAAGTACGGGCAGAAGCCCATCAAGGGGTCCCCGTTCCCGCGCGGCTACTACCGGTGCAGCACCGTCAAGGGTTGCCCCGCGCGGAAGCACGTGGAGCGCGACGCCGCCGACCCAACCACTCTGCTCGTCACCTACGAGGGTGACCACCGCCATGACGCCGCCCTCGTCGCCGGCGCTACACACGTGGCGTGAAGGCGAAGCCCCTCCCCGAGCCGCCTAGCAGCAGTAGTAGGTAGTAGCAGTACATCGAGATTAGTGTTTTTATTGATTCGTTGCTTCGGACTCGTGGTAGAATCATGTCGTGTAAAAGAATCAATCAAAGGTTCCCGTGGTTTGGAAATCGCGGTGCAAATTTCTTCAAAATTTCCAAAAATATTTCGTTCGAAGCGGAATTGGAAGTCGTCGCATCGAATAGGTTCGTTCGTTCAGCGGCGCACCCCTGTGTGCGAGTCAAGAAATGGGCGGAATCAATACGCGCCTTAATTTACGTGCTGGGGAGGTGGTGCGGGGCCCATGAACGGGGGTCAAAAGCGGGCGCTGAGAGGTCGCTTTCGGGTCCATCACTGCACTCTCTCGTTTCGTTGGGGCGATCCAATCGTACGGCGGATATTTAAGGGCGGTAAGAGTTGACCACAACTTCATACAACCTCCCTCTCTCATGGGACGGCTATTCCAAGCGTGGGTCCGCGGCTGTCGGATTTTCACGAGATGGGTCCCGGCGCATTTGCGAGTCTGCGTCCGTGGGTCTGACTTGCGTGCCATCCGCGATGCGCTTAACCCACAGGTACACGTATCTTAACTGTCTTAACACAATTGGCGCTTACCCTTGTCGTACTCTAATAAATACCTCACATAAGAGAATATTTTTCGTTTACTATGGTGTTTTTCTAAAACATTATATATGTATGACACAATATTCTGCACTTGTCATATTTTATATCCTACTCAACACTATCAAAATAAATATGCACCCACCCGTTTACTAGCACTACAACGTTTTATAGAATAAACAGTGTTACTCTCAAATTAAAGTAACATTATTCATATTTTATTTTAGAGTAATGTGGAGAGTACACCGTTACGGACATCTTCCACTGTGATTTTAGAGTAGATGAGCCTTTAACGTAATAGTTAAACTTATTCCCAGTCTTGCGCTGCGAGGTGCTAGCCGCTAGCGTGCCACCGACACTCTTTGGCTCCGTGCTGCTAGCACCCTGTTAGCAACCAGGAGGGAGAGGTCGCCAGAGTTAGACCATCCACAGTACTGGAAACCATATTCTAAAGCATACTGTAAAGCATACTGGAAAACTTTTGTGAGACGACATACTGGAAGTATAGAATATATAGAGTATGGTTTAGAGGATAGAATATGGTTTAGAGTATATTAGTGCGGATGGTCTTAGGGAGAAGAACTCCCGGAGTAACGAAGGGAGCTGAAGAGCATGAAGATAACCGAACAGTATAAGAAACAATAATGTTCTGTTCGATAGATCGTTCGCATGTCCTCCCCTATCTTTAATATCCGGGCTCAAGAAGGACTCACGCACGCGGCTGGACTCACGCACGCGGCCCACTGGCCATAGGCTACTGACAATCGCAGTTGCTCACATTCCCTTCATCTTAAAAATCTGCTTGCCCTCAAGCAAGGTGCCCAAGGCCGACCACGCTGACACTGCGCCACCGAACCACACGAGCGCCATGCTAAGGTAGTGTAGCAGCCTGTCCTGCAGCGGGATCATCCACAACACATAGAGGAAGCAGCTGACAACCACCAACAGCGGCCACGTAACCAGGTTACTGCTGCTGCTGGAGCTTCATGCCGGAGATGTAGAGATTATGCGCCAGGGAGTTGTTGACGCCAATCACGCAAGTGGTCAACACATCCTTGGACAGCGGCTGCACCCTCCAGAGCTTGGCGTACAGGAGGAACTCCATGCACTGCACCAGGTTGCCCTCGCAGATCTCCATCTCGCTGCTGGGAAACACCAACACCTGCAGTCCGTTGATCATGTGGACGATGCAGCGCCTCGAGCAGGTGTCGACGGAGGCCGTTGAGCATCTTGAAGATGAGCATGAACGGCACGCATCAGAACACCTTGTACTCGTTGGTGGATGAGCAAACGTCGTCGACCTGGTACACGTACCGTGGGTGCATCATGAAGGAGAGCGTGGCCACAACCACAAAAATGAATGCGTCGAGGAAGACGTCCATGTTGCGGAGCACCAGCATCCAGGTGAGCGTCTCCTCCGACTTGGCCCACACCGCGCTGACACGGGCCGAAATGGCCAATGGTGGTGACGGCCATGGTGGTACAGGTGGTTGTGGGTGCTTAGGCAGCACTAGGAGAAGCAGGATGATGATGCTGACGCGGGACTACCTGCGGGTGCGTTGGTACTCCTTGGATGCGGACAACACGCTGCCGCAGCGCCTCATCCACAAGGCCATCCACGGAGGAGTAGCCAGGCATTTTGTCGAACACCCTGCTTGTGTGGGGCATGGTGTAGCACATGTCGAACAACTTGGAGTTGGTAGCAGCGAAGGTGTTGAGCACGTCAACAAAGGAGTGCAGCTCGACGATGACGTTTGTCGGTGGTTTTGATCTGTCAGATCTCCCGACACTACTAAAGTGTTTGCGGAGTTTGAAGTTCGGTTTAGGCGCGCGGAGATTCAAGAAGGTGAAATTTAAAATGAACAGGAGACACGAAGGTTTACGTGGTTCGGGCCGTCTGAGCGTAATACCCTACTCCACGAGATGTGTTGGTATTGTATTGGATGTATGGACTCAAAGATCAGATCAGAACAGGTCAGATCAGTCTAGAGAGTGTAGAGTGAGCCTGTCCCCTATGTATCGTCGGTCTGTCCTTTTATAGTACAAGGACAGGCCGTTACAAGTTGGCCTGGCCCGACATGTGGCCCTGGCGGTTGCTAATATTGATACACATTTGATACGCTTAATTACCCTGTCGGTGGTTTGGAACCGGCAGATCTCCCGACACTACTAAAGCTTTAGAGGAGTTTGATGTTCGGTGTGGGCGCGCGGAGATTCAAGAAGGTGAATTGTAAATGACACAGGAGACGCGGAAGTTTACGTGGTTCGGGTCGCCTGAGCGTAATACCCTACTCCACGGGTGTGTTGGTGTTGTATTAGCTGTATGAGCTTGTACCGAGCGTCTATGGAGCGTGTCTGTAAACGTCGTTGGCCTGTCCTTTTATAGTATAAGGGCAGGCCGTTACAAATTAGCCTGGGCTGACATGTGGTCCCAGTGTTTACTAGTGTTGATACCTCTTCAACATGTTTAATTGCCCTTAATGACCGTGTAATGGGCTTTGACAGCACCGTTACTGGTATTAAGGTCGCCCGATTAAGTGTCATTAATATGGTATTAATGACACTTAATCGGATCTTGAAGTCCTCGATTCCCCTTTGAAGATCTGGAGCCATTGCAGGGTCTTCTGGAGGTTAGAGGGTGAAGGTCCGACGGTTGGACACGTGGCAGCACAGGAGCACGCTGTAGAGAACGGATAGTTCTGGGGTTAGCTGACACGTGTCAGCACCGGAGCTTCCCTCGGTCTGGGGTTAGATCCGGGGATGCCACTTCGGCACATAGTTTGGAGCTTCCTCCCTTGCGGGTGGTAGCTCCGGTTTGATAGTACACGTGGCGACCCTGGGGCTAACCATGTTGGAGAAGCGGGTCCGGACATGTCTGACATGTGAGCCTCCGAAGGTCTTCAAATCAAGTGGGTGACTTTCCCTTGATATCTTTGCAATACCAAGGGGTATATGGTACCCTTAATGACCGAATTACGGGCTTTGACAGCACCGTTACTGGTAATTAAGGTCGTCCGATCGTGTGTCATTAATATAGTATTAATGACATTTAATCGGGTCTTGAAGTCCTTGATTCCCCTTTGAAGATCCGGAGCCGTTGTGGAGTCTACCGGATATTTGAGGCTGAAGATCCGACGATTGGACACGTGGCAGCTCTGGAGCATACTGTGGGGAACAGATAGGTCCGGTGCCACCAAACACGTGTCAGTTCCGGAGCTTCCCTCGGTCTGGGGTTAGGTCCGGGGGTGCCATTATGGTACATAGCCCGAAGCTTCCCCCTTAGGGGCGGTAGCTCCGGTTTGATGGTACATGTGGCGACTCTGGGACTAACCATGTTGGGGAAGCGGGTCCGGTTATGTCTGACATGTGGGCCTCCGAAGCTCTTCAAATAAACTAGATGACATTTCCTTGAGGTCTTTGCAATCTCAAGGGGTATACGGTACCCTTCAAAGTCCTAGACCTCCACCATGTCCAGCGTACCCACAACGCTGAAGCCGACGAACTCTTGAAGAAAGCGTCAACCAGAGCTCCGGCTCCTGACGAAACTTTTGTCCGGAGGTTGTCAAAATCCACAGCTCAGCTTGCCGAACTGAGCGAAGGGGGCGAGATCAGCATCCCGAAGCTGACGGTCCTGATGGCCCTGTTACCATCGCAGCCATCAAGGGTCGTAGGTGCTGTCGGAAGCTCGGAGCAACCCAGCACGCAAGACTCAAATGCCCAAGTTAGCTCCGACACATGGATCTCGGAGATCCGGAGCTACTTGAAAGGCAATATCCTTTCTGACGATGATGTATCCGCTGACCGGATAGTCAGATTAGCTAAAAGATACATGTTGGTAGAAGGGGATCTCTACCGGCGCGGTGCCAACTGCGTCCTAATGCGGTGCATCACAAGGGAAGAAGGCTGCAAGCTCCTCACAGAAATCCATGGAGGCGAGTGTGGCAACCACACGTCTTCCCGCACGCTGGTCGGTAAAGCCTTCCGGCATGGCTTCTACTGGCCTACAGCACTCCAGGATGCAACTGAGCTGGTGAAGAAATGCAAAGCATGCCAATTTCATGCAAAACAAATTCACACACCGGCTCAGCCTCTACAAATGATACCTCCTACATGGCCCTTCACTGTGTGGGGGATGGGCATCTTGGGACCTTTCCCAAGAGTCGTCGGAGGTTACAAGTTCCTGTACGTCGCCATTGACAAGTTCACCAAGTGGCCGGAAGCAACTCCAGTTGTGACAATAAACAAGCAATCTATTATCAACTTTTTGCAGTCCATCGTATGCAGATTTGGAGTTCCAAACAAAATCATTACTGATAACGGGACCCAATTCACAAGCTCTGCATTTCAAGGATATTGCGAAGACCTCGGCATTCAAGTTTGCTATGCCTCTGTAGCTCACCCGACAAGCAATGGCCAGGCCGAGAGAGCAAATGCTGAAATCCTGAAAGGACTCAAAACGCACACCTATGAGCGCTTGAAAAAACATGGAGCCAACTGGATTGAAGAGTTTCCGCCCACTCTATTGGCCAACAGGACAACTCCAAACCGGTCAACTGGAGAGACACCCTTCTTCTTGGTGTACGGAGCTGAAGCAATCCTTCCTCCGGAAATCACCTTGGGGTCGCTCCGGGTCCGGACCTTCGACGAAGCCACGCAGGACCAGCTTCGGCGTGAAGACCTAGACCTCCTTGAGGAGGGAAGGTGCCAAGCAGCTGTTCGGAATGCCCGATACCGCCAATCCCTTCGGCGCTATCATCAGCGGCATGTACACAACCGACAGCTCAAGGAAGGCGATCTGGTACTACGGAGAATACAATCCGGAGAAGGGTTAAACAAACTCTCCCCCAGCTGGGAGGGACCCTTCCGAGTGATTAAAGTATCCCGTCCCGGAAGCGTTCGCTTGGCTACCGAGGATGGGACACCTATCCCAAATCCTTGGAACATTGAGCACCTCCGTAAGTTCTACACTTAATATCACGGAGGTGAGTCTGTAGTAACTTGAGGTGTATGTTATAGAGTCATTGTACTAAGTCGGGTAGTTCCTCCAGGAGAACAGCCGGACCTTTCCTAGAAGGTCCGCAGAGTTCATGCAACGCTTGTCACAGTCTCAGGACTAAAAGTGTGGCTAGCTACCCTGGGTCAAACGAGAAATGAAACACGCTTAGCCTGGTTCCGTACCCTAAGAGTGTACTTATTTCCCCTGCACCCCAGACCTATAATGAAAGACATCTTCATGTGAAACAGACTCCACGTGCATTTACTTTGTACAGGCTCAACATTTTTTATTTTTCTCTTTCTTGTCTATAACATGGATGTGCAATTCTTAAGAAATTTTAGTTCGACCGGTTCATATACGATTCGAGTTGTATTGTCGATTCTTTTGGATTCAAATATTGTTCATGGCCCACTCGCCTGAATGCCGCCAAGCCAATCTAGGGCCGGAGTGTGCTATCGACTTAGCCTGGTCAAGCACCCTAAGTACGCCACTCTACCTACACCCCGGCAGGCCGAAGTAAGGCGGGTCCAAGTACAATTGGATCCAGAAGAAAGAAGGCAATGCATTCGGTTGTATTCAGAATTGTGTTTGACCTAAAATTTTCTTGGGAATCGTAAGCCGCGACGAAGTTATAGGCAAGGAGAGAATTTTACTATTTTTCTTGGGTTCAGTGTGCAGGAAAAATAAAGAATCCACGTTGATGGAGAAAAGCCGGAGCTGACGAAGCTCCGACTCCCCCTAGGTGGCTTGTAATCGATGTTAAACATTGAAAACGAGCATCACCAGAGCAACAAGTTCCGGTAAAACTAGGGGGGCCAGCCGTCGACGCAGAATAAAAGATGGTGAGAAGACTCCACAAATGGAGTCTGCTGCTGACAAACTACGCGTTGACAAAGGTCACTGCCGGAGCTACTAAGCTCCGACACCCCGGAGGGCTAACTATCGATGCTCTACGCATTGATAGGAACTATTGCCGGGGCTACCGAGCTCCGACGATAGTCAATGCCGGAGCTTCTGAGCTCCGACAACCTCAGGGGGCCTTCACTATCGAAGACTTCGGACCTACACTCTACAAGTTCGAAGCAAACGAGTCTTTAACAAAACACAATATCCTCTTGGTACATGTTCACAATCAGATTGTGTACATCTACCAGGGGGCCAAGTGAAGACAAAAGTGTTGAAGACAAAAAAATGAAATTCATTAACAAATTGTGGATTTCATTCATCTGGAGACAAGAGATTACAAAATTGGGGAAGAAAAAGAGAGAATACAAGTGGGAGCTACAGGGATGGTCCTAGACCCTATGGAAGAATTGGGCGACCTTCTGAGCAACCTCCGACACGTTGGCTCGGGTGGCTTCACCTTCTCCTTCGACGGGACCTTCAAGCACCGGGTCCAGAGGAAATCGGGGATCCCGACTGGTGTAGCACGTCAGCACATACTCTGCGATGTTCTTCACCAGGGACTGCCCCTCAACCTCCAGCTGGTCCGCGATGACGTCACCCACTTTGGAGAGTTTGCTACCCGCCGAGCTCAACGCCTGCAATGCCAGGTCTGGCTCCGGCTCCAGATCATCCGGACGCACGGGACTGAAGCCCATCGGTGTCAGCGCGTTGTTGGCTTTGCTCAGGAACTCCCAAACCTGTAAGGAGTCCGCAGCCCTCAAGCCCTTCAGTTCTTCCAAGGATCTTTTGGCCGCCGCCAGTTCAGAATTCTCACGAGCAAGGCGCTCAACCTCTTTGGCATTCTGTTGAATCTTTTCAGCAACCTGCTTCTCGAGTTTTCTGAGCTCCTCCTCCCGGAGGTAGATCTTGTTCCAGCGGTCAACCAGATCCTTCTCCCTGCCCCTAACTTTCTTCTCCCTAGCAGCGATGGCACACTCTTGCTGGTAGAGTTCCTGCCCTCGCACCCAGGCCTTCTCCTCCTCCTCAACACAACGCTCCTCCAATTTCTTGGCGCGTTCCTCGAGACCCTTGTCAGCCAGAGCCACCTTTTTGGCGAGCTCCTCCTCCCTCTTCAAGACGTCATCCCACAGCTCTAGGAGTTTTTGCTCTTCATCTTTGAGCCTCTTCTCCCTCTCCTCAAGTGCCTACCGGCGCTTGATGAGAGTAGTGTTAATGGCTTCAAGCCTTTTTTGGCGATCATCAGCCGCACTATTAGCTACCTTGGTCTCCTCATAAATGGCCCGGGATTGAGCATCGAGGGCATGAGTGAAGCTCTCCCTATCATCCAACAATTTGCCCCAGTATTCCAGGCAGACCATCTCCTGCTTGATCCACTCCTTGTCGTCTGCCAGCCTCGACTGCGCCATCTTGGTCTCGAAGTAGAGCCGATTACGCCACCGCCTAAGGCTTTGGCGCTCCTCTTCAAGAGCCTTGCTGTCGTGGTAGAACGCCAGCTAAACATGACGCAGACTGGAGCAAGCGTTGTCAATAGACAACGACAGGGGAATAGGGTCCAGACCTGCTGGGGTCTCCTCCGCTGGTTCCAGCGGATTCTCGCTTACAAAAATTTGGTCCCACTCCACAAGAGTGGTCCCCTGAGCCTCCACGGCACTAGGGTCGTCCTCCGGGATAGCCTCAGTCGCCACCGAGGAGGGTCCTGCAGAAGAAGTTCCGACCTCCAGAAGTGGTTCCGAAGGCCCTGCCGCCAGGTCTTCATTTGCCCCATCAGGCAAGGGGCCAACGACTTCATCTGGGCACCCTGGCCCAGCAGCAGGCACCTCCGCCGTCATCACTTCCGGAGCAGGGGCCACTTTAGGCTCCGGCCTGGGCTCCTCCTCCGCTGGTGGCTCGGGTGTTGGCACCTCGACCACCATGGGTTCGAGTGCTGATGCCTCCGCAACAACCGGCCCTGAGGCCGGAGCTTCAACCTCAACCGACTTAGGTGCCGGAAGGTCTTCAACCGCAACCGGCTCTGCAGCCGGAGCTTCAGTGGCAACCGGCTCTGAGGCCAGAGCTTTGAAGGTAGCCGGCCCAACCTCCGGGACTTCAATAACCTCCGGCTCAACCGCCGGGGCTTCGACAATTTCCGGCTCTGGGGCCGGAATCACTGCTTCCTCCGGCTCAACAGCCGGAGCTTCCAACATCTCAGCATCAAGACCCGGGGCTTCAACATCCGGGACAGGTGCCGCTGGCGCATCTTCTCTCCCGTGGTCCGTCGCTACCACGGGAGTCTCGGGAGATGAGTCGAGGTCCATGACCATGAAAGCTGGCGCCAGAGCTGCCGCAGCTTCAGCCACCACTTGGGTCGGCACCGGGACAGGAGTAGAAGCCTTCGCCCTCACAGCTTCAGTCGTTGTGGCTGAGGGCGAAGCCTCACTCTTCTTCTTGGGGACGCTGCAGATGATGGATGAAGAAACTTAAAAAACAATTACTACAACAAAACAATTGTCTGAGGTAAAGATTAAAAATTACCTTGGAAGGCTTCCGCACCAGCTTGCACGGAATCTCTTTCCCAGGCGTTTTGGGCTGACCATAGCCGCCACCGGCGTGGTAGCTCCGGAAGGCCCCCTGGAACTTGTTGCAGCCGCAGGCATTTCCTTAGCCGAGGCCCCCCTCGACCGGGAAGGACCTCCGGACCCAGAGGCCTCAACTGGCCCTGGTGCTCGAGTCGCATGCCCAGAGCTGGCACCCCGGGAAGACGATGCTGCAGGTACAGCCGCCGCAGTTGTAGAAGACCTCCCCCTCCGGGGAGAAGGAGCTGCTGCACAGGATGCATGCCTGATGGACCTTCCGTCGGCATGCTTCAGCTTCCTCTTTCGGCTCGAAGGTTCGTCTGCCGGCTCCTTGCCCTTGCCGACGACTTCAGTCCTTGGCTTCGGGGCAGGGATGGAGCCACCTTCAGAAGCCCCAGGGATCACCACCCTGGAGGTCAATCTTCTCTCAAAGACACCGAGGTCGTCAAGCACCGGCATCGTCCGCCGGAGCTCCCTGCTGAACTCTACTTCCACGTTCAGAGGGAGGAAAGCTGGTGGCGGGGTCAAGTCATCACCCGCAACGTCGATGTCGTGCTGAAACTTCTTGAGGTGAAACTCCAAGGTCGCCCCCTCCATGTTGGACTTCAGTCCGGTCACGACCCGGTCGTCGTCTATCACACTGTTGAGGGCCCAAGCAAGTTTTTCTCTCCTCTTCAGCGGTGCCCACCTGTTGACCAGAAAATTGCAAAATACCGCCTGAGGAGTCAATCCTCCCTCCACACACTGGCGGATCCTGGTCAGAGCAGGGTTGAAGGCATCCGACAACACCAGAGCTTCACTCCAGACTGTAGTGTCGATGTTGGGGAGGCCTTCGGGCAGCTCCAGCTTCTCGTGCTCCTCCACCCGGATGACTATCCAGTCCTTCTTCCAATCATCCCACTTTCCAGAGGGAAACGACCGGAGGTACTTGAATGGGCACTTCTTGCGCTTCACGAAGTAGTAGAAGCCGAGGTAATCATTACTCCTACCGGTGGTATGGACGGTGAAGAAGGTCCGGAAAAGCTTAATGCAGGGGGGATGCCCACCCACATTTCACAGAAGTGGACGAAGACAGACACTAGAAGAATGGAGTGGGGCCCAAGGTGGTACAGCTGCAGACTGTAGAAGTCTAGCGGCATCAAGAAAAAGGAGGAAAAAGGTGGGATCAACCCCACCATGGCGTACGAAGAGAAGTACACCATCTCGCCGGCATGCTCCTTCTCGAACGGGAGCTCTCCCCCGGCGCAGACTAGGCGGTTGAAGAAGTCTGGGGACAACCTCATGAGGGCCCGAACCTTCTTCAGGTCACCTTCGGTCTTCAAACGGCTCTCGCGGAGACCCAACTCCATCGCGGCACAGCGAGGAAAGAGAGGAAAAGCAAGCACAAGTTGGGAGTTTGAGCGCAAGATCAGATGAGAGGCGTAAAGAACCCCAGACGGTGCACACTTTCCTTCTTAAGTAAGCCCTCGCAACGCTTGGATGGAAACCGCAGGAAAGTCGAAGATACTACTCAAAAATTTCACCCTGCCGATGACAAGAGGGCCCGGGACCACCCCGACGATCAAGTCGAGGTTCTTACCCAGGTGAACGGTTGTTATCATGGAAGGCGAGAAGCCCGAAGGCGGCGACCTGACAAGGCGTGCGGAACCGATACGATTTTCGTATCGGGAACCGGCGACCTTCAATTGCGTGAGATCCGCACGCCAAAGATCTCATTTGCCGCACCCGGGATATGCCACACGGCGAGGATTTAACTCCAAAACTATTGCCAACGGCACATCCGAAGACCTTTGAAGACTCGGCTCAGAAGTCGAAGGATGGACCCACCTCCGGCGGAGTGACTTCGCCCAAGGGGTCTTCCTCAAAGGTGGGCCCAGGGGGCCACTGTCGGTACCCTGGGTACCGTATACCCCTTGAGATTGCAAAGACCTCAAGGAAATGTCATCTACTTGATTTGAAGACCTTCGAAGGCCCACATGTCAGACATAACCGGACCCTCTTCCCCAACATGGTTAGTCCCAGGGTCACCACGTGTACCATCAAACCGGAGCTACCGCACGTAAGGGGGAAGCTCCGGGCTATGTACCATAATGGCACCCCGGACCTAACCCCAGACCGAGGGAAGCTCCGAAACTAACACGTGTCTGGTGGCACCGGACCTATCTGTTCCCCACAGTATGCTCCAGAGCTGCCACATGTCCAATCGTCGGATCTTCAGCCTCAAACATCCGGTAGACTCCACAATGGCTCTGGATCTTCAAAGGGGAATCAAGGACTTCAAGACCCGAGTAAATGTCATTAATACTATATTAATGACACACGATCGGGCGACCTTAATTACCAGTAACGGTTCTATCAAAGCCCGTAATTTGATCATTAAGGGTAATTAAGCGTATCAAATGTGTATCAATATTAGTAACCGCCAGGGCCACATGTCGGGCCAGGCCAACTTGTAACGGCATGTCCTTGTACTATAAAAGGACAGGCTGACGATACATAGGGGACAGGCTCACTCTACACTCTCTAGACTGATCTGACCTGCTCTGATCTGATCTTTGAGTCCATACATCCAATACAACACCAACACATCCCGTGGAGTAGGGTATTATGCTTAGGCGGCCCGAACCACGTAAACCTTCATGTCTCCTGTTCATTTTAAATTTAACCTTCTTGAATCTCCGTGCGCCCACACCGAACTTCAAACTTCGCAAACACTTTAGTAGTGTCGGGAGATCTGCCGGATCAAAACCACCGACAACGTTGAGGCAGAAGTCGATGAAAGCCGATGGAAGCTTCAGGGTTGGCGTTGGGCTGATGTGTTGCTTGGCAGTGATGGAGCAGGCCAGGAACTTGACGATGAATGCATGCTCGAACTCGCGGACGTGGCACTGGAAGTAGCGGTTCACGCTATTGTCGTGGCATGACTGGAGGACCTCCACGGTGACCTCCTGGAGATTGAATAGAGGCTGGTGCAGCGGTGGCTTTCTGTTGACGAGTTGGGAGCAGGAGTCATTCCCTGACGCAAACCCGGCGGAGTCGAAGACGGCATTGCGGGAGGGGGCAAAAATCATGAGGCCCGACGTGATGCCCGCGGTGCACATTTCCTCATACAGGTTGTGCGCGAGCCTGGACTTGCCAGTTATGCCCAACACGACGAGGAAGGTGAACTCCACTGCGTCCTTCTCCAACCCGCGCCCAACGAGGAAGGGACCCTTCGAGTTCTCGTCGAAGTCGATGAAGGGCCTCTGGAACACCTTGACTCGCGCCTGGTCATTGAGGACCGCGCTCCCGCACAATGCCAGGTGCCACTGGTTGTGTAGCTTGATCTGTGGCACCGTCACCGCCGGGCCACCCTCGGTGGCGCACACCCACAGAGCGGACGACTGCATGATGCAGAGCGCCCAAATCTCGAGCGAGCCCAGCAGCCCACATTCGGCATCGGCGAGACCTCAGCAGGCTTGGCGGGGACATGTACGGCGATGTTGGAGATGCGCGGTTGCTGGGCGAGGTCTTCGGAGAGGTGGCTCGCGTGTGTGGGCTTCGGTGCTGCGGGATGCTGATGTGGCTCGTGCGAAGCGGACAGGGAATCGAAGAACGTGTGGGCGTTGAGGTCCTCGATTTCGTGCTCCACGAGCTCAAGTTCGCTGGTGGCGGGGGCCAACACCTTGTAGATCTGCAGTCGCGGCAGAGGCATTGACGTCCTGGAGGCAATCGATCTCATCCGCAGCTGGAGCGGGGATTAGGACGAGCGGTGATGCAGGCCTGTTGGAGAAGCGCGGTGGCAGCACAAGGTCGACAGAGAGGTGTGCGGGCTCTGGCACTACAGGATGCTATTGTTCCTTCTCCTTGGACTCCGGGTGTTGCTTCGAATCATCAGCGACACCTGACGTGAAGGGCGCCATCTCCGCCCGCTGCAGCAGCGAGGAAACTGGATCTAGCGACCGCACGACCAGAGATTCCTGCTTGTGCGCATCAAACCGCCTGTTGAGTGTCTCCCTTTCCTCGATGAAGAACCAAGACATCTCCTCACGGAACCACTTCAACTCCTCGAGCAACAACTGCGTGTTGGAGTCTGTTGGTACCCTGCGTACCGGGTACCCCATGGTACCGCAAGAAGTGCAAGAGAGTTCCACCTGTCAAAGCTGAAGTTCTCCTCAGGCCCCACATGTCATACTACACTGGGCCCGCATCCTTCATATGGGTAGCTCCGGGGATTAACACGTGTAATGTAAGCCCAGAGCTAAACTCCCAATACAAGGAAGCTCCGCAATCAACACGTGTATAACGATCTCGGACCTAACCCCTAGCAGAGGGAAGCTCCGGTGCCGACATGCGTATAGCGGTTCCGGAGCTACCTTCCCGGAAGGGGAAGCTCCAAAGCTGCCACATGTGGAGCCTCTAAACCTTCATCACCAACGAATACACTGGCGGATCTTCTCGAGCACAGACATTCAAGGGACAGTTAAAGCATCGGTTACAAGACCTGATTACGTGTCATTAATGTTGTATTAATGACACACGATCAGAATACTGTGAATAGGGGTAATGCAGCCATTAAGGTGCGTTATCACACTATTAACCACGCTTAATGCTCATAGACAGTGTATTAGGATATTAAATACGCCAGGGCCACATGTCGGGCCAGGTAAGCATTGTAACGGTCAGTTCTTGGACTATAAAAGGGTTGACTGCACGGGGCGGATCCAAGCTGAGCCAGACACTACGCATTCTAGTGATTCTCAATACAACAACAGACACCCTGTGGAGTAGGGTATTACGCTCAAGCTGCTTGAACCACGTAAATCTCTCGTGTCACCATCTTGTTCTTGATATCTGGGTGCCCACACCAGAAAAAGAACCTCCGTGGACTACATTTGGTAGTACCGGGGGAAGTGTCGTTGCTACACTTCGACATTTGGCGCGCCAGGTAGGGGGACCCGAGATTGCAAGATGGTGGATTCCGCCGCGGGATCTTCCAACAGCAATCGCGCAGAACAACCTGCTGGAGGCAATCCCTCCAACGTGCAGCAGCCAGCGGGTGCCATTGTTCCGGCAGGCACTATGGCACCACAACCGCCATCTGTTCTGACAAACAATGATGGGCAACAAGATGGGGCATCTGCGTCGATCACTGCATCAACAAACAACAACCCTAAGCATGCACTCATTGCCGCGCGAGATCTTCTACAACACCCACCACCTCCAGGGGCACCCTAGGGTGCTATAGAACAGTGGAGAGCTGATGTTGACCATCTGGTTGCAGCTGCAGCCGCTGGCATCAGGAATCAAGGTCCTCCCCCTTCGGGGCAGGCAACAGCTCAACGTAGGACCTTATCTAGAAGACTTGGTCCTCACGTGTCACAGCACCGACGTCATGCTGCTTCTCAGCAAGTGACCTCGTTGCCTTTCAGGGCACGACACACCCACACCATCACCAGGATTCTGACTCATGACCTGCGGTCGGAACTTGATCGCCATTATAAGCAGCAGGACGGTCGCGTCCATATCGAGCATGCTCGCGAGAGGCGAGAGGCTCGGGATAACACTGCTCCTCAGGGAGTAGGAGGAGGTTGTTCTGTCCTGGCCATGGACTTACGCATGGTCAGATGGCCACATAAGTTTCGACCTCATTTATGGGAGAAATTCGACGGGACTGTCAATCCTAATGAATTTCTTTAAATTTACTCCACTGCTATACTTGCAGCGGGGGGCGATGAGGTTGTGATGGCCAACTACTTCCCAGTGGCCTTAACTTGGACCGCTAGGTTCTGGTTTAGGAGTCTCCCACCTGACTCCATCAACAGTTGGGCAGAGCTATGCCAACAGTTCACTGCTAATTTTGGGAGTTCATACACTCGATCTGACACTGAACTGGACCTTTTTGTTGTCCAGCAAAAAATGGGAGAGTCATTGCGGTCCTTTATCCAATGATTCTCTCAGGTACGCAATACCATCCCATCCACCTCGAGTGCCTCTGTTATTTTTGCATTTAGACCGGGCGTTTGGGACAAAAAGATGTTGGAGAAGCTGGCAATCAACGAAGTCACCAACGTCACGGAACTCTTCAACCTAGCAGACAAATGTGCTAAAGTTGCGGAGGGCTGTGAGATGCACTCCAAGCCAGCTCCGGAGGCCAACAAGAAGTCCTCCAAAACTAAAACCACGAAATTTGGAGGTGGCAAAAATAAAAAGAAGCCTAACGACAAAAAGAAGTCGTTGGCCGGCGCACCTACCGCTGCGGCTGCTGCAGCTCCGGGTGGTCGGAGGCCACGCCCTGAAAAACGACCTCGACCATCGTCAGAAGATGGTGGCAACTCCAAAGTGTGGTGTCCGATCCACAGGATAGACAAACATAGTTTGGAAGAATGCCGAGAGGTCCAGAACCTCGTCGAGTGCTACAACAAGCGTCGGGAAGAAGCTCCTTTCCGCGAGCGGGAAGGGAAACAAAAATTCTACGAAGCTCTGGCTGAAGAGGAGCTAGGTTTTCAGGATCCCAAGAAGGTCCTGAAAGCTGTCTACAACACCGTTGATGATGACTCTGACGTCTCTGACAACGAGCGTCGGAAGACCCTGAACACCATTTATGGTGGTTCTTGGGACATCACCTCTTGCCGCATCCTCAAGACAATGGGGGGGGACATGGCTGTTGCAGCTCCCACAGGTAGGGTGGAGCCTTGTCGGAAGTGGATGGATACTCCCATCATCTTCGATGCTTTGGATTGTCCCCGCAACATGATCAGAGCTGGCCATCTCCCGTTGATGGTGTCTCCGACCATTAACAATATCCAACTCCACCATGTAATGGTGGACGTAGGTGCAGTGCTAAACCTCATAAGCTTCGAAGCCTTCGTCAAGCTCCAGCTCAGACCTTCGGACCTTCGCCCATCTCGACCTTTTTCTGGGGTAGGTCCAAAGGCCATTACCTCTCTCGGCTCCATCACACTCCCAGTGACCTTCGGAACTCGGGAGAACTACAAAACCGAGAAGTTGGTCTTCGACGTTGCGCAGATCAGTCTGCCGTTTAACGCCATTTTTGGCAGACGAGCCTTGTACAAGTTCATGGCCGCCGCCCATTATGGTTACTTAGTGTTGAAGATGCCAACACCTACGGGCATTCTCTGGATCCGCGGAGTTCACACTGCAGGAGTCACTGCTTTAGAAGAACCCTATGAGCTTACCACAGCGCAGGAGGAAGCATCTGGTAAGGAGCCAGCTCCGAACCCTTTGAGCATTCGTCATCGAAGCTCTACCTCTGCACCCCGTGTGCAACCAAGCGGTGACACCGATGTTCCTATCAAAGTTGTCCAAATTGGTTCTGATGCTGCTCAGACTACCCGTATATCGGGAGGTCTGAACAACAAATAGGAACTCGCGCTCATCACTTTCCTCTGGGCTAATGTCGACGTGTTTGCCTGGCAACCATCGCAAATGCTTGGGATCCCTAGGGAGGTGATTGAGCACAATATGAAGATTTACCCTGACGCACGGCCTGTACACCAGAAGCCCCGGAAGTAATCAATCGAGCGACAAAACTTCATCCGATAGGAGATCAAGAAGTTGCTTGAAGGTGGTTTCATCCGGGAGGTGTTTCATCCTAAATGGATGGCAAACCCAGTCGTGGTGCCCAAGGCTGGCGGGAAGCATCAGATGTGTATCGACTACACCATCTTAAATAAGGCATGCCCAAAGGATCTATTTTCACTACCTAGAATAGATCAAATAGTGGACTCCACCTCCGGGTGTGAGCTGTTGTGTTTCTTAGATGCATATTCTGGATATCATCAAATCCAATTGTCTAATGAAGATGAAGAGCATGCTGCCTTCATAACAGTAGATGGATTGTACTGTTATACTACCATGCCCTTTAGTCTCAAAAATGCTGCTTCAACATTTGTGCGAGCTATGTACAAAACATTTGGAGAACTAATTAGAAACTTGGTGAAGGTGTATGTTGATGACATAGTCGTGAAGATCAAGAACAAGGAGTCACTCCTTGACAATTTACAAGTTGTCTTTGATAAGCTGCGCATCACGCGCACCAAGCTGAACCCGGACAAATGTGTCTTTGGGGTTAGCTCCGGGAAGATCCTAGGTTTCTTGGTGACCCACCGAGGAATTGAAACAAATTCTGCGAAGATCAAGGCTATAGAAGATATGCGGCCCCCAACCCGCATCAAGGATGTCCAGAAGTTGACTGGATGTTTAGCTGCGCTCAGCCGGTTCATCTCAAGACTGGCAGAGTGTGCACTTCCCTTCTTCAAACTCTTGAGGAAGTCTGGACCATTTTATTGGTCTGAAAAAGCAGAAAAGGCATTTCAAGAGCTGAAACAGCTCCTCACCACACTACCGATCTTGGTAGCTCTGAATCCCGGTGATACTTTACTGCTTTATATTTCTGCAACTACCAAAGTTGTCAGCATGGTCCTGGTTGCGGAAAGACCGAAGCCATGTCCAGTCCAGGAGCCCAGACCCCTCCGGGGGGGGGGGGGGGGTGTCTGGAGTTACCTAACAGCGTGTTCGGGTCCCAGCCCCAGACATGGAACCTCAAGGCGAAATGCTAGGAGATCAACCTCATTCACCTGAGGAGGTTCACCTGGCCGACCAAGATGATCTGAACCCTTCTAACGAGGTCCGGGTCGAACAAGAAATTCCGGACCCCTCTGGGAGGGTCCAAGAAGCCTAGTAAAAAGGTTCGGACCC
The DNA here is from genome assembly GCA_036927565.1 of Tuctoria greenei. Lineage (NCBI taxonomy): Eukaryota > Viridiplantae > Streptophyta > Magnoliopsida > Poales > Poaceae > Tuctoria > Tuctoria greenei. Next base: position 175,269,447 of record JAYESD010000005.1, read on the forward strand.
CTCCTGGAGGGTCCGGGTCGATGGAGAAGAAGCTTCGGGCCCCTCTGAGAGGATCCGAACCGTCCAGCACCCAATGTACTTCATCATCGAAGTACTCCATGACGCCAAAACAAGATACATTGAGGTGCATAAGATGATTTACGCAGTTCTTATTGCCTCAAGGAAGCTTCATCATTACTTCCAAGCCCACAAAATATCAATGGTAACTTCTTTTCCACTGCGTGCTATTTTGCATAACCCTAACTCTACTGGGAACATTGCAAAGTGGGCAGCGGAGCTAGCCGAGTTAGATCTCAAACTTGTTTCATGACAAGCAATCAAAAGTCAAGTTTTGGCTGACTTCATGGCGGAATGGACTCCCTCTCCATCAAACCCTAGGGGTCCCAGTGAGCAGAAACCGAAACCCAAGGTTTCGGTATTCACCAAGCCTCACTGGACTCTCAACTTCGACAGCTCTGTGCAGAAGCAAGGGGCCGGAGCTGGAATCCTTCTCCTGGCTCCGATTGGGGAGAAGGTCAAGTACATGGTTCACCTTGATTTCAAGGCGACCAACAATATGCCGAAGTATGAAGCTCTTATCTACGGACTCAAGGTGGCACTATCTTATGGTGTCAAAGAACTGTTGGTGAAAGGTGATTCACAACTCATCATCGAACAAGTCAATGGTGAATGATGCTGTAACAATCCCCAACTAGCTGCTTATCTCCTTGAAGTCCATAGGCTCCAGAAGGACTTCGAAGTCCTAGATCTCCACCAAGTTCAGCGTCAACATAATGCTGAAGTTGACAAACTCTCGACGAAGGCTTCAACCAGAGCTCCGGCTCCCTACAAAATCTTCATCCGGAGGTTTTCAAGACCAACAACTCAGCCTGCCGAACTAAGCGAAGGGGGCAAGACCAGCACCTCGAAGCTGGCAGTCCCGGTGGCCCTGTTACCATGGCATCCACCAAGGGTCGTAGGTGCTGTCGGAAGCTCCGAGCAACCCAGCACACAAGACTCAGAAGCGCAAGTTAGCTCCGATGCATGGACCTCGGAGATCCGGAGCTACTTGAAAGACAATATCCTTCCTGAAGATGGTGTATCTGCTGACCGGATTGTCGAATTGGCTAAAAGATACACGTTGGTAGAAGGGGATCTCTACCGGCGCGGTGCCAATGGCATCCTAATGCGGTGCATTGCAAAGGAAGAAGGTTGTGAGCTTCTCGTGGAAATCCATGGAGGCGAGTGTGGAAACCATGCTTCCTCCTGCATGTTGGTTGGTAAAGCCTTCCGGCGTGGCTTTTACTGGCCTACAACACTCCAGGATATGATTGAGCTAATGAAAAAATGTGAAGCTTGTCAGTTCCACGCAAAACAGATTCATACACTGGCTCAATCACTACAAATGATACCTCCTACATGTCCATTCGTTGTGTGGGGCATGGACATCTTGGGACCATTCCGAAAATTCGTCGGAGGTTACAGGTTCCTGTATGTCGCCATCGACATGTTCACCAAGAGGCCAGAAGCAACTCCAGTGGTGACAATCAACAAGAAACCCGCAATCAAGTTCTTGGAATCCATTATATGTAAATTTGGAGTTCCAAACAAAGTCATAACTGACAACGGGAACCCAATTCACAAGTGTTGCATTTCAAGAATATTGCGAAGACATCGGCATTCAACTCAGCTACGCCTCAGTAGCTCACCCAGCAAGCAATGGCCAAGCCGAGAGAGCAAATGCAGAAATCTTAAAAGGACTCAAGACGCGCACGTATGAGCGCCAGAAAAAGCATGGGGCCAACTGGATCGAGGATCTTCTATCCACATTATAGGCGAACAGGACAAATCCAAACCGGTCAACTGGGAGACTCCCTTCTTCCTGGTGTACGGAGCTGAAGCAGTCCTTCCTCCGGAGATCACCTTGGGGTCCCTCTGGGTCCGGACCTTCGACGAAGCCGCACAGGACCAGCTCCAGTGTGAAGACCTTGACCTCGTCGATGAGGGAAGGTGCCAAGCAGCTATTCGGAATGCACGTTATTGTCAAGCGCTCCAGCGCTATCATCAAAGGCATGTGCGCAACTGACAACTCAAGGAAGGCAATCTGGTGCTGCGGAAGATACTAACTCGTGAATGAATGAATAAACTTTCCCCCAGTTGGGAAGGTCCCTTCCGAGTGATCAAGGTATCCCGTCCCGGATGCGTTCGCTTAGCAACTGAGGATGGGACTCCGCTTCCTAATCCTTGGAACATCGAGCACCTCCGTAAGTTTTATGCTTAGAATAACAGAGGTGAGTCTGTAATTACACACAATGTATGTTATAGGATCGCTATACAGAGATGGGTAGGTCCTCTAGGAGAACATCCAGACCCCTCCGAGAGGGTTCGGGAAGTTCAAGTACACTTCATACAGTCACAGTACTAAAAAGTGTAACTACCTGTCCTGGGCTAGTACAATATGTATCATGCACTTAGCTTGGTCCTGCACCCTAAGAGTGTCCTTGTCTCCAATGTAATCCGGACCTATAATAAAAGACATTGTTGTGTCCACGTGCATTTATTTTTGTACAAGGCTCGATATATCAAATTATTGTTTTTATCCTTCTTGTCTATAATGAAGTTGTGCAATTCTTTTTTAGTTTTTGTCCAAGTTATTCATATGTGTTACAAGTTATATTTTTGATCTATTTGGATCTTAACATGCTGTATAGTCTACTTGCCTGAACGCCAAGCCAACATAGGTCCGGAGTGTGCTATCGACTTAGCCTAGTTCTGCACCCTAAGTACGCCACTCTACCTACACCCCGACAGGCCTCAGTAGGGTGAGTACTAAAAAAGCATATAGGTCCGGAAAGATTACATCAATATGCTTGTTACCATATCGAGTTCCTTAGGATTTGAAACTCAAATCAGAATGATAAGTCACAAACGAATTATAGATAAGAGGACGAATTTTACTCTTTCTTTAATGTGCAGGAAAATTAGAAACTCATAGTGATGGTGGACGACGCCGGGGCTACTAAGTTTCGACATCCTCCAAGGGGCCCGCTATAGACGTTTAATATGTTGACAGTGGGTGGCCTCGGAGCTACGAAGCTTTGACAACCCTTGGGGCCGACTTTCAATGACTCGTGCATTGACATCGGACGCTACCATACCTATCAAGCTCCGATAAATCCTAGGGGGCCCGCCATCGATGTGTGATATGTTGATGGTAGGTGCCGTCAGAGCTATCAAGCTCTGATAACCCCAGGGGACCAGCCGTCGACGTATCGGAGATAAAGACTTCAGACCTAAAGTCTACAAGTTCGAACCATTCAAGTCATCAACATACTGTCAAATCCTTTTGGTACATGTACATACTTGAATTGTGCACATATACCAGGGGGCCAACAAGACATAGCACAGTATATTGAAGACAAGACAACAATAAAGTGAAATAAAGTGAAATTCATGGCAAAGTGGATTTCATTAATTCGAAGCACTGGATTACAAAATTGGGATTACAGCAGAAGGCAAAAGGAAAAAGTCCTAGCTGCTGGAGGATCTGAGTCCTACGGAAGAATGAGGTGACATCCTTAGCAACTCCTTGGATGCTGGCCCTGGCGGCATCTTCCTCTTCAACAACGGGACCTTGGAGAACCGAGTCCAGAGAGAATTGGGGATGTTGGCTCACATAACACGTCAGCACATACTCTGCAATGTTCGTAGCCAAAGATTTCCCCTCTGTCTCCAACTGGTCCGCAATGACGTCGCCCATCACGTCAAGTTTGCCGCCAGCAGCATTGAGGGCCACTAGCACTCGGTCCAAGTCAAGCTCTGGATTGTCCGGACGTACAAGACTGAAGCCTAGTGGCGTCAGCGCATCGTTGGCTCGCCCCAAGAAGTCCCACACTTGAATGGACTCCGTCTCCTTCAAGCTCTGCAGCTCCTCCAGTGACTTTCGGGCGGCCGCAAGCTCTGAACCTTCTCGAGTGAGGCGCTCGACCAATTTGGCATGCTGCTGCGTATTCTTAGCAACTTGCTTCTCGCGATCGGTCAGCTCCGTCTCCCAGAGGTGGATGCGATTCTGCCTTTCTGCCAGGTTTTTTTCCCTGCCTCTCACTTTCCCTTCCCTGGTGGCAACATCAGCTTCTCTTTTCGAGAGCTCTTGCCCCAGTTTCCAGTATTTCTTCTTTTCCTCTTTACTCCATAGATCCAGCTTTTTGCTGCGATTTGCCAAATTCTGTTCACCCAAAGTCAATTTTTGGGTGACCTCCGCCTCTCTCTTCAAAATATCCTCCTGCTGCCCCAGGAGCTTCTCTTCCCTCGCCTCAAGGTCCGCTCGGCGCTTCAGGAGAACCTCGTTCAATTCATTGAGGTTTTCATGATGCTCATTAGTAGCATCACGCCTCTCCTTGGCTTGCTCAAGGATCTCCCTAGAGTTAGCATCGAGCGCCCTAATGGCAGCTTCCTTCTCCTCCAACAACTTGTCCCAGTATTCCAACCGGGCCTTTTCCCTCTTGATCCACTCCTTCTGGTCAGCAAGTCTTGTCTGAGCAAGCCTGGTCTCAAAATGGAGCCTGTTACGCCAAGGCCTTAAGGTGTTGCGCTCCTCCTCCAGGTCTTTGTTCTCATGATCGAAGGCGAGCTGGACTTGCCAGAGGCTCGAGCAGGCATTGTCTATGTACAACGCTAGAGGGATAGGCTCCGGGTCTACTGGGGTCAATTCCGCTAACTCTAGAGGGTTTTCCATAAGAAAAATAGGGTCCCACTCTACAGGAGTGGTCCCCTGAGCTTCTGCAGCACTAGGGCCGCTCTCTAGAAGCCCTTCAGAGGCAGCAGAGGAAGAACCCACTGGGGGAACTCCTACCTCCGGACTGGAAGTCTAAGGCGCTGCTTCCAGGTCTTCAATTACCGGCTCCGAGGGTGGAGAACCTGCCGCTACCTCTTCATGCTGCTCCGGCTCTGGTCCAGACACCTCCGGGGCAGCAACCTCCGGGGCAACGGTGGAGGCTTCATCCGATGCCTCTACCACCGCTGGATCAGGAGCTGACACATCATCCACTTCCGGCTCGGCCACTGGAACTTCAAGCCTTTACGTCTCAACAGTCGGACCTTCAATAACTTCTGGCCAAATGGCCGGAGCTTCAACCATCTCTGGCTCGGTGGCCGGGGATTCAGTTGCCTCTGGCTCAGCGACCAGGGCTTCGATGACTTTCGGCTCAAAGGCCGGAGCTTCGGACATCTCTGCCTCCGGTACTGGAGCATCAGCCTTCGGCACCGTTGCTAGAGGTATATATTCAACTTCTCCCTCGTGGTCCGATGCTATCACGGGAGCTTCCGGCAAGGACTCTGAATCCAACTGCACGACAGCTGGCGCTGAAGCTGTCGTGACTTCTGCCACCACTTGAGGAGGAGGCTCGGTGATCGAAGCCAAAGCTTCAGCATGCGCAGCCACAATAGTTTTAGCAGATGAAGAAGTACCTAACTCCTTTCTCGATACCCTGAAAATAAAGGGATGAGAAGACACAACAAAAACAAGATCAGCATTTTAAGGCGAGCACATGATGCTTACCTAGGGATGCTACCGTCCCAGTCGCCGCGGAACCTCTTCTTCTGAGGCCCGGAGCCAGAGCCCACCAAGTCTGGTGAGACAACAACTTCGGACCTTAGCTGGGGACCACTCGCGACAGTCGGAGTCTTCTCGGCCGGAACTTCTCTTGGTCGGGAAGAGCTTCCCGGCCTGGAGCTCTTAGCCAGCACTGAGGCCGGTGTTGACCGTCCTGAGCTAGTGCATCTCGGAGATGCCTGCACTAGAGAAGTAGTAGCCGTAGAAGACCTCCCTCGCCGAGGAGAAGGGGCCGCGATAGAAGGAGCAGGCCTAATGGACCTCCCATCAGCATACTTCAGCTTCCTCTTCCAGCTAGAAGGTTCGGCCGACTCCTTGCCCTTACCCTTGCCGATGTCTTCAACCCTCTGGCTCAGGGCAGAGGCGGGCACTCCTTCAGAAGCTCCGGAGATCATGATCTTGGAGGTCCGACGCCTCTCCACCTCACCAAGGTCATCAAGCGCCGACATCTTCCTCCGGAGCTCTCTGCTGAACTCTGGCTCCATGTTCAGAGGAAGGAAAGCAACCGACGGAACCAAGTTGTCGCCTTCGACGTCTATCCCATGCTTAAATTTCTTGAGATGAAGCTTCAGAGCTTCGTCATCCAAGTTGGACTTCAGACCGGTTTCAATCCGATCGTCATCCATCATGCTGTTGAGAGCCCAAACGAGCTTCTCTCTCTTCTTCAACGGAGCCCACCTATTCACCAAGAAATTTCCGAAGACAATCTGGGGGGTTACTCCACCCTCCACGCATTCTCGTATCCTAGTAAGGACAGGGTTAAAGGCATTCGACAGCTCCGGAACTACACCCCAGGCGTCGGTATCAATGTTGAGGAGTCCTGGGGCAGCTCCAACCTTTCATGCTCCTCCACTGCAATGATGACCCAGTCCTTCTTCCAGTCATCCCATTTGCCGGAAGGGAATGACTTCAAGTACTTGAAGAGGCAGTTCTTGCGCTTCACGAAATAGTAGAAGCCAAGAAGCTCAGTCCCCTTTGCCGGTGGTGTGGACCGTGAAGAACGTACGGAACAACTCAATGCAAGGGGGAACAACCACCCATATCACAGAAGTAGATGAAGGTTGCCACTAACAGAAGAGAATGGGGGCCAAGATGATACAACTGAAGATCGTAGAAGTCCAGCAGCATTAAGAGAAAGCTTGAAAAAGGTGGGATCAATCCCACCATGGCATACGCTGAAAAGTACACCATGTTGCCATTACGCTCCTTCTTGAATGGGAGCTTGCCGGCGCGGATCAGGTGGCTGAAGGAGTCACTGGACCACCCCATATAGGTCCGAACCTTCATCAGATCATCCTTGCTCTTGAGGCGGCTCTTGGGAAGACCCAACTCCATCGCGGCAAAGTGGAGCAAAGCAAAGGAAAGCTAGGCGGAGTTTGGGAGGCTCTGAGCGCGAGTTTGATCGAAAGCGTAAAGAGTCCTCAAAACGCACATATTTTCCTTCTTAAGTAAGCCTCCGCGACACTTGGATGGAAACCGCAACAAGAGTGGGGTCACATCTCAAAAATCTACTCCGTCCATGACAAATGGGCCCGAGGCCACCCCGACGAAGAGATCGAGGCCATTACCCCAGGTGAACTATTGTCATGATGGGCGGCGGGAAACCCAAAGGCGACACCCTGACAAGGTGCTTGGAACCGATACGATTTTTGTATTGGGAACTAGCGACCTTCGGTTGCATGAGATCCACACTCAAAGATCTCATATGCCGCATTCATAACAAGCCACGCGGCGATGGTTTAATCTCGGACCATCGCACCAACAACACATCAGAAGACTTTCAAAGTTGAAGTGCGAGAATCGAGGATGGCCCCACCTCCGGTGGAACAACTTAACCCAAAGGGTTTCTCCCAGAGGTGGGCCAGGGGGCCACTGTCGGTACCCGTCGTATCGGGTACCTCACGGTACCACAAGAAGTGCAAGAGAGTTCCACCTGTCAAAGTTGAAGGTCTCCTCAGGCCCCACACGTCATACTACACCGGGCTCGCATCCCTCATATAGGTAGCTCCAGTGATTGACACGTGTAATGTAAGTCCGGAGCTAAACTCCCAATACAGGAAAGCTCCGCAATCAACACGTCTATAACGATCTCGGACCTAACCCCCAGCAGAGGGAAGCTCTGGTGCCGACACGCATATAGCGGTTCCGGAGCTACCTCCCCGCAAGGGGAAGCTCTGAAGCTGCCACGTGTGGAGCCTCCGGATCTTCATCACCAACGAGTACATTGGTGGATCACCTCCAGCACAGACATTCAAGGGACAGTTAAAGCGTCAGTTACAAGACCTGATTACATGTCATTAATGCTGTATTAATGACACACGATCAGAATACTGTTAATATGGGTAACGCAGCCATTAAGGCGCATTATCACACTTAACCACACTTAATGCTCATAGACAGTGTACTAGGCTATTAAATACGCCAGGGCCACATGTCGGGCCCGATAAGCATTGTAACGGTCAGTCCTTGGACTATAAAAGGGTTGACCGCACGGGGCAGATCCAAGCTGAGCCAGACACTACGCTTCCTAGTGATTCTCAATACAACAATACACACCCCGTGGAGTAGGGTATTACTCTCAGGCGGCCCGAACCACGTAAATCTCTCGTGTCACCATCTTGTTCTTGATCTCTGTGTGCCCCAACTGAAACAAGAACCTCCGCGGGCTACATTTGATAGTACCGGGGGAAGTGTCGTTGCTACACTTCGACAGAGTCCATTCGAGAATCGTAGCTCTGATACCAATTGTTAGCAACCCAGGAGGGAGAGGTCGCCGGAGTTGGAGAGAAGAACTCCCGGAGCAATGAAGGAAACCGAAGAGGAAGAAGATGACCGAACAGTATAAGAAACAATAATGTTCTATTCTATAGATCATTCTCATGCCCTCTCCTACCTTTAATACCTGGGCCCGAGAAGGACTCACGCATGCGGCCGTACTCACGCACGCACGCGGCCCACTGACCATAGGCTACTGACAATAGCAGTTGCTGACATACACTATCGTGAATCGCCACTCCAAGGTCCAAGCTTTAGGCGGGGTTCGATTGTGACGATGGCTCCAGATCGAGCGTGTCAGACGGGAAGGTCGACCGTACGTCGACATAAGGTGCAGTGACGATTCGACGAGACGAGTACTTATCAATATAGGTGGCCATATGGGTCGGGCCAGATGGGCCGACACGAAAGCTCGCAAAAAAAGTACGACCCGAAAAAATTGGGCTCGGGCCCGCCCGAAGCCCGGTGCGGGCTGAGACCGAGCCTTGACATCCGGCCCATCGGGCTTGTCAGCACGGCCCGTTTAGGCCCGGGACGCCTGGCCCGTCGGGCTGGCCCGACCCGTTAGACCCGAATGATGATTTTTCCACTATTTTTAGTGTATTTTAACTAAAAAGGTCCACAAACTGACCCAACGCGGCACTGCCGGGTTATGACCCGGCACGGCCCAACACGCTTATATGAATTCGGGTTGTGTCCGAACCTGGACTCCCGGTCCGCAGGCCGGCAGCCGGCCCAGCACGGCTCGACCTTTTCCGAATCGTGCCAGGCAGAGTCTTTAAGGCCCAAGCCCGGCCGAGCCCGGACCGGGTCGGTGCTGCACGGCCCGTTGGCCACCTATACTTGTCAACAAGATAGGAAAGACTCACCCAAGACCCGACGGTCCCAACATCACCCGCGGGTGTTGATGCCGGTCACAGATTCACAATTTTCATTATCCATCCGTCGCCTCCCTCATCTCGAGTAGGTCATTGCTCTATCCCAAGTGAACCCAACCTATTATTATTCCATGCCCGCGCGTTAATTGAAACTAAGGGCTAGCAACATGCAGGTCCACGCGCCAGGTGAGCTCCCTCCCTAGCTATCCATCCGTTGACTTGGGCATTTCAATGTTCGGCGCAATTAAAATGAAGCTCTTCTGAAACTGGCAAGTTTCGCTGCTCCACTGAGATGATTTTTATGAGATTTAAATCTTCGTTCTTTTTAGAGACTGAATTTATTATATTTCAAAATCTCAACCGGATGCGATGTAGTATTTCTATGCCGTGCTGATCTTCACGGTCAACAAATATACTTGGATTCATTCGCAAAAAAAAAATACTTAGATTAAATAATACCACCACTTATTTGAGTGACAAGTCAAAATTAAGCACGTATTCTACGCCTTGCCGACTGGGTTTTGGCGTGTATAAGTATAACATGCCACTCTCATTCTTAGAGGCTAGCTAGCGCATTCCCATCCGGTACTCTTTCTTGTTTTTATTTTTCTCAACTTGGGGACACAAAGTCGGACAAGTTGGGGCATTGTTTTTGTGAGCCGTTCCGAAGTCTGACCCGCAACCTGCACCAGATGTTTCATGGACTATGATCATTACTTGTGGGTCAACAAACGTAAAGAATACTAAGCGCCTGGGCTTGATTGCTTTCAAATTTGATGTTATAATAAGTTAATTACATGTGGACTTGCATCATGGCCTTGTGGGTGGAGTGCTTACCTTTTTAAATTTTGATGGCTTGCTCTGACCGTAAGCAAAGTATCGCAGAGCAATGTACTTTCAGGGGTCTTCTCAGCTAAGCTATGTACTACTATGTACAAGACTTTTTTCTTAGATAGTGACATGTGAGCTTCACTTTAATCTGCCCGTTGGTTTCTTTTATTGCGGGCCAACTTCCATATGCTCCTCTAGTTGGAAGAAATTGTCCAGTTTTTTCTTAGAACAAAAGTGTATTGTATTTATCCAGAATATGTTAAATAATGTTATTAAATTCGAAAATGTAAATTGAAATACACACACATATACATTGGTTGCAAAACAACGCCTGATTCATCATGTCGTTTCCTAAGCTTCTGTAACCAGAAGAAGTACAGTGCCATCATCAGATGGGACCTCGAGCCATGAGCGGAACTACAAGGTATGGCCGGTTGGCGTGGCATACCCTGTGGCCCCACGGATGGAACGAATCAGCTACCGAACGAACGAGCAAGGAATCGAGGCAAAGTGCCAAACACACCCATGAAGCAGAAAAAAAATGAAGTGGCCAATGGACCGAGCAAACGGACGACGCAACAAGTAATTGCTCTTGATGGCATGGAGTATGGCATGGCAGGAGAGATAAAATGACCCAAGGATAAGAACGAATGTGATTAGCTACAGAAATAAAGGGACAAGGCATTTGCCTTAGCGGTGAAGCTCAGATTATTCACTCATCAAAAAAATATTTGTTTTTTTATAGTATTTACCGTTTAATACTAATTTTCTCTTGAACTAAATTATTTTCTAAAACTCAAGTACATTATATTTCTTCTCAATCCATGTCTTATTTGAATTCATATGCATTCTCTTAAGTAAGCCTATAAACTTAATCATTGCTTCGTGCAGGTGCTGCAAATGAATTTAGCTCAACACAATATATTCAACACAAGGATTTAGTTAAAACATCTAGCAAAATCTATTCCCTCATAAAAGCAAAAAAAATGTATATACGACAACAACACAAAGAGTATTTTAGAGAAAAATAATGAAATATTCTAATGACATTCACGACAATGGAAAGTTCGGGTAACATCTCCACACATAATACGATGATCAAATCAACTTTTTGGGATGGCACAAACTCAATTACGAAAATATATAATTTAAGATTTATTATGTTTTTTACTGCTTGTATACACTGCTACAATAAGCCTCATCACAGGCGGCTCCAAACCTATTATCACAGACGGCTTTTAAAACCGCCTGAAACGAAGAGTCTGTGATAATCCGCAATTTAACAGGCGGAGAAGTGAAACCGCCTGTGAAGACTAATTATCATAGGCGGTTCTTCACTTAGGCTAGCTGCCTGTGAAGACAGATTATCATAGGCGGTTCTTTACTTAGGCTAGCCGTCTGTGAAAATACTTTATCACAGACAGGTCGTGCAGCATATATAACCGTTTGTGATAAACGTCTTATCACAGACGGTTATTGAAGCATAACTAACCGCCTATGATAATGAGTCTTCACAGGCGGGTATTGAAGCATAACTAACCGCCAATGATAATGTGTCTTCACAGGCGGGTTTTGAAGCATAACTAACCGTCTATGATAATGTGTCTTCACAGGTGGATTTTGAAGCATAACTAACCGTCTATGATAATGTATTTTCACAGATGGGTATTGAAGCATAACTAACCGTCAATGATAATGTGTCTTCACAGACGGTTATTGAAGCATAACTAACCGTCAATGATAATGGTGTTATCACAGACGGAGTTTACCTACATCAGCCGTCTGTGAAGACCCTTTAACGCAGTCGGTTTCTACCATAACAGTCACCGCATGTGAAAATTAGGTTATCACAGATGTTTCTTTACTTGTATCTAGCCGCCTGTGATAATTGTTTTTCACAGCCATGCCTAGCCGTTGGTTAATAACCGCCTGTGATAAGGTATAACCTATTCAGTACTACTGCTGTTATTTCTAATTTCCAGGTCAATTCAATATAATCACAGAACAAAAAACAACAATATCATCACAGAACAAAAGTCAACAATATTATCATCACAGAAGTCAATTTCACTAAAACAATATATATATGTACGAGTTACAGATACAATTCATCTCAAAGTTCACAAGTTTTCACTAAAAACTGTTTAAATTGGCATAGTCTCAAAGTTCTGGCACATCAGCTGCTGAACCATTCTTATCAAAGATCTTCCCCTTTTTTGCAAAATTTCGCGACGCATGAACTGACAGAGTTCAGAAGCAATCCTGTCGGCTCCTCCATCAGGAATACTTCTACAAACCAGCCATTCTTCGTTTAGATTCTTCTTGTGCTGCAATATAACACATAACAAGGTTTAGAATGTGTTGGTTTGAACAATCTCAAAGTATAGATCAAAGTGAGAGTATACAGGAATTTAGTTGGTATTTTTGGAGCAGTTGTACTATGAGCAAATGAATTTTGAAGTTGGAATTAAAATATGAAAATAATGTTTCTGGTAATATTGAACAGCAGAGAATATAAGCATTAAACTATGCTAGTTACAATGAAAATGAAACACAAAAGTAAGAAAATAAGGTATCGACATTAAGGATAACTTACATCCTCACGATTGACTCTATATACGCTGGCGGTCCGAAGATGCTCGCATACATAATACCCGCATAAGACACTACCAGCAGGCTGCTTCGGACAAGCATAATACGCTTTAATGTCCAATGCATTCGTATTAGGAGGTCTCTAACCGCCAAGCTCCGCGTAAAACTGCCAAGCGTTGTAATACAAGAAATGTCATATAAAACTTGTCAACACATTCTAAATGTGCGTAAATTAAAATTATTGAATAAACGTACTTTTTCAAAATGGAAAGGAAATCTTTGTAACGATCTGGTGGGTAATCGGCCGAGTCCAAGACTGTTGCCATTCCCTGTGTTGGCTTGATGAAGATCATTATGTAGTGATTACTGCAAACATACAAATACACGTATTAACAATTACCAATAATTGCTATTTCAATGTCATGTGTCGAACTTACTCGAAGTGGTACGGAGCCTTTACGAGGTCCTTGCCGTCTCTAACAAAGTTAAACATCGCATGTCCTATGTAAGCTGCAACTTCTGTCTTTCTATCCTTCTTAAGTTTTGCAATTGCTCTTTCAAAATCTTTTTTTTTCATGTGTTTGTACTGGCTTGATTCTCGATTCGCCTGGACGTCGAATAGCGACTTTGCAATCCTACTAGGGTCAAGGATACCTATCTTGCGCGCCAACTTTTCATTATCCATGTATTGCATCCTATTGAAGAAGTCCAGAATTGTTATAATCTCATGAAATGCGTATGCGTGTAGTAAGAAAAGCAAATACAAAATATTAGAGCACTTACAAGCACCAGACGAGCAGCAGGTTGATATCGAGCATGCCCCGATGGAAAAGGGAAAGCAACTCTTCAAATAAAATGACTCGTTTATCTACTCCAGTGCTCCAAAATGCTTCTTTTGGAATACAAAATGTGACGCAATTAAGACCAAATTTTGTGCTGGCAGTGATGTACCACTCATGCATTCTTCTGAGTTGGACGGGTTGTTTGCTAAGTTGTACGGATGTCATGAACGGCTTCCCATTCTCAAATTTAGGAGGAACATCCTCAAGCTTGTATATTGGAACTCCTGGTTTAACTAAAGCCGTCCGCCGATTATACATGACACCGTCTTCTTCCCACTCCTCGATATCTTCTAATGCTGGCTCATGAGAAGAACGAGATGCACTCGATTTTCTAATATTTTCCTTCATAGCTTCCAAATACTTTGACACTTCTGATGAAGGTTTATTAATTTCGTATGAGCTAACTTTGATAGGCACTGATGATCGAGGAGTAGTCGTCGGAAGTTGGACACTGGCTTGTTGTTGAACCTGTTGTTCAACTGATTGCTCTTTACTGCCAGCAGTTGGCTCTAGTACTACTTCATGCTGTTGCTCAACTAGTTGCTCTTTACTAGCAACAGCTTGCTCTGGTACTGCTTGAAGTTGTTGTCCAACTTGTTGCTCTTGGATATCATCCTTGCTGAGACATAGGGGGAGTGGATCTTCCAGGACTAGGAGTGGATCTTCATGCACTTTCGCCTTAGAAGATGGGGTTGCAGTATTTGGAGATGCGACGGGGCTAGAAATTGGCTCATCGTCCAACGCGATATCGCGTCGGTGCCAAAGGATTAATTGGTTGACAGCCTGCCCCAGAGTCGCGATCCCCTCAGGTGTGACGTTGTCTATTTCATAATCTTCATAATCATTATCAATGATCTGAAGAACTTGCACCACAGAATAATACAACGGAAGTGGATTCCCGTTGAAGTCACGATCATGCTTTGCCATAGCAGTGGCAACCTGTTTGGTTTTGTTCCCTGCTCTGCCTATCGGGACAAGAAGACGACAAGATTTGTCGTTAGCAATATCATCGACAGGGAACTTATGGGCTGACCCTGAGCCTGGCACGGAACCAACGCTGCTAGGGTAGGCAGTTGGAGATACTAATTGCTCCTTTTGCACCGGAACCATCATTGTACTCGGTGCCACTAATTGTCCTAATTGTCTAAGTTGTTCCATTATTTCTTGCATATTTTCTTTGACCTTTTGAGCAATCGTTTCATCAAGTGTTTTCTTAAACTTCTCACGTCTTCTATATGTGTCTTTATCTTTAGGGAAACCATCTAGCCAAGACATTTGAGAAGAGACCGCTCGAACCCGTCTGCTGTGTTCAGGGTTTCCTAAGATAGCGGTAAGTTGGTCATTCTCCATCTTCGGCTTGAAGAGACCCTTCTGTTTCTTTTCAATTACTTCTTTCATTTTATCCTCTACTTCATTCAGAGAGTCGGGCTTTTCAAGTTTGCCCTCGCTGGTCAAACCTGACCGAGCAAAGACCCAGCGTTGAGTTCGCTCATCGCACCCTTCTAATGGGTGAGGATTGCCCTTACTAAGAATTTTGTCTAATATCTTATTCCATTTCTAGACTTTGGGGGCATATCCAGCAGACCCCAAGCGATGATGGTATTTGTTCTTCTTTGCAAGCTCTGACCTAGTTGCACTTAGAGCTTTAGCATCAGGTGTGCTCTTTTGACGAACAAACTCTTGCCACTGAGCTTGTGTGATTTTTCCCATCTTCCTCGGGCTAGGGACCTTATCGGCCTTAACATAAGCATTCATTTCACTCTTCCAGCATCGAAACTTCTTGCCGCAAGAGACCATTGTTGCTTTCTTTACAGCTTCTTCTGTGCCTTTCGGGAACTTGAATTGTTTCTTTATCTTTTCCCACAACTCATTCTTGGTCTGCTCGGGTAATTTCCTCCAATTCTCGGTTGTGATCGGCACAACCTCCCTAACAAGAAAACTGAATGCATTACGATACTTGGTAACTGAATCCAGTGGTTCTTGGGGAAGCCCACCTGGACCGACCCTTGTTATGTACATGATGCGGTCCAATGCACCCTTATTGGGACCTCGTTGCCCTCGTTTCCGCTTGAGTGAAGCTGAGGATTCATCCATTGGAGAACCTTTTGCGGTTTTAAGAGCCGATGTCACCTCATTGTATTCGAGATTAATCTAGGTAGAAAAAAATTATAAGACTTCATATACTTGACAACCAACATTAACTTGAACTGCTGAAGTTAAGATCCGTGATCCATACCTCGTCGGCAGGATCATATTTCGGGTCTAGATCCACTGAAGTCTTTTTAATTTTTATATTCAGAAAAGGATCCGAAGGACTGTGATAGGAGCATGAACTGTTGGAGTCAGTAAACTCCATATTGTTTTCTTTGTTGTTACTATCAGGACCAGTCTTCTTAGGGCTTTCCATGCTAGATCTAATAAGACAAAAAATCTAATAAATGACATATTAACTCTACATGAAGTGTTGCATGAAGAAAAAGATGGAAGCATTCTAGGATTTGATAAGGCATTCTAGGGTTTAAGGCGACTGACCAAAAGGTTCCTATACATTGCGAGGGTGACAAGCATGTACCAATGGCAATTTTATCTTTTTATTCTAAATAGGCTAGCTTCGTTCAGAGTGGCGACCACGTTCTTGAGGTTTACTAGGCGGCGCCTAGCTCCGGACCTATAACTGATCAAGCAAGGGACAAAAAGCAAATCCCCGCACAGCTCCTACCTAGCTTAGAGGGCATTATCGTCCCCGCTCTCAAGTTTCCTCTTATTCCCTGTCACTGATTCTTCTACCTACTGAATGAAAAACAACATGCTGATGCGTACTTGTGCAGATGCAGTGCCTAGAAGAGACTGATAGCAACAGCAGCAACTAGCAAGCTCACTTTACACCGACAACCCAAGGCATAACTTAGTCAAAATTAGTCAAGTATAGCTATATCTAATGTAACTTAGCCAAAATTAGCCAAATTTGCTCAACATAACCAAATATAGCTAAATCTTGCCCAGCATAGTCAAACATGCTTGATTATGCTTTAGTTAGCTAAATTTGGTCATATTTAAAACAAATTTTCTGAATTTTGGCTCAATTAAGTAAATTTAGCCAAAACACATTTTTCAAGTTATATAGGTCTTCATATGCTCAGACTCCATCGCCACACCTAGTGGTACCTAGATATGGGCGTGAGGATGCTCCTGACATCACAAATGAGTTGGCCAACAACTTGTTTAGCTTCAGAGCTAAATATAGCATAAATTTGGTAGCTCAGATTAGGTACAATTGCTCAAATGAAGCTGATGAAGCCACAAGTGCATACATCTTTGGTAGCACAGATTATCTACAATTGCTCAAATGAAACTTAGAGAAATAAAAGCAAACTTAGTCAAACTTAGTCTAGCATAGCTAACTCTAAGCAAAAGTAGCCAAATATAGCTAAATATAACATAACTTAGTCAAAATTAGTCAAGTATAACTATATCTAATGTAACTTAGCCAAAATTAGCCAAATTTGGTCAACTTAACCAAATATAGCTAAATCTTGCCCCTAATAGAGAATTATGTGGCATATGCAAGGCCAATGACAGAAATAGGGAATATACTGCTGTTACTAGAGTCTAGAATCACGTTTACCACTAATGTGTCAGAACAGTTTCAGACACACAGAACCAACTACCAATTTATCGTGATATAACCATCCACGACGAAGGGAGTAACTCCTATTCATTCGAACTTGACAGTTTTATCTCTGCAAACTACCAGAAGATGAAATGCTACTGATATCACAGTTTCAGACAAACAAAACCAACTACCAATTTATCGTGATATAACCATCCACATAAATCTTTCCCCATCGAACCCTAACCAAAGATGCCACCGAACTTGACAGTTTTTCGAATTCCACCGAACCCTAACCAAGGATGCCTACAATTTTCTAATTCTCGAACCCTAACCAAGGATATGCAAGGCGGCAGCGAGGGCGGGGAGGAAGGCAGCACGACGAAGGAGGATGGAAGGTTGAAGGGTTTAGGGTTTACCTTGAAGCTCGGCGGCGACGGCAATGGCTTCACTCGACGTACCTGGAAGTGAGGAGGGCGAAGCTCAACAGCGACGGCGAAGCTCGGCGACGGCGAAGCTCGGCGGCGTACCTGGAAGTGAAGAGGGCGAACACTTGGCGGCAAACGAAATTTTGGCAGCCTAACGGCGTCTAAGTGTTTCACCCAGGTTAGGTTTTTCCAATGCTGCCGAGGGGTATATATAGACTCACATTTTCTCAGGCGGATTTTAAGTATCGACCGTCTAAGAAGATTGTTACCTCAGTCGGATTTTACTTACCAACCGTCTGAGAAGATACAATTATCTCAGGCGGTTGGTTAGTAACACCCGCCTGAGATAAACATGGGCCTGTGAAGATATTTACTTCTTCTTAATTAATATGTGTTCATTATAATTTGATGAACGCCTACATAAAGACCCCTCACCAACCGTGCGCGACCTTTCTTTTCCCCGAGGCGCGACCTTTCAATGTGTGGTAAACCAACTGCTCCATCTTCCACTCCGCGCGGCCTTAAAGACGCGCTATCGCTCACAAGCGCATTGCTCACTTTGAATCCTCTTGTTTGCTTCGTCTTCCTCTGCTCCGACGACCCAACACCACTATGGCCGACCTTCCGCCGCCAAGCCCTTCGAGGGAGCCACCTTACAAGAAACTATGTTGCAACTCCCCCGAGAAGATCAACACTGAGCAGCGCCTCCTCATGGCGCGAGAGGCGGACAACAATACGTCTCACGCCATGAGTACCTTGGGGCTGGGTACCCTTCCAGAGTATACTGGAATGGGTACCATGGGCCACTACCTCTACGCCCTCACGGGGGTGGCTGATCGTCTCGACATTCTGTTCGCGACGATGGCCCAGGTTCTTGGCCCCGAGGGCCGTAGAACGCTGGTGAAGGCGACGGCTAGCAACCTCGGGGTTGCACCGCCGGTGCAGCCGGTGCAGCCGGTGCAACCGATGCAGCCGGTGCAGCCGGCCCTGTCTCCTGTTGCACCGGTGCCGGAGTCGCCGCCGGAGGACGAGGAGGAGGAGGAGGAAGAGGAGTAGGAGTAGGATTTAATTAGTTTTTCTTTTTGTTGTTCTTAGTTGCTTCTGTTTTGTAAATATTGTTAATGAATGAAATCTATCTTTGTTCATCTATGTGATTGAATATTACTTGTGTATCTTGTGTGTTCTTGTGTAAATATTGTGCATCTTGTATGTTTTTCAACTGTGTGAATGAATGAATGTGTAGTGTGTTTATCGTTAATTAGAATTTCACGTCTGAGAAGAAGGTTATCTCAGGCGGTTGTTAAGTAATACCCGCCTGAGATAAATATATTTTCAGGCGGTTGGTAAGTACCAACCGCCTGTGAAGATATTTACCTCTTCTTAATTAATATTCTTGATTAATGTGGTCCTTTAAAAGGCAAAATTCCACTTTTCTTGTAATATTATTGATAAGTAAAGGTTACCATTAAATTTCACTTTATAAATCCTTTGAAATTGGTTAGAACATAAAAAACATACAACAAATGCTATTTTTCATTTTTCTATCTTGATGAATATAATGCTTTTTTTCATTTATTTTTTCAGTGGACATTTTTACTCATCATACCAACCTCTACGTATATTTTCATATTTTTTTAAGTTTTTTAAATCAATGTGTGTTCATAATTTGATGAATGCCTCATATGTATATGAGCATTTAGTTAGAATGGTGGACAATTTGAAGTTTGACATGTTGGAATGCTTTTAAAAAATTAAAAAAATTCATACATGTATAAATTATACAAATATGTTCATACCAACAATTTTGAGTGAAGGAACTTTTTTTATGAGATACACAAATGTGAATAATATGTGAGTAGAAATTAATTTGATATTTACCAAAACATTACAATGTCAGCTATACAAGTTTTAAAAATATTTTGTTCAGGTGGTAGATGTTAATTTTATACAAATGTAGAAGAAAAATCATCGAATTTGGACACAATTTGCAGAATCTAAATATGTTTGAGTATTTATATTGGAATCTAAATAAAAAAGAAGCAAGGGATAAGGAAACTGAAGAACAGTATCGGGCATTATCTCAGGCGGTTGTTAAGTAATACCCGCCTGAGATAAATATATTTTCAGACGGTTGGTAAGTACCAACCACCTGTGAAGATATTTACTTCTTCTTAATTAATATTCTTGATTAAATGTGGTCCTTTAAAAGGAAAAAATCCACTTTTCTTGTAATATTATTGATAAGTAAAGGTTACCATTAAATTTCACTTCATAAATCCTTTAAAATTGGTCAGAACATAAAAAACATACAAGAAATGCTATTTTTCATTTTTCTATCTTGATGAATATAATGCTTTTTTCATTTATTTTTTCAGTGGACATTTTTACTCATCATACCAACCTCTACGAATTTTTTCATATTTTTTTAGGTTTTTTTGAATCAATGTGTGTTCATAATTTGATGAATGCCTCATATGTATATGGGCATTTAGTTAGAATGGTGGACAATTTGAAGTTTGACATGTTGGAATGCTTTTAAAAAAATTAAAAAAATTCATACATGTATAAATTATACAAATATGTTCATACCAACAGTATTGAGTGAAGGAACTTTTTTTTATGAGATACACAAATGTGAATAATATGTGAGTAGAAATTAATTTGATATTTACCAAAACATTACAATGTCAGCTATACAAGTTTTAAAAATATTTTGTTCAGGTAGTAGATGTTAATTTTATACAAATGTAGAAGAAAGAATCATCGAATTTGGACACAATTTGCAGAATCTAAACATGTTTGAGTATTTATATTGGAATCTAAATAAAAAAGAAGCAAGGGATAAGGAAACTGAAGAACAGTATCGGGCATTATCTCAGGCGGTTGTTAAGTAATACCCGCCTGAGATAAATATATTTTCAGACGGTTGGTAAGTACCAACCACCTGTGAAGATATTTACTTCTTCTTAATTAATATTCTTGATTAAATGTGGTCCTTTAAAAGGAAAAAATCCACTTTTCTTGTAATATTATTGATAAGTAAAGGTTACCATTAAATTTCACTTCATAAATCCTTTAAAATTGGTCAGAACATAAAAAACATACAAGAAATGCTATTTTTCATTTTTCTATCTTGATGAATATAATGCTTTTTTCATTTATTTTTTCAGTGGACATTTTTACTCATCATACCAACCTCTACGAATTTTTTCATATTTTTTTAGGTTTTTTTGAATCAATGTGTGTTCATAATTTGATGAATGCCTCATATGTATATGGGCATTTAGTTAGAATGGTGGACAATTTGAAGTTTGACATGTTGGAATGCTTTTAAAAAAATTAAAAAAATTCATACATGTATAAATTATACAAATATGTTCATACCAACAGTATTGAGTGAAGGAACTTTTTTTTATGAGATACACAAATGTGAATAATATGTGAGTAGAAATTAATTTGATATTTACCAAAACATTACAATGTCAGCTATACAAGTTTTAAAAATATTTTGTTCAGGTAGTAGATGTTAATTTTATACAAATGTAGAAGAAAGAATCATCGAATTTGGACACAATTTGCAGAATCTAAACATGTTTGAGTATTTATATTGGAATCTAAATAAAAAAGGGTAATGATTCACAAGGGCAGAAGACCACATACTTCGGGTTCATAGAGGAAATATGGGAACTCGATTATGGCGAAAGAATGATAATGCCCGTATTTAAGTGTCAATGGGTCAAACATCCTGATAGTTTGAAAGTGGACAATTACGGGCTGACACTGGTAGACTTGAATAAAGTGGGTTACAAAGATGACCTGTGGGTTCTCGTCGATAATGTTGCACAAGTTTTTTATGTTCAAGATCCAGAAACTGAGAAGTTGCACGTAGTTGTTTCTTGAAAGTAAAATATTGTTGGGGTTGACAATGTGGGAGATAATGAAGAGGAATATAATCAGTATGAAGAGATGTACCTTTTCACCGAACCAGAAAACATCAAGCGCGTAGAGGGAAGCATTAAAAAGAATTTGAAACCCTATATGCGAGAAGATGTCAATGCTGGAAAAAATGTATATAACAATGCGAGATGATAGATATTGTATATATTTGTATCTTCTGAAATCAACTTAGAACAATGTTGGTATATGGATTGTGTCCTTTTGCATTTGTTTACACATATGCGTTTGGACTCAATGATTTGGAAGTTTGGAAGTTTGGTCTTTCAGATAATGATGTCTCGGGCGTGTAGCCGATTGAAGGAGGAGCGCTTGGCGTGGCGCAAGAACCATCCCCATGTATGTACATATGGCACACCGGTCACATAGTTGTATATACATATGTATCTGTAATGGACTGATGAACTTAACTGTAGTTTGTTTTTCCGTCTTGTTTGTTTTTGGTATTTTCAATTTCTCCGCGTAGGGTTTCTCTGCGAAGCCTAAATCGGGAGATTTATTGAAGTGGCAGTGCATCGTCCCCGGTAAAGAAGGGGTAAGTCATGAAGAACAAGCATAATATGAGTTTAACCATCATCCTCCTATTAATAAATTTCTTTTGCAGACTGAATGTGAAGATGGTTACTACCCCCTGACAATCTCCTTCTGTGAGGACTATCCCTTGGTGCCTCCAAGATGCACCTTTCCAATTGGGTTCTTCCACCCAAATGTCCATCGTTCGGGAGCACTCTACATCGGGATTCTTGATCAAGAGACTGTAGATAGACCTATTTTGTTCATGTAATTATTACTTATAATTGTTGTCGAACTTATTTGAACTGATTTCTTATATTGCTTAAATTATATTTCGTAGGGGTGGTGCAGTGCTTTTACAATCAAAACTATACTACTTGAAGTTCAGCGTTTGCTGCATCAGCCAAATGTGCCTGATGTTGAAAATGATTTCTATAATCTACTTATCAAGGTTAGATGACACTTTGACTTAGTGACCAATGTAGGTTATTCATTCCTCCTTCGACCTTTGTTAATTTAAATAATGTAAATATTTTTAGGATCCAGCGGAATATAAGAGACGTGTTCGGGAGCAAGCAGGACAGTACAATTTAGATTGATCGATGGGAGCTTCATCGTCGATCTACAATGAATGTAGCATGATTTTTGTTCAGTGTATAAAGAAATTATCTTTGAACAATTGTAAAGCCTCTAATGGTGTATTATCACAATTAAGCCAGCCTCACTGGTGATCGAGCATTTCCTACAATGCATTACTGTACTAGTATCCGCTCATCTGTGTTTTTTCCTGATACAATTTTCCCTGCAATGACTACATACAATTGTGATAATTGCAACGACTACATCCCTGTAATTTCAATGAAAACCGCTTGTGATAATTGAACAACTACATACATGATCTTCTCAAATCGTTGTTAACCAAGAACCGTCTATGAAGTTCATTACATTACAGGCGGTTATTAATTAAGAACCGTCAACGAAGATCATGTATTTACCCAAGCGGCTGTTTTTTAAAATCCGTCTGTGAAGTTCATTATATTACAGGCGGTTCTTAATTAAGAACCGCCTATGAAGATCATGTATTTATCCAGACGGTTGTTTTTTAAAATCCGCCTGTGAAGTTCATTGCATTGTAGACGGTTCTTAATTAAGAACCGTCTGTGAAGATCATGTATTTACCCAGACGGTTGTTCTTTAAAATCCGTCTGTGTTGTTCTGTCATCACAGACGGTTATTATATCATTCGTCATCACAGTCGCATATTTTTAAGGACCGCCTGTGTTTGAAAATTTGAGGCGCCTGTAAAAATACTTTTTGTAGTAGTGGTATCAAACTACAAATTTTATAAATTTCAATCGAATTAACAATAATTTTATCGAATTATATATATATATATATTAATTTACTGTGTAAATCACAACCCGGATAGTATTAAGGCTATTCCCATCAGCGTACTCTGAATCATACTCTATACATTATTCTTCTTCTACTTTTACGGTACGTACTCTAAATTACACTGCGATACAGTGTATAGAGTACGCTTTACAGTGTGCGACTACGGACGGTCTAATAAAACAGTTCACCTGGTTTCGCTCGCACGTGCGATGCGGCCGATTAGATTTGCGAGTCCGGTCTACACTCGAGAAACTCGAATGTATTCTAACGCGTGATATGACGACCTGACGATAAACAAATCCGTCATGGATGGACGATGTCGATGTCAACTTTCAACTACCGTTCCTTCTTCCTTGGGTCCAAACCTGCGTCGAGGTTTGGTGTGCCGAACTCGGCTCTACCCCCAACCCGTTGCGATCGTCGTCGTCTCGCGCTCATGCGATAACACACAGGCACACACGTAAGTTAACCGAACGACGATGTGGACGGGCGCACTCGTCTCGTCAGTGTGTGACGGCGCCTGCTCGTTCATGACCATCATTGTTGTCAGTGACGGCGCGGCTGCAGTCAACTCCATCCAGTCAGTTCTTGGCAACCAAATACTCGTACAAGTACTAGTACTAAAGTCTCGACGGTGGAGTGGGTTCAGGACAGGACGACTTGATTGAATGGCGACGACGACGCCGCAGGGCAGAGAAGAGACGCAGGGCCGGTCAGCTGACGCTGTACTCTGATTTTAAAGCGAGAAGGCGGCCGATCTTGGCTGCAGACCAGCGTGAGTAATGGCGGAGTGGCCACCGCAGACCGTGGCCGTGGTGGAGAAAGGTAGTTGGTCGTTGAGAAGACTGCTGCCGTAGGTTCGTTCTTCATTGATGGCGAAGGGGACATGGATGGAGTGGAGGGGCCGTGAGAGATTTTTTAGCGGTGCGAGAAGATGAATTCGAAGTCTGTTTTAATGGAAAACGATACAAAAACGCGACAAATCTTTTTGAACATAACAGCCAGCAAGATTCTGGCGTTGATATATTAGCAGTAGATATACAGAGAGTTATATTTACAGAGATTGAATTGACTTACAGGCGAGCCAAGGTGGTGTTATTTGAACGGAGGCAAGCATCCAGCTGCTTACAGCCAGCCAAGCGCCATAATTCTAGTTCATCTCTAATTAAACTAACAATGGTAGACATTGAACTTTCCGTAGACCGGAACACCCTCGCATTTCTTTCCCTTCAAATCGCCCAAATGACAGAGATGATGATCGATCACAGACCCTTGTCGCTTGGCGTGTTAGAGCTCGGAGAGATGATGTCAAACCAAGAGGACAAGGATGCTACCGGGGTCCAGATTACAGGGTCGATGCTGGGAATATCGTGCTAGGAGCTTACCATGGACCATAGTTCGTGCACCATTCACATAATAAGTGGCTGACTGTTTCGAGATTCCAAAAACAGAAGGAATGGAGATAGTGATTCAGCCATTGGCGTTGTTGGAGCCTGTCCGCTGTCTATATCCGATCTTGCTGGAGTAGCCAAATGAAGGATTTGCATTTCGGTGGCGCCCACACTTTTCACACCTTCTTAGCTGTAGGTGATCTGATGGCGTCTTCGAACTGCAGCAAGTATGCAGACTTCTCAGTGTATTGCCAACTGGCGTTGTGCAGCCAAGTGTCCTCATCCAGCACATCCTCTTGTAGCGTCGTTTGTGAAGCATCAACAAGTGCCCACAACCTGAGGAGGTCCGGCAACATCCCAACAGATAAATTCCTACAGAGATCAGCAATCCACCGATTTTCAAGAAGAGCATCCGCCACCGATAATCCTTTTCCACGACTGGCGTTGAAGAGGCTCGAGAAAAGTGAGGCTGGCGCAGAGCCTTGTAGCCAGCTACGAACAGAGCACGGCGACCATTGTGAACTGTAACTCTGGTGGCGGCAGCAAACAGTGAAAGATCGGATAGATCCATTGGCAATGCCATCCCGTTCCACGGTCGGTGAGGCTCTGTCCAAGATAACCAGAGCCAATGGAGACGAAGGGCTCGACTGAAGCCGCACCAAGTCCTTCAGACCGAGGCCACCGAAATAGAGAGGGCGACAACCAACTGATCAGTTTGTTTTGCACTTGGCGCCACTGATTTGCTGACCCCCTGCCCAAAGAAAACGATACCTTACTTTATCTAGCTCTTTGATGAATTTCTTGGGTGGCCTGAAGGCTGAGAGCATATAGGTGGAGAGGGATCCTAGTACGGTATTTACCAGCTCACGACGGCCACCGAAACTCAGGAATTTTCCTTGCCACACAGACATTTTTGCCACAACTCGGTCTGGATTTCCTGCATGTGAGAAGTTCTGATCCAATGTGGTGTCAAAGGCATGTCCAGATACTTAACAGGCCACTTCGCCCTCTGCCCGTGGAAGGAAAGAAGAATCTGACCCATGTTTAAACCTTCACAATGAACTGACATGACCGAGCTTTTGGCCATATTGATGTGCAGCCCCGTAGTTTCACCAATGTCCCGTAAAATATTCATGGCCTCCACAACATCCGCTTGAAGAGGGTTGAGAAAGAGGGCGACATCATCCACATAAAGGGATAGATGCAGCCGTGCAGATGTTCCATTGAGAGGTGAGAGGCACACCTCTTGAGGGGCTAGATGGAACAAGTTTTACAAGGTATCAATGGCCAAAAGAAATAGGTGAGGAGACAAGGGTCGCCCTGACGAAGTCCGGGAGCATGTTGTATCAGTGGACCGGTGACTCCATTGAGCTTGACAGAAGAGCTTGCGGTGGACAGTAGTACCAAAATCCATTCTCTCCATCGTGAGGGGAACTTTCCATGCTGAAGAAGCTCCAACAAATAGTCCAAAGCAACAGAGTCAAAGACCTTTGATATGTCTAGTTTGAACATGAGAATTGATCTTCCTCGGTGTTGGTGGTCCCTGATCATGTTTCACATAGACAAAAATAATTTCGAATATGCAACGGTGCTTAATAAAGGCGCTCTGCTGGATGGAGACCATTGAGTGAAACGCGACAAATCATGTTGTAAGACCTATGTGTGCTGAATACATTGGCTTGTAGTGAATACACTTGACTTTGATGATAAAAGTTTTGAATTTCACCAAAACATCTTTTTATCAAGGTCCGACTAGCTTTGGTCAGCTCCAGTGAAGTTTTGTCTTTGATAGCTCCGACATGTTTTTGATAGCTCCGACATGATTTTGATAGCTCCACCATGTTTTTGCTAAGCTCCGAAGTTAATTTTTCTAGCTCCGGCTTTTGGGTTTACTAGTTCCGACTAGTTCTGGTTAGCTCCGGCGCTAGGTCCTGCTAGTTTTGTAAGCTCTGGCGGGAGCTTGGTTGTACTAGTTTTGGTAAGCTTCGGCGCTAGGTTCTACTAGCTTTTGTTAGCTCCGGCTCAAGGTCCGGGTTGCTCTGGCAAGGTCCGAAACTTGACCGTAGTGCTTCTGCTTTTCATTTGCAATGTTTCGTACTTGCTTTACATTGTTGGAAAGATTGCTTAGTATTCATTTGCTAAGTTTTTGGTGCGTTTTGGTTGATATGGATGATATCGTGTTACTGTGATTTTGCAACATGCTTATGTGAGGTTCTCACGTAGGATGTTGTGTTCGGAACTAACTTGAGTCAAGTCGAGGACTTGGGCTCGTATGGATTGGTTGTTTATTCATGTGCAGGTGTTGCTTGAGTTCAAGACATGGCTGGTGACGGGATCCATTGGACTAGTCTCAGGGAGGAGATGAGGTTCCAACAACCAAATTCAGGAGGAATTGTGGTTGAGCTGATCAGGAGGTTGCGCATCATGATTGAATCAAGAACAATGCATATGAAGGTATCGTGGACGTCATTGGAAGATGTTTGCACGTGTGCAAGGAGTGCATGGACGTGGCTACATGGTTCCGAGGCGTGATGAAGAGATGTGGATATAAAGAGTTGGTCGGAAAGGTCGAACTGACTAGGTTATGGACTCAGGCTGCGGCTGAGTCGAGTTTGACTCAAATATGGAAAGATTTGAGTTGGTTATGATAGGATTTTGTGTGGGTCACGAATTTAAGTTGTTTAGGAATGTGGGATACGTTCCTAGGGTGTTTGGAAGTCTTAAGATTGCTTCTATCTGCATATAGAAGAATCCTAAGCAGTTATGGAAAGTTACGATTCGTGAACAGAGTAGGATTAGGTTCCTGATCTGAGTTGAGTTGGCTTTCGAGCTGGTTATATAAGCAAGGGAGCCCAGAGCTCGTGGTGCATGACTTTGGAGGCTGTTCCTCTTGTGTTCTATTGAATAAAATTCTTAGTTTGAAGGAACTTTTGTGCCTTGTTCGTCAGACTTGTTCTAGACAAGTTTTACTCGTCGAGTTTCTGGACAGCACTACCTTTCGTCGGTGGTTTTATCATAACTCGAGTTTTACAGATTCAATTGACGATTATTTTTGGGTTGTCTTCACAACTTGATTGTCTATCATATATCAAAATTTCACGGTCATTGGATTTGTGGTTTCTGATCTACACGAGTTTCTTTGCAGCATTCTAGAACTATTTTTTTCTCGGGTAGGGCAGATTGACCTTGTTTGATCTTTCGATCATAGCTTGAGTTTTTCTCGACGGATTTGAGTGATTATTTTTGTGTTGTCTTCGTGACTTGATTCTCCCTGATATCCATCACTTTTGTCACGGTGAAACACATTTAGATTAGTCTCACACACGATTTCTTTAATAGATCATTTTTCTGCCGAAGGGGTTGGGGTTTAATTGTTTCCGCTACGTAAGATTTTTAAATCTACCATTCATCCCCCTATGGTAGCTTTTCACGTGCTCTTCGATCCTACAATTGGTATCAGAGCCACGTTGCTCTAATCTTTGAGGTTTGCGCGTGTTTTTGACTAATCATCATGGAGAAGTACTCTGCCAAACCTTGTGTGTTTGCTGGTATTGATTTTCAGGTTTGGAAGGCACACATGGAGGCTTTCATCCAGGCACAAGGCTTTGCAATATGGGAGAAGGTATACAAGCCTTACGAAGTGCCATCAAACGATCAAGTTACAACTACAAATCTGAGAGATGTCGACAACAACAACAAGACTCGGAACTTGATCATACAAGGATTAACACAAAGCGACTTCGACCGTGTTGCACACCTCCGATCTGCATACGATGTGTGGAAAGCACTTTGTGACTACTACGAAGGATCCAACACAATCAAAGAGGTAAGACAAGACATGTTCAAGAAAGAATACATGCGCTTCGAGATGTAACCCGGTGAGTCTATTGATGACCTTTTTGCTCGCTTTAATAAGATTCTTAGCAACTTGCGTAGTGTTAATGTTAAATTTCAGATGCTGAAAATGCTAGGCAATTGCTAAGTGCATTAGATATGTCCATTTGGGAGATGAAAGTCACATCTATTCGTGAATCTACTGTCATGAGTTCACTTACTTTAGATGTGCTATATTCCAAGTTAAAACCCATTAAATTGACATAATCTCACGTAAGAACCCCAATAAGTCTATTGCATTTGTTTCACAACGTGATATGTCTAGCTCCGACCAATCATCATCCTGCAATACTCTTGCTTTGTTGTCCTCACTAACCCTGGAGCAGATCGAAGAATTTTCAGAAGAGGAGTTGGCACTCATCTCTACTAGATTCTCAAAAACATTGCAAAATGTGAGAACTAGAAGGAGAGGAAGCTCCGGACCTCAACGGTGTTTTGAATGTGGTAAAACAGGACACTTTCGTACAGAATGCCCTAACCTTTCAGGTCCGACCACCCGGGAAGAAAAATAAAGTAAGGTTCGGACCTCCTCTGGAAATTCCAACAAGAAGAAGAAAGGTACCATAGGACGCAAGATGATAAACAGTTTCATCACCGCGCTTCAAGAGTTCAGTTCAAGGACGTGGACATTGTAAGTGATGAAGATGAAGATGATTTGGCAAACTTGTGCTTCATGGCGGGCAAGTCAAGACCAAGTATGGAGGAGGCAGAACACAACAGCGACAATGAAGAGGTATGTACTACTTGCGAAGAAATGTGTGATGCTATTTCTCGTGCCACTATTATTGTTAAGAAAAAGGACAAAAAGCTTAGGGATAGTGCTGCTAAAATTGAATCACTAGAATCTGAAATCAACCGTTTAACTTTGATTCCTAGTGATGATGCATGTTCCTCATGTGATTTAATATATGAACAATTGTCCTCATTAAGAAGTGCGCACACCTCCACACTTGATAAACTTGAGTTAGAAATTGAAAAGAACAAAGAGCTTGCTGCACTTAATGATAAAAACTTGAAAGATGCTAGCTGTTCTACAATTGATTTGCATTGTTCTACTTGTGATGATCTTGATAAGAAATTACGGGATGCTATGAATGAAATTTCTATATTGAACAATGCTTTACGTTCTCATGAAGTTAAATTTTGTTCAAATTGCAAACTAAAAGGAAAAACTTCATGCGAAAATTGCCTTGATCTATCCAATAAACTTGATGACATGCATAGGACATTAGATCGGTTTTGTAATGGGAATAAGAACCTAAACTTACTGCTGAATTCTTCCAAGTCTTGCAATGATAAAACTAGTTTAGGTTTTGACTCTCATGCTCATGATAAGGCACATCCACCTAAAATTATAAAGTCATTAGGAAGTGGTTTGATTCAAACAGTTCCTAAACAAAAAGGAGTGGTTTTCAAATCTGCAGGAGTGTTGTATCATTCGGTTTCAAATAAAAATATTGCTTGCTCATCTAGACATGAACACAAAGTTAAATTTCATTGTACCTTCTGTGGTAGAGATGGTCATGTCATAGATTTTTGTTATAGACTAGCTAAACAATAGAAAAGGGAAATAATGGTTGCTAAATCTCATAACTTTCATGCAAAATTTGGTGCTCACATTGAACCGAATGTACAACCTGCTGTTTTGAGTCAAAAACATTCAAAGTTTACCTCCGGATCTTCTGTTTTTGCCTCTGGAGCTACTGATTTTTGTGCTACACAAGTAACACCTTATAGGCCAGTAGTTAAGAATAAAAAATCTCAAACTTTGACTCATAAAACTGCTGTTTTGTCCCAGCTTTCACGTGTTTTCCTGCTGCACGTCGCATGACTTAGTACTGGATTCCTAAATGCCTTTTGACTAACCCCAGTATTGAGTCATCGACGTATTGTGCTTCTATGTAGGTTACACGTTTGAGGAAGGAGAACATTTGGATTGTGGATTCAGGTTGCTCACGCCACATGACCGGTAACAAAGATTGGTTCTCCTCCCTCTCTTTTGTGTCACGTGTAGAGAATGTTACTTTTGTCGATAATTATTCAACTCCTATAATTGCTAAGGGTTCAGTAAGAGTAAATTATCACTACACTTTGAAGGATGTGACACTTGTCAAAAATTTGAAATACAACTTGCTTTCTATTTCACAATTACTAGATGAAAATCTGGAAATTATTTTCAATAAAAACTGCTGCAAAGTTGTAGGTTCAAATAGTGAGCTTATTTTTAACATGTCTCGGTTTGGAAGAGTTTTTAAAGCTGATTTTGATATGTCTTTCTCTAAGCATAGGTGTCTAGTTGCTAATGATTCAAAGGACTTATATTTTTGGCATCGTAGACTTGGCACGTAGGCTTTGATCACCTAACGCGTGTTAGTGCTCTTGATCGCATACGTGGGCTGCCTAAGCTTAAAGGGGACAAAGAAATTGTGTGCTCTTCTTGTAGACATGCTAAGATGGTTGCAGGTTCACATACTCCTCTCATAATGATCATGACAATTGAACCATGTCAACTTTTGCATCTTGACACCATAGGACCTTCACGTGTTCAATCCTTCAGAGGTAAATGATATGTTCTTGTTATTGTTGATGACTATTCTAGATACTCTTGGGTTTACTTTATGGCGTCTAAGAATGAAGTTTTTAGTCACTTTAGAACTTTATTTCTTAGATTATCAATTGATCACCCAAGATCATTAAAAGCAATTAGAAGTGATAATAGAACTGAATTTAAAAATCAATCTTTTGATCACTTTTGTGCTGAAAATGGAATAGATCATCAACTTTCTTCACCATATGTACCTCAACAAAATGGTGTTGTAGAAAGAAAGAACAGAACCTTAGTTGAGATGGCTAGGACTATGCTTGATGAATATCAAACTCCTAGGAAATTTTGGGCTGATGCCTTAGCAACCGCTTGTTATGTCTCAAATCGTGTTTTCTTGCGTGCTAAGCTAGGTAAAACACCATATGAGCTCTGGTTTGGACATAGGCCTAGTGTTACACACTTTCGGGTCTTTGGTTGTAAATGCTTTGTTAAGAAACATGATAATCTTGATAAATTTGAACCTAGATCCATTGATGGCATGTTTCTTGGTTATCCATCTCATACTAGAGGCTACCGTGTGCTTTTACTTGACACTAACAAAATTGTGGAGACTTGTGAAGTGTCTTTTGATGAATCTAGCACAGGTACTAGCTCAAACATTGCAGGTCCAGATCCATATCCGCAGGGGGAGAGCATTTTCATTGAAGATGATGAAGAATTGAAGTCGCTACCAGAAAATTCAGCAGCTAAAGACTTTGGTTTAGATCCGGATGTTAATTCTCAACCAGCACCGACAACCATCAATGCTGATTCAAATCATCCTCAAGCCACAAGCTCATCGATTTGTAATGAACATGAAGAAGAAGAAGCTTGTGAGACATCTGTTCCCCTACGGTTTTACAAAGATCATCCCCCACAACAGATGATTGGAAGCTTGCACGAACGAGTCACACGGTTCAGGTTTTGTGATCCTACAATTGGTATCAGAGCTTCTCATGATCTTGTGTCCAAGTTTTCAGCAATGATGAGTTCCGAATTTGAAATGAGTATGATGGGTGAACTCACTTACTTTTTGGGGCTGCAAATCAAGCAAACCAAGGAGGGTACCTTTGTGCATCAAACGAAGTATACCAAAGACCTCCTAAGGCGCTTCAACATGGACAAAAGCAAGCCTCTTCGGACACCAATGGGAACAGCAACAACACTTGAACTTGATGAAGATGGTGAACCCGTGAATCAAAAAGAATATAGAAGCATGATCGGATCACTTTTGTACCTCACGGCATCAAGACCGGACATACAATTCAATGTATGTCTTTGTGCACGGTTTCAAGCCCCCCACGTGTTTCACATCATCAAGCCGTCAAAAAGATTCTCAGGTACTTACATAGAACTCAAGAATTTTGTTTTTCTTCCTTCTTCCTCAACTGTTACTTTGAAAGTTTTTTCGGATGCTGATTTTGGGGGTTGTAGGATTGATAGGAAAAGTACTTCCGGTACTTGTCATTTTCTTGGTAATTCTCTTGTTGCTTGGTCCTCTAGAAAACAAAATTCAGTTGCACAATCCACAGCCGAATCTGAATATGTAGCTGTTGCTAGTGCTTGTTCACAAATTCTTTGGATTGTTCAAACGCTTAAGGACTATGGGGTTGATCTAGATAGTGTTCCACTATTCTGTGATAACATTAGTACCATTTGCATTGCTAAAAACCCCGTGCAACATTCTAGAACTAAGCACATTTACATTAGGTATCACTTTCTCCGAGATAACGTTGAAAAAGGAAACATTGTGCTTCACCATGTAGATACCGAACAACAATTGGCTGACATTTTTACAAAACCTTTGGATTTCACTCGTTTTTGTTACATTCGTAGTGAAATAGGGGTTATGCATCCTCATGGCTTAAATTTAGGGGGAGTTTTGAAACTTGAGAAGTCTATGTGTGAATCTGAAATTAAAATAATATGAGCATAGTATTTCATACATGACTTTGTGATTCCTTTTACATGCTGAAAGTTCTTACTACATTACTCGTGTTATACATTTTGTAGTTTTTGCCATGTCTAGTAATTGGAATAATTACTTACACTAAAACTGGTCATGGTCGAACTTTCTTGCTGTTTTGAACTTGTTACATGTTCACAAGTGCTTTTAATCATTAAGAATTCATCAAGTAATCAACTCACATGTTGAGTTTTTATGAACAAATATAAATTGAGAAAAGATTAAGAGAATATGCATGCATCACACTTCTTCTTTTGAGATGGCTTGTCATTGCACTTAGATATGAACTTGGAAGAAGTTGTGTATGACTAAAACCATGTCCTTAAGCTTCTGATTGTCAAATGACATAGGCCTCGCTTGGTTGGTTAGAATAAGGCAGATGCGCATATGATCTCTTGCAAATATCATATGATCTAAATTTATGCTTTGAAAAATAATAAAATGCAGCAACTAGTGTCATGCTTTCAGGTTTTGAAATAGTTAAGTTTGTGAGATCATGACTTGATTAAATTGAAAATTACATTTGCTCTCTAGCATGGCTTACACTACTTTATGTATTTCATTGATGTGATAATGTAAGGTACTTGATAGTATGACTTGGATGAGCTTTGCTTATATGTATATGTATTATATGCTCATAACAACTAAAGGGGGAGAGAAAATTTGTTTATATGTTCATGACTTGCTGAATACATTGTCAAAGGGGGAGAGATAAGCATGAAGAGAAAGAGAATATGTGCATAAGGAGAGATAATAAAGGGGGAGAGATAATATGGGATAATTTTTCTTCTCATTTTACTTTTGATTTACAAACTTTTATGTGAATAAGCCAATGCTCGGATTTTAAATGGTGTTGCCAATGCATTCGTCAAGGGGGAGATTGTAAGACCTATGTGTGCTGAATACATTGGCTTGTAGTGAATACACTTGGCTTTGATGATAAAAGTTTTGAATTTCACCAAGACATCTTTTTATCAAGGTCCGACTAGCTTTGGTCAGCTCCGGTGAAGTTTTGTCTTTGATAGCTCCGACATGTTTTTGATAGCTCCGACATGATTTTGATAGCTCCGCCGTGTTTTTGCTAAGCTTCGAAGTTGATTTTTCTAGCTCTGGCTTTTGGGTTTACTAGTTCTGGTTAGCTCCGGTGCTAGGTCCTGCTAGTTTTGTAAGCTCCGGCGGGAGCTTGGTTGTACTAGTTTTGGTAAGCTCCAGCGCTAGATTCTACTAGCTTTTGTTAGCTCCGGCTCAAGGTCCGGGTTGCTCTGGCAAGGTCCGGAACTTGACCTTAGTGCTTCTGCTTTTCATTTGCAATGTTTCGTACTTTCTTTACATTGCTGGAAAGATTGCTTAGTATTCATTTGCTAAGTTTTTGGTGCATTTTGGTTGATATGGATAATATCGTGTTACTGTGTTTTTGCAACATGCTTATGTGAGGTTCTGACGTAGGGTGTTGTGTTCGGAACTAACTTGAGTCAAGTCGAGGACTTGGGCTCGTCTGGATTGGTTGTTTATTCATGTGCAGGTGTTGTTTGATTTTAAGACATGACTGGTGACGGGATCCATTGGACTAGTCTCAGGGAGGAGATGAGGTTCCAACAACCAAATTCAGGAGGAATTGTGGTTGAGCTGATCAGGAGGTTGCGCAGCATGATTGAATCAAGAACAATGCATATGAAGGTATCGTGGACGTCATTGGAAGATGTTTGCACGTGTGCAAGGAGTGCATGGACGTGGCTACATGGTTCTGAGGCGTTATGAAGAGATGTGGACATAAAGAGTTGGTCGGAAAGGTCAAACCGACTAGGTTATGGACTCAGGCTACGGCTGAGTCGGGTTTGACTCAAATATGGAAAGATTTGAGTTGGTTATGATAGGATTTCGTGTGGGTCACGAATTTGAGTTGTTTAGAAATGTGAGATACGTTCCTAAGGTGTTTGGAAGTCTTAAGATTGCTTCTATTTGCGTATAGAAGAATCCTAAGCAGTTATGGAAAGTTACGATTCGTGAACAGAGTAGGATTAGGTTCTTGATCTGAGTTGAGTTGGCTTTCGAGCTGGTTATATAAGCAAAGGAGCCCAGAGCTTTTGGTGCACGACTTTGGTGGCTGTTCCTCTTGTGTTCTATTGAATAAAATTCGTAGTTTGAAGGAACTTTTGTGCCTTGTTCGTCAGACTTGTTCCAGACAAGTTTTACTCATCGAGTTTCTGGACAGCACTACCTTTCGTCGGTGGTTTTATCATAACTCGAGTTTTACAGATCCAACTGACGTGATTCTTTTCGGGTTGTCTTCACAACTTGATTGTATATCATATGTCAAAATTTCACGGTCATTGGATTTGTGGTTTCTGATCTACACGAGTTTCTTTGCAGCATTCCAGAACTGTTTTTTTCTCGGGTAGGGCAGATTGACCTTGTTTGATCTTTCAATCATAGCTTGAGTTTTTCTCGACGTATTTGAGTGATTCTTTTTGTGTTGTCTTCGTGACTTGATTCTCTCTGATATATATCACTTTTGTCATGGTGAAACATATTTATATTAGTCTCACACATGATTTCTTTAATAGATCGTTTTTCTGCTGAAGGGGTTGGGGTTTAATTGTTTCCGCTGTGCAATATTTTTAAATCTACCATTCACTCCCCTCTGGTAGATTTTCACGTGCTCTTCGATCCTACACATGTTGTTTTTCATATTCCCACACGGGTTTATATGAACTTGTAAAATGGAGATTTTGGTCCTTGATGTATCTCGATGCGTCTTTGGCTGCGTGTTTGATGCAACAGGGGCAAAGTTAGCAACAGTTATTATTTCTCTTAAATTTTGATGCTATTACGTTACTCGTAATCGTTGTACAATATATACAGGAGATTGAAGTGCTTCTTAGCACAGCCTGACCTGAACCTATGCAATTGTGTACCACATCTCTATAAGTACGTCGTTTCTTGCATGTCGTTTAATGCGTTTAACATTCCCTTGACCTTGAAAAATACGATTTGCTGCATCCTTATGGAGTTATATGGTACTTTATTAAATTACCAAACTATCCGGATTACCTTCTGAAACTCAACTGTATTAACGATAAATGTATTTGCTCCTTTTGGTGGTTTGCTGATTCTCTGCAGTACTGTAGATGCAGTAGTTGCCACTGACATATGGGCTCATGAGGCATCAGTGAATGTGGCCTAGAGGAGGGTGAATAGACGTTGAAAACTTTTCCTGTAACACTTAACATATTTGTCAAATACAGGAGAGTCGGACTAGTCCGATGTTGGTACGGACTAGTCCGGTATGCTAATTATACCGAGGAAAAGATAGACTGTTTAATGTATTCTCCTCAAATGTTATAGTAGCGGAATTAAGTAAATTATCCTAACAACTTGTGTAAGTTTTAGGATGATTGATTTGAAAGAGGAATACAACATTAATATAAGTTACAAGATTAATCAACCCTATACCCTAGATGATGATGATGATTGCAAAAGTAAATAACAAGAACACAAGAGACAAGGATATTTACCAAGGTTCGATCTCACCAAAGAGATCTACGTTGTTGGTACCCTGCATACCGGGTACCCCACAATACCACAAGTAAATTTACGGACTTCGACCTGTTCGAGTTGAAGACCTTCGAGGGCTCCACGTGTCCTGCAGCACTAGACCCGCCTCCCTCGTTAGGGTAGCTCCGGTACTCCCACGTGTAACGCAAGGCCGGACCTACCTCCCTTCATAGGGAAGCTCCGGTCATGCCACGTGTCCAGTAACCCCATACTTAACCCCCAGAAGAGGGAAGCTTCGGTGCCGCCACGCGTATAGTAGCTCCGGACCTGCCTCCCCACAGAGGGAAGCTCCGGAGCTGCCACGTGTCAAGCCTCCGAACCTAAGCCTGCAACGGGAAGACTACTGGATCTCCAATGGTGTGGACATTCAAGAGGCCATTAAACAGTTATTACAAGACCTAATTACGTGTCATTAATGCCATGTTAATGATACACGATCAGAGGACTGTTAATATCGATAACACCATCATTAAGGCGCATTATTACCCTGCTAATCATACTTAATACATGTAGATCGTGTATTAGAGAATTGAATACCGCTGGGGCCACTTCTTGGGCAAGGCAACCCCTGTAATGGCCAGCCCTTGGTATATAAAAGAGTTGCGCCGCACGGTAGAGACCAAGCTGAAACAAGCCAACACAAGCACACAAGCACACACTCATACAATCAA
The DNA here is from genome assembly GCA_036927565.1 of Tuctoria greenei. Taxonomy (NCBI): domain Eukaryota; kingdom Viridiplantae; phylum Streptophyta; class Magnoliopsida; order Poales; family Poaceae; genus Tuctoria; species Tuctoria greenei. The sequence goes on from JAYESD010000005.1 coordinate 175,306,916, forward strand.
CAACCACCTCGTGGAGTAGGGTATTATGCTTAGGTGGCTCGAACCACGTAAAACTCCCTGTGTTATCATCTCGTTCATAATCTCACGCGCTACCCAACCGAATACGAACCTCTGCGGACTACGTTTTAATAGTACCGGGAGAAGTGTCGTAGCAATACTTTGACATTTGGCGTGCCAGGTAGGGGTCCCGAGATTTTGAGATGGTGAATTCTGCTGCAGTATCATCCAACGGCCACACTAAGCAGCTTGTTGGAGAAAATCTCTTCAACATGCAGCAGCCGGCGAACGCTGTTGTCCCTGCGGGTGCTGCACCACCACCACCACCACCACCACCACCACCACCATCGCAACAAGATAGTGTCTTTTCATTGATCACTGCATCGACGTACAACCCCGAGAACACGCTGAACGCAACGCAGACTCTCCTTCAGCGTCCACCTGCACCCAGAGCACCTCAGAGTGTGATGAAGCAGTGGCGTACTGATATGCATCATCTGGTTGCAGCCGTAGCTAATGCCATTAGTAACCAAGGTCCACCCCCTTCTGGGCAGGTACCTTCAAGAAATAGGACCTTGTCTGCTATACTTGGTCCTCAGGCGTCACAGCACCGGAGGTGCACGCCCTCCCAGCAAGTGACATCATTGCCCTCTGGGGCACGCCGTACTCACACAACGTCGAGGCTCTCGACCCATGATCTGCAGTCGGAGCTTGACCGCCGATACAGGCAGCAGGACAGTCGCGTCCTCATGGAGCGTGCTCGCGAGAGGCGAGCTGCACGTGAGAACCCTTCTCCCTTGGGAGTACGGGGCGACTATTCTGCTCTAGCAATGTACTTACGCATAGTCCAATGGCCACATAAGTTCCAGCCTCATTTGACGGAGAAGTATGATGGAACTATCAACCCCGTTGAGTTCCTTTGAATCTACTCCACCGCCATCCTCGCGGCTGGAGGCAATGAGGCCGTGATGGCCAACTACTTCCATGTGGCTCTAACTAGGATAGCCAGGTCCTGGTTCATGAGTCTTCCGCCTGACTTCATCAACGGTTGGGCGGAGCTATGCCGCGAATTCACCGCCAACTTCGGGAGCTCCTACACCTGACCTGACACCAGTTGGATCTGTTCGCCGTGCAACAAAAATCGGGAGAGTCGCTGCGATCGTTCATCTAGCGATTTTCTCAGGTACAGAACACAATCCCTTGTATCTCCAATGCTTCTATCGTCGTCGCCTTTCGACAGGGTGTTAGAGATAAGAAGATGTTGGAGAAGCTGGCAATAAAATAAGTCAGTAGCATCACAAAGCTCTTCAGCCTAGCCGAGAAATGTGCTAGGGTCGCAGAGGGCCGGGAGATGCACTCCAAACTAGCTCCGAAGGCTGGTAAAAACTCCTCCAAGAATGAAGCCGCTGCCTCAGGCAGTGGAAAAAAGAACTAAAAGTTCAACGGCAAGAAGAAGCCGTCGGCCGACACACCTACTGCTGCTGCAGCTGCAGCTCCTGGTGGTCGGGGGCCACGCCCCGAAAAACATCCTCGACCATCGTCTGAAGACGGCGACAGTCAAAAGATGTGGTGTTTGATCCACGAAACAGACACCCACAGTCTTGAAGATTGTCGTGAGGTCCAACGCCTTGTTGAACGGTTCAACAATCGTCAAGAAGAAGCTCCTTTCCGCCAACAGGAAGGAAAGCAGAAGGTCGACGAAGCTCCGACTGAAAAGGAGCTAGGATTCCAGGATCCCAAAAAGGTCCTAAAGGACGTCTACAACACCGTTGACGATGATTCCGATGTCTGTGACAAGAGCATCAGAAGACTCCCCATACAATATATGGAGGGTCATGGGATATCACCTCTCGACGCGTCCTCAAGACCATGCATCGGGAGATGGCTGCCATAGCTCCCACTGCCAGGGCAGAACCCCATCGGAAGAGGATGTACACTCCCATCACTTTCGATGCTTTAGATTGCCCAAGAAACATGATCAGAGCTGGCCAACTGTCGTTGATGGTTTTTCCTACCATTAACAATGTCCAACTCTATCATGTCTTGGTAGATGGGGGTGTGGCACTCAACCTGCCCACCTACGAAGCATTCGTGAAGATCTAGCTCAAACTCTCAGACCTTCGCCCCTCACGTCCCTTCTCTGGGGTAGTCCAGGAGCTATCTCTCCTCTTGGGTCAATTACACTCTCGGTGAACTTCAGGACTCGGGAGAACTACATGACCGAGAAGCTGTCTTTGACATAGCGCACATTAGTCTTCCTTCAACACCATCCTAGGAAGTCAACCCTGTATAGGTTTATGGCTGCAGCTCACTACGGCTACCTGGTGTTGAAGATGGTGACACCTTCAGGCGTTCTCTAGATCTGTGGGGATCGCACTGCGGGAGTCACTGCGCCGGAAGAACTCCACGCGCTTGCAACAGCGCAGGAGGAAGCATCTGGCAAGGAGCAAGCTGCTCAACCCCTGAGCTCTCGCCGCCGAGGCTCAACCTCTGCAGGACGCGTGCAGCCAATCGGCGACACTGACATTCCCGTCAAAGTTGTCCAAATCGGTTCTGATGCTGCCCAGACCACCCGTATATCAGGAGGTCTGGATAACAAATAGGAACTCGTGCTCATCACTTTCCTCCAGGCGAATCTTGACGTGTTTGCATGGCAACCATCACAGATGCCTGGGATCCCTAGGGAGGTGATTGAGCACAGCCTAAAGATATATCCCGACGCACGACTAATACAGCAGAAGCCCCAGAAGCAATCAGTCGAGCAACAGAACTTCATCAGACAAGAAATCAAGAAGCTGCTCGAAGCTGGTTTCATCCGGGAGGTTCACCATCCACGATGGCTGGCAGACCCAATCATTGTACCCAAGGCCGGCGGGAAGCTTCGGATGTGCATCGACTACACCACCATGAATAAGGAGTGCCCTAAAGACCCATTTCCACTACCTAGGATAGATCAAGTAATAGACTCCACCTCCGGGTGCGAGCTATTGTGTTTCCTAGATACATACTCTTGATATCATCAGATCCAAATGTCTAGGGAAGATGAAGAGCATACTGCCTTCATAAGAGTAGATGTGTTGTATTGCTACACTGCTATGCCATTCGGTCTTAAAAATGCTGCTTCAACTTTTGTGCGAGCCATGCACAAAACATTTGGAGAGCTCATTAGGGACTTTGTGGAGGTTTACGTCGATGACATCATCGTGAAGGTGAAGAAAAAGGAATACTCCCTGACAACTTGCAAGCCGTCTTCGACAAGCTGCACGTAACACGCACTAAGCTAAACCCGGACAAGTGTGTCTTCGGGGTTAGCTCCGAGAAGCTCCTCGGATTCTCGGTGACTCACCGCGGAATTGAGGAAAATGTGATGAAGATCAAGGCTATTGAAGAGATGCGCCCCCCAACCTGCATCAAGGACGTTCAGAAGCTAACTGGATGTTTAGGTGCGCTCAGCCGGTTCATCTCAAGCCTGGTAGAACAGGCACTTCCCTTCTTTAAGCTATTGAGGAATTTCGGGCCATTCCATTGCTTCGAGGAAGTAGAATAGGCATTCCAAGAGCTCAAGAAGCTTGTCACCACACTACCAATCTTGGTAGCTCTGGAGTCTGGTGAGCCTCTTTTGCTTTACATTTCGGCAACTAAGGAGGTTGCCAGCTTGGTCCTGGTCGCGGAGAGATCGAAACCATCTTCAGTTCAGGAGTCCATACCCCTCCGGGAGGGTCCGGAGCTACCTGAAGGCGGGTCTAGGTCCCAGCCCCCAAGTGCGGATCTTCAAGGCAAGCTTCCATAGGATCAACCTCTCTCATTTGAGGGAATTCTTACGGCTGAAGAAGAAGAAGTTCCGGACCCCTCCGGGAGGGTCCGGGAAGCTCAAGAAAAAGGTCCGGACCCCTCCGGGAGGGTCCGAGTTGATGAAGAAGAAGCTCTGGGCCCTTTCGGGAAGGTCCGGACTGTCCAGCGGCTTGTGTACTTCATCAGCAAAGTAGTGCATGACGCCAAGACTCGGTACCTTGAGGTGCATAAACTGCTCTACGCAGTTCTTATTGCCTCAAGGAAGCTTCGTCACTACTTCCAATACCACAAAATATTAGTGCTAACTTCTTATTCACTGCGTGGTATATTGCATAATCCCAACTCTATTGGAAATATTGCAAAGTGGGCAGCGAAGCTAGCAAAATTTGATCTTGAATTCTTGCCTCAACAATCTATCAAGAGTCAGGCATTGGCCGACTTCGTGCCGCAGTGGACCCTTCTTCATCAAATCCCAGGGGGCCGTCAGACCTACCAAGCTCCGTCAACTCCCAGAGGGTCCGCCGTCGGCGTTTCTAAGCGCTGATAGTGGGCGCCGTCGGACCAACCAAGTTCTGACAACTCCTAGGGGACACGTCGTCGACGTTTCAAAGCGTTGATAGTGGGCGCCGTCGGACATACCAAGCTCCAATAACTCCCAGGGGGCCCGCCATCGACGTTTCTAAGCGTTGATAGTGGGCGCCGTTAGACCTACTTAGCTCCGAAAACTCCCAGGGGCCCGCCCTCGGTGCAACAAAGGGTCCCTGGAGATGTCGGAGGTAAACTACGAAACTCAGAGCTATCGTTTTGTCTACGAGTGTGAAGTGAAGTCATCAAGACATTGTCAAATCCATTTGTACATGTTCACAATTAAATTGTGTACATCTACCAGGGGGCTAACAATATAAAGGGCAATGCATTGAAGACACACACACAATAGATTTCATTCATTCAAAAGATTGGATTTCATTGATTCAAAATGAGGATTACAAGTTGAAGGCAAAAAAGGAAAAGACCTAATTACCGGAGTTACTATTGAAGAACGAGGCAATTGTTTGGGCAACATCTTGAATGCTGGCCTTGACAGCTTGTTCCTCCTCGACAACGGGTCCTTCGAACACCAGATCTAAAGAAATCTGAGGGTCCCGACTCTTAAAACATGCCAGAACATTTTCAACAACGTTTTGGGCCAGGGTCCTTCCTTGAGTCTCCAGTTCATCGACGACTACATCTCCCACGGCGTAAAGTTTCTTGCCAGCAAAGGTCAACGCCCCAGCGCCTTCTCCATCTCTGGCTCCGGGTCAGCCGGACGTACCAGGCTGAAACCAAACGACACCAGAGCTTCGTTGGCATGCCCTAAGAAGTCCCAAACTTGCTGCGACTCAGCTGCTCTCAACCCCTTTAGGTATCCCAATGACTTCCTGTTAGCCGAAAGTTCCAAAGAACCTTCCTTGGAGAAGCGTTCGACTTCCTTAGCATGCTGCTGAATACTTTCAGCCATCCACTTTTCATGGTCGTTGAGCTCTTTCTCCTGGAGGTAGATACGGTTCCTCCAATCTGCCAAGTCATTTTCCTTGGCCTTTACCTTGTCTTCCCTGGTGGAGATATCAGTCTCTCTTTTGGAGACGTCTTTCCCCACCTGCCATATCCTCTCCTTTCCTTGAGCGCAATACTGCTCAAATTGTTTGGCGCGGTCAACTAAACTCTGCTTGCCCAGTGTCTTCCTCCCTCTTCAGGAGATCTTCCTGTTTCTCCAGGAGCTTATCCTCCCTCTCGTTGAGAGCTTCGCGACGCTTGAGGAGTACTTCATTCAGTTCTTTGAGGCTGTCCTGACGATCATCAGCAGCCTCATTGGTCTCCCTAGCATGCTCAAAAATCTCTCGAGTCTTCTCATCAAGAGCCTTTATGGCAGCCTCCTGCTCGTTCAACAAGCAATCCACCATCACTAGCCGAGCCTTCTCCTTGGCCACCCACTCCTTCTGGTTAGCCAGCTTAGACTATGTCAGCTTTGTCTCGAAGTGAAGTCTATTGCGCCAACGCCTTAAGGTGTTGCACTCTTCTTCAAGAGCCTTGCTTTCATGGTCAAAGGCGAGCTGGACCTGTCGGAGACTTAAACAAGCGTTGTGAATAGAGAACGCCAGGGGGATAGGCTCTGGACCGGCTTGAGGTGCTTCAGCAGGCTCCATTGGGTCTTCCAAAATTACAACCAGATCCCACAACACAAGCATGTTATTCAACAACTCGACATTGTCGGGGCCGGTTTTAGGGAGCTGATCAATATCAATAGCAAAAGAAGGACCCGATGCAGGAGCTCCGACCTCCAGGGCTGATGAAGAAGGTCCCTCAACCATATCTTCAATCATTGGCTCCGAAGATGAAGGACCTACAGGCAGATCCTCTGATTGCCCCAATGCGGACATAGCCACACTTCTGGAGCTAGCACTAAAGTGCTACTCGGAGCTTCCACCACCTCCGGCATAGACATCGGAGCCTCCACAACAGGTTCTGTAACTGTCAGAGCTTCCACAAAATCTTCCTCCGCATGGTCCAGCGCTACCATGGGATCCTCAGGTGTCGGTTCAGGACTTGTTTCCACGACAGATGGCGTCGGAGCTGTCGTGTCATCTGCCACCACCACTGGGGAAGAAGCAGGAACCAGGATGGGAGCTTCAAGTGATACAACCTCCGGAGCCACCACAGGCACCAGAGCTGCAGCAGGCACCGAAGCTGCAGTAGGCACCAGAGCTGTTGTGTTCATTCTCAACATTCTAGAAACGAAAAGTATGGATTTCAAGACAAAGCAAAGAGCAAAATCAAAACAAAAGTTAAAGAGACGATCCTCACCTTGGATTATTGCCGCTCCAGTCAGCGTGAATCCTCTTCCTCGAGTGCTGGGAGCTAGAGCCCGCCGTCGTCAGCGTGGCAGACGCTTCGGGGCTCGAACTTGGAGTTGTGGTGGTAGCAGGAGCTTCCACCTCTGAGATCTCCACCGTCATAGGTTGTACCCCAGACCTAGAGCCACCAGTTGGCACTGGGCCCGAATTTGATTTGCTGTAGCCAGCGCCATCTCCTGACGCTGGAGCCGAAGAATCAGCCGGAGCTGGAGGCAAGATCACCACGGACCTATGCCGAGGTTGAAGCGTTCCTCTGCTCGAGCTTCCCTTACTTTGCTTCCATCGCTCCTCGTCAGCTTCCACTTGTGACTCGGAACTTCGACGGGAGCCTTCTCCTTGCCCTTGCCAGAGGTAGACTTCTTTGGAGGGGAAGTGGCAGGACCTTTGCCCTTGCCGCTAACTAGCGAAGGTCTGGAGCTTTCATTGGAGTTGGGAGCTCCAGGGATAACAATCACTGGCGGAGGAACGCTTCAGCACTTGTCCACGAGGCCCAAGTCATCAAGAGCTGGTATCTTCTTCCGAACCTCCCTTCTCATCTTTGGCACCATGTTTAACGACAGGAAATTCATCGGAGGAGTCAGATCATCAGGGCGGATGACTCTGTGCTGCAACATCTGAAGATGAAGTTTCAAAGCTCCTTCATTCAGATTGGACCCGAAGCCAATCTCAATCCAATTTTGGTCCTGCTCTCCACTGAATGCCTAGGCTGGCCATTCCCTCGTCTGTAGTGGAGCCCACCGGTTTGTCAAAAAGTTGGCAATGACCATCAGAGGAATCACCCCTCTCTCGACGTACTCCCGGATCCTTGTCAAGATTGGGTTGTATTCTTTTCTAACAGCGTCAGAGCTACTTCCCAGATGTACGTGTCGATGTTGGGGAGACTCTCGGGTAGCTCCAGCATGTCGTGGTGTTCCACCGTGATCACCACCCAATCTTTCTTCCAACTGTCCCACTTCCCATACGGAAATGTCTTCAGGTACTTGAGGGGTGAGTTCTTGCTTTTCACGAAGTAGTAGAAGCCCAGGTACTCGTTGCTCTTTCTAGTTGTGTGGACCATGAAGAAGGTCCAAAAGAGCTCGACGCAGGGCGGCACTCCCACCCACATCTCGCAAAGGTGGATGAAGGTCGCCACTAGCAAGAAGGAGTGGGGGTCGAGGTGGTGAAGCTGTAGACTATAGAAGTTCACCAGCATCAGTGGGAAGCTTGAAAATGGTGGGATGAGCCCCACCATAGCATGCGACAGGAAGTAAACAATCTTGCCAGGATTCTCTTTCTTGAAGGAGAACTTGCTGGTACGGATCGTGTTGTTGAAGGAGTCTCTCGACCACCCCATGTAGGTGTGGACCCTCTTCAAGTCCTCATCCTTCTTGATCCGGCTCCGAGGAAGTCCCAACTCCATCGGCACAAAGTGGAGCAGAGGAGGACGCAGATTGCAAGGGTGGAGGGCTCTAAGCGCAATGTCAGATGAAGGCGTAAAGAGTTCTCTCCCTCTGCAGACTTCCCTCTTTAGTAAGCCTCCACAACGCTTGGATGGATACTACCTCCTGACTCGAATCGTATATGACCTCGTCAATGACAAATGGGCCCGAGTCCACTTCGGCGGGAAAGTCGAAGTTATCACACCAGGTGAACTGTTGTCACGATGGGAAGTTGGAAGCCCGAGGGCGGCAGCCTAACAGTGCGCTCAGAATCGATACGGTTTTCTTATTGGAAACTGGCGACCTTCAATTGCATGAGATTTGCACGCCCGGATCCCACCTGCCGCATCAAGAGGAGCCACGTGGCGATGGTTTAACTGCAGACTGTTGCTCCAACAGCCCATGAAAAGACCTTTGAAACTGCAGTGCGAGAATCGAAGATGGCCCCACCTTTGGTAGAATAACTTCACCCAAAAGGTTTCTCCCAGAGGTGGGCCCGAGGGCCACTGTCTGTACCCCGCGTACCGGGTACCCCACAATACTGCAAGTAAATTTACGGAGTTCCACCTGTCCAAGTTGGAGACCTCCGAGGGTTCCACGTGTCCCGCAACACTAGACCCGCCTCCCTCATTAGGGTAGCTCCGGTACTGCCACGTGTAACGCAAGGCCAGACCTAACTCCCTTCATAGGGAAGCTCTGGTCATGCCACGTGTCCAGTAACCCTGGACCTAACCCCTAGAAGAGGGAAGATCCAGTGCTGCCATGCGTATAGTAGCTCTGGACCTGCCTCCCCACAGTGGGAAGCTCCAGAGCTGCCACGTGTCAAGCCTTCGGACCTAAGCCTGCAATGGGAGGACTGTCAGATCTCCAATGGTGCGGACATTCAAGAGGCCATTAAAAGCTGTTACAAGACCTGATTACATGTCATTAATGCCATGTTAATGACACACAATAAGAGGACTATTAATATCGGTGACACTGCCATTAAGGCGCATTATCACCATGTTAATCATAGTTAATACATGGAGATCGTGTATTAGGGAATTGAATACCGCCGGGGCCACTTGTCGGGCAAGGCAACCCCTGTAACGGCCAGCCCTTGATATATAAAAGAGCTGCACTGCACGGTAGAGACCAAGCTGAATCAAGCCAACACAAGCACACAAGGACACACTCATACAATCAACAACCACCTCATGGAGTAGGGTATTACGCTCAGGCAGCCCGAACCACGTAAAACTCTCTGTGTCATCATATTATTCATAATCTCACATGCGCCCCAACCGAATACGAACCTCCGCGGACTACATTTTAGTATTACAGGGGGAAGTGTCGTAGCAACACTTCGACATACGTCCTCGTTGAAGATCCCACACAAAGTTGGGTCTCAATCAACCCTTTACCTCTTCAAGTCACCATGAAGACCGACTTGAGTTCCATTATAATGGCGGCAATCACCAAGTCAGTGGGGCAACCTCACATGTTGAGAGCTCCCACAATATTACAGAGAGAAAATCGATCAAACACACTTGAAAAATTTACATTAGATGTAAGAGTGTATAAGAGATCAAACCCCAAGAGCTTAGCAATGCATAGAAGACAATCTCCCTATCCCAAATCTGGATTCCTAAAAGATTTAACTTTTAAAGGCTTTAGATGTGTGGGGAGAGGTGTTTCTGTGCTCTTGGGACGAGTGGCGGCGCTAGGGTTCTTAGCTGTTCACTGTTGTGCCCCGTTCCTATTTTATGGGGTCGTGGATGACATATTTATAGAGTTTCTAAAAAAGTTACCATTAGGGATCCCGACAGTCGGACTAGTCCATTCTGGGGACCGGATGTGATACCCGGTTCTGAAAAATGAACCAAGCTAACGCATATGTGTGCCCAGGATGCTCATCACACATACACAAGTGCATTCACAAAAGAGTATACAGAAAATTACCACAGAACAAGATTAATTAACCATATTTTATTTAACAAGCCATATTATCCTCGATTACAAACTCTAATAAATATTAATGACAGATTCAACTAATGCAGCAGAATAAACTAATTAAGCGACTAAGCAAACTAAGCATAAGGGATAGCACAACTCCAATAACACCACAGGCAAAGCTGACGGTAGAGACGGCCTAGAACTCCACATTCTCACCATTAAACTCCCAATCCTGACCTGCAACTGTTGGGGGGGGGGAGGGATTGCAAGAGTGAGTACATGTCGTACTCAGCAAGTGTGGAAAGTATGACATGTGGCTTATTCAAATGTCGACAATCATAATGGCAAAGTGCTGAAAAGTACATTAAAACATTTGAAAAGCAATATATTATATGCATGTGAAATAAACCCATCATAATCATAAGTAATATCATAATACCAAACTGAATTCACTACCATCATCAATAATTCCAGATTTCACTATTGCCAATAACCATATTTAATACCAGAAATAAATCCATAACCAGCCATAACCATTACCAAACCATAACCATCCCAAATATCATCCCAATATCGAGTTCCCTCTAATCATGGAAGTTGTCCAGGTGCTCATAACCGGGAGCACGACTATCATGATATTTTAATTTAACTCTGCAGAGTTTGTACCACTTTACCCACATTTTGTGATTTCATCACCTTTCGATGACTAGAACCTCTATTATGCCGTCTCACACTTCCATCGGTGTGTGGCCAAGAGATCACAAAATAGCCTTTACAAAGGGATTACTAGCCTATTTAGACCCCACTGAGGTTTCACCGGTGGCGATGCCTCCAACTGAGCACATCTTCAACCAAGGGCCCCCTCTTGAGCCATTCAGATCTCAGGGTAGTCCCACCAATCATCAACAAACCTAATCCGATTACCCCTTCCCCGAGCATCCATAATGGTCCAAATAGCACTAGTAAAGCCCTAATTAATCAGCTACGCCGCACCCATACTTGGCTTCGACGTGGCACTGTAATCCTGGCTTATTCTCGCATGAACCGGTCCTTAGATCTAAAGCAAGCAAACCACCATAACATCTAACCCATCCACATACTAGGCTTTCTTAGATCACCCATTAACATATCATATTTAACCAGTTCATGTTAACCATAATCTCATCCATACATAATTAAATTGAGTGGTATAGTTGTTTCCCATCCCAGTTGATTAAGCGAAGCAAACGGTAAAAAGCCCTTCCCGACTCTCTACCATATATTCCAGGTGACAAGGGTGGTTTAAAAAATCTAGTAAACTTCCTACCATAGGATTCCCATCAAATTGACACAAGCATGCAGTTTGCAAACAAAACATTTAATTTAAAAACAGGATCAATATGCTTCAAGGACATTTGCCTTGCTCTTGGTGTTGATTAGGGTCAAAGCCTTCAAACTCTTGGTGCTGTAGATCCTCCACGACACTCTCTAGCGCAAATCGGTCTAATCCACACAATAAACATACAAGACAAGAAACAAAATCAAAGAGTGCACATATATTACTCAATATGACATGACATGCATGATTGATGCAAATGCAAGGTAGAACTTGTTAATAGATTGCTTTTAATGATCAATAACTAGTTCTAATAGCTTTTAACAAGTTTATACTGGTTTGGAGTTGATTAGATCAAATTTTGGAATCAATTCAACACAATTTAGCCAGTAAGACCGGACTAGTACACTAGGGACCTGACAAGTCCGCACTTTGCGAGATCAGCAGATTAGGGTTTTCTAGATCGACGTAAATCTGGAGATTAGGTGTTGAATTCTCGTAAGGAAAAGAGAACAGAAGGTATACCAGGTGTTTAGGACTCCAATGAATCAAGAAACTTGGAGGTAACACTTGGATCTTGATGATCTAGGGTTGGTGATGAACTTTGAGGTGAATTGGTGATGAAGAACGAAACTTGGTGGAGATCTTGATCCTCTTTCGTTTCCTCCTCTTCTTCTTCTTGCTTGGGATCTTCTCCTCCCTCCTTGGTGGTGGCTCTCCACGAACTAGGGTTTGGGTGAGGTGGAAAAGTGGCAAATAGATGTCAAACCAAGGGGTGGGGTTGTTTATATAGAGGTGGAGGCTGGGGTTGGATGGATTTCGAGTTTGGGATGAGTAGAGGCCGGTTTAGAATCCCACATGGGCTCTAAAAGAGTTAGGCACGACGTCCCTGGGCCCACTTAATGTGAAACCCAAGAAACCAGTCGTAAAACAAAAGATCAGCTCGGAGTCACGGAATATCGGACAAGTCCGGAAAGGACCGGACTAGTCCGAAGTCGTCCAGAGAGAAAATCGGACAAGTCTGGCCAAATATCGGACAAGTCCGACTTTAAACAGAGAGGAAATCGGACAAGTCCGCTGGAACACCGGACTAGTCCGGAAAAGTCCAAGGACATAACAATTTTTCAAGGATTCTTGGAATATCGGACTAGTCCGCACAAATCGGACAAGTCCGAAGATTTCCAGAGGCAAAATCAGACTAGTCTGCAGCAAAAACGGACAAGTCCGTTTTTAGTCAGAGAGAAATCAGACTAGTCCTCAGTAAAATTGGACTAGTCTGCACTTTCCTGCGTTTTAAGTGCGGTTTTGTTCTGAATCAATTTTAAATGCTCCAAATCAATTTTAAACTCGTTCCTCTTGTTGTGGGTTAATGTTAAACATGTATATGAGTGCATATAGGGCATGATGCATGAAAATGAGGGTGTTACAAACCTACCCCCCTTAAAATGGATCTCGCCCTCAAGATTCGACGCGGAAGAGAAGAGATAGGGAAATTCCTTCTTGAGATCATCCTCCAATTCCCATGTTGCTTCTTTTTCGATGTGGTGCTTCCATTGAACTTTACACCATCTAATAACCTTGTTCCTTGTGAATCTCTCCTTGGTTTCCAAGATCTTGACCGGTTGCTCGGCATAAGTCAAATCTTCCTCTAATTCCAATCCTTCCATTGGCACTTGTTCTTCCGGTACTCTCAAGCACTTCTTGAGTTGGGAAACATGAAAGACATCGTGGACATCCAAAAGATGAGCTGGCATCTCCAACTTATACGCTACTTCTCCTCTTTTGCCCAAAATCTTGAATGGTCCAATATAACGAGGTGCGAGCTTTCATCTTATGTTAAACCTCTTATGAACTCTCATCGGTGACACCTTGAGGTAAACCAAATCTCCCACTTCAAAGGCTATTTTTCTTCTCCTATTGCCTGCATAGCCTTTTTGTCTTGATTGGGCAGCCCTCAAGTTTTCATGAATTATTTGGACTTGCTTTTCGGCTTCTTGCAACACATCCGGACCAAATACTTGAGTTTCTCCTGCCTCATTCCAGAATAAAGGTGTCCTACACTTCCTCCCATAAAGCGCTTCATACGGTGACATTTTCAAGCTTGCTTGGTAACTATTGTTGTATGAAAATTCCGTGTATGGCAAGCTTTTGTCCCAACTTTTCCCATGCTTTAAATCACAAGATCTTAACATGACCTCCAAAATTTGATTGGTCCTCTCGGTTTGTCCATCCGTTTGAGGGTGATATGCTGAACTAAAATTCAACCTCGTCCCCAAAGCTTCATGCAACTTTTGCCAAAACCTGGAAGTAAATTGAGAACCTCTATCCGAGACTATCTTCTTAGGGACTCCATGTCAACACACGATATGCTCCATGTATATTTTGGCCAATCGTGCAGCTGTATATTTGGTCTTCACAGGGATAAAATGAGCTGACTTGGTTAAGCGATCCACAATTACCCAAATTGAGTCATACCCGAACTGAGTACGTGGTAACCCAACTATGAAGTCCATACCGATTTCTTCCCACTTCCAATCCGGGATCTTCAATGGTTGCAATAATCCAGCTGGCCTTTGATGTTCCGCCTTGACTCGTTGGCACACATCACACAATGCTACGTATTCAGATATGTCCTTCTTCATGCTATCCCACCAATAGTGGGTCTTCAAGTCTTTGTACATCTTCGTACAACCAGGGTGAATCGAGTACGACGAGTCATGTGCCTCCTTTAATATTGTCTCCCGAATATGCTTCACCTTAGGCACGACAATGCTTTTTCCAAGCCATAAGGTACCATGTTCGTCTTCATCAAATCTAAATTCTCTCCCTTCCTTGGTCCTTTCCTTGATTTCCTTGATCTCCTCATCCGTGGTTTGTGCTTCTCGAATTTCTTGCTCCAAGGTCGGATTTAAATCCATCACCTCCATCTCATTTACAAACCCGAGGTTCAACCTTTCAAACTCCTTACATAACTCGAATGGTAACTCTCGAACTGTGAGTTGGTGACTTACTCCCTTTCTACTCAAAGCATCGACCACTACATTGTCCTTTCCCGGATGATAGTGGATCCCCAAATCATAATCTTTGATGAGCTCCAACCATCTTCGTTGCCTCAAGTTAAGATCCGTTTGTGTGAAAATATACTTCAAACTCTTATGATCCGTATAAATTTCACACCTATGTCCAAGGATATGGTGCCTCCAAATCTTCAATGCGTGTATCATGGCTGCAAGTTCTAAATCATGTGTTGGGTAATTCTGCTCATGTTTCTTCAGTTGTCTTGACGCATAGGTGACCACTTGACCTTCTTGCATGAGCACACATCCAAGTCCTTGTCTCGATGCATCACAATAAATATCAAAACTCTTGCTCACATCCGTCAATACCAAAATTGGAGCTGTTGTCAACCTCTTCTTCAACTCTTCAAAACTATTTTGGCAAGCTTGAGTCCATTGGAAAGCCTTCCCCTTCATTAGCAATTCCGTCATGGGCTTGGATATCTTGGAAAAGTCCTTGATGAATCAACGGTAATATCCAGCCATCCCAAGAAAACTCCTTACTTCCTTGACATTTTGCGGCGGTTCCCACTTCAACACGTCTCTCACTTTTCCAGGGTCAACCGATACTCCTCCTCCTGAGATGATATGACCCAAAAATGACACCTCTCTCAACCAAAACTGAGACTTGTTGAACTTGGCATACAATTGATGCTCCCTCAAATTCTGCAACGTAAGCCTCAAGTGTTCCTCATGCTCTTTCTCATCCTTCGAGTAGATCATAATGTCATCAATAAACACCACAATGAATCTATCCAAGTACTCCATGAAGACCTTATTCATGAGATACATAAAGTAGGCAGGTGCATTTGTCAATCCAAAAGACATCACAGTGTACTCATAACATCCGTACCGTGTCCTAAAAGCTGTCTTGGGTATGTTCGATGGTCTAATCTTCATTTGAAAGTATCCCGACCTCAAATCAATCTTAGAGAAGACACAAACACCATTCATCTGATCAAACAAGTCTTCTATGCGTGGCAAGGTGTACTTGTTCTTGATTGTTACCTCGTTGAGAGCTCGGTAATCTACGCACATCCTTTGGGTTCCATCCTTCTTGTCCACAAACAGCACGGGCGCTCCCCAAGGTGAAGAACTAGGGCGAATAAAACCTTTCTCTAGTTGCTCTTGAATTTGCTTCTTGAGCTCCGCTAATTCCATAGGGGGCATCCTATACGGCCTCTTAGCTATCGGTGCGGTTCCAGGTATTAAATCAATAACAAACTCAATGTCTCGATCAGGTGGCATACCTGGCAACTCGTCCAGAAAAACATCCAAAAATTCACACACCACCAGAATCTCCTCAATTGTGGCACCGTCCATATGATTCAGCTCCAATTGCTTCGGTGCGGTTTGAGATGCTTCAAATTCTATGGTGATCCCTTCCTCATTGGTCAACTTCACCGTCTTCGTGGCACACTCAATAACTCCATTGTGCTTCCTCAACCAGTCCATACCAAGTATAATGTCCAATCCTTGAGAATCCAAAACAATGAGGTTGGCGTAGAAGTCTACCCCCTTATTCTAAGGCTTACTTTTGGACATACTATATTTGTCCTCATCTCTCCTCCAGGAGACTTAACCAATAGAGTAAACTTCATATGAGAGATAGGCAAACTATACATGGTGACATATTTTGATGCAATGAATGAATGCGATGCTCCAGAATCAAATAACATAGTCGCGGGGTTGGATTTTGCGAGAAACATACCAATGACCACATCATCCGCTTGTTGAGCATCCTCCATAGAGATATGGTTCACGTTGCCACGAGCAAAATTCTGCTGTCCACAGTTCCCTTGTGGCTGTCCTCCATTGGGTCTTGGGTTTTGCCTCAACGCACTGCTTCCTTGACCAAGGCCTGACTTAGGACATTGATGTGCAAAGTGTCCAGCTTCTCCGCAAGTATAACACTTCTTAACTCCACCAGAATTATTGGGACGTGCTTGGTTTTGAACACTTGCAGCAGGAAAGTTAGCGCGAGGTGCATAAGGCATTGGAGGCCTAGGTGCTTGCATGACAGGGCGCTGCTGCACAAATTGAGTTGGGCGTAGTGCATAGCCAGGGCGCTGTATAGGAGTGGAGGAGCTGTAGTATGGCATATTAGGATGCACAAAACGAGGGCGCACATTACTTCCTTGTTGCTATCCTTGGTATTTTGCCTTTCTCTTATTGTATTGCTCCATCTCACAGATCTTGTTCTCAACCACAATTGCTTTGTCCACAAGCTTCTGAAAATTTGCATAGTCACAATTGAGTAGTTGCACTTGGATTTCTTTGTTCAAGCCCCTCATGAACAAGTATTGTTTTTGGCTGTCCCGACTAACATCCTCAGGCGCGTACCTTGAGAGTTGAGTGAACCTGTTGAGATATTCACTCACACTTGATCTTCCTTGCCTTAAATTCTCAAATTCTTGCCTTTTCAAGATCATAACTCCCTCCAGCACATAATGAGAACGGAAATTCTCCTTGAACTCGGCCCAAGTAATTCTCTCTTGGTTCTCATGAGCATTGCAATAAGAATCCCACCAATCCGCAACTGCTCCAACTAGTTGATGAGAAGCAAACAAGACCTTCTCCCAGTCACTGCATTGGACAATAGCAAGTTTCTTCTCCACGGACTTGAGCCAATCATTCGCATCCATAGGGTCAGCGGCTTGAGCAAAGGTCGGCGGCCTAGCCCTCATGAACTCTCCCAATCGGTTATGCGGAGGCGGGGGTGGCGGTGGAGGCATGTGGGGCTGATTGTTGATGTTGCCAGCCTGCAGCTGTCCCATTGTTTGTATCATGGTCTGCATGAGCTGGTTTTGCATAGCCATTAGCTGCTCAATGTTGATAGCTCCCTGAGTAGATCCTTGTCCAATGTTGTTCTGAGGTCCTCCATGGTTCTCCTCCTCATCATTGCCATCCCTCTGGTTGCGATTTCTCACCATCTGAAGAAAAGCAATAGGTAAGAATTAGAAAACGTCCCCAACTATATGCATCAAGGGATATGAAACTAAACAACTAGCTAGCCTATGTGGACATGGCAATGCTAAAGCACCCCAAAATCCTCTATTAAGCACACAAGCAAACAATATATACAGCAAACAGCAAGCCAACAAAATCAAATCGATTCCTTAGTGCTCCTACGTGCTCTAAAGTGTCCATTCTATCTAGGCTGCATCTTACAGTCAACCTGTGGCTCTGATACCAATCTGTGACGCCCGGTTCCAAAAGATAAACCAAGCTAACGCATATGTGTGCCCAAGATGCTCATCACACATACACGAGTGCATTCACAAAAGAGTATACAGAAAATTACCACAGAACAAGATTAATTAACCATATTTTATTTAACAAGCCATATTATCCTTGATTATAAACTCTAATAAATATTAATGATAGATTCAACTAATGCAGCGGAATAAACTAATTAAGCGACTAAGCAAACTAAGCATAAGGGATAGCGCAGCTCCAATAACACCACAGGAAAAGCTGACGGTAGACACGGCCTAGAACTCCGCATTCTCACCATTAAACTCCCAATCCTGACCTGCAACTGTTGGAGGGGATTGCAAGAGTGAGTACATGTCGTACTTAGCAAGTGTGGAAAGTATGACATGTGTCTTATTCAAATGTTGACAATAATAATGGCAAAGTTCTGAAAAGTACATTAAAACATTTGAAAAGCAATATATTATATGTATTTGAAATAACCCATCATAATCATAAGTAATATCATAATACCAAACTGAATTCACTACCATCATTAATAATTCCAGATTTCACCATTGCCAATAACCATATTCAATACCAGAAATAAATCCATAACCAGCCATAACCATTACCAAACCATAATAATCCCAAATACCATCCCAATACCGAGTTCCCTCTAATCATGGAAGTTGTCCAGGTGCTCATAACCGGGAGCACGGCTATCATGATAGTTTAATTTAACTCTGCAGAGCTTGTACCACTTTACCCACGTGTTTGTGATTTCATCACCTTTCGATGACTAGAACCTCTATTATGCCGTCTCACACTTCCATCGGTGTGTGGCCAAGAGATCACAAAATAGCCTTTACAAAGGGATTACTACCCTATTTAGACCCCACTGAGGTTTCACCAGTGGCAATGCCTCCAACTGAGCACATCTTCAACCAAGGGCCCTCTCTTGAGCCATTTGGATCCCAGGGTAGTCCCACCAATCATCAACAAACATAATCCGACTACCCCTTCCCCGAGCATCCATAATGGTCCAAATAGCACTGGCAATGCCCTAATTAATCAGCTACGCCGCACCCATACTTGGCCTCGTGGTGGCACTATAATCCTGGCTTATTCACGCATGAATCGGTCCTTAGATCTAAAGCAAGCAAACCACCATAACATCCAACCCATCCACATACCACGCTTGCTTAGATCACCCATTACCATATCATATTTAACCAGTTCATGTTAACCATAATCTCATCCATGCATAATTAAATTGAGTGGTATAGTTGTTTCCCATCCCAATTGATTAAGCGAAGCAAACGGTAAAAAGCCCTTCCCGACTCTCTACCATATATTCCAGGTGACAAGGGTGGTTTAACAAATCTAGTAAACTTCCTACCATAGGATTCCCATCAAATCGACACAAGCATGCAGTTTGCAAACAAAACATTTAAGTTAAAAACAGGATCAATATGCTTCAAGGACACTTGCCTTTCTCTTGCTGTTGATTAGGGTCAAAGCCTTCAAACTCTTGGTGCTGTAGATCCTCCGCGGCACTCTCTAGCGCAAATCTGTCTAATCCACACAATAAACATAAAAGACAAGAAACACAATCAAAGAGTGCACATATATTACTCAATATGACATGACATGCATGATTGATGCAAATGCAAGGTAGAACTTGTTAATAGATTGTTTTTAATGATCAATAACTAGTTCTAATAGCTTTTAACAAGTTTATACAGGTTTGGAGTTGATTAGATCAAATTTTGGAATCAATTCAACACAATTTATCCAGGAAGACCGGACTAGTCCGCTGGGGACCGGACAAGTCCGCACTTTGCGAGATCAGCAGATTAGGGTTTTCTAGATCGACGTAAATCTGGAGATTAGGTGTTGAATTCTAGTAAGGAAAAGAGAACAGAAGGTATACCAGGTGTTTAAGACTCCAATGAATCAAGAAACTTGGAGGTAACACTTGGATCTTGATGATCTAGGGTTGGTGATGAACTTTGAGGTGAATTGGTGATGAAGAACGAAACTTGGTGGAGATCTTGATCCTATTTCGTTTCTTCCTCTTCTTCTTCTTGCTTGGGATCTTCTCCTCCCTCCTTGGTGGTGGCTCTCCACGAACTAGGGTTTGGGTGAGGTGGAAAAGTGGCAAATAGATGTCAAACCAAGGGGTGGGGTTGTTTATATAGAGGTGCAGGCTAGGGTTGGATGGATTTCGAGTTTGGGATGAGTAGAGGCCAGTTTAGAGTCCCACATGGGCTCTAAAAGAGTTAGGAATGACGTCCCTAGGCCCACTTAACGTGAAACCCAAGAAACAAGTCATAAAACAAAAGATCAGCTCAGAGTCACAAAATATCGGACAAGTCCAGAAAGGACCGGACTAGTTCGAAGTCGTCCAGAGAGAAAATCGGACAAGTCTGGCCAAAAATCGAACAAGTCCGACTTTAAACAGAGAGGAAATCGGACAAGTTTGCTGGAACATCGGACTAGTCCAGAAAAGTCCAAGGACATAGCAATTTTTCAAGGATTCTTGGAATATCGGACTAGTCCGCACAAAATCAGACAAGTCCAAAGATTTCCAGAGGCAAAATCGGACTAGTCCGCAGCAAAAACGGACAAGTCCGCTTTTAGTCAGAGATAAATCGGACTAGTCCTCAGTAAAATCGGGCTAGTCCGCACTTTCCTGCGTTTTAAGTGCGGTTTTTTCGAATCAATTTTAAATGCTCCAAATCAATTTTAAACTCATTCCTCTTGTTGTGGATTAATGTTAAACATGTATATGAGTGCATGTAGGACATGATGCATGAAAATGAGGGTGTTACACCGGACTAGTCCGGTGTGCTGTGTAAAACTTGCGTGAGTTATGCAGCACACTTGAAACCCTAATTTGTGTGAGGTGTACTAGACTTCTTCGTATGGAACCGAAAGTTATCTGGACCAGTCCGTGATGGGTCCAGAGACTCAATCGGACTAGTCCGCAACTGACGGACTTGTCCGATGCATGGTTGTCAGTACCCTGCGTACCGTATACCCCTTGGGACTACAAAAAGACCAAAGGAACTTCACCTGTCTGAGTTGAAGACCTGCGAAGGCCCCACGTGTCATGCGGGACTGTACCTGCCTCTCATCTATGGTTAGTCCCGGTGCTGCCACGTGTATACTGCAACCGGACCTATATCCCACACATGGGATAGCTCCGGGCTAAACACCTGTGCGGCAACACCGGACCTAACCTCCGATCGAGGGAAGCTCCGGTACTGACATGTGTACATCTACAACGGACCTACCTGTCCCAGACGGAAAGCTCCGAAGCTGCCACGTGTCCAACCGCTGGACCTTCAGCCTCAACAATCAGACTGGTGGACCTCCAATGGCTCGAACCTTCAAGGGACAATCAAAGACTTCAAGACCCGATTAAGTGTCTTTAATACCATATTAATGACACACGATCGGAAGGCCCTTAATACCAGTAACGACACTGTCAAGGCCCTTTACTATGCTATTAAGGGTAATTAACCTCATTAATTGTGTATTAAGCATCAGTAACCGCCTGGGCCACATGTCAGGCCAGGCAAACGGTGTAACGACCAGTCCTTGTACTATAAAAGGACTGGTCGACGATACATAGAGGATCCTTTTTTTGGGGACCCTTGAAGCTCTCGACTCTTAGACGCTCAATACAACAACTACACACCCCGTGGAGTAGGGTATTACGCTCAGGCGGCCAGAACCATGTAAACCCTTGTGTCTACTTGCCATCGTGTTCTGAATCTCTGCGCATCAAATACTGAACTATAAACTCCACGGGCTACCAGCAGTAGTACCGGGAGAATTGCCGAAATAACACTCCGACATTTGGCGCGCCAGGTAGGGGCGCCTGAGATTCAAACATGGTGAACTCCGCTGCTAGATCGTCAAACGGCAACCCTGCTGCGCAACCTGCTGGAGGCAATCCCTCCAACATGCAGCCGCTAGCAGGTGTTGTGGCTCTAGTAGGAGTCGTGCCTGCGCCGCCACCGTCCGCACCAGGGAATCAAGCTGGACAGCGGGATGGGGCATCTGCGTCGGTCACGGCATCGGCAAACAACAACCCTGAACACGCGCTCCATGCCACGCGTGCTCTTCTCCAACGCCCACCACCTCCAGGTGCATCCCAGGGTGCAATGGAGCAGTGGATGGCTGATGTGGAACATTTGGTTGCAGCAGCAGCCGATCGCATCAGCAACCAAGGTCCTCCCCCCTCTGGGCGGGCCCCATCGCAGCATCGGACCGTGTCTGGCAGACTTGGTCTGCACGCTTTCCAACATAGGAGGCGTGCTGCATCTCAACATGCAACGTCGCTGCCTTCCGGGGCGCGATGCACCCATACGGCAACCAGACTTTCAACTCATGACCTCCGGGCGGAGCTTGATCGCCGTTATCGTCAACAGGATGGCCGCGTCCATATCGAGCGCACTCGCGAAAGGCGAGAGGCTCGAGACAGTCCTGCTCCCGAGGGAGTGGGAGGAGGCTGTTCTGCCCTGGCCATGCACCTACGCATGGTCAGATGGCCACAAAAGTTCCGGCCTCACCTGCCGGAGAAATTTGACGGGACTGTCAATCCCGCTGAGTTTCTCCAAATCTACTCCACCGCAATCCTTGCAACTGGAGGCAACGAGGCCGTAATGGCAAACTATTTCCACGTGGCTTTGACTGGGACTGCCAGGTCCTGGTTCATGAGCCTTCCGCCCGACTCCATCAACAGTTGGGCGGAACTGTGCCAACAGTTCACCGCAAATTTTGGGAGTTCATACACCTGACCGGGCACCGAACTGGACCTTTTTGCTGTCAAGCAGAAGGGGGGAGAGTCCCTGCGATCCTTCATCCAGAGGTTCTCCCAGGTACCAAACACTATTCCTTCTATCTCCAGCTCCTCTGTTATTGTGGCATTTAGACAGGGCGTACGAGACAAGAAGATGCTAGAGAAGCTGGCGACCAAGGAGATCACTAGCGTCAAAGAACTCTTCAGCTTGGCAGACAAGTGCGCCAAAGCTTCTAAGGGACGTGAAATGCACTCCCAACCACCTCCGGAGGACAACAAAAAATCCTCCAAGGGCGAAGCCAGAACCTTCGGGAGTGGTAAAAAGAATAAAAAGTCCAACAGCAAGAAAAAGCCGTCGGCTGGCACACCAACTGCTGCAGCTGCTGCAGCTCCGGGTGGCCGGGGGCCACGCCCTGAAAAACGACCTCCGCCGTCGCCTGAAGACAGAGGCAGCTCCAAGATGTGGTGTCCTACACACAAGTCAAACAACCACAACCTGGAAGGCTGGTGGGAGGTCCAGAACCTTGCCGAGCGCTACAACAAGCACCGGGAAGAAGTTCCTTTCCGTCAAATGGAAGGGAAACAGAAAGTCGACGAAGCTCCAGCTGAAGAGGAGTTAGGCTTTTAGGACCCTAAAAAGGTCTTGAAAGCAGTTTACACCTCCGTCGATGATGACTCTGATGTCTCCGACAACGAACGTCGGAAAACCATGAACACCATCTTTGGTGGTTTGTGGGACATCACCTCCCGCCATGTCCTTAAAACCATGCGGCGGGTAATGGCCTCAGTAGCTCCTAGTGCCAGGACGGAGCCGCACCAGAAGTGGATGGACACTGCCATCACTTTCGATGCATCAGACTGCCCCCGGAACTTGATCGGAGCTGGCCAACTCCCATTGATGGTACCTCCAACCATCAACAACATCCAACTCCACCATGTAATAGTGGACGGAGGTTCGGGGCTGAACCTCATAAGCTTTGAAGCTTTCTTCAAGCTTCAGCTCCGACCTTCGGACCTTCGCCCATCTCGACATTTCTCTGGAGTAGGTCCGGGGGCCATAACCCCACTCGATGCAATTACTCTTCCGGTGACCTTCGGGACTGAATGTGGCCTAGAGGGGGGTGAATAGGCCTTTTGAATTCCCTGCACACTTAATAGAATCGTCAAACCTTGATTGTCCTAACTAGTCCGGTCGTGTGGGCGGACTTGTCCGGTGTGCTAAAAATATGTGTGGTGATCAAGTGTTAATTGGGAATCTAAATTTCTTTAGCAGCAGAAATGAGAACAACTGATATTTTATATGAGATTAATATAAGAATGCAAGTAAAACTTATAATTGCCTTAGGTTGATGTTTTAGCACTTAAGTGATCTCGTGAACAAAATTTAAATGAAACAAGGTGCAAGACACACGAATTTTTCCCGAGGTTCGATCTCACCACGAGATCTACGTCCTCGTTGAGGAAGCTCACACAGAGTCGGGTCTCCAACCCTTTCCCTCCTCAAGTCACCACGAAGGCCAACTTGATCTCACTATCACGGGTAATCACCAAGTTTGTGGGGCAACCTCACACGTTGAGGGCTCCCACGAGAATTACAACAAAAGAAGTGATCGAATACACTCAAAAGTATTACAATGCAGAGTATGAGTGTAGAAAGATCAAACCCCAAGAGCTTGCAGTGAAAGAACGATGATCTCCCAATCCCGAATCCAAGTGTTCAATTGATTTCACTCTTTTTGCACTTTAGATGTGTGGGGAGATGTGTTTTGGGCTCTTGGGACGAAGTGGCGGTGCTAGGATTTGTTGTTTTATCAGTATTCGACGTGTGTATTCTTAGGAAAGCTGTGGACTCTCTATTTATAGGGTTTCCAAAAGGTAGTCGTTGAAAAACCCTAACACCGGAATAGTCCGGTGCAAGTCCGGACTTGTCCGGTCACTATGCATTTTGAAGTCCAGAAAGTCTGCCGGACTAGTCCGGTCCATGCTCGGACTAGTCCGGGGCTGTGTGAAGGTGACTCCAGAAAGTTCATCAGACTAGTCCGCAGACTAGTCCGATCTCCACGAATGGGATATTCCAGAAAGTTCAACGGACTAGTCCGGTCCATGATCGGACTAGTCCGGTTCCTCAATATGAGATACTCCAGAAACATCAATGGACTAGTCTGGTGGATGCACGGACTAGTCCGGTCTCCCTATAAGTGGGATTCCAGAAAGATGAACGGACTAGTCCGGTCCATGATCGGACTAGTCTGGTGCTTTGTGAAAGTTAGGTTAATTTTAATCCCTTACCCTCGAGCAAAGTTGTGAGCTCTTGGAGTGTGTCTTTCATACACTCCCTATACATTCAAAATCTAATTTAGTCTTCCAAGCTTCATCAAAGTATCTCTCTTTGAACACCACTTCATTTTTCACCTTTTTGTGTGCACCGAGCTGTTTCACTTGTTTGTCCTGCAATCATCTCAATGGATTCATTAGGATCTCATATGTTTGTCATCAATTAGCGAAAACCCACAAGGGATATCCTAGATGCACTTACAATCTCCCCCTTTTTGGTGATTGATGACAACCATTTGAGATATCACAATTGAGAATAAAATCTTGATTTTCATAAGGTGTGCACATATGAGAATAATGATAAGTCCACAAAAAGCTTCTCACATACGCACACACCTTATGGTGGGGTGCCTAACAGGTGTGTGATTAACAAGGTGTAATGAAGTAAAGGTAATCAATAATGAGCATAGAGATAATCATCCAAACAACAATAAGCATCACACATAAGAGTAGAAATAGTGCATTACAAGGTTTTAAAAATAAGTACTTGTCCTTGATCACAAAAACATAAAGACACCAACTAGAGATGGTCTCAAGCTACTAGTCTCAATCTCTCCCCCATTGGCATCAAGGCACCAAAAAGGGAAAAATTGAGGGGAATCATTCATCGTCACTCTCTTCTTCAGTCTCGGTCCTGTCCTCATCTTCACCACCATCATGATCATTCGCCGGAGCAGACTCTTCCTCGGAGTCCTCGAAGTCGGGCGGGGATCCAACCGGCTCAATCTCCAGCTTGTCACAAATAGCTTTGATGTTGGCGTTGACATATTGTTGATGCTTCTTCTGCCTAACTTCAATCTTGCGACAGCAGGCAAAGATAGAGGTGAGCATTTTGAGCACACCACCGGAGGATTCAGGAGCAGGTGTAGAGCTAGGAGGAGCAGCTGAAGATCTAGCGACATTCACATCCCGAGTTTGTTTAGTCCTCCTCTCAGCTTCAGGGGATGGAGGTGCATCAGGAGCCGAAGGTAGAGTGTACTCGGTGGGCTTTTGTGGCTTCAACCCCGTATGTTGAACATCCTTGACGAACTCAAGTCCAGTCACCTTCTCAATCATGTACATAATGTATGGGGCATACCTGCAAGATCTGTTTGGAGTGATTGAGATGTTCACAATGTCATTGTAGATGTATTCAAAGACATTGAACGGTCTCCTTCCACCAATGACCTTCATTAGGGTCCTCAAAGTTCCTTGAATAGCACTACAGGAAAAGCGATCATTTGTGACGGCTGGTTTTATTTGCGACGGCCAGCCGTCGCAAATAGCTTAAATTGCAACGGCCCGCCTCCGGCCGTCGCAAATAAGATGGCCGTCGCGAATAAGTGGTTATTTGCGACGGCTTTCGGACTGGCCGTCGCAAATAAGTGTTTATTTGCGACGGCCAACCCTAGGACCGTCGCAAATAAACCCTTATTTGCGACGGCCGGTCAGACGGCCGTCGCAAACAGGCTTTAATTGCGACGGCCGTAAGTTGAGGCCGTCGCAATTAAAGCTGCCGTCGCAAATTAGGGCTTATATCGGGACGCTCTGGCCCCGACTCTTCAT
The DNA here is from genome assembly GCA_036927565.1 of Tuctoria greenei. Lineage (NCBI taxonomy): Eukaryota > Viridiplantae > Streptophyta > Magnoliopsida > Poales > Poaceae > Tuctoria > Tuctoria greenei. The sequence goes on from JAYESD010000005.1 coordinate 175,333,210, forward strand.
TCACCTCAGAACACCCTACCGTGTTGCCGCCGCGCCCCCGCCACCCTGCCGTGCCCCCGCCGCCGCGCCCCCGCCACCCTGCCGCGCCCCCGCCGCCGCGCCCCCGGCTCCGCCGCCCTCGGCCCCGCCTGTGGCCCCCACCGGCGGCCCGCCTCCGCGCCCCAACCGCCGCCTGCCTCCGCCCCCGGCCCGCCGCGCCACCGGCGTCGCCGCCGTCGGCCCGGACCGCTGCGCCCCCGACCGGACCGCTGCGCCCCTGGCCCCCGACGCCTCTGAGGTCAGTGCTACTCCCCCCGGTTTTAGTTTTTTTTTTCAGATCTAGCTAGCAATTTTGTTAAGAGGTAGCAGCAATTAGCTATAGTAGCTTAGAATAGCTTGTATAGTTTATTTAAGGATTGAATCACTTAATTATAGAAGAGTTATGAAACTGAGTTATAGAAGAGGACATGACTGAAGATGTAATAAAAAGGGCATTTGCTAGTGCAGTTTTATGCATACGGCGAAAGAACTTGAGTGTGTGTATGTATGGGAACGATGCCATGTAATAGGTCGTCGCAAACTAAGTCTAATATCGGGACCCTCCGGCCCCGACTCTTCATTTACAATTCCCCACCGCCGCCGCGCCCCGACACCGCCGCCCCCAGCGCGCCCACCGCCCCCGGCCCCCCCGCCGCCCCTGCGCCCCCGGCCCGCCGGCCCCACCGCTAGCCGCTAGCTGCGCCCCCGAGCCGTCGCAATTTAACTGGCCGTCGCAAATAATTGCCTTCATCCCGACCCGACCCTTCTTTCTGGTCCACTCACGACTCATTAGCCGCCTCCCCGCGCCGCCGCCGCCCTCCGCCTCCCCGCACCACCACCGCCCTCCGCCTCCCCGCGCCGCCGCGCCGAGCGCGCCCCGCCGCCGCCCTCCGCCTCCCCGCGCCGCCGCCCGAGCGCGCCGCCGCCTGAGTGCGCCGCCGCCCGAGCACGCCGCCGCCGCCCTCCGCCTCCCCGCGCCGCCGGCCGAGCGCGCCCCGCCGCCACCGCCCGAGCGCCCCGCAGCCCCGGCGTCCTCACCGCCCGAGGCCCGGCCTCCTCGCCGCCCAAGCGCCCCGGCGGCCCCGGCCTCCCCGTCATCGCCGTCCGCGCGCCCCGGCGACCTCGCCGCCCGCGCGCCCCGGCCTCCCTGCCGTCCGCGCACCCCGGCCTCCTCGTCGTCGCCGATCGTCAAGTAATGATGTTGATTATGCAAATTTGTTGTGGATTTCTTGATATTTGATATGGATTGTTCAATCTTCGAATGATTGTTGATCGAATGAGTAGAAATTGTTGCTCGATCTTGATGTTAATTATGCTTAGTTGTTAATGATGTTGGTTATGCAAATTTGTTGATAATGTTATTGATTATGTAGATGTTAAGCATGCTTATATTTTGCTTTAGTATTCTTAATGTTTATGTTCATTGCTGCTTGTCGTTATTGAATTAAGTTATTAAATGTTCAAATTTTGATTAATTGTTATGTTTCTTTTAGCATGTTTAATATTCTTTATATATATAAATATATAAATATAAATATATATATATATATATATATACATAAGTGGGTTAAAACGATAATGTATTAGAAGAAATATCAAAAGAGAGAGGAGATATTCTACGCCATATCGCCTGCGGCGAGCATGACAGCGGCGAGACCGAAGCCGGTGGCGGTGGTCTTGGTAGCGGCAGAGGATCCTCCGGAAGGCGTGGACGGCAGCGGAGGAGAGGCTCCGGGAGCGAGGTCTGGTGGCCGTGCAGGTACCCACCGATCTGATCACCGGGGAGGAACCTCTTGGAGGCGACCCAGTTGGCGTAGTTGGTCTGCAGGTCCCAGGAGCCGCTCGCCTCGCCGACATTGTACGTTGCCGCCGAAGCCATGCCGAACACGGCCACGACCATGAAGGCCACGACTGCAACTGCAAGAAGTCCCACGACCATGAAGGCCACGACGCCATGCCGAACACAATTATCGTGGACGGCCCTGACTATGAAACTTTCAACTCTGACCCACTTTTCTCCTCACTCTCGTTATCTTTCCTCATTCGTAAATGATTTATCAATGAACATGAGCAACGTAACCTATAGCAATTGATTACCCGTTTCGGATCGGCACGTCTCACATGCCATTGGCATGTGAGACGTGCAGGTTCGGAATTGTCCCTTTTTGGACAGCCTCGGAGTGACCGAGGGGGTGTGGCTTGTGACGAGACGCGGGTCCGGATTTGGACGAGATTTCGGTGGCGTAACCCTGTTGTTCTCTGCTGCACCATTTTTGGGCGTGCAGAGGAGAACAGCGGGGTTATGCTGCCGAAATTTCGTTCGAATCCAGATCACGCGTCTCGTCATGAGCACGCTCCGCTCGGTCACTCTTGGGTGGGTTTAGGATCTATCTGCCTAGGTTGTAGGGCCGTGACATAACACAACAATACATTAACGACAATTTCTTTCGCATTAAACTGCAGAGTCAAACATGGGTGAAGACCGCAGTTGGATGTATACTGGCTGGAAGAGCAGAAATGGTGGTCACTCCGATGAGTGGTTTATCAAGTTAGATCAATTTTTGGATTGAGCATTTTCGTTGTCAACGGAAGATATGGTGCAGTGCCCATGTACAAAATGCCGGAACACTAAGTTTTTGAGAAGGTTGGAGCTTTTGTTTCACTTATGTCAAAACGGTTTCACTCCACAATATGAAGTGTGGACCTTCCACGGCGAGACTAATTCTCGAGTCATAGCCGAAGTGGATGAGGATGATGATATAACAGAGGTTGATAGGATGGATGAGATGTTAGAAGCTCTTGAAGTGGAGGATCCTCTTACAAATGAGGCAGAGAAGTTCTTCGAGGAGCTGAAGAAATCACAAGAGCCGTTGCATGAACACACTGCTATGACCGTACTTGCTTTCTTGACCAGATTTATGGCAATTAAGTCCAAGTACTTTTTTTCCATCAACTGCTACAATGATCTCATGAAATTGATCTGCGATATCCTTCCACAACCTCACAAAGCGCCACCAGATATGTATCAGTCAAAGATCAAGATATCTGGTCTCGGTATGAAGTATGGGAAAATTGATGTGTGCCCAGACAACTGCATGCTATTCTGGAAAGAGCACGCCAATGAGAAGATGTGCTTGAAATGTGGTAAATTGAGGTATGTCGAAGTTGTTAATGATGATGGCGATAATGTGATGACAGATGTCGCACATAAGCAGCTTCGTTACTTGCCTGTGACACCTCGGTTGAAGCAGATGTTTCTTTCAAAAAGAACCGCAAGACACATGAGATGGCACAAAGAAGGTAAACTTGAGAACAAAGAATTCTTGACGCATCCGTCCGACGGTGACGCATGGAAGGCGCTAGACCGTTTCGATCCAGACTTTTCTCGTGATGCGAGGAATGTTCGCATCGGATTAGCGACATACGGATTCTCACCGTTCGGTACGAATGCCACGCCATACTCATGTTGGCCTGTCTTTGTCATTCCGTACAACCTGCCACCTGCTTTTTGTACGAGGAACGAGTTCATGTTTCTCAGCCTCATTGTACCTGGACCTGATCATCCCGGGTCACGTCTCAACGTGATGTTAAAACCGCTGATCGAAGAATTGAAAGTCTTGTGGACAGGCGTCGAAGCGTACGACAGTTACAAGAAGCAGAAATTCAACCTTCGAGCTGCTTATTTGTGGTCCGTCCATGATTTGCCGGCATACGGCATGTTTTTTGGATGGAGCACTCACAGTCGTTTGACGTGTCCGATATGTGCTTCAGACACGGATTGCTTTCGACTAACTTATGGAGGCAAAATATCTTACTTCGATTGTCACAGACGTTGGCTGCCCTCGAATCATATATTTAGGCAGCAGAGGCATGTCTTTCGAAAGAACACTGTTGTCACTAAAGGACCACCGAAGCGTCTCAACGGGTCAGAAATTTCTGATATGTTGGACAAACTGGTGCCTGATGAAGGTCGTCCTGGATATTTCGTAGGTTATGGAGATGAACACAATTGGACTCACATATGTGGACTTTGGGAGCTACCATATGTGAAGTCGTTGATTCTAATGCACAACATTGATGTCATGCATCAGGAGCGTAATATGAGCGAAAGTATCATAAGCACTTGCATGGATATGCCTGGCAAAACGAAAGACAATTATAAAGCTAGACTAGATTTGGCAGACATTTGTCACCGTCCAACTCTTGAAATCTCTGAAAGTGGTGGAAAGCCACGTGCTTCTTTCTGTCTTCGATCGAAAGAAAAGAAAGAAGTTATGAAATGGATGAAAACTTTGAAATTCCCAGATGGTTACGCAGCTAGCCTGAAACGAGCCGTAAATGTTAACACAGGAAACCTCACTGGGTTGAAGAGTCATGATTATCACATTATAATGGAAAGACTCCTACCTGTTATGTTCCGAGGCTATCTAGATGATGCGGTGTGGAAGGTTTTAGCCAAGCTCAGCTATTTTTATAGACAGATTTGTGCTAAAGAAATCAAGATCGGTATGATGGATAAGTTAGAGAAGGAGGTACCCATACTTTTATGTAAGATGGAAAAAATTTTTCCACCAGGTTTCTTCAATCCAATGCAACATCTGCTTATCCATCTTCCATTCGAAGCTAAAGTTGGCGGTCCTGTGCAATATAGGTGGATGTATCACATTGAAAGAGCGCTACGATATCTGAAACCAATGGTTGGCAACAGGGCAAGGGTGGAAGGGTGCATCGCTGAAGCATATGCTCTTAAGGAAGTTGGATACTTTTCAAGTGTCTACTTTGCGGAAGAAAACAATATCAATACTTCGGCGATGCGGTACAATGTGGACGAAACACCCCCCTAAGCGACCTTTCCAATTTTCAAACGAGAGGTGCCACCGTTGGTAGCTATACGACCTACGAGCTATCCGAACAGGAAAGGACTGTTGCTTTACTCTACATGTACGCGAATATAGAAGGCATGCAGGAATACTTTGAGTAAGTGTTTCTCCTATGTTTATGTTAATCTATATATTTTGCTACACATGTACTCTAAAAGATGTTTTTTCATGTTCAGCGAGTTCCACAGACAATATTGGCCACATAGGCATCAACCTACGGCCAAACAAGTAGAAGCGATGCGAAAGGAAGGAATAAATGGGGGGGGGGGGGGGCAGAGTTTTCTATCTTGGTTTCGAGAATATGTAATATTCTCTCGTCTTCTATGTATTATAAATTACTATTATTAAAGAAGTATTATGTAATATTCTCTCGTCTTTTATAACAGTGTCGGACTCACAATGTCCATGAAGATTTGCGGCAGCTATCTTATGGATTGGTGAATGTTAGAAGCTATGGTCGATATGACGTAAATGGCTTCCGATTCCGTACAACTCATTTTGAAGATCATCGTCCTCTTGCGGCAACATCAAATTCCGGTGTTGTGACGAGAGCAATGGACACTCAAGGGAATTTAACCGATTATTATGGTATCATTAACAAAATCCTTGAATTTACTTTTACCAGAAATAAGACCCTTCGAGTTGTCTTCTTTGACTGTGACTGGTTTGATCGTACTCATGGAACTCGAGAAAACCAATTTGGAATGGTGGAAGTGAAACATAAGGACCGACTACGAGGTTACGATACATTTGTTCTTGCGCATCAAGTTGAACAAGTGTATTATCTACCTTATCCATGCACGAAGCTCAGAGCTTGGTGGGTGGTATATAAGGTGAATCCTCGTGAGCGGCTATATACTCCTGGGGATGATGGTTACCATAATAGCGAAGACGTTGAAGAAGTGTACCAAGAAGAAGAGTTGCCAGACACTTTTATCGTCGAGCTTGGTGCAGGACTCGATCAATTAGTTGGAGATGTTGAAGACGTTGAAGATGTAGAGGCAGATGATACGCGAAAACGAAAATTAGAATAGGCCACGATGGAAGATCGTTGGGCTGGTTTAAGGAGTAGGGCACAGGCACATGACAATGATGTTGATGAATTTTGAAAGTGACTACAAGTAATGTTTTCTTGAAGATAGTAACATGAATTTTATATATTTTATTTGCATATTTACTAATTATCTAATTATAATAGGATGGCGTCAAAGAAGGGTAAGAAGGTGCCGCCGACGAGGGGGTTCTACCCCTCTAGACCTGAGGACGCTTTCGTTGGTGCCTCATCGACTGGCAGCATACGCTCTCAGCTGCTGGGGCACGTTCAGACCAGCTCTAGAGCTTCGTCACAGGTAAATGTCACTCGTTTTTGACAAATTCTTTAAATTCAAATTCACATTAAACTTACTTATGAATCATTTGAATGTTGTAGTCCTTACCGGCTGACTCAGAGGCTGCGGCGCCTTCGGTGAGCCAGCCCTCGGCGAGGCAGCCCTCGGCCAGCCAGCCCTCGGCCAGCCAGCCCTCGGCGAGGCAGCCCTCGGCGAGTCAGCCCTCGGCGAGCCAGCCCTCGGCCAGCCAGCCCCCGGCTGACGATGAGTTTGTTCCTGAGGCCTTTGAATCGGCTGGTGAGGAGCCGTCTGGGTCACCTGATGTGGCGCCCCAGCAGACGCGGAGGACGAGGAGGACTCACTTTGTCAGTCCTCCAGCGGTCCCTTCACAGAGGACCGTGATTCGTCCAGTCGGAGACAGGTAATAAAAATTATAGTTTTCAATTTTAGTTTCTTTTGATTACTCAAGTAATTAATGAATGAATAAATATCTTACAGGGCTTGGGACGACTTGTCTTTCACCGGCGAGAAACACCAAAGACCGGTGAACGGTGTCCTCGGGTCTATAGTGCGTTTGCACTATCTCGGGGTCATCGATGGGGTGCCTGCTCTTTTGTGGGAGGACTACGCACGCGTCCATCACCAGGAGCACGACAACCTTCAGGAGGCCGTATGGGCCGATTTTATGGTAAGTATGTTAAAAAAGTTTCTAAGTTACAACTCTTAAACTCTTTTAGTGAACATATCTTCAATATATTCTTTATCGCAGGCAAGATATACTTTAGAGGACCCGAACGACCATCGCATGTTTGAGGATGCGAGGCGAGTGTTTCACTTCAATGCTGCCAAGGCGCTTCGACAAGCTTTGTCGAACACCTGTGTTCAAATTATTAATGAGCACTTGAAGGCGAACCAGCAGCACGTGTTACACTTCCGACAAGAGAGCGAGAGGCACCTGACGGAGGAGGAGTACGCGCAGGTACGTGGAGTGTAGTAAGTATTTTTTTCCTGATAATGTCCTCGATGGTACTTTTAACGACTTCGAACTATGTGCAGGGCCACGTGAGCTGGTTGCAGGGTCGGACCGATGCATTTCGGGCCCTTTGTCGCTACTGGGCTAGCGACGAGTTTAAAGCTAAGTCTGAGAAGGCTCGAGACTGCAGAGGGGTGGAGGGGAAGAGCAGGCATGGGCAAGATAACCACTTGCGTTTAGCTAAACGCATGGTAAGTGTGTGTAACTTATGTTTATATATTAATAATATATTGTTCGTACTAACACGTATTGACAGGAGCGCGAGACGGGGGTGCCGCCCACCCCTGCTGAGGTTTGGAAGAGAGGTCACAGGGACCCTTCTCAGCCGACGGGGTGCAGTCAGGCTGCAGCCGAGCGTTTGGTAAGTTTAGAAATCATTCATATTAAATATAACTATATAGATTGTTGAACTTACACGATTTTATTGTTTTGCAGGCTAAGTACGGGGAGGAGGCTAGGAAGATACACGGCGAGGATTTCGATTGGGAACGTCAACCGATCGATCCTCAAGCCGCGTATGCAACCGGTGGTGGAAAAGCACACGGAAGGTGAGTTTGCAAGTCATTTTATCGTTTTCAATTCAAAGTATTCAAGATATTTTAATTTCATATTACTGACTCTCTTTTTTATAGGCTCGCCATATTCGACGGAGTTGTCGACTCGAGGGCGGGTAGACCTGCGAGAGGCAGCTCCACGCAGGCTTCGGGCACGGGAGGTCGCCGCGTGTCGCAGAGGGACATTGAGATGCAGTCCCTCCGAGAAACTGTAGAAGAAAACGAAAGGCGACATGAGGAGGAAAGGAGGGCGATGGAGGCCACGATCCAAACCCAGGCAGCAGCGTTGGCGCAGATGCGGGAAGCAATGGAGGTAACAATATAAAAATTAAAATTCTCATTAATTCAGTGTAAATGACTTACTAATAGGTAGCATTTAATGTTTGCAATGACAGGCCATCGCTCGGGCGCAGGGTCTGGGAATCCAGCTACCGGTACTACCACCGGTCCTCCCAGGCGATCCTTCTTCAGCGGGTCAGGTAAGTTTCTATGTAATCCTTCTTCTCCAGCGTAATAAGATTGAGATAGATGAAAGAGAGAGATAGTTAGATAGAAGAAAATGATTGAGATAGAAGAAAGAAAGAGATAGAAGAAAGGGAGACAGAAGAAAGGGTGAAAGATAGATAGAGTAGGATGGGAATGAAGAGAGAGTAAGATGTAGATGGAGATAGAGAGAGGGGAAGATAGAGGGAGGGAGATGTAGATGGAGATAGAGGGAGGAAGATAGAGGGAAAAGGATAGCAATAGAGAGATAGAGTGAGCAAGAAAGATAGAGTGAGAGACAAAGAGAGAAATGAAAAGAGAGAGGAAGAGAGGGTGATCTAGATGAAGATAGAGGGAGAGGGAGGGAGAGATGTTGATGCATTTATATTCTAACTCTAAGTTTTATTAATTGCAGGGATCCGCGACGGCTGCACAAACGTCGTCGCCTTCGCTACCGCCGCCTGGAATGAGGCACGACGACGACGACTTCGACTTCGGAGGTGGCTTCGGAGGTTAGATGGGCGAGTGAGCCCTTTTATTTACTTTGTTCATGACGATGTGAGATGTATCGGAATTTTAGTTTGTGATTGTGATGATGTTTGTGTATGCTGTGTATATATTGTGTATATTGTGTATATTGTGTTTGTTGTGATTCTAGCCATCGAGCCGGGTAGTATTTTCTGTTTTTAAAAAAAATAAAAAACCTTATTTGCGACGGCTTTTTATACAGTACCGTCACAAATAAGAGTACAAGCCGTCGCAATTAAACCACAGTTATTTGCGACGGCCTGGCCGTCGCAAATAGCGTCGTGGGTCCTGGAGGAGGACACGTGGGCCCTGCCCTCTGAACTTATTTGCGACGGCCAGGCCGTCGCAAATAGTGGCCCTTAATTGCGACGGCTAGGCCATCACAAATAAGCATCTGCGGGGCCCGCCAGCCCGCAGCAATAACTTGCGACGGCCACTCCAAGCCGTCGCAAATAAGTTTATTTGCGACGGTGGCCGTCGCAAATAAGCTTATTTGCGACGACAAACTTGCAACGGCCAGAAGCCGTCGCAAATAAGGTAAACTGTCGCAAATAGCTTATTTGCGACTGCATTTGGCTTATTTGCGACGGCCCCGGCCGTCGCAAATCGTCGGGATTCCTGTAGTGTAGTCCCCGCATCTCCATCTTTCGAGGCTATTGTCTTCCTCAAAATTCTGTTGAGGACCACATAGAAAGGCTTCAAATAATTGATATTTGGAGGGACATAAGGCATCCTTGTGTCATAGAGAAATTTGAGCTCATCCTTCTCCAAGGGTTGCAGATTGTGGATAACAAGATCATGATACAAAGTGTGTTCAAGGTGGAGAATTCTTGCAAACTCATCATAAGTAACACTATACTTGGAACCATGAGTCATCCAAGTGAGACTGTCTCCATCACCACGAGGAAAGTAGACGGTGGAGTAGAATTGGGTGATGACCTCATTGTTCCAGTCATTCTCAAAGGAAAACAGTTCCTTAAGTCCGTGCCTCTCCAGGGACTCAACCACCTCACGGAAGGCGGGATACTTCTTTGACTGCATGTACCCAATGTTCACCCATTGACTCTTCACAACGGGATTCTACATCTTCATGTACACATGCTCGTAGTAGTCGGCATGGAAGTTGCTCCAAAATCTTGGGTCTGAGCATTGCCGAGGTTGAGCATACACATTAACCTGCCTGAAGCTATCGGCAAGCTCACCCCCTTTTCTAGTGAAATTCTTACTTGAGCGCTGCTTGTTGCGGTGACTTGGGTTCTTCATTTTCAGGGGTCCAATGGGACCACTAGCAAGCCCCTTTCCTTTGTTGAGAGTCCTCTTTGGCCCTGAGGAGCTCTCACCAGCCTTTCCTTGGGCCTTCTTCACAACTACCCTCCTTTTCTTGGGCAAGTTGTCGTCGGAGGGTGGAGAGTGCACATTTACATCATGCCTTTTCTTCATGTACCTCTCCTTGGCCCTCTTCACCTTTTCGCACTCAACTTCTTCATCAACATGAAAGGAGCTGTCATCGGAGCTTGAAGACATCGTGCCTAACAAGGAATTCATGATTTAGATGAGAATGAAACAAGAATGAAGGTGATGTGAGGATTATGTCAGAGACCGTACTTGTCCGGTTTCAGAGTGCGTACTTGTCCGTACCTGGGGGCCGGACTAGTCCGGCCTGGCACAAGAACCCTAACAAACCTAGAATCACAACTTCTATCTAAGGATGCAAAGGAGCATGAAGATGAAAGGAATACATCTCTGAAGCTAATGTACTTCTTTGGAATCAAGAGAAATAAGCTAGAACTAGAAAAGGTGAGAGTTTGATTTTTGAGAGAAATTTACAGAGATTTGAAGATTCGCGTTGAAGGAGTACAAATCTGTCCGCATGAGTTTGGAGAGGAGTACCAACTCGTCGAGGGGAGGATTTCCCACGAAGAAACCTTGGATTTTGAGGGCTCAACTCAAAAATCACTTTTGGGGGCTAGGGTTTGAGAGGTGAGGGTTCAACTAAAGATGGAGGAAGATTTGAAACGGTTCTGGGCCGGCCATCTGCTTATATACGCGGCCGACCGGACTAGTCCGGTCAGAGGACGGACTAGTCCGGTGCCCCTGGAAAACCTAGAAGGAGGGACTGTCCGAACTAGTCCAGTGGCAAACCTGACTAGTCCGGTGTCCCTGGAGAAGCTGAGAATATAGAGATACTAATAGTGATCCAAGGACAAATTTTGCAAATAATCTTGGTGATTATGACCAGAAAGCAATCAACACAAAAACATGGTCATAAATTCCAAGATTTTTTCATTAAAAATATTTTTCTTAGGAGAAAAAGAGGTGAGGGGCAGTTTTAGCAATAAAATGTAACATTTGAAGTTTCAACCAGGTGTGCAACGTTTCAAGCCACATTTCGAGAGTCGGGAATATTAAGTTCATTCCTAAGTTCACAAATCCTTTTCTCATCCAATGGTTTGGTAAAAATATCCGCAAGTTGTTTTTCAGTTCTAACATGTGAAATAGCAATGTCACCTTTTAATGAATGATCTCTAAGAAAATGATGACGTATATCTATGTGCTTAGTTTTTGAGTGCTCTACTGGGTTGTGTGCAATTTTTATAGCACTTTCATTGTCACATAAAAGTGGAATATGGTTAACATTGTAGCCGTAGTCCCTAAGGGTTTGTCGCATCCAAAGTAATTGGGCGCAACAGCTATCGGCTGCAATATATTCTGCTTCTGCTGTGGAAAGGGCAATGGAGTTTTGCTTTTTAGATGACCAAGATACTAGGGACCTACCAAGAAACTGACAAGTCCCTGACATGCTCTTTCTATCGACTTTGCATCCTGCATAGTCAGCATCGGAATACCCTATCAAGTTAAATTTGGATCCTTTGGGATACCAAAGGCCCAAGTTGGGTGTGTGCACAAGGTACCTTAGGATTCTTTTTACAGCAACTAAATGACACTCTTTAGGTGCAGCTTGAAACCTTGCACACAAGCAAACACTAAGCATAATGTCTGGCCTAGATGCACATAAATAAAGTAAAGAGCCAATCATGGACCTATATACCTTTTGGTCCACATTTGGACCGTCTTCATTGAGGTCGAGGTGTCCATTAGTGGCCATGGGTGTCTTGATGGGCTTGGCTTTGTCCATATTGAATTTCTTGAGAATGTCTTGTGTATATTTGGTTTGGCTTATAAATGTACCTTCTCTTAGTTGCTTCACTTGGAATCCCAAGAAGAACTTTAATTCGCCCATCATTGACATCTCGAACCTATCTGTCATAATTTTGCTAAACTCTTCACAGAAGGATTTGTTAGTGGATCCAAAAATGATGTCATCAACGTAAATTTGGCATACAAATAAATGATCATCACAATGTTTAGTGAAAAGTGTATAGTCAGCTTTACCAATTTTGAATCCATTCTGAATTAGAAAATCTCTAAGACACTCATACCAAGCTCGAGGAGCTTGTTTGAGGCCATAGAGAGCCTTACGCAGTTTGTAGACATGGTTGGGATATTTCTGGTCTTCGAATCCTGGTGGCTGCTCCACATAAACTTCCTCCTTGATTGGGCCGTTTAAGAAAGCGCTTTTGACGTCCATTTGATACAGCTTAAAATTATGGTGAGTAGCATATGCCAATAAAATACGAATGGACTCAAGTCTAGCTACAGGAGCGAAAGTTTCATCGAAGTCCAAACCTTCGACCTGAGAATAACCTTTGGCCACCAGTCTTGCCTTATTTCTTGTTACTACTCCATGTTCATCTTGCTTGTTCTGAAACACCCATTTGGTTCCAACTATGTTCGCCTTTGGTCTTTCCACCAGCTCCCATACTTCATTTCCCTTGAAGTTGTTCAGCTCCTCTTGCATTGCAATCACCCAGTCTGGATCCCTTAAGGCTTCTTCTACCCTGTATGGTTCCAGAAAAGACACAAAAGAATAGGATTCACAGAAATTTGCAACTCGAGATCTAGTAGTTACTCCCTTAGCAATATCTCCAATGATATTGTTGACAGGGTGGTCTCTTTGCACGCTCTGGTGTACTCTTGGGTGTGGAGCTTGTGTAGTTGCTTGTTCTTCATTATCTTCATGTGCATTGTCTCCCCCTAGATCATTGTTTCCATGATTGTCCTGATCTTCTTGATCTTCCTCCTCTTGATCTTGTGTAAGAGCTACCCCTTGATCATTGCCTCTGTGTTGATATTCATCTTGTGCATTTGAGTCGGATGTTTGCTCTTGTGGTAAGATATCACCAAGTCCCATTTTCTTAAGTGCTTCATATGGAGCTTCCTCTTTATCTAGCACACACTTATCAACTTGCTCCACTTGTGAGCCGTTAGATTCATCGAACACTACGTAACGTGCTACTTCAACAAGGCCGGACACCTTGTTGAAGACACGATAGGCATAGGCATTCGACTCATATCCAAGAAAGAATCCTTCATCGGACTTTGAAGCGAACTTCGAGGCCCTCGATTTCTTGTTCAGAATAAAACATTTGCAACCAAAAACTTTAAAATAAGAAACATTGGGCTTTTTTCCAGTAAGGAGCTCATATGGAGTTTTCTTCAGTAGTCGATGGAGATACAATTGATTTGTGGCATGGCAAGCGGTGTTCACTGCTTCTGCCCAAAAATGATCTGATGTCTTGTATTCATCCAACATAGTTCTCGCCATTTCGATTAATGTTCTATTCTTCCTTTCGGCCACTCCATTTTGTTGAGGGGAGTAGGGTGCCGAGAATTCATACTTTATCCCTTCTTCATCGAGAAACTCTTTAACTTGGAGGTTCTTGAATTCTGTCCCGTTGTCACTTCGGATGTTCTTTATGGTTGATGAGAATTCGTTCTGAGCTCTTTTCAAGAACTTCTTGAGGATCCCCTGAGTTTTCTATTTATCATACAAGAAAAATACCCAGGTAAATCTTGAAAAAACATCAACAATTACTAAACTGTATTTGTTACTACCGATGCTGATGTACGAAACTGGACCAAAGAGATCCATGTGGAGAAGTTCCAGCGGTCTTGCGGTAGTCATCACATTCTTGGCGGGGTGTGGTGCTCCGACTTGTTTTCCTAATTGACACGCGCTGCACGGCCTGTCTTTTTCAAAAACCACATCCTTAAGACCATGGATGTGACCACCTTTTAGAAGTTTCTGCAGATTTCTCATCCCAACATGGGCTAGCCGTCTATGCCACAACCATCCCATGTTGGTCTTAGCAACCAAGCAAGTGTTGAGTTCGGCTTTATCTTTGTTGAAGTCAACTAGATAAAGCTTGCCCTTCAACATTCCCTTGAATGCAATCGAGCTATCGCTTCTTCTAAAAATAGTCACACCTTCATTAGTGAATAAACAGTTGTAACCTTTGTCGCATAGTTGGGAAATTGACAAAAGGTTATAGTCTAGAGAATCTACATGTAAAACATTTGATAAGGTATGTTGAGAGGATATTTCAATGTTACCGCTACCAAGGACCTTTCCTTGGCTATTGTCTCCGAAGTATATGCCTTCACCTGAATCCTTGTTGTACTCGTACTCTACAAACATACCTCTCTCTCCGGTCATGTGATTTGTGCATCCGCTATCAAGTACCCATTTTGTTCCAGCAGAGGAGTAAGCCTGCAAAAAGAATTATTCCTTGGTTTTAGGTACCCAAGCTTGCTTGGGTCCTCTCAGGTTAGTCACAAGAGTCTTGGGCACCCACACACAAGTTTTCAAGTTCTTGTGGCATGGCCCTGTATATTTGGCAATTACTTTTCCATATTTGGCTTTCATAAGAACATAAGAAGCGCTAAATGTATGAAACAATATTTGTGGTTCAGATTCATGGGATTTTTCCTTAACAAAGACAATTTTATTTTTAGCATGATTAGAAGTAGACATGTGTTTGCTATTATCAAAACCAAGGCCATATTTGACATTAGGAGGTCTAGTGACCATATATGCACTGCGTGCATATTTGATCTTCTCCTTATCAAAGATGCCGCTTGGAGGGGCATGCATATTATGAGATGTTGAAGCATTAGACATAATATTCTTCTTACTAGAGCAAGTGCAAGTTCCGATTGTTGTCGAACTTATATCTTTGGAGGAAGAGCTCTTGGAGGAAGAGGAGTCACTTTGCTTGAGCGACTCGACTTGCACCTCAAGGATCTTGTTAGCTTTTGACAAGTTAGCAAGTTCTTCCTTGATTGCAATATGCGAGTCTTCTAGCTTTGAGTAAGTTTACTTACTCAAGGCTAGCTCAACTTCAAGCGACTCGTTCTTCTCTCTTTCAAGCTCGAGAAGCTTTTCAACTTCTTGGTATCTCTTCCTTTCACGGATGAGCATATCTTCTTGTCAGTCAAGAAGTTCTTCCTTTTCAAAGATTTCGTTCGACAACATTTCCATTTTCTTTAGAGCAATTTTACTTATTCCTCTAAACATTTCTTCATTATCACTAGAGCTGTCAAAGTCATCAATAGAGGAATTTAGCATAGGAGGAGTAAGCCATACCTTTTTCTTACCTTCCTTAGCCATAAGGCAAGTGTGGTTGTTCATGTCCCATCCTCCCATATTTGTAAAGAGTGTGGCCTTCATAGTAGGTTTCTTGATTGCGATAGTGGCCATTTCTTCTTCTTCATTGGAGGAGGACTCGTCGTTTAAGTCCCACTCCTTGCCAATGTGAGCTTGGTGGGTTTGTCTTCTTTTTCTGAAATTTTTCTTTTCTTGAGATCTTGTTTCCTTCTTCTTTTTGTTTTCTTCATAAGGGCAGTCCACCATGAAGTGACCATATTCTCCACAGTTGTAGCAAGTGCGTCGAGCCTTGGACTTTCCTTTATCCTTGCTTTTGCCTTCATTTGAGTTGTTGCCGTGTCTTCTTTTCATCATCCGCTTGAACTTCTTGATAAAGAGTACCATTTCTTCATCATCAAGATCGGAGCTCTCGTCACTTGTATGCCAATCGTCTTGATCTTCACGAGCATCTTTGAGTTTGGGTCGGCATGTTGCTTTGAGAGCAACCTCCTTCATTTTGGAGGAAGTGAGTTCGGCCAAGTCTTTGACGTATTGTGCCTCTTTCTCCATCATTTCATGGTTTATGATCTTTCCCAACAACTCATCGGGAGTCATTTTGTGAAACCCGGGGCTTTCTCTAATCATTGAGCAAAGTGTCACATTTCTTGGCATGAAGGCTCTAATCATTCTCTTGACTACCTCGTGATCCGTCCATTTTTTACTTCCATAGGCACGTATTTTGTTGATGAGTGCCTTCATCCGGTTGTACATGTCTTGAGGTGATTTGCCTTCTTCAATAGCGAATCTCCCCAACTCTCCTTCAAGCATTTCGATTTTTGCTTCACGAACCGATCTATTTCCTTCGTGAGCTGTCTTGAGTGTATCCCAGATTTCCTTAGCACTTTCTAAGCCATCAATCTTGGTGAATTCCTCTCTGCTGAGTGATGATGTGATCACGGCGATGGCTTGTGCATTTCTGTGAATCTCTTGTTCTTGTTCTTGTTCTTGGGTGAGTTCTTCATCCGTGTCCGGTATGTCTATCCCAGTGCAAACAATGTGCCATAGACTAGGATTTAGAGATATTAGATGCATATTCATGTTGTACTTCCACATTGTATAGTCGCTTCCGTCAAACTGTGGAGGTTTTCCCATAGGAATGGAAAGATAATGGTTATTTGAATTGAGACGGTTGTAGTTGTAGGGCTGTCGGAAGTAGTCGTGATAACCACTCCCCGTCATCTTCTCATCTTCTTTTCCCTTTTGTCCTAGCAGTTTCTTTCTCAGAAGTGCCTTCAATTGTCGCACTTCTTCATCATCGTGTGGGCTCTCTTTCAGCACATCAAAAGTTTTAGTTTCTTGTTCCTCCTCATTAATGTTCATCTTCGAGATATCGTTGTTCTTCTCAAAGGCCATTGATCTCTCCGAGGTGTGAGTCTCGTTGGTGGAGAACCTTGCTCTGATACCAATTGAATGTGGCCTAGAGGGGGGGGGGGTGAATAGGCCTTTTGAATTCCGTGCACACTTAATAGAATTGTCAAACCTTGATTGGCCGGACTAGTCCGGTCGTGTGGGCGGACTTGTCCGGTGTGCTAAAAATATGTGTGTTGATCAAGTGTTAATTGGGAATCTAAATTTCTTTAGCAGTAGAAATGAGAACAACTGATATTTTATATGAGATTAATATAAGAATGCAAGTAAAACTTATAATTGCCTTAGGTTGATGTTTTAGCACTTAAGTGATCTCGTGAACAAAATTTAAATGAAACAAGGCGCAAGACACACAAATTTTTCCTGAGGTTCGATCTCACCACGAGATCTACGTCCTCGTTGAGGAAGCTCACAAAGAGCCGGGTCTCCAACCCTTTCCCTCCTCAAGTCACCACGAAGGCCGACTTGATCTCACTATCACGGGTAATCACCAGGTTTGTGGGGCAACCTCACACGTTGAGGGCTCCCACAAGAATTACAACAAAAGAAGTGATCGAATACACTCAAAAGTATTACAATGCATAGTATGAGTGTAGAAAGATCAAACCCCAAGAGCTCGCAGTGAAAGAACGACGATCTCCCAATCCCGAATCCAAGTGTTCAATTGATTTCACTCTTTTTGCACTTTAGATGTGTGGGGAGATGTGTTTTGGGATCTTGGGACGAAGTGGCGGCGCTAGGATTTGTTGTTTTATCAGTATTCGACGTGTGTATTCTTAGGAAAGTTGTGGACTCTCTATTTATAGGGTTTCCAAAAGGTAGCCGTTGAAAAACCCTAACACCGGACTAGTCCGGTCACTGTGCATTTTGAAGTCCAGAAAGTCTGCCGGACTAGTCCGGTCCAAGCTCGGACTAGTCCGGTGCTGTGTGAAGGTGACTCCAGAAAGTTCATCGGACTAGTCCGCAGACTAGTCCGATCTCCACGAATGGGAGATTCCAGAAAGTTCAACGGACTAGTCCAGTCCATGATCGGACTAGTCCGGTCCCTCAATATGAGAGACTCCAGAAACATCAACGGACTAGTTCGGTGGATGCACGGACTAGTCCAGTCTCCCTATAAGTGGGATTCCAGAAAGATGAACGGACTAGTCCGGTCCATGATCGGACTAGTTTGGTGCTTTGTGAAAGTTAGGTTAATTTTAATTCCTTACCCTCGCGCAAAGTTGTGAGCTCTTGGAGTGTGTCTTTCATACACTCCCTATACATTCAAAATCTAATTTAGTCTTCCAAGATTCATCAAAGTATCTCTCTTTGAACACCACTTCATTTTTCACCTTTTTGTGTGCACCGAGCTGTTTCACTTGCTGATCCTGCAATCATCTCAGTGGAATCATTAGGATCTCATATGTTTGTCATAAATTAGCCAAAACCCACAAGGGATATCCTAGATGCACTTACAAGGACCCGGGAGAATTATTGCACTGAGAAGTTGGTCTTCGACGTGGCGCAGATCAACTTACCCTTAAACGCCATTTTGGGCAGGCCAGCCTTATACAAGTTCATGGCTGCCGCCCATTATGGCTACTTGGTGTTGAAGATGCCAACACCAGCTGGTGTTCTCCGGATCCGCGAAGATCGCACCACCAGAGTTACTGCTCTGGAAGAACTCCACGCGCTTGCTACAGCACAGGAGGAAGAATCCGGAAAGGAGCAAGCTCCAAAACCCCCGAGCATTCGTCATTGAGGCTCAACCTCCGCACCTCGCGTGCAACCAAGCGGCGACACCAACATTCCCGTCAAAGTTGTCCAAATCGGTTCCAACGCCGCTCAGACCACCTGTATATCGGGAGGTCTAAACGACAAATAGGAACTCGCGCTCGTCACTTTCCTCCGGGCTAATGTCGACGTGTTTGCCTGGAAACTGTCACAAATGCCTGGGATCCCTAGGGAAGTGATCGAGCACAATCTGAAGATTTATCCCAACGCTCGGCCTGTACACCAGAAGCCCCAGAAGCAATCCATAGAGCAACAAAACTTCATATGTCAAGAAGTGAAGAAGTTGCTTGAAGCTGGATTAATCTGGGAAGTCTTCCACCCAAAATGGCTGGCAAACCCAATCATTGTACCCAAGGCCGGCGGGAAGCATCGGATGTGTATCGACTACACTACACTAAATAAGGCATGTCCAAAAGATCCATTCTCACTACCTAGAATAGATCAGATAGTGGATTCCACCCCGTGTGTGAATTACTGTGTTTCCTAGATGCATATTCTAGGTACTATCAAATTAGAATGTCAATGGAGGATGAAGAGCATACATCCTTCATCACAGTAGATGGATTATATTGTTACACTGCCATGCCATTCGGTCTCAAAAATGCTGCCTCAACATTTGTACGAGCTATGTACAAAACTTTTGGAGAGCTTATTAGAGACGTAGTGGAAGTGTATGTCGATGACATCGTCGTCAAGATCAAGAACAAGGAGTCATTGCTTGACACCTTGTAAGCTGTCTTCGACAAGCTGCGAGTCACTCGCACAAAGCTGAACCCAGACAAGTGTGTCTTCGGGGTTAGCTCAGGAAAACTTCTTGGTTTCTTGGTGAACCACCGAGGAATAGAAGCAAATCCGGCGAAGATAAAAGCTATTGAAGACATGCGGCCACCAGCCCGCATCAAGGACGTCCAGAAGCTGACTGGATGTCTAGCTGCCCTCAGCCGGTTCATCTCAAGACTGGCGGAACGGGCGCTACCCTTCTTCAAGCTATTGAGGAAGTCCGTACCATTCCAATGGCCTGAAGAAGCAGAAAAGGCATTCCAGGAGCTGAAGCATCTCCTCACCACCCTACCAACCTTGGTAGCTCCGAACCCTAGTGAGCCACTCCTGCTTTACATTTCGGCAACTGACAAAGTTGTCAACATGGTCCTGGTTGCGGAAAGATCAGAACCATCTCCAGTTCAGGAATCCAGACCCCTTCGGGAGAGTTTGGAGCTACCTGAAGTCGAGTCTGGGTCCCAGCTCCCAGACCCGGATCCTCAAGGCGAGACGCCGGAGGATCCATCTCCTTCAAATGAAGGAGTCATTGCTACTGAGCAACAAGATCCGGACCCCTCCATGAAGGTCCGGGTCACTTCAGAAGAAGCTCCGGGTTCCTCCAACCGGAACCCGGGAGTCCACGAACAAGGTCCGGTCCCCTCTGGGAGGGTCCGGGTAGATGAGGAGGAAGCTCCGGGCCCCTCCGAGAGAGTCCGGACGGTACAGTGCCCAGTGTACTTCATCAGCGATGTACTCCATGACGCCAAGACTCGATACCTAGAGGTGCATAAGCTGCTCTACGTAGTGCTTATTGCCCCTAGGAAGCTCCGACACTACTTCCAAGCCCACAAGATTTCAGTGGTAACTTCTTATCCACTACGTGCAATCTTGCATAACCCCAATTCTACTAGGAACATTGCAAAGTGGACAGTGGAATTAGCCGAGTTTGACCTTGAATTCGTTCCAAGACAAGCGATCAAGAGTCAAACATTGGCGGACATCGTGGCGGAATGAACCCCCTCTCCATCAAATCCTTGGGGCCTCAGCGAGCAGAAGTCGGAACCCAAGGTTCCAGTCTTCACTAAGCCTCACTGGACTCTCTACTTCAATGGCTTCATGCAGAAGCAGGGGGCCGGAGCTGGAATCCTTCTCCTCGCTCCGACCGGGGTGAAGGTTAAATACATGGTGCACCTTGACTTCAAGGCGACCGACAACATGGCGGAGCATGAAGCACTAATTTATGGACTCAAGGTGGCACTATTGTATGGTGTCAAGCAACTGTTGGTAAAGGGTGATTCACAGCTTGTTGTAAAACAAGTCAAAGGTGAATGTTGCTGCAACAACCCTCAACTAGTTGCACACCTACTTGAAGTCCAGAAGCTTCAGAAGGAATTCGACGTCCTGGATCTTTACCATGTCCAGCGTCTCAACAACACTGAAGCCGATGAACTCTCGACGAAAGCTTCAACCGGGGCTTCGACTCCCGACGGAACCTTCGTCCGGAGGTTGTCTAAACCTACAGCTCATCCTGCCGAACTGAGCAAAGGGGGCGAGACCAGCACCTCGAAGCTGGCGTTCCCGATGGCCCTATTACCATGGCATCCATCAAGGGTCGTAGGTGCTGTAGGAAGCTCCGAGCAACCCAACACGCAAGACTCAAATCCTCAAGCTAGCTCCGATGCATGGATCTAGGAGATCTGGAGCTACATGAAAGACAATATCCTTCCTGAAGATAATGTATCCGCTGACTGGATAGTCAGATTGGCTAAAAGATACACACTGGTAGAAGGGGATCTCTACCGGCGTGGTGCCAACGGCGTCCTAATGCGGTGCATTACAAGGGAAGAAGGATGCTAGCTCCTCGCGGAAATCTATGGAGGCGAGTGTGGAAACCACGCGTCTTCCTGCACGCTGGTCGATAAAGCCTTCCGACATGGCTTCTATTGGCCTACAGCGCTCCAGGATGCAATTGAACTAGTGAATAAATGTGAAGCATGCGAGTTCCATGCAAAGAAAATTCACACACCAGCTCAGCCTCTACAAATGATACCTCCTACATGGTCTTTCGCTTTGTGGGGGATGGATATCTTGGGACCTTTCCCAAGAGCCGTCGGAGGTTACAAGTTCCTGTACGTTGCCATTGACAAATTCACCAAATGGCCGGAAGCAACTCCAGTTGTGACAATAAACAAGCAATCAACTATCAACTTCTTGCAGTTTATCGTATGCAGATTTGGAGTCCCAAACAAAATCATAACTGATAATGGGACCCAGTTCACAAGCTCTGCATTCCAAGGATATTGCGAAGACCTCGGCATCCAAGTCAGCTACGCTTCCGTAGCTCACCCGACAAGCAATGGCCAAGCTGAGAGAGCAAATGCAGAAATCCTAAAAGGGCTCAAGACGCGCACATACGAGCACCTGAAAAAACATGGAGCCAACTGGATCGAAGAGCTTCCGCCCACACTGTGGGCTAACAGGACAACTCCAAACCGGTCAACTAGAGAGACACCCTTCTTCCTGGTGTACGGAGCTGAAGCAGTCCTTCCTCCGGAAATCACCTTGGGGTCGCTCCGGGTTCAGACCTTCGATGATTCCATGCAGGACTAGCTCCGGCGTATAGACCTTGACCTCATTGAAGAGGGAAGGTGCCGAGCAGCTGTTCGGAATGCCCGATACCGCCAAGCTCTTCGGCGCTATCACCAACGGCAAGCTCACAGCCGACAGCTCGAGGAAGGCGATCTGGTGCTACGGAGAATACAATCCAGAGAAGGGTTAAACAAACTTTCCCTTAGCTAGGAAGGACCCTTCTGAGTGATCAAAGTATCCCGTCCCGGATGCGTTCGCTTGTCAACCGAGGATGGGACACCTCTCCCTAATCCTTGGAACATTGAGCACCTCCGTAAGTTCTACGCTTAATATCATGAAGGTGAGTCTGTAGTTACATGTGATGTATGTTATAGAGTCATTGTACAAAGTCGGGTAGCTCCTCCGGGAGAACAGCCGGACCTTCCCTGGAAGGTCCGCAAAGTTCAGGCAACACTTGTCACAGTCTCAGAACTAAAAGTGTAGCTACCAACCTTGGGTCAAACGAGAAACTAAACACACTTAGCCTGGTTCCATACCCTAAGAGTGTACTTGTTTCCCCTGTACCCCGGACCTATAATGAAAGACATCATTGTGCGAAAACAGACTCCACGTGCATTTATTTTGTACAGGCTCAATATTTTTTATTTTTCTCTTTCTTGTCTATAACAAAGTTGTGAAATTCTTAAGAAACTTTAGCTCGACCAATTCGTATATAATTCGAGTTGCATTGTCTATTCTTCTAGGTCCAAACATTGTTAATGGTCTACTTGTCTGAATGTTGCCAAGCCAATCTAGGGCTGGAGTGTGCTATCGACTTAGCCTCGTCATGCACCCTAAGTACGCCACTCTACCTACACCCCGACAGGCCGAAGTAAGGCGAGTCCGGAAACGATCGGAGCTGGAGAAAACAAGCCAGTGCACTTGATTGTTTTTAGAATTGTGTTCGACCTAAAACTTTCTCAGGAATAGTAAGTCGCAGTTGAGTTATAGATAGGAAATGGATTTTACTGTTTTCTTTGACTTTAGTGTGCAGGAAAAATAAATATCCCATGATGATAGTGAATGACCAGAGCTACCAAAGCTCTGACATCCCCTAAGGTGGCTTGTTGTCAATGTTCCAAACATTGATAGCGAGCGTCGCTGGAGCTACTAAGCTCCGTTGAAGCCAGGGGCCAGCCGTCAACATGAACAAAAGATGGTGGGAAGACTCCACAGTGGTGTCTGCTGTTGACACACCGCGTGTTGACAGAGGTCAATACCGGAGCTACCAAGCTCCAACACCCTAGAGGACTAACTGTCGATTTTCTATGCATTCATGGAGACTGCTGCCGGAGCTACTAAGCTCCGACAATGGTCAATGCCGGAGCTACTATGCTCTGACAACCTCAGGGGGCCTCTACTATCGAAGACTTCGGATCTACGTTCTACAAGTTCGAAGCACGCAAGTCTTCAACAACTATTACATCCTCTTGGTACATGTTCACAATCAAATTGTGTACATCCACCAGGGGGCCAAGTGAGACAAAGGTGTTGAAGACAAAAAATGAAATTCATAAAAACTTGGATTTCATTCATCTGGAGACAAGAGATTACAAAATTGGAGAAAAAGAAGAGAGAATACAAGCGGGAGCTACAAAGAGAGAGTCCTAGGACCTATAGAAGAACGAGGCGACCTCCTGGGCAACCTCCGACACGCTGGCTTGGGCGGCTTCTCCCTCTCCGTTGATGGGGCCTTCAAGCACCGGGTCCAGTGAGAACTGAGGGTCTCGGCTTGTGTAGCACGTCAGCACGTATTCTGCGACGTTCTTCGCCAAGGATCGTCCCTCGGTTTCCAGCTAGTCCGCGATGACATCGCCCATCTTGGTGAGCTTGTTGCCTGCCAAACTCAACGCCAGCAACGCCTGGTCCAGCTCTAGCTCCAGATCATACGGATGCACGGGACTAAAACCCATTGGCATCAGCGCGTCGTTGGCTTTGCCCAGGAAGTCCCAAACTTGTTGGGACTCCGCAGCCCTCGAGCCTCGCATCTCCTCCAAGGATCTTCTAGTCGCTGCAAGCTCCGAATTCTCACGGGCAAGGTGCTCAACCTCTTTGGCGCTCTGCTAAATCTTTTCAGCAACCTGCCTTTCGAGTTTACTGAGCTCCTCCTCTCGGAGGTGGATCTTGTTCTGGCAGTCGACCAGGTCCTTCTCCCGGCCCCGCACCTTCTTCTCCCTGGCAACAATTTCATCCTCCCTCTTGTGGAGGTCCTGTCCTCACTACTAGGCCTTCTACTCCCCTTTCTCGCAGCGCTCATCCAACTTCTTGGTGCGCTCCGCAAGACTCTTGTCACCCAGAGTCAGTCTCTGAGTAAGCTCTTCCTCCCACTTCGCGAGGTCATCCCGCAGCTCCAGGAGTTTTGGCTCTTCATCTTTGAGCTTTTTCTCCCGCTCCTCAAGGGCCTCCCGGCGCTTGACGTGGCTGTCGTGGATGGCGTCGAGCTTCTCCCCGTGATCATTCGCTGCGTTATTAGCAGCTACGGCCTGTTCGTGGATGGCCCGGGACTGGTTGTCGAGGGATCGCACCATGCTTTCCCTCTCGTCTAGCAGCTTACCCCAATACTCCAACCGGACCTTCTCCTTCTTCACCCACTCCTTGTTGTCAGCCAGCCTCGACTGCGCCAGCTTGGTCTCGAATTGGAGCTGGTTGCGCCACCTCCTAAGAGTTTGGCGCTCCTCCTCGAGGGCCTTGCTTTTGTGGTAAAAAGCCAGTTGAACCTGACGAAAACTGGAGCAGGCATTGTTAATAGACAACAACAGAGGGATCGGGTCCGGACCTGCCGGGGTCTTCTCCGCTGGCTCCAGCGGGTTTTCTACAACAAAAAGTGGGTTCCACTCAACAAGAGTGGTCCCCTGAGCTTCCACGACACTAGGGCCACCCTCCGGGATAGCCTCGGCCGCAGTCGAGGAAGGTCCTGCAACAGAAGTTTCGACCTCCGGAGTTGGCTCCGAAGGTCCCGCCACCAGGTCATCAACAATTGGCCCCTCAGGCGGGGGGCTGGCAACTTCATCTAGGCACCCTAGCTCAGGCGCGGGCACCTCCGGGACCACCACCTCCGGGTCAGGCGCTGAAGGTTCGGTCGGAGCTGAAGCCACTTCCGGCTCCGACGTTGGCACCTCCTCCGCCGCTGGCTCAGGCGCTGGCGCTTCGACCATCAGGGGCTCGGGCGCCGGCACCTCTGCAGCAACCGACTCAGGCGCCAGAACTTCTTCGACGACCAGCTCTATCGCCGGAACTTCATCAACACCCGGCTCTACCGCTGGGGCTTCATCAACCACTGGCTCTGCTGCCGGGGCTTCAACAACATCCGGCTCTAGGGCTAGAGCGTCCATCATCTCAACATCCAAACCCGGAGCTTCAACCTCCGGGGCTGGTGCCGCTGGTATATCTTCATTCCCGTGGTCCGGCGCTACCACAGGAGCTTCTGGGGATGAGTCGAGGTCCAGGACCATGACAGTCGGCGCTGGAGCTGTCGTAGCCTCAGCCACCTCTTGGGGCAGCGCTGGGATTGGAGCTGGAGCTTCCGCCTGCACAACCTCAGTTGCTGCTGCAGGAACCGAAGCTTCATCCCCTTTCTTGGGCACTCTATGGATGAAGGATCAACTGAGGTAAAAAATCAAACTTACCTTGGAAGGCTTCCGCTCCAGCTAGCGCAGAACATCTTCCCCGGACGCTCGGGGCCGAACCCTGTCGCCACTGGCGTAGTAGCTCCAGAAGGTTCTCCGGAGCTTGCTGCTGCCGTTGGCGCCACTTTGGTTGGGCACCCCTCGATCGGGAAGGACCTCCGGACCCAGAGCCTTCAGCTGGCCCTGGTACTGGGGCCACATGGCCGGAGCTAGCACCCCGGGGAGATGCTGATGCTGGAGTGGTTGCCGCCATTGAAGACCTTCCCCTCCAGGGAGAAGGAGCCGCTGCGGAAGGAGCAGGCCTGACATACCTCCCATTGGCATGCTTTAGCTTCCTCTTGCACCTCGAGGGCTCGGCCAACTCCTTGCACTTGCCTACGACTTTGGTTCTTGGCTTTGGGGCGAGAGTGGAGCCGCCTTCAGAAGCTCCGGGGATTGCCACCCCGGAGGTTGATCGCCTCTCCACCAGGCCCAAGTCGTCCAACAGCGACATATTCCTCCGGAGCTCTCTGCACTCCTCTGGTATCATATTCACAGGCAGGAAGGCCGCCGGTGCAGACACGTTGCCAGGGCCGATGTTCCTAGGCTGGAACTTCTTGAGATGGGTCTTCAAGGCTTCACCGGTCAAGTTGGTGTCCAAGCCAACCTCAATGCGATTGGTGTCCATCTCACTGTTGAAGGCCCAGGCAAGCCGGCTCCTAGCCCTCAACGGGGCCCACCTGTTCGTCAAGAAGTTGCTGAAGACCATCTGCGGGGTCACCCCACCTTTGACACATTCTTGGATTCTGCCTAGGATGGGCCTGTACTCCCTCGACAGCTCCAGCACATCACTCCAAGTGTCGATGTCAACGCGAGGAAGGCCTTCAGGTAGCTCCAGCCTCTCATGTCCCTCGACAGTGATGACCACCCAGTCTTTCTTCCAGTCATCCCACTTGCCGGAAGGGAAGGACCTCAAGTACTTGAGGGGAGAGTTTTTCCGCTTCACGAAGTAGTATAAGCCGATGAACTCATCACTCTTCCCGGTCAGGTGGGCAATGAAGAAAGTCCAGAACAACTCCACGCAAGGGGGCACGCCCACCCACATCTCGCAAAAGTGGACTAAAGTCGCCACTAGCAAGATTGAGTGGGGGCCCAGATGGTGGAGCTACAGACCATAGAAATCAAGCAGCATCAGAAAGAAAGTGGAGAAAGGCGGGATCAAACCCGCCATGGCGTACCCAAGGAAGTACACCATATCTCCGGCTCGCTAATTCTTGAAGGGAAGCTTGTCGCAGCGAATGTCATTGTCGAAGGAGTCACTTGACCATCCCATGTGGGTCCGGACCCTAGACAACTCCTTCTTGCTCTCGATGCGGCTCTTGGGGAGTCCCAACTTCATCGCGGCACAGCGTGGCGAGAGAGGAAAAGTGAGCAAAAGTTTGGAGAATTTGAGCGAAGTTCAGATGAAGGCGTAAAGAATCCCCAAACGGTGCGCGTTTTCCTTCTTAAGTAAGCCCCCACAACTCTTGGATGGAAACCGCAGAGGAGCCGACAATACAATTCAAAAACTTCACCCTACCAATGACAAGGGGGCCCAAGGCCACCCCGACGATCAAGTCGAGGTCCTTACCCCAGGCGAACGGTTGTCATCATGAAAGGCGGGAAGCCCGAGGGCGGCGACCTGACAAGGCGCGCGGAACCAATACGGTTTTCGTATCAGGAACTGGCGACCTTCAATTGAGTGAGATCCGCACGCTCAGATCTCACCTGCCGCATCCTGGATATGCCACGCGGCGTTGGTTTAACTGCAAACTACCGCCAACGGCACATCCGAAGACCCTTGAAGACACGGCTCAAAAATCGAAGGATGGACCCACCTCCGGCAGAACGACTTCATCCAAAAGGTCTCTTCGAGAGGTGGGCCTAGGGGGCCACTGTCGGTACCCTGCATACCATATACCCCGTGGGAATACAAAAAGACCAAAGGAACTTCACCTATCTGAGTTGATGACCTACGAAGGCCCCACGTGTCATGCGGGACCGGACCTGCCTCCCATCTATGGTTAGTCCCGGTGTTGCCACGTGTATACTGCAACTGGACCTACATCCCACACATGGGATAGCTCCGGGCTAAACACCTGTGCAGCGCCCCCGGACCTAACCCTCAACAGAGGGAAGCTCTGGTACCGACATGTGTACATCTACACCGGACCTACCCGTCCCAAACGGAAAGCTCCAAAGCTGCCACGTGTCCAACCGCCGGACCTTCAACCTCAACAATCAGACTGGTGGACCCCCAGTGGCTCGGACCTTCAAGGGACAATCAAAGACTTCAAGACCCGATTAAGTGTCATTAATACCATATTAATGACACACGATCGGAAGGCCCTTAATACCAGTAACGGCACTGTCAAGGCCCGTTACCATGCTATTAAGGGTAATTAACCTCATTAATTGTGTATTAAGCATCAGTAACCGCCAGGGCCACATGTCGGTCCAGGCTAACGGTGTAACGATTAGTCCTTGTACTATAAAAGGACTGGTCGATGATATACAGAGGATCCTTTTTTTGGGGACTCTCGAAGATCTCGACTCTTAGATGCTCAATACAACAACTACACACTCCGTGGAGTAGGGTATTATGCTCAGACAGCCCAAACCACGTAAACCCTTGTGTCTACTTGCCATCGTGTTCTGAATCTCTGCGCACCCAATACCGAACTGTAAACTCCGCGTGCTACCAACAGTAGTACCGGGAGAATTGTCGGAACAACACTCCGACAATGGTGATATGTGTTGGGTTGACATCAGAAAGTTGAACAGACTTGTCCGACATATTCCCGAACTTGTCCTAGTGAGGTCGGTGAGTTGAACGGACTAGTACGGTGCTGTTCCACACTTGTCCGTGTGAGAACAGAAAGTTGATCGGACTAGTCCGCTGGTGAACGAATTTGTTCGGTGCTTCAGTGGATTGCTTAATTAACTTATTTTAGCCTCTACCCTCTATGTAAAGATATAAGATCTTGGGATGTGTCTCTCACACACATCCTTTACATTGATATCTACTTTGGCGTCCTTAATGATTTGGTCTTTTCCTTTTCTCACTCCTCATTTTCACCTTTTTTAGTGCATCATCAGTTCTAGTCTTTGTAGACCTGCATTCATCTCAAAGAATTCATTAGGATCTCATTTGTTTGTCATCAATCGTTCAAAATTCACAAGGGAATGCGTAGATGCAGTTTCAATCTCCCCCTTTTTGGTGATTGATGACAACCAATTGAGATTCCACAATTAGAAGTAAAAACTGATTTTCGTAAAGTGTGCATATATGAGAATGACATATGAACAACAAAAAATTCTCACATATATGCACTCTTTATGATGAGGTTCCTATAAAGTGTGTGTGAGCAACTAATGTGACGTGCAAAATTCAAAGTACAGCAATTATAATAGCATCCATCACAAGAATATCAAAATGAGAATCACACGTTCATATTAAACAAAATAGGCACATCCAAATAGAGATTACAATAGTTCAAAACTTAAAAACATAAAAGATACAAGTCAAAGATCACTAGACCTTAAGGCTCATAAATAGACTACTCGTCTCAATCTCTCCCCCTCTAGCATCAAGGCACCAAAAAGAGAAAAAATTGAGGGGAATTACTCTCTCTTACTCCCATGTCTTCATCTTCATCTTCATCTTCATCTTCAGACTCATGAGCATGCTATGGAGGAGGAGCAGTTACACCCGCAAGTCCAAAGGAGGCCAATTCTTATTCTGTAGAGGCGCCATCTCTGTGATGTTTTCTTCGGAATCATCTGAAATTTTAGGAGATCCCACTGGCTCAATATCAAGCATCTCACAGATTGGTTTTATGTTTGCCTTCATATACCTCTATTGCCTCTCTTGGCCAAGCTCTCCTTGTGTTGCTTAACCTCAACTTTGCAGCAGGATGCAAAGATGGAGAAAAGCATCTTCAATACACCACTAGAGGACTCTTTGGAGAGTGGAGGAGCAGAGGTAGCAGCCGGAGTCCTTGTGAGTTCATTTTCTTCCTTTGATCTTAGTTCTACTGTAGGTGAGGCAGGAGAATTGAGAACATTGTAGACTGGTGGCTTCTGGGGCTTGAGGCCGACATGCTCAACATCCTTGACAAATTCAAGGCTAGTTACCTTCTCAATCATGAACATGATGTAAGGTTCATAGCCAGGGGACCTATTTGGAGTGATTGAGATGTTCACAATGTCGTTGTAGATATATTCAAAGACATTGAAGATCCTTTTCTTCCTTATCATTTTCATCGAGGTTCTTAGAGTTCCTTGAATTGTCCCTACATCTCCATCCTTTGGAGCAATAGTCTTTCTCAAAATTCTGTTAAACACCGCAAAGAATAGCTTCAAGTACTTTGTGGTAGGTGCCTTGTATGGTATTCCTGTGTCATAGAGGAAGGCTAGCTCATCCTTCTCCAAAGGATTCACGTTGTGAATCAAAAGCTCATTTTCCAAAGTGTCTTCAAGATGGAGTATCCTGGCAAACTCCTCATAAGTGACACTATACTTGGATCCATGTGTCATCCAAGTCATCTCATCCCCATGATCACGGGCGGAGTAGAGAGTAGAGTAAAAATAGGTGATGACTTCATTGTTCCAATATTGGAAGGATAGGAGATCCTTCAAGCCATGCTTCTCCAGTGCCTCCAAGACTTCATAATATGCTTGACAGTTCTTGGATTGTAGATAAGTCATGTCCACCCATTGACTTGCAACCACTGGATTTCTCATCTTCCTGTAGACATGTTCATAATAATCAGAATGGAAGTGGCTCCAGAACCTTGGGTTAGCTGATTGCTTTGGCTGCTCATAGACTTCAACCTTTCTGAGCTTGTTAGCCAAGTCATTTCCCTTGCCCATGAAATCATTTTCTAAGGGTTGCCTGTTGCGTTGTACAGGAGGTTTCATATTTAGTGGACCAATGGGTCCACTTGCAAGTCCTTTGCCCTTGCTAGTGCTTCTTCTTGGTGCCATTGAGCTTGCACCTGCACCATCCTTGCTAGATGGCTTCTTGACTACCACTTCCTATTTCTTGGGAGCATAGAGTCAGGATGAGAATCATTTGCATCATGGTCATGACGCTTCTTGCTTCTCAGCTCTTTTGCCCTAACCACTCTCTTGCAGTCACGCTCAGCTCCATAATCAAACTGTAAGACCTATGTGTGCTGAATACATTGGCTTGTAGTGAATACACTTGACTTTGATGATAAAAGTTTTGAATATCACCAAAACAACTTTTTATCAAGGTCTGACTCTAGCTCCAAGCTACAGCAAGGTCCGACGGTAGGTCCGGCTTTTTTTGGGTAGCTCCGGCTATGTTCGAAGCTAGGTCTGACTTCTTGGTAAGGTTTGACCAGCTTTGGTTAGCTCCGGTGAGCTTTATCTTTAGCTCCGGCACGTCTTTGATAGCCCCGACATATATTTGATAGCTCCGGCATATATTTGATAGCTCCGGCATGCTTTTGCTAAGCTTCGACGTACTTTGTCTAGCTCCGGCTTTAGGTTGACTAGTTTTGACTAGTTTTTGGTAAGCTCCGGCGCTAGGTCTTGCTAGCTTTTGTAAGCTCCGGTGGGAGCTTGGTTATACTAGTTTTGGTAGGCTCCGGCGCTAGGTTCTACTAGTTTTTGTTAGCTTTGGCTCAAGGTCCGGGTTGCTCTGGCAAGGTCCGGAACTTGACCGCAGTGCTTCTGCTTTTCATTCACAAAGTTTTGAACTTGCTTTACATTGTTGGAAAGATTGCTTAGTATTCATTTGCTAAGTTTTTGGTGCGTTTTGGTTGATATGGATGATATTGTGTTACTGTGGTTTTGCAACATGCTTATGTGAGGTTCTCACGTAAGGTGTTTTGTTCGGAACTAACTTGAGTCAAGTCGAGGACTTGGGCTCGTATGGATTGGTTGTTTATTCATGTGCAGGTGTTGCTTGAGTTCAAGACATGGCTAGTGACGTGATCCATTGGACTAGTCTCCGGGAGGAGATGAGGTTCCAACAACCAAGTTCAGGAGGAATTGTGGTTGAGCTGATCAGGAGGTTGCGCAGCATGTTTGGATCAAGAACAATGCATATGAAGGTATCATGGACGTCATTGGAAGATGTTTGCACGTGTGCAAGGAGTGCATGGACGTGTCTACATGATTCCGAGGCGTGATGAAGAGATATGGACGTAAAGAATTGGTCGGAAAGGTCCAACCGACTAGGTTATGGACTCAGGCTGCGGCTGAGTTGGGTTTGACTCAAATATGGAAAGATTTGAGTTGGTTATGATAGGATTTCGTGTGGGTCACGAATTTGAGTTGATTAGGAATGTGGGAGACGTTCCTAAGGTGTTTGGAAGTCTTAAGAATGCTTCTATCTGCGTATAGTAGAATCTTGAGCAGTTATAGAAAGTTACGATTTGTTGATATTGGGTTGGCCTAAGGGCTGGTTATATAAGCAAGGGAGCCCCGAGCTCGTGGTGTACGACTTTGGGGGGGTGTTCTTCTTGTGTTCTATTGAATAAAATTCGTAGTTTGAAGGAACTTTTGTGCCTTGTTCGTCCGACTTGTTCCAGACAAGTTTTACTCGTCGAGTTTCTGGACAGCACTACCTTTCGTCGGTGGTTTTATCATAACTCGAGTTTTATAGATCCAATTGACGTGATTCTTTTTGGGTTGTCTTCACAACTTGATTGTCTATCATATGTCAAAATTTCACGGTCATTGGATTTGTGGTCTATGATGTACACGAGTTTCTTTGCAGCATTACAGAACTGTTATTTTTCGGGTAGGGCAGATTGACCATTGTTTGATCTTTCGATCATAACTTGAGTTTTTCTCGACGGATTTGAGTGATTCTTTTTGTGTTTTTTTCGTGACTTGATTCTCTCTTATATCTATCACTTTTGTCACGGTGAAACATGTTTAGATTACTCTCACACACGATTTCTTCAACAGATCATTTTTCTACTGAAAGGGTTTGGGGTTTAATTGTTTCCGCTGCGCAAGATTTTTAAATCTACCATTCACCCCCCTCTGGTAGCTTTTCACGTGCTCTTCGATCCTACAATTGGTATCAGAGCTACGGTGCTCTAATCTTTGTGATTTGCGCGTGTTTTTGACTAACATCATGGAAAGGTACTCAACCAAACCGTGTGTGTTTGCTGGTATTGATTTTCAGGTTTGGAAGGCACGCATGGAGGCTTTCATCCAGGCACAAGGCTTTGCAATATGGGAGAAGGTATACAAGCCTTATGAAGTGCCATCAAATGATCAAGTTACAGCTACAAATCTGAGAAATGTCGACAACAACAACAAGGCTCATAACTTGATCATACAAGGATTAACACAAAGCGACTTCGACCGTGTTGCACACCTTCGATCTGCATACGATGTGTGGAAAGCACTTTGTGACTACCACGAAGGATCCAACATGATCAAAGAGGTAAGACAAGACATGTTCAAGAAAGAATACATGCGCTTCGAGATACAACCCGGTGAGTCAATTGATGATCTCTTTGCTCGCTTTAATAAAATTCTCAGCAACTTGCGTAGCGTCAATGTTAATTTTTCAGATGCTGAAAATGCTAGGCAATTGTTAAGTGCATTAGACATGTCAATTTGGGAGATGAAAGTTACATCTATTCGTGAATCTACTGTCATGAGTACACTTACTTTAGATGTGCTATATTCCAAGCTAAAAACTCATGAAATTGATATAATATCACGTAAGAACCCCAACAAGTCTATTGCTTTTGTTTCTCAACGTGATATGCCTAGCTCCGGCCAATCATCATCTTGTAGTACACTTGCTTTGTTGTCCTCTCTAACCCTTGAAAAGATTGAGGAGTTTCCAGAGGAGGAGCTAGCACTTCTCTCTACGAGGTTCTCAAAAGCATTGCAAAATGTGAGAACTAGAAGGAGAGGAAGCTTCGAACCTCAACGATGCTTCGAATGTGGTAAGACAGGACATTTTTGTTCAGATTGCTCTAACCTTTCAGGTCCTACTTCCCGGGATGAAAAGAAAACAAGAACGAAGCACTCCTCTACAAAAGATACGAAGAAAAAGAAGGGTACCATAGAACGCAAGATGATTAACAGCTTCATCACCGCATTTCAAGAACTTAGTTCAAGTGATGTAGACTTTGAAAGTGATGAAGATGATGACGATCTGGCCAACTTATGCTTCATGGCGGGCAAAACAAGATCAAGATCAAGTCAGGAGGATGCAGAACACAACAGTGAAGACGATGAGGTATGTTCTACTTGCGAAGA
This sequence comes from Tuctoria greenei, assembly GCA_036927565.1. Classification (NCBI taxonomy): domain Eukaryota; kingdom Viridiplantae; phylum Streptophyta; class Magnoliopsida; order Poales; family Poaceae; genus Tuctoria; species Tuctoria greenei. The sequence continues at coordinate 175,367,021 of JAYESD010000005.1, forward strand.
AATGTGTGATGCTATTTCTCGTGCCACTATTATTGTTAAGAAAAAGGACAAAAATCTTAGGGATAGTGCTGCTAAAATTGAATCACTAGAATCTGAAATCAACCGTTTAAAAACTTTGATTCCTAGTGATGATGCATGTTCCTCATGTGATTTAATATATGAACAATTGTCCTCATTAAGAAGTGTGCACACCTCCACACTTGATAAACTTGAGTTAGAAATTGAAAAGAACAAAGAGCTTGCTGCACTTAATGATAAAAAGTTGAAAGATGCTAGCTGTTCTACAATTGATTTGCATTGTTCTACTTGTGATGATCTTGATAAGAAACTACAGGATGCTATGAATGAAATTTATATATTGAACAATGCTTTACGTTCTCATGAAGTTAAATTTTGTTCCAATTGCAAACTAAAAGGAAAAACTTCATGTGAAAATTGCCTTGATCTGTCCAATAAACTTGATGACATGCATAGGACATTAGATCGGTTTTGTAATGGGAATAAGAACCTAAACTTGCTGCTCAATTCTTCCAAGTCTTGCAATGATAAAACTGGTTTAGGTTTTGATTCTCATGCTCATGCTAAGGCACATCCACCTAAAATTGTAAAGTCATTAGGAAGTGGTTTGATTCAAACAGTTCCTAAACAAAAAGGAGTGGTTTTCAAATCTGCAGGAGTGTTGTCTCATTCGGTTTCAAATAAAAATATGGCTTGCTCGTCTAGACATGAACACAAAGTTAAATTTCATTGTACCTTCTGTGGTAGAGATGGTCATGTCATAGATTTTTGTTATAGACTAGCTAAACAATAGAAAAGGGAAAGAATGGTTGCTAGATCTCATAACTTTCATGCAAAATTTGCTGCACACATTAAACCGAATGTACAACTTGCTGTTTTGAGTCAAAAACATTCAAAGTTTACCTCCGGACCTTCTGTTTTTCCTCCAGAGCTACTGATTTTTGTGCTACACAAGTAACACCTTATAGGTCAGTAGTCAAGAATAAAAAATCTCAAACTTTGACTCATAAACATGTTGTTTTGTCTCAGCTTTCACGTGTTTTTCCTGCTGCACGTCACGTGACTCAGTACTGGATTCCTAAATGTCTTTTGACTAACCCCAGTATTGAGTCAACGACGTATTATGCTTTTATGTAGGTTACACGTTTGAGGAAGGAGAACATTTGGATTGTGGATTCAGGTTGCTCACGCCACATGACCGGTAACAAAGATTGATTCTCCTCCCTCTCTTTTGTGTCACGTGTAGAGAATCTTACTTTTGCCGATAATTCTTCAACTCCTATAATTGCTAAGGGTTCAGTTAGAGTAAATGATCACTAGACTTTGAAGGATATGTCACTTGTCAAAAATTTGAAATACAACTTGCTTTCTGTTGCACAATTGCTAGATGAAAATCTAGAAATTATTTTCAATAAAAACTGCTGCAAAGTTGTAGGTTCAAATAGTGAGCTTATTTTTAACATGTCTCGGTTTGGAAGAGTTTTTAAAGCTGATTTTGATATGTCTTCCTCTAAGCATAGGTGTCTAGTTGCTAATGATACGAAGGACTTATACTTTTGGCATCGTAGACTTGGTCACGTAGGCTTTGATCACCTAACGCGTGTTAGTGCTCTTGATCGCATACGTGGGCTGCCTAAGCTTAAAGGGGACAAAGAAATTGTGTGCTCTTCTTGCAGACATGCTAAGATGGTTGCAGGTTCACATACTCCTCTCACAATGATCATGACAACTGAACCATGTCAACTTTTGCATCTTGACACCGTAGGACCTTCACGTGTTCAATCCTTCGGAGGTAAATGGTATGTTCTTGTTATTTGTTGATGATTATTCTAGATACTCTTGGGTTTACTTTATGGCGTCTAAGAATGAAGTTTTTATTCACTTTAGAACTTTATTTCTTAGATTATCAATTGATCACCGAGGATCATTAAAAACAATTAGAAGTGATAATGGAACTGAATTTAAAAATCAATTTTTTGATCACTTTTGTGCTGAAAATAGAATAGATCACCAATTCTCTTCACCATATGTACCTCAACAAAACGGTGTTGTAGAAAGAAAGAACAGAACCTTAGTTGATATGGCTAGGACTATGCTTGATGAATATCAAACTCCTAGGAAATTTTGGGCTGATGCGTTAGCAACCGCTTGTTATGTCTCAAATCGTGTTTTCTTGCGTGCTAAGCTAGGTAAAACACCATATGAGCTCCGGTTTGGACATAGGCCTAGTGTTACACACTTTCGGGTCTTTGGTTGCAAATGCTTTGTTAAGAAACATGGTAATCTTGATAAATTTGAACCTAGATCCATTGATGGCATGTTTCTTGGTTATCCATCTCATACTAGAGGCTACCGTGTGCTTTTACTTGACACTAACAAAATTGTGGAGACTTGTGAAGTGTCTTTTGATGAAGCTAGCCCAGGTACTAGCTCCGGTGTTGCAGGACCAGATCCGTATCCTCAGGGGGAGGGTATTTTCGAAGATGAAGAAGAGCCAGTGATACTGCCTGGTAGTTCCGAAGTTAATACGTGTCCAGCTCCGAACATTGAACAAGCTCCGGCTATCACCTATGCTGGTCCTGATCATCCACAAGTCACAAACTAATCAATCTACCATGAACCTAATGAAGAAGAAACTTGTGAGACATCTGTTCCCCTACGTTTTTACAAAGATCATCCCCCACAACAGATGATTGGAAGCTTGCACGAACGAGTCACACGGTCCAGGTTTTGCGATCCAAACTCTCATGCTCATTCTGCTTTTATTGCTTCTTTTGAACCCAAAGATATATCACACGCACTCACTAATGAATCTTGGATCATTGCCATGCAAGAAGAGTTAGAAAATTTTGAAAGAAATAATGTTTGGAAACTTGTACGTCCACCTCAAGGTCACACTTTAATTGGAACTAAATGGGTATATAAAAATAAACAAAGTGAGGATGGGGTTGTGTTTAGGAATAAGGCTAGGTTGGTTGCTCAAGGTTTCACTCAAGTTGAAGGTCAAGATTTTGATGAAACATTTGCTCCTGTCGCTAGATTAGAAGCCATAAGAATTTTGTTAGCTTTTGCAGCATCTAAAGGTTTTAAGCTATTTCAAATGGATGTTAAAAGTGCTTTTCTTAATGGCTACATAGATGAGGAGGTTTATGTCAAACAACCACCGGGTTTTGAAAATCCAGATTTTCCTAATCATGTTTACAAACTGTCCAAATCCTTATACGGTCTCAAACAAGCCCCTAGAGCATGGTATGATAGGTTAAAAACATTCTTACTTGAAAAGGGGTTTACCATGGGCAAGGTTGATAAAACTCTTTTTGTGCTTAAACATGGCAATGACTCATTATTCGTTCAAGTGTATGTGGATGATATTATCTTTGGTTGTGCTTTTAATGATCTTGTGTCCAAGTTTTCAGCAATGATGAGTTCCGAATTTGAAATTAGTATGATGGGTGAACTCACTTACTTTTTGGGGCTGCAAATCAAGCAAACCAAGGAGGGTACCTTTGTGCATCAAACAAAGTATAACAAAGACCTCCTAAGGCGCTTCAACATGGACAAATTCAAGCCTCTTCGGACACCAATGGGAACAGCAACAACACTTGAACTTGATGAAGATGGTGAACCCGTGGATCAAAAAGAATATAGAAGCATGATCGGATCAGTTTTGTACCTCACGGCATCAAGACCGGACATACAATTCAGCGTATGTCTTTGTGCACGGTTTCAAGCTTCCCCACGTGTTTCACATCGTCAAGCCGTCAAAAGGATTCTCAGGTACTTACATGGAACCCAAGAATTTGGCATTTTTCTTCATTCTTCCTCAACCGTTACTTCGAAAGCTTTTTCGGATGCTGATTTTGGGGGTTGTAGGATTGATAGGAAAAGTACTTCTGGTGCTTGTCATTTTCTTGGTAATTCTCTTGTTGTTTGGTCCTCTAGAAAACAAAATTCAGTTGCACAATCCACAGCCGAATCTGAATATGTAGCTGCTGCTAGTGCTTGCTCACAAATTCTTTGGATTGTTCAAACACTTAAGGACTATGGGGTTGATCTAGATAGTGTTCCACTGTTTTGTGATAACACTAGTGCCATTTGCATTGCTAAAAACCCCGTGCAACATTCTAGAACTAAGCACATTGACATTAGGTATCACTTTCTCCGAGATAATGTTGAAAAAGGAAACATTGTGCTTCACCATGTAGATACCGAACAACAATTGGCTGACATTTTTACAAAACCTTTGGATTTCACTCGTTTTTGTTACATTCGTAGTGAAATAGGGGTTATGCATCCTCATGGCTTAAATTGAGGGGGAGTTTTTGAAACTTGAGAAGTCTATGTGTGAATCTGAAATTAAAATAATATGAGCATAGTATTTCATTCATATATGACTTTGTGATTCCTTTTATATGCTGAAAGTTCTTACTACATTACTCATGTTATGCATTTTGTAGTTTTTGCCATGTCTAGTAATTGGAATAATTACTTACACTAAAACTGGTCATGGTCGAACTTTCTTGCTGTTTTGAACTTGTTACATGTTCACAAGTGCTTTTAATCATTAAGAATTAATCAAGTAATCAACTCACATGTTGAGTTTTTATGAACAAATATAAATTGAGAAAAGATCAAGAGAATATGCATGCATCGCACTTCTTCTTTTGAGATGGCTTATCATTGCACTTAGATATGAACTTGGAAGAAGTTGTGTATGACTAAAACCATGTCCTTAAGCTTCTGATTGTCAAATGACATAGGCTTGGCTTGGTTGGTTAGAATAAGGCAGATGCGCATATAATCTCTTGCAAATATCATATGATCAAAATTTATGCTTTGAAAAATAATAAAATGCAGCAACTAGTGTCATGTTTTCAGGTTTTGAAATAGTTAAGTTTGTGAGATCATGACTTGATTAAATTGAAAATTACATTTGATCTCTAGCATGGCTTACACTACTTTATGTATTTCATTGATGTGATAATGTAAGGTACTTTATAGTATGACTTGGATGAGCTTTGTTTATATGTATATGTTATAATATGCTCATAACAACTAAAGGGGGAGAGACAATTTGTTTATATCTCATGACTTGCTGAATACATTGTCAAAGGGGGAGAGATAAGCATGAAGAGAGAGAGAATATGTGCATAAGGAGAGATAATAAAGGGGGGGAATAATATGGGATAATTTTTATAATTTTTTGGATTTTCTTCTCATTTTACTTTTGATTTACAAAGGGGGAGACATTGTTTTCAAAACTTTTATGTGAATAAGCCAATGTTTGGATTTTAAATGGTGTTGCCAATGCATTCATCAAGGGGGAGATTGTAAGACCTATGTGTGTTGAATACATTGGCTTGTAGTGAATACACTTGGCTTTGATGATAAAAGTTTTGAATATCACCAAAACAACTTTTTATCAAGGTCCGACTCTAGCTCCGAGCTACAGCAAGGTCCGACGGTAGGTCCAGCTTGTTTTGGGTAGCTCCGTATATGTTCGAAGTTAGGTCTGACTTCTTGGTAAGGTTCGACCAGCTTTGGTTAGCTCCGTTGAGCTTTATCTTTAGCTCCGGCACGTCTTTGATAGCTCCGACATATATTTGATAGCTCCAGTATATATTTGATAGCTCCGGCATGCTTTTGCTAAGCTTCGACGTACTTTGTCTAGCTCCGGCTTTGGGTTGACTAGTTTTGACTAGTTTTTGGTAAGCTCCGGCGCTAGGTCTTGCTAGCTTTTGTAAGCTCTAGCGAGAGCTTGGTTATACTAGTTTTGGTAAGCTCCGGCGCTAGGTTCTACTAGTTTTTGTTAGCTCCGGCTCAAGGTCCGGGTTGCTCTGGCAAGGTCCGGAACTTGACCGCAGTGCTTCTGCTTTTCATTCACAAAGTTTTTAACTTGCTTTACATTGTTGGAAAGATTGCTTAGTATTCATTTTCTAAGTTTTTGGTGCGTTTTGGTTGATATGGATGATATTGTGTTACTGTGGTTTTGCAACATGCTTATGTGAGGTTCTCACGTAAGGTGTTTTGTTCGGAACTAACTTGAATCAAGTCGAGGACTTGGGCTCGTATGGATTGGTTGTTTATTCATGTGCAGGTGTTGCTTGAGTTCAAGACATGGCTGGTGACGGGATCCATTGGACTAGTCTCAGAGAGGAGATGAGGTTCCAACAACCAAGTTCGGGAGGAATTGTGGTTGAGCTGATCAGGAGGTTGCGCAGCATGTTTGGATCAAGAACAATGCATATGAAGGTATCATGGACGTCATTGGAAGATGTTTTCACGTGTGCAAGGAGTGCATGGACGTGGCTACATGATTCCGAGGCGTGATGAAGAGATATGTACGTAAAGAATTGGTCGGAAAGGTCCAACCGACTAGGTTATGAACTCAGGCTGCGGCTGAGTTGGGTTTGACTCAAATATGGAAAGATTTGAGTTGGTTATGATAGGATTTCATGTGGGTCACGAATTTGAGTTGATTAGGAATGTGGGAGACGTTCCTAAGGTGTTTGGAAGTCTTAAGATTGCTTCTATCTGCGTATAGAAGAATCTTGAGCAGTTATGGAAAGTTACGATTTGTTGATATTGGGTTGGCCTAAGGGCTGGTTATATAAGCAAGGGAGCCCAGAGCTCGTGGTGTACGACTTTGGGGGCTGTTCCTCTTGTGTTCTATTGAATAAAATTCGTAGTTTGAAGGAACTTTTGTGCCTTGTTCGTCCGACTTGTTCCAGACAAGTTTTACTCGTCGAGTTTCTGGACAGCACTACCTTTCGTCGGTGGTTTTATCATAACTCGAGTTTTATAGATCCAATTGACGTGATTCTTTTTGGGTTGTCTTCACAACTTGATTGTCTATCATATGTCAAAATTTCACGGTCATTTGATTTGTGGTCTATGATCTACACGAGTTTCTTTGCAGCATTACAGAACTGTTTTTTTTTTCGGGTAGGGCAGATTGACCATTGTTTGATCTTTCGATCATAACTTGAGTTTTTCTCGACGGATTTGAGTGATTCTTTTTGTGTTGTTTTCGTGACTTGATTCTCTCTGATATCTATCACTTTTGTCACGGTGAAACACGTTTAGATTAGTCTCACACACGATTTCTTCAACAAATCGTTTTTCTGCCGAAAGGGTTTGGGGTTTAATTGTTTCCGCTGCGTAAGATTTTTAAATCTACCATTCACCCCCCCCCCCTCTGGTAGCTTTTCACGTGCTCTTCGATCCTACACAAACATGTTGTCATCTGAAGCGGATGACATCATTCTTGATATAGGGCGACAAGGTGTCGTAAGAATGAGAATTATACTTTGTGGAGACAAGAATTTGAAGGTTCAAACTGTCAAGGGGATGAACTTGTCCGATTTCAGAGTGCGGAGTTGTCCAGTTAACTGGACTTGTCCGCACCAAATATTGTACTAGTTCGATTTGACATATGAACCCTAACTTCTTATTCCAACAAATCTAACTGAGATTGATTCACAAAGGTGGGTAGACAACAGGAATACATTCATAAATGAAATGTATACCCTAGGAATCAAGAAAAGTAAGCAAGATTTGAAGAAAGATGAGAACTAGGGTTAAGGTTTGAGTTTTAACGAAATTCGAAGATTGGAGATGGAGGTGCTGAGCAGAGTCTGGATTAGTCTAGAGGATGCTTCGTGTCGAGGGGAAGAATTTCTGTGGAGAAACCTTCGATTTTGGTGGCTCAAAGTGGAAAACACATTGGGAGCTCAAGCTTGAGGAGAGAGAGTGTAAAGGCGATTGTGAGGAGGAAGAAGAGAGGTCTTGGCGCCTAGCTAGGGTTAAACCCGACAGTAGCAGACTAGTCCGCAAGGGACCGCACTAGTCCGGTACACCACACCAGAGCCAGAATAGTCTGCAGGAACGGACTAGTCTGGTGCTGACCACAGACTAGTCCGGGTTAGCTGGACAGAATTGAATTAGAACAAGAAGATTTTTGGGATTTGAACTAATAGTGATATACAAGACAACATTTCACAAATAATCTTGATGAACATTACCAGTAAGCAACAAACAATGATACAATCACTATAATTCACCAAGATTCGATAATTAAGATAGTTTTAAAGATAAAATCGAGATAAGAGATGATTTTTTTGCAAAAGTAAGTAAACTTTGAAGAATCAATCAGATGTGCAATGTTTCAAGCCACATTTTGAGCATCAAATATTTTGAATTCATTTAAAGCTTGCAAAATCTCTTTTCATCTAGTGGCTTGGTGAATATGTCCGCTAATTTCTTTTCAGTTCTAACATGTGAGGTTACTATGTCACCATTTAATGAATGGTCTCTTAGAAAATGATGACGTATATCTATGTGTTTGGTTCTTGAGTGCTCTACAGGATTGTGTGCAATTTTTATGGCACTTTCATTATCACATAGAAGTAAAATATGGTTCAAATTGTAACCATAATCACTTAGAGTTTGTCGCATCCCAAGTAGCTATGCGCAACAACTACTGGCTGCAACATACATCGCTTCAGCTGTGGAAAGAGCAATAGAATTTTGCTTCTTTGAGGACCATGAAACTAAGGATCTGCCAAAAAATTGGCAGGTTCCTGAGGTGCTCTTCCTATCGACTTTGCAGCATGCATAGTCGGCATGAGAATAACCTATAAGGTTAAACATGGATCCTTTAGCATACCAAAGGCCCAAGTTAGGTGTGTGCACAAGGTATCTTAAAATTCTTTTTACAGCTATTAAGTAACACTCTTTAGGTGCAGCTTGAAACCTTGCACACGTACACACACTAAGCATAATATCAATCCTAGATGCACATAAATAAAGTAGTGAATCAATCATAGACCGATATACCTTTTGATCCACATCTGGACTGTCTTCGTTGAGGTCGAGATGTCCATTAGTTTCCATGGGGGTCTTGATAGGCTTGGCTCTGTCCATTTTGAACTTTTTGAGTATGTCCTGCGTGTACCTAGTTTGGCAAATGAAAGTGCCCTCTTTTAGCTGCTTCACTTGGAATCCCCAAAAGAACTTCATTTCGTCCATCATTGACATCTCGAATCGGTCTGTCATAATTTTACTAAATTCTTCACAAAAAGATTTATTAGTAGAACCCAAAATGATGTCATTAACATAAATCTTTCAAACGAATAGATGACCATCAAAATTCTTTGTAAACAAAGTATAACCAACTTTTCCAATTTTAAAGCATTTTGAGTGAGAAAGTCCCTAAGGCACTCATACCAAGCTTGGAGAGCTTGTTTGAGACCATAGAGAGCCTTATGCAGTTTGTCCACATGGTTGGGATACTCTTGATCTTCAAATTCTGGTGGCTGCTCCATGTACATCTCTTTCTTGATAGGACCATTTATGAAAGTGCTCTTGACGTCCATTTGATACAGCTTAAAATTGTGGTGAGTAGCATAGGCTTCGACTTGTGAGTAACCTTTTGCCACAAGTCGTGCCTTGTTTCTTGTTACGACTCCGTGTTCATCTTGCTTGTTCCGAAAGACCCATTTGGTTCCCACGATGTTGGCTTTTAGTCTTTCCACAAGCTCCCACACATTATTTCTTTTGAAGTTGTTTAGCTCCTCTTGCATGGAGGTCACCGAATATGGATCTTTTGGTGCTTCATCAACCTTTTATGGTTCTAGAAATGAGACAAAAGAGTAATATTGAAAAAATTACCAACACGAGATCTAGTAGTTACTCCCTTTGTAATATCTACAATGATGTTGTCGATGGGATGATCTCTTTGTATACTATGATGTACTCTTGGGTGAGGCACTTGTGAGGTCATTTGCTCTTCATTATCTTTATTGTCAATGTCTCCCCCTAGATCATTGCTTCCATGAATATATTGATCTTCTTGGTTCTGCTCATGTTGGTCTTGTGCCGAAGCTCCCCCTTCATCATTGCTCTCTTGTTGAGGTACATTTTGAGCACTTGAGTATTGTGATTGCTTTTGATGTCGAATATCACCAAGTGCCATCCTCCTCAACGCTTGACATGGGGCTTCTTCTTGATCTATCACACACTTATCGACTTGCTCCACTTGGGAGTCATTAGTCTCATCAAACACTACGTCACATGCCACTTCAACAATGCCAGAGACTTTGTCAAAAATAAGATAGGCGTAGGAGCTCGAATCATAACCAAGCAAGAACCCTTAATCATATTTTGAAGCGAACTTCGAAGTCCTCAGTTTCTTGTCTAAAATAAAGCATTTACTTCCAAATACTCTAAAATATGAGACATTTGGTTTGTTACCAGTGAGGAGCTCATATGGCGTTTCTTCAGAAGTCGGTGAAGATATAGCCGGTTCGTGGCTTGACAATCAGTGTTTACTGCTTCAGCCCAAAACTGGTTCGAAGTCTTGTATTCATCTAGCATTGTCCTCACCATCTCAATGAGTGTCCTGTTCTTCCATTCAGCCACCCCATTTTGTTGAGGGGAGTAGGGTGCCAAAAACTCATGTTTTATTCCTTCTTCATCCACGTACTCCTCAACTTGAGTATTTTTGAACTCTATTCCATTGCCACTTCTAATATTCTTGACGGTTGAGGAGAATTCATTTTGTGCTCTCTTCAAGAACTTCTTGAGGATCCCCTGGGTCTCTGATTTATCATACAGGAAAAATACCTAGGTAAATCTAGAAAAATCATCAACAATGACTAAACCGTATTGGTTACCGGCTATTCTTATATAAGCAATTTGACCGAAGAGGTCCATATGAAGAAGTTCCAGCGGTCTTAATGTAGTCATCACGTTCTTTGCAGGGTGTGATGCTCCAACTTGTTTTCCTGCCTGGCATGCGCTACATGGCCTGTCTTTCCCAAACACAACATCTTTGAAACCTCGGATGTGACCATCCTTTAGAAGTTTCTTTAGATTCCATCCCAACATGGGCTAGTCCTCTATGCCACAACCATCCCATGTTAGTTTTTGCAACCAAGCAAGTGTTGAGTTCGGCTTTATATCAACAAGATAAAGTTTTCCTTTCAACATTCCCTTAAATACATTGAGTTATTGCTTCTACTAAAGATTATCACACCCTCATTAGTAAATAAACAATTGTATCCTTTGTCACATAGATGATATATGGACAAAATATTATAATCTAAAGAATCAACTGTAAAACAATGAAAGAGTGTGTTGAGAGGAAATTTCAATTTTACCGCTGCCAAGGACTTTTCTTTGGTTGTTGTCTCCAACATAATTTCCTTCACTTAGATCTACATTTCACTCATACTCTACGAAAATTCTCTTCTCTCCGGTCATGTGATTGGTGCATCTACTGTCTAGCACCTATTTTGATCCACCGGAGGAGTAGGCCTGCAAAATAGATTTATATCTTGGTTTTAGGTATCCAGGTTTGCTTGGGTCATCGAAGGTTAGTCACAAGTGTTTTAGGCACCCACACACAAGATTTGGGTTTCTTGTGGCGTGGCCCTGCATATTTAGCATAAACATATCCAAATTTATTTTTCATAAGGACATAAGATGCATCAAAGGTATGAAATAATCTTTGCAGCTCAGGTTCATGTGATTTTTCTTTAACAAAGGCAATATGGTCCTTATGTTGAGCATTAGTGGACAACTTTTTACCTTTTGTATACCCAAGACCATATTTGACGTTAGGAGGTCTTGTGACCATATGTGCACTAAATGCATATTTGATCTTTTCCTTGTCAAAGATGCCACTTTGGGATGAATGTTTAACATGTGAAACATTGGATTCATCTTTTACATTAGCCTTCTTACTAGAGCATGTTCAAGTTTTAATAGTTGTTAACTTTACATCTTGAGAAGGTGAGCTTTTAGAGGAGGAATCCCCACTTTGCTTTAGTGACTCCACTTGCACTTCAAGGATTTTGTTGACTTTTGTGAAGTTAGCAAGTTCGTCCTTGACTGCAATGTGTGAATCTTCTAGTTTTGAGTAAGTTTACTTACTCAAAGCTAGCTCAAGCTCAAGTGCCTTACTTTTCTCCTTTTGAAGCTCAAGAAGCTTTTCAACCTCTTGATATCTCCTCCTTTCACGGATGAGCATATCTTCTTGGCAGTTGACAAGCTCCTCCTTCTCAAAGATTTCATCTGACAACATTTTCATTTTTCTTAGTGCAGTTTTGCTTAATCCTTTAAGCATTTCCCCATTTTCACTAGAACTATCAAAATCATCATTAGAGGAATGTAAGGAGGGGGGTGTAGCAAACCTTCTTCTTGCCTTCCTTAACCATGAGGAAAGTGTGGTTGTGGTTCTTCCTTCCTCCCATGTTTGGGAAGAGTGTAGACTTCTTGGTCAGCTTCTTGATGGCAATTGTTGCCATCTCATCTTCATCATCCGGGGAGGACTCGTCGTTTGAGTCCCACTCCTTGCTGATGTGCACTTGATGTACTTGATTCTTTTTCTTGAAAATCTTATTTTCTTGCGGCTTCACTTCTTTCATCTTCTTGTTTTCCTCATATGAAAAACCAATCATAAAGTGTCCGTATTTGCCACAGTTGTAGCAAGTACGTCGAGCCTTGGATTTTCTTTTTCCTTGTTGTTTCCTTCACTTTAGTTGTTGCCTCTTCTTCTTCTCATCATGCCCTTGAAACTTTTCATGAAGAGCACCATCTCTTCATCATCCATATCTGTGCTTATATTGTTAGTGTCTTCTTCATATGTCTCACGAGTCTCCTTCCCTTTGGTCTTGCAAGTTGCCTTGAGGGCAACCTCCTTCTTCTTGGATGAGGTAATTTCATCTAAGTCTTTGACATATTTAGCTTCTTTCTCCATCATCTCATGATTGATAATTTTGCCAAGGACTTCATCGGGGGTCATTTTGTGGAACCGTGGGCTTTCCCTTATCATTGAGCACAAAGTGACATTCTGAGGCATGAAGGCTCTTATTATCCTTTTTACAACCACATGACCAATCCACTTTTTGATTCCATAAGCACAAATCTTGTTAATGAGGGTCTTCAAGCGGTTGTACATCTTTTGAGGAGTTTCACCATCTTCTATGGCAAATCTATCCAATTCTCCCTCAAGCATCTCAATCTTCGCTTCACGAATTGAGCAGTTCCCTTCATGAGCGATCTTGAGTGTATCTCAAATGTCTATGTCCACTTCAAGTCCATCCACTTTGGTGAACTCTTCTCGACTTAAAGATGAAGTAATCACCGCAACGGCTTGTGCATTGCGATGAATTGCTTGTTCTTGCTCCGAAGTGAGTTCTTCATCATTGTTGGGATGTCCAAACCTGTACACACTATATGCCAAAGACTAGGATTAAGTGAGATTAGATTCATCTTATATTATATTTCCACATTGAGTAATCATTGCCATCAAACTGTGGAGGTCTTCCCATCAAAATAGAATGATAGTGATTGTAGTTGTTAAGCTTTTCATAACTAAAAGGATACCGGGGGTAGCCTTGATGACTACCCCCTTTTGGATTTTCATCTTCCTTCTTGCCCTTCTGGCTTAGAAGCTTATTCCTTAGAAGCGCCTTGAGCTCACACACTTCTTCATCATCGTGTTTGTGCTTCTTGAGCACATCAAACGCCCTGGTGTCTTGTTCGTCTCCAATGATGGGCATCTTCAGGATCTCATTGGTCTTGTCGGGTGCCATTTGTCTCTTCGAGCAGTGAGTCTCATGAAAGGATAGCCTTGCTTTTATACCAATTGAATGTGGCCTATAGTGGGGTGAATAGGCATAGAAAACTTTTCCTGCAACACTGAACAAGTCTTCAAATATAAGGGGGCCGAACTACTCCGGTGTTGGTACGGACTAGTCCAGTATGACCGACGAAAAGATATACTATTTAATGTATTCTCCTCAAATGCTATAGTAGCGGAATTAAGTAAATTATCCTAACAACTTGTGTAAGTTTTAGGATGATTGATTTGAATGAGGAATACAAGATTAATATAAGTTGCAAGATTAATTAATCCTATGCCCTAGATGATGATGATGATTGCAAAAGTAAATAACAAGAACACACAAGACAAGGATTTTTACCGAGGTTCGATCTCACTAAAGAGATCTACATCCTCATTGAGGAGCCTACACAGAGTTGGGTCTCAATCAACCCTTTACCTTTTCAAGTCACCATGAAGACCGACTTGAGTTTCACTATCACGGGGGCAATCACCAAGTTGGCGGGGCAACCTCACAGGTTGGGAGCTCCACAAAATTACAGAGATAAAAGCAATCAAACACACTCGAAAGATTTACAACAGATGCAAGAGTGTATAAGAGATCAAACCCCAAGAGCTTTAGCAATGCGTAGAAGACGTTTAAGGGATTGATGTTTGGAGGGAGGTGTTTCCGTGCTCTTGCGACGAGTGGCGACGCTAGGATTCTTAGTTGTTCACTGTTCTGTGTCATTCCTATTTTGTGGGGTCATGGATCACCTATTTATAGAGTTTCTAAAAAAGTTACGTTAGGGATTCCAACGGCCGGACTAGTCCGCTCTGTGGACCGTACTAGTCCAGTGTGTTGTGTAAGTCTTGTGTGAATTGTGCAGCACACCTGAAATTCTAACTTGTGTGAAGTGTACCAGACTTGTCCGTATGGAACAAGAAGTTATCTGGACCTGTCGGTACCCTAAAAACCATACACCCCCTGAGGTTACAAAGATCTCAAGGGAAGGACGTCTACTCAAATTGAAGACCCTCGGAGGCCCACTTGTCAGACATAACCGGACCTGCTTCTCCAACATGGTTAACCCCTAGGTTGCCACGTGTACTGCCAAACCGGAGCTACTACCCACAAGGGTGAAGCTCCGGGCTAGGTACCGAAACGGCACCTCCGGATTTAACCCCTGACCGAGAGAAGCTCCGGACCTGACACGTGCCAGGCCACCCCGGAGCTTCCCGCTTCCCACAAGCAAGCTCCGGAGCTGCCACGTGTCCAAACGTCGGAGCTGGCCGCCTCAAACCTCCGGAAGACATTGTAACGACTCCGGATCTTCAAAGGATAGCCGCGGACTTCAAGACCCGATTAATTGTCATTAATTCCATGTTAATGACACTTAATCGGACAATCTTAACACCTGTAACGGCACTGTCGGAGCCCGTTACAGGGTTATTAACAACAATTAATCGTGTATCAATACTAGTAACCGTCGGGGCCACATGTCGGGCCAGGCTAACTTGTAACGGTTTGTCCTTGTACTATAAAAGGACAGACCGACGATACACAGAAGACTCTCGAACACTCAGAGGCTTCTTGAATGCTCTCAGGCACACACGCATTGACGTGAGCTTTCAGACACAAACTAATACAACACCACACACCCGTGGAGTAGGGTATTACGCTCAGGCGGCCCGGACCACGTAAACCACTGTGTCTCTCGTGTCCAATCGTGATTCACCTTCTTGAGTCTTCGCGCGCCCACACCGAACTACAAACTCCTTCAACTCTTTAGTAGTGTCAGGAGATCTGCCGACTCCAACAGTCGACAGTTGGCGCGCCAGGTAGGGGCGCCTGAGATTTTCAAGAATGGTGAATTCTGCGGCTGGATCATCCAACGGGCAACCTGCTGCTCAGGCTGTCGGGGGCAATCCCCCCAACATGCAGCCACCAGCAGGAGCCTCAGCACCAGCAGGAGTCACACTCCCACCACCACCGTCTTCTCCAGCGAATCGTGTTGGACAACGCGATGGTGCTCCGGCGTCACTAACTGCGTCAGCAAGTCATGACAACCCAGAACACGCGCTCCATGCAGCGCGTGCTCTTCTCCAGCGACCACCACCTCCGGATGCATCTCGAGATGCCATGGAGCAATGGAGGGCTGATGTTGAGCATTTGGTCGCAGCAGCGGCTGAACGCCTCAACAACCAGGGTCCTCCTCCTTCAGGGTGAGCCCCGTCGCAGCGACGGACGTTGTCTGGAAGACTTGGTCCGCATGTCTCCAACAACCGAAGACGAGCTGCGTCACAGCAAGTGACGTCGTTGCCCTCTGGGGCACGACGCACCCATACGTATCTCGGCTTTCGACACATGACCTCCGGGCGGAGCTTGATCGCCGATACCGCCAACAGGATGGCCGTGTCCATATCGAGCGAGCTCGAGAAAGACGGGATGCTCAAGACCTTTCTACTCTGGAAGGAGTAGGAGGAGGCTGTTCCGCCCTAGCCATGCACTTGCGCATGGTTAGATGGCCACAGAAGTTCCGGCCACACTTGCCAGAAAAATTCGACAGGACTGTCAACCCCGTAGAATTTCTGCAGATATACTCCACTGCAATCTTAGCAGATGGAGGAAACGAGGCCGTAATGGCCAACTACTTTCCAGTGGCCTTAATTGGGACCGCCAGGTCCTGGTTTATGAGCCTTCCACCCAACTCTATCGACAGTTGGGAGGAGCTGTGCCGTCAGTTCACTGCCAACTTCGGGAGTTCATACACCCGACCGGGCACTGAACTAGACCTTTTTGCGGTCATGCAAAAAGGGGGAGAATCTTTGCGGTCATTCATCCAGAGGTTCTCTCAGGTACGCAACACAATCCCTTCTATCTCAAGCGCTTCTGTCATTGTGGCATTCAGACAGGGTGTACGAGACAAGAAGATGTTGGAGAAGCTGGCGATCAAAGAGATCACTAGCGTCACGGAGCTCTTCAGCTTGGCAGACAAATGTGCCAGAGCTGCGGAGGGCCGTGAAATGCACTCCAAACCAGCTTTGGAGGATCACAAAAAATCCTCCAAAGAAGAAGCCGCTACCTCCGGGAGTGGCAAGAAGAAAAAGAAGACCAACGGCAAGAAGAAGCCGTCGGCCGGCACATCCAATGTTGCAGCCACTGCAACTCCTGGTGGCCAGGGGCCACACCCCGAGAAGCGACCTCGACCGTCTTCCGAAGACGGCGGCAAATCCAAAATGTGGTGCCCCATTCACAAAACGGGCAGCCACAGGCTGGAAGACTGCCGGGAGGTCCAAAACCTTGCCGAGCGCTACAACAAGCGCCGGGAAGGGTCTCCTTTCCGACAGAGGGAGGGAAAACAGAAGGTTGACGAAGCTCCGGCTGAAGAGGAGTTAGGGTTTCAGGACCCCAAAAAGGTCCTGAAAGCCGTCTACACCTCCGTCGACGATGACTCTGACGTCTCCGACAACGAGCGTCGGAAAACCATGAACGCCATCTTTGGTGGATCATGGGACATCACTTCTCGTCGTGTCATCAAGACTATGCGGCGGGATATGGCTGCTGTAGCTCCTACAGCTAGACCGGAGCCACATCGAAAGTGGATGGACACACCCATCACTTTTGATGCTTCGGACTGTCCTCAAAGCATGGTCGGAGCTGGCCAATTACCCTTGATGGTATCTCCCACCATCAACAACATCCAGCTCCATCATGTTATGGTGGATGGAGGTTCGGGACTGAACCTTATAAGCTTTGAAGCTTTTACCAAACTTCAGCTTCGACCTTCGGATCTTCAGCCCTCTCGACCATTCTCCGGAATAGTTCCGGGGGCCATTACCCCACTCGGAGCTATAATTCTCCCCGTTACCTTCGGGACACGGGAGAAGTACCACACCGAGAAGTTGGTCTTCGACGTCACTCATATCAACTTACCATTCAACGCCATCTTGGGTAGACCTGCCCTATACAAATTTATGGCAGCTGCTCATTATGGATACTTGGTGTTGAAGATGCCAACACCAGCAGGCGTTCTCCGGATTCGTGGAGACCGCACCGCCGGAGTAACTGCTCTGGAGGAGCTCCATGCACTCACCACTGCGCAAGAGGAGGACTCCAGACAGGGGCAAGCTCCAAAACCTCCGAGCATTCGGCAACGAGGCTCAACCTCTGCTCCCCGTGTGCAGCCAAGCGGCGACACCGACATCCCCGTCAAAGTCGTCCAAATTGGTTTCGATGTCACTCAAACCACCCGCATATCGGGTGGGTTGAATGACAAATAGGAACTCGCGCTCATCACTTTCCTCCGAGCTAACGTTGACGTATTTGCTTGGCAACCATCACAAATGCCTGGGATCCCCAGGGAAGTGATTGAGCACAATCTGAAGATTTACCCCGATGCTCGGCCTGTGCATCAGAAACCTCGGAAACAATATGTAGAGCGACAGAACTTCATCCGACAAGAAGTGAAGAAGTTGCTCGAAGCCGGATTTATCCGAGAAGTCTTCCATCCAAAATGGCTGGCGAACCCAGTCGTCGTGCCCAAGGCCGGCGGGAAACTTCGGATGTGCATCGACTACACCACACTGAATAAGGCATGTCCAAAAGATCCATTCCCACTACCTAGAATAGATCAGATAGTGGATTCCACCTCCGGGTGCGAGTTGCTGTGTTTTCTAAACGCATATTCTGGATATCATCAAATCAGGATGTCTAGGGAGGATGAAGAGCATACTTCATTCATCACAGTGGATGGATTGTATTGTTACACAGCCATGCCGTTTGGTCTCAAGAATGCAGCTTCAACTTTTGTACGAGCTATGTACAAAACTTTCGAAGAACTCATCAGAGACATAGTGGAAGTGTACGTCGATGACATCGTGGTCAAAGTCAAGAACAAGGAGTCCCTCTTGGACACCTTGCAGGCTGTCTTCGACAAGCTGCGGGCCACCCGCACGAAGCTAAACCCAGACAAGTGCGTCTTCGGGGTTAGTTCCGGAAAGCTTCTTGGTTTCCTGGTAAGTCACCGGGGCATAGAGGCTAATCCGGCGAAGATAAAAGCCATTGAAGACATGCGGCCACCAACCCGCATCAAAGACGTCCAAAAATTAACTGGATGTCTAGCAGCCCTCAGCCGGTTCATTTCAAGACTGGCGGAAAGAGCACTTCCCTTCTTCAAGTTACTGAGGAAGTCCGGACCATTCCAATGGTCTGAAGAAGCAGAGAAGGCATTCCAGGAGCTGAAACAGTTCCTCACCACCCTACCAGTCCTGGTAGCTCCGAACCCTGGTGAGCCTTTGTTGCTTTACATTTCAGCTACTGACGAAGTCGTCAGTATGGTTCTGGTTGCGGAGAGACCGGAACTACCCAATACTCAGGAATCCAGACCCCTTCGGGAGGGTCCGGAGGTTCCTGAAAGCGGGTCTGGGTCCCAGCTCCCAGACTCAAACCCACAAGAAGCCACTTCAGAGGACCCGGACCCCTCTAAGAGGGTCCAGGTCATTTCTGAAGAAGCTCTGGGTTCCTCCACCCAGAACCCGGAGGTCCCCGAAGAGAGTCTGGACCCCTCCGAGAAGGTCCGGATCAATGAAGAGGAAGCTCCGGACCCCTCCGGGAGGGTCCGGACCATTCAACGCCCGGTATACTTCATCAGTGAAGTGTTACATGATGCCAAGACTCGATACCTAGAGGTGCATAAACTGCTTTATGCAGTTCTTATTGCCTCAAGGAAGCTTCGACACTATTTCCAAGCTCACAAAGTCTCGGTGGTGACCTCATATCCACTTCGAGCGATCCTGCATAATCCCAATTCAACTGGGAATATTGCAAAGTGGGCAGCGGAATTGGCTGAATTCGATCTTGAATTCATTCCGAGACAAGCAATCAAGAGTCAAGCGTTGGCAGATTTCGTGGCAGAATGGACTCCCTCTCCATTAAACCCTGGGGGCCCCAGCGAGCAGAAGACGGAACCTCAAGTTCCAACCTTCACTAAGCCTCACTGGACCCTTTACTTCGACGGCTCCATGCAGAAGCAGGGAGCCGGAGCTGGAATCCTTCTCCTCGCACCAACTGGGGAGAAGGTGAAATACATGGTACACCTTGACTTCAAGGCAACCAACAACATGGCGGAGTATGAAGCACTCATCTATGGATTAAAGGTGGCACTATCATACGGTGTCAAGCAATTGCTGGTCAAAGGAGATTCACAACTCGTCATCAAGCAGGTGAAGGGTGAATGCTCCTGCAATAATCTCCAGCTGGCTGCTTACCTCCTTGAAGTCCAGAGGCTTCAGAAGGACTTCGAAGTCCTAGACCTTCACCATGTTCAACGTGCTCACAACGCTGAAGCTGACGAACTCTCGACCAAGGCATCAACTGGAGCTCTGGCTCCTGATGGAACCTTTGTCCGGAGGTTGTCAAAACCCACAGTTCAGCCTGCCGAACTGAACGAAGGGGGCGAGATCAGCATCCCGAAGCTGACGGTCCTGATGGCCCTGTTACCATGGCAGCCATCAAGGGTCATAGGTGCTGCCGGAAGCTCCGAGCAACCCAGCACGCAAGACTCAAATGCTCAAGTCAGTTCCGATGCATGGATCTCGGAGATCCGGAGCTACTTCAAAGACAACATCCTTCCTGACGATGATGTATCCGCTGATCGGGTAGTCAGATTGGCTAAAAGATACACGTTGGTAGAAGGGGATCTCTACCGGCGCGGTGCCAACGGCATCCTAATGCGGTGCATCACAAGGGAAGAAGGCTGCGAGCTCCTCACAGAAATCCATGGAGGCGAGTGTGGGAACCACGCATCGTCCCGCACGCTGGTCGGAAAAGCCTTTCGGCACGGCTTCTACTGGCCTACAGCACTCCAGGATGCCACTGAGCTGGTGAAGAAATGCAAAGCATGCCAATTTCATGCAAAGCAAATTCATACACCTGCTCAGTCCTTACAAATGATACCTCCCACATGGCCTTTCGCTGTGTGGGGGATGGACATCTTGGGACCCTTCCCTAGAGCCATCGGAGGTTACAAGTTCCTGTACGTCGCCATCGACAAGTTCACCAAGTGGCCGGAAGCAACTCCCGTTGTGACGATCAACAAACAATTTGCAATCAATTTTCTACAATCCATCGTGAGCAGATTTGGAGTCCCTAATAAGATCATCACTGATAATGGGACTCAATTCACAAGCTCCGCATTTCAAGGATATTGCGAAGACCTCGGAATACAAGTTTTCTACACTTCCGTAGCCCATCCTGCCAGCAATGGACAAGCCGAGAGAGCAAATGCAGAGATCCTTAAAGGACTCAAAACACACACTTATGAGCGCTTGAAAAAGCACGGAGCCAATTGGATCAAAGAGCTTCCGCCCACTCTATGGGCCAACAGGACTTCTCCAAGTCGGGCAACCGGAGAAACACCCTTCTTTCTGGTGTACGGAGCTGAAGCGATCCTTCCTCCGGAAATCACCTTGGGTTCCCTCCGAGTCCGGACCTTCGACGAAGCCGCGCAGGACCAGCTCCGGCGCGAAGACCTAGACCTCCTCGAGGAGGGAAGGTGCCATGCAGCTGTTCGGAATGCCCGATACCGCCAAGCTCTACGGCGCTATCACCAGCGGCATGTACACAACCGACAGCTCGAGGAAGGCGATCTGGTGCTACGGAGAATACTATCCGGAGAAGGGCAAAACAAACTCTCCCCCGGCTAGGAAGGGCCCTTTCGAGTGATCAAAGTATCCCGTCCCGGAAGCGTTCGCTTGGCTACCGAGGATGGGACACCTCTCCCAAATCCTTGGAACATCGAGCACCTCCGTAAGTTCTACACTTAATTCCACGGAGGTGAGTCTTAAGTAACTTGAAATGTATGTTATAGAGTCATTGTACAGAGTCGGGTAGTTCCTCCGGGAGAGCAGCCGAACCTTTCCCGAAAGGTTTGAAAAGCTCATGCAACACTTGACACGGTCTCCGGACTAAAAGTGTGGCTAACTACCCTGGGTCAAACGAGAAACCAAACACACTTAGCCTGGTTCCGTACCCTAAGAGTGTACTTGTTTCCCCTGTACCCCGGACCTATAATGAAAGACATCTTCATGTGAAATAGACTCCACGTGCATTCATTTTTGCATAGGCTCGACATTTTTATTTTTCTCTTTCTTGTCTATAACAGAAACGTGCAATTCTTAAGAAGTTCTAGTTTGACCGGTTTACATACGATTCGAGTTGAATTGTCAGATTTTTTGGATTTAAATATCGTCTGTGGCCAACTCGCCTGAAAGCCGCCAAGCCATTCTAGGGCCGGAGTGCGCTATCGACTTAGCCTGGTCAAGCACCCTAAGTACGCCACTCTACCTACACCCCGGCAGGCCAAAGTAAGGTGGGTCCATGGACAATTGGATCTAAAAGAAAAGTCAATTCATCCAGTCGTATTAAAAATCGTGTTCAACTTAAAATTTTCTTGAGAACCGTAAGCCGCGACGAAGTTATAGACAAGGAATGAATTTTACTATTTTTCTTGGCTTAAGTGTGCAGGAAAAATGAACCCTACGTTGATGGAGAAAAACCGGAGCTAACCAAGCTCCGACTCCCACCAGGGCGTCAACCGTCAGCGTTGACTAAAAGATGGTGAGAAGACCCCGTCACTGGAGTCTGTTTCCAACAAACCAAGTGTGGCAAAGGTCATTGCCGGAGCTGCTAAGCTCCGACACCTTGGAGTATTAACTACCGACGCTCAACGTGTTGATAGAGGCTATTGCCGGAGCTACTAAGCTCCAGCGATGGACAGTGCCGGAGCTTCTAAGCTCCGACAACTTCAGGGGACCTTCACTATCAAAAACTTCGGACCTAAATTCCACAAGTTCGAAGCAAATTCGTCTTCAACAAAACTCAACATCCTTTTGGTACATGTCCACAATCAAATTGTGCACATCTACCAGGGGGCCAAGTGAAGATAAAGATGTTGAAGACAAAAAAAATGAATGAAATTCGCAAAAAATTGGGGATTTCATTTCATTTGAAGACCGGAGATTACATCTGGAGACAAGGGATTACAAAATTGAGGAAGAAGAGAAGATACAAGTAAAGGCTAAAAGAGACGGTCCTAGACCCTATGGAAGAACTCGGCGACCTTCTGGGCGACATCCGACACGCTGGCTCGGGTAGCTTCGCCTTCTCCTTCGACGGGGCCTTCAAGCACCGGGTCCAGAGGAAATTGAGGGTTCCGGCTAGTGTAGCACGTCAGCACATATTCTGTGACGTTCCTAGCCAGGGATTGCCCCTCGACCTCCAGCTGGTCCGCGATGACGTCGCCCACCTTGGAGAGCTTGCTGCCTGCGGAGCTCAACGCTTGCAACGCAAGGTCCGGCTCCGGCTCCGGATCATCCGGGTGCACGGGGCTGAAACCCATCGGCGTCAGCGCGTCGTCAGCCTTGCCCAGGAACTCCCAAATCTGCAGGGAGTCCGCCTTCCTCAAGTTCTTCATCTCTTCCAGGGATCTCCGGGCCGCCGTCAGCTCCGAATTCTCGCGGGCGAGGCGCTCAACTTCTTTGGCGTTTTGCTGGATCTTCACAGCAACCCGCTTCTCAAGTCTTCCGAGCTCCTCCTCCCGGAGGTGGATCTTGTTCCGGCGGTCGACCAGGTCCTTCTCCCTAGCCTCCACTTTCTTCTCCCGGGCGACAAGGGCACACTCGTATTCGTAGAGTTCCTGCCCCCGCACCCAGGTCTTCTCCTCTTCCTCGAGGCAGCGCTCTTCCAATTTTTTAGTGCGCTCCTCGAGGCCCTTGTCCGCCAGAGCTGTTTTCTCGGCGAGCTCTTCTTCCCATCGCAAGACGTCATCCCGTAGCTCTAGGAGTTTTTGCTCCTCATCCTCGAGCCGTCTTCCCCTCCCTTCAAGTGCCTCTCGGCGCTTGATGAGTGCGGTGCTGATGGCCTCGAGCTGATCAAACCGAGCATTGGCCGCGTCGTTAGCAGCCTTAGCTCGGTCGTGGAACTCTCGGGATTGAGCATCGAGGGCATGAGTCATGCTCTCCCTCTCGTCCAGCAGCTTATCCCAGAGCTCCAGGCGGATCTTCTCCCGCTTGATCCACTCCTTGTCATCCGCAAGCCTCGACTGCGCCAGCTTAGTCTCGAAGTGGAGCCGATTACGCCACCGCCTAAGGGTTTGGCGCTCCTCTTCAAGAGCCTTGCTGTCGTGGAAGAAGGCCAGTTGGACCTGACGTAGACTGGAGCAGGCGTTGTCGATGGACATCGACAGCGAGATGGGCTCCGGACCTGCTGGGATCTCTTCCGCTGGTTCCAGCGGGTCTTCACATACAAAAATTGGGTCCCACTCTACGAGAGTGGAACCCTGAGCTTCCAAAGCGCTAGGGCCTTCCTCCGGGATGACCTCAGTCGCCATCGAAGAAGGTCCTGCCGCCAAGTCTTCATTTGCCCCCTCAGGCTGGGGGCCGGCGACTTCGTTCAGGCACTCTGGCTCTGCCACAGGTACCATCGACGTTGTCGCCTCCGGAGCAGGAGCCGCTACTGGCTCCGGCCGGGACACCTCTTCTGAGGGAGGCTCAAGCTACCTCGCCTCTTCAGCCGCCGGCGCTCCAACAATCACCGGCTCTGCGGCCGGAGCTTCGGAAGTAACCGGCTCAACTGCGGGAACTACTTCGACTTCCGGCTCGCATGCCGGGGCTTCAGCCACCTCCGGCTCAATCGCCGGGGCTTCAGCACTTTCCGGCTCCAAAGCCGGGACTGCTACTTCCTCCGACTCAACAGCCGGAGCTTCTACTACTGCAGCACCAGGACCCGGAGCTTCCACTTCCGGGACGGGTGCCGCTGGCGCATCTTCATTCCCGTGGTCCAGCGCTACCACGGGAACTTCTGGGGACGAGTCGAGGTCCATGACCACGACAGCCGGTGCCGGAGCTGTCGTAGCCTCCGCTTGGGGCGGCACCGGGACTGGAGCAGAAGCCCTCGCAGCCTCAGACACTGTGGCTGAGGGTGGAGCTTCACTCCCCTTCTTGGGAACGCTGTAGATGAAGAACGAAGAAATTGAGCAAACAGATGCTACAATTAAAAAGTTAATCGAGGTAAAAAAGAAAAATTACCTTGGGAGGCTCCCGCACCAGCTTGTGCGGAACCTCTTTCCCGGACGATCCGGGCTGGCCACGGTCGGCGTAGGAGCTCCGGGAGGACTCCCAGGACTTGCCACAGCCGCGGGCGTTTCCCGGGTCGGAGCTCTCCTTGATCGGGAGGAACTCCTGGACCTGGAGGCCCTCACCGCTCCAGATGCCGGAGTCGCGCCCCCGGAGCTAGCACCACGGGAGGGATCCACCACGGGAACAGTCGCACTCCGGGAGGATCCCACCGCCGGAACAGTAACGTTCCGGAAGGACCCCACCACGGGGACAGTCGCCACGTCGGCGGAGGATCTTCCTTCCTGAGGAGGGGGAACCGGGGGGGAAGTGGCAGGCCCGATGGACCTTCCGTCAGCATGTCGCAGCTTCCTCTTCCGGCTCTCCGGCTCCTCCGCCAGCTCCTTGCCCTTGCCGATGACCTCAGCTCTTGGCTGTGGGACAGGGGCGGAGCCGTCTTCGGACAACCCGGGGATCGCCAACTGGGTGGTTGATCTTCTCTCGACGACACCAAGGTCGTCAAGCGCGGGCATCGTCCGCCGGAGCTCCCTGCTGAACTCAACTTCCACGTTCAGAGGGAGGAAGGCCGGCGGCGGAGTCAAGTAATCTCCGTCAACGTCGATGCCGTGCTGGAATTTCTTGAGGTGAGACTCCAAGGTCTTCCCCACCATGCTGGACTTCAACCCGGTCTCAACCCGGTCCTCGTCCATCACGTTGTTGAGGGCCCAGGCGAGCTTCTCCCTCCTCTTCAGCGGCGCCCACCTGTTGGACAGGAAGTTGCAGAACACCGCCTGGGGAGTCAATCCTCCCTCCACACATTGGCGGATCCTGGTCAGGACAGGGTCGAAAGCTTCCGCCAGCACCGGAACTTCGCTCCATACCGACGTGTCAATGCCGGGCAGACCGTCTGGCAACTCCAACCGCTCATGCTCCTCCACCCGGACGACTATCCAATCTTTCTTCCAGTCATCCCACTTCCCGGAAGGGAATGACCAGAGGTACTTGAATGGGCACTTCTTGCGCTTCACGAAGTAGTAGAAGCCAAGATACTCATCGCTTCGGCCGGTGGTTTGGACGGTGAAGAAGGTTCGGAAGAGCTCGATGCAGGGAGGGATGCTCACCCACATCTCGCAGAAGTGGACAAAGATAGACACAAGGAGGATGGAGTGAGGGCCAAGGTGGTACAGCTGCAGACCATAGAAGTCCAGCAGCATCAAGAAGAAAGAAGAAAACGGTGGGATCAGCCCCACCATGGCGTACGAGGAAAAGTACACCATCTCGCCAGCGTGCTCCTTTTCGAAGGGGAGCTCTCCGCCGGCGCGGACCGAGCGGTTGAAGAAGTCCGAAGACCACCCCATGAGGGCCCGGACCTTCTTCAGATCGCTGTCAGTCTTCAAGCGACTCTCACGCAGACCCAACTCCATCGCAGCACGGCTAGGCAAGAGAAGAGGAGCAAAGTACGAGTTGGGAGTTTGAGCGCAAGAACAGATGGGAAGCGTAAAGAACTCCCGACGGTGCGCTTTCCTTCTTAAGTAAGCCCTCGCAACGCTTGGATGGAAACTGCAGGGGAGTCAAGGATACTACTCAAGAATTCAACCCTGCCGATGACAAGAGGGCCCGGGACCACCCCGACGATCAAGTCGAGGCTCTTACCCAGGCGAACAGTTGTCATCACGAGGCGGGAAACCCAAAGGCGGCGGCCTGACAAGGCGCGCGGAACCGATATGGTTTTCGTATCGGGAACCGGCGACCTTCAATTGCGAGAGATTCGCACGTCAAAGATCTTATCTGCCGCCTGAGGTGCGCCACGCGTCGGGATTTAACCGTAAAGCCCCGCCAACGGCACCTCCGAAGACCCTTGAAGACCCAGTTCAAGAGTCGCGAGTATGGACCCACCTCCGACGGAATGACTTCACCTCGGTGACTTTCCCCGGAGGTAGGTCCAGGGGGCCACTGTCGGTACCCTAAAAACCATACACCCCCTGAGGTTACAAAGATATCAAGGGAAGGACGTCTACTCAAATTGAAGACCCTCGGAGGCCCACTTGTCAGACATAACCGGACCTGCTTCTCCAACATGGTTAACCCCTAGGTTGCCACGTGTACTGCCAAACCGGAGCTACTACCCACAAGGGTGAAGCTCCGGGCTAGGTACCGAAACGGCACCTCCGGACTTAACCCCTGACCGAGAGAAGCTCCGGACCTGACACGTGCCAGGCCACCCCGGAGCTTCCCGCTTCCCACAAGCAAGCTCCAGAGCTGCCACGTGTCCAAACGTCGGAGCTGGCCGCCTCAAACCTCCGGAAGACATTGTAACGACTCCGGATCTTCAAAGGATAGCCGCGGACTTCAAGACCCGATTAATTGTCATTAATTCCATGTTAATGACACTTAATCGGACAATCTTAACACCTGTAACGGCACTGTCGGAGCCCGTTACAGGGTTATTAACAACAATTAATCGTGTATCAATACTAGTAACCGCCGGGGCCACATGTTGGGCCAGGCTAACTTGTAACGGTTTGTCCTTGTACTATAAAAGGACAGATCGACGATACACAGAAGACTCTCGAACGCTCAGAGGCTTCTTGAACGCTCTCAGGCACACACGCGTTGACGTGAGCTTTCAGACACAAACTAATACAACACCACACACCCGTGGAGTAGGGTATTACGCTCAGGCGGCCCGAACCACGTAAACCACTGTGTCTCTCGTATCCAATCGTGATTCACCTTCTTGAGTCTCCGCGCGCCCACACCGAACTACAAACTCCTTCAACACTTTAGTAGTGTCAGGAGATTTGCCGACTCCAACAGTCGACAGGACCAATTCGTCATGGGTCCAGAGAGTCAATCGGACTAGTCCGCAACTGGACGGACTTGTCTGGTGCATGGTGATATGTGTTGGGTTGACATGAGAAAGTCTAACGGACTTGTCCGACACATGTCCAGACTTGTCCTAGTGAGGAGAGTGAGTTGAACGGACTAGTCCGGTGCTATTCTGGACTTGTCATTGTGAGAACAGAAAGTCGATCGGAGTAGACCGCTGGTGAACAGATTAATTTGTTAGGTATTTCAGTGAATTGCTTAATTAATTGAATTTAGACCTTACCCTCTATGCAAAGATATAAGCTCTTGGGACGTGTCTCTCACACATATCCTATATATTGATATCTACTTTGCGCTTCCTTGATCATTTGGGCTTTTCCTTTTCTCACTCATCTTTTTTCACCTTTTTGAGTGCACCATAAGTTCTAGTCTTTGTACGCCTGCATTCATCTTAACGAATTCATTAGAATCTCATTTGTTTGTCATCAATCGTCCAAAACCCACAAGGAATGTCTAGATGCACTTTCAATCAGACCATCCGCACCAGCATCCTCTAAAGCATACTCTACAATCTAAATCATACTCTATATACTTTATACTTCCAGTATGTGCTCTTACAAAAAATTTCCAGTATGCTTTTCAGTACGCTTTACAATGTACCACTGCAGATGGCCTCAGGCCCACATGTAAGTGACAACTACTGTATCTATAGTACTGCAGAGGATTTTAACTCGGAGACCAACAGACGGAGCGAGATTGGTCCTTCCGCGACGCGTTCATACATCCTCTCCATGGAAGGACAAAATTTAGAGGATGAACCATACCTGGTCTTAACTTTATTTTCAACCATTGGATCAGATATCAGTGAAACAAATTAAACGCTACAGTTCAATATGAACAGTAAAATAATAGTATATTAAATCAGATTACCGCAGACTACTGTTTATTCTCTGGTATTTTACTGTAGCATACGCTACAGTTCTTTGTGTTAATTGAGCCAACGCAGAAGATATGCATCCATGACGCTGCAGATGGTGATGTTTATCTCATCGGTGAGGGCTTAGTGGGCTTTACATATTCGAACCAAGCTACTACGTCTATTCTGAAACAAATAACGTTTAAGATAAAACTAGATTAATTGTCCTAAACATCATTTATTTCTGAAAGGGGCTATTTTAACTTAATTTGCTTGTTGCAATTATGTTTGCAAGCATCAGTGTGAGCTCTGCTTCGTGGTGTCGTGACTCCGTGATTGCCGGTGATACAATCATCTCTCAAAATCTTCTATAGCATGACAGATTGACTAATGATTCTTAGCCTTAAGTAACATGGTACTCTCTTCTGGTTCGGAATATTTGTCATCGATTAGTTTATTTTTGAACTAACCGGTGACAAATATTTCTAACTAGGAGGGAGTAATTTCTTAGCCTTGAGAGCGAATATGATGACTCGCTTTACCTTCTAATATTAAGTTAATAGATTGATATTGCATGTTTAAGGTAAATAATCACAAGCTTACACAACTTCGCAATTTATCTCAAGGTAGAAAGTTTAAAATGACAAGAAGTAAGATATAAAAAACAAAATTTTAAAACTAAAATATATAAAAAATGACATTATAAATATCAGAAAAGGAAATCACATGCTCGTCTACGCTTGAAAAATCGAGACACCGAACCACGGTAGAAGACCTGAATGTTGGCGACAACGATACGCCTCGCGTTGAAATCACCTGCAGTACTGCAAGTGTAGTAAAAATCACTGACATGTGGATCTGGCTAGCCGTGGGGCCCACATGTCAGGATATGCATCCCGACGACGCAGGGGCAGGGCAGCTGCCATTGTACTCTGATTTAAAGCGAAAACCAATCTTGGTTGCAGAGCAGCGCAGTAATGGCGGTCTTGCAGCAGGAAACCGTGGAGAAAAAGATGGTTGGTCGTTGAGAAGACCGCCGTAGGTTCATTTTCTCTTGAGGATGTCACATACGAAAACTTTTTCATATGGTACACGTATAAAGGTGTAGGGTGATGTGTAGTTCACCCGAAGACCATTTAGCTAGAGGCAATTGGAACGACGGTAAAACGGTTGATTTTGTAACAAGAACGAAGCTATCCAACATGTTTTCTTTTATTATTATACTAATATTTTTGGACGGTTGTGTAATTAATTTTTATCTACAACTACTTTAGTGTTCCTCATCTGTTTGGAAACTGGTTGGCAGCAATAGGTGTGAAGTTAAGACAACCAGTTGTGATGCATCGTCTTTATGTCGGGTCATTTGGTTAAATTGGAATGAAATGATATTTTGAAACATTTCATTTTTTTAAGATGATGGGTATAGTTCCTATCTTTACATTCAAGGAGGTTACGATCAATTTATTACAAGTGAATACAACTACGAACACTCACAACCTGTATAGTATCTGCATTTAGTATTGTGAAATAAAATCTGAATTTCGTTCTCACCGGAAATCGAGCTCATAATCTGAGTAGTATTACTCAGAGTACTTAACCAGTAAGGTAAACCTCCTTTCACTCGAAATGTCTCAGTTAAATCACATATGGATGTATTTTACTGAGAATCGCATACATTTAATTTTGGGTTGAAATTCAAAAGTGTAAGCAAGACAAAGAATTGATATATCGTAGATAGACTATGGCCATATAGGATTTGGCTCTTTATCATTAGAGATTTAACAATAGGCTTAGTACTTAATTTGTCTTATGGTGGGAACTTTATTGTGTTTATTCCTTAAGTTGGTGTACTACACACATATGTGCTGCAAAGTTTTATGATATAATTAGAGTCTAGCCTCTGTGAATCCAATGTCTGGATAGTTTGGACACCTCCTTAGTACTCTATCTCAAATTATTTGTCACCCTCTATTTTATTTAAAACTAAAAAGTGACAAGTAATTTGTGATAAAGGAAGTAAAGACATTTTTATGGCTACTATTCCAAAACAGACTTTGGATCTTAGATGGACTCAACAAGGAGGATGGATAAACAATTATCTCCGCTCCTTGTATCTCTGAAACTTAGAAACCACCCTGCACCTTTTATGAACGATCAACGGCCAAGCAAATCTGGTACTTGGTGGACTTTTGGATAGGTGAACATTGCCTACAACCAGCTAACTGGAAGATAAGGTCGCCAATGACGGATTGGTTTTATGAACTTTCATACTTTCAGAACAGGCACGTCGTAAAGCTTTTTGCTCGGTCGTCATTGCAGTAATATGGGCAACATGGAGAGAAACGAAGGCGCCAATCTTCAGGGAGGAAGAGAACACAACAGACCGTGTGCACGATGTAATCTTTGGAGTGCAGCTGGATGTAGGCATCTGACTGTGATTTTAAACACTGCGCACAATGTAATCTTTGCTGGGCCTAGTTCTAGGACTTGGGCCGAGCCAAAAGCGGGCAGCTTCATGTACAAACTGTCGGCACAGCCCAGAACCCGGCTCGACACGAAAGATATCGGATCGTGCCGGCCTGGTACTGTAGCTCAGGCCGTGCCATGCCCAGGATTGGGGCACGACGGGCGGCAC
Source organism: Tuctoria greenei (assembly GCA_036927565.1). NCBI lineage: Eukaryota > Viridiplantae > Streptophyta > Magnoliopsida > Poales > Poaceae > Tuctoria > Tuctoria greenei. Next base: position 175,398,143 of record JAYESD010000005.1, read on the forward strand.
GATCCGACACGCCAATTGAACCATGCTTGGGCCGGCACAGCACAGTTTCGACCCGAAATTTTTTTTCGCCAGCTCGAATGTGGGAAGGCAGGCAAAGACGCGTAGACCGAGCATCAAAAGGCCAGAGCAGGCGGCCCAGGAGCAAGTAACAAGTGAATTTGGAATGTGCCATGCGCCTCAGTTCATAAAGCGGGTAGTGCTCCCTCTAAGTACGAGGTGATATAAAATTCCCAGGTGGGTTGGCACACACTGGGCCACTGGCAGGCAGACACTGTGCTTTAGTGGGCTGACAGGCGCTGTGCTTAGTGGGCCACCGGGCTGGCAGGCCATGCTCTACCATGCAAATCTTACGGGCTAGCAGGCTGCACTAAGTAAGCGAGTTTTTTTATTTAGATTCAAATTTAAAACTTCAAACAAGTATAATTTTTGTAAATTTAGTCTAAATTTGATGATTTTTTATTAATTCTTCAAAAAAATATTCTACGCCACTTGGAACCACTATTATCAAAATTTTATAGCTCAATTTGGTATATTTATGCAAATCTCCAAATCATCTATATGATATTTATTATTCACATATTTGTATCTTTTCAAAAAAAACTTCAGTCAAAATTTCTTATGCATTTACATATTATATATGTCTACACATTGAAATTTTATATAATTTAGTTTAAAACAATCACACATGTGTTACTTCTCATTGCTCCTCATTTAACTAAAAAGCTCAATTCAAATATGGCATTCACTAAACTTCAAACACACATTCATTCAAACAATTTAAAAAAAAATTGAAAAAAAAAAACCATAGAGGTTGGTATTATCAGTCAAAAGTCACACAATAAATTTCACTCGCAAAATCAGTGTATCATTCAAGATATAAATTGACAAAAAACTCTCAAAACCCTTTTTTGTTTTTTTCGTTCTGACCAATTTATGAGGCTTTTTCATACTCAAATTCAAAGGACACATGTAGTTCAACTTTCTTAACTTTCAGTAATTTTTTTCATATTTTTTGTCCATGTATACTATAAAAAGTTAACCTAAACTAATATACTTCACTGCTAGTGGCCCGTGCTCGGACCAGACACGGCCCGACAAGGCCCGTCGTGTCACGGACTGTGACTGGGCCGCGGTTTGGCCACTTCGGGCTAGCCGGCCCGGCACGAAACAGCCCGACAGATTGATGGGTCATGTACCATTTTGACCCGAAACACGACTGGATCGTGCTCGAGTTGCACCTCTAGTTGGGCCTAGCCCGGACCTTGTCATGTTTTCTATCTTGTTTATATGGAACACTAGGGCACTAGTTTTTCAATAAAAAAAAGGCTCTGTGAGAAGGCCAAGTCATGTTGTCGAAGTGTGTGATCGACACTTCCCCCGATACTACTAGATCATAGTCCGCGAAGGTTCGTAATTGGTTGGGGCGCGTGAGATTATGATCGAGACAGTGATACAAGGGATTTTTACGTGGTTCGGTCGCCTGAGTGTAATACCCTACTCCATGGTTGGTGGTTGTATGTATGAGCGTGTATCCCTGGGGTCGATTGGACTTGTGTGTGTGAGCGCTTGATTGGGCCTCCCCTTTGTACCGTGCGGAGAAGCCCTTTTATAGTTCAAGGACTGGCCGTTACATTGTCAGCCTGGCCCGACATGCGGCCTCTATGGTCTTTAATTACCTAATACATGATTTTTTGTATTAAGTATATTTAACAGTGTGATAACGCACCTTAATGGCGGCGTTACCAGTACTAAAGGTCCTCTGATCGTGTGTCATTAATATGGCATTAATGACATATAATCAGTCTTGTAACAGCTTCTTTAACTGCCTCTTGAATGTCCGCACCATTGGAGATTCGACAGTCTTCCCGTTGCAGGCTTAAGTCCGGAGGCTCAACACATGGCAGCTCTGGAGCTTCCCTCTGTGGGGAGGCAGGTTCGGAGCCGCTATACATGTGGCAGTACCGGAGCTTCCCTCCACTGGGGGTTAGGTCCGGGGCTCCACGACATGTGGCATGACCGGAGCTTCCCTATACACGGAGTTAGGTCTGGCCTTGAGTTACACATGGCGGTGTTGGAGCTACCCAAACGAGGAAGGCGGGCCCAGTCATGCAGGACACGTAGAGCCTTAAGAGGTCTTCAACTCGGACAGGCGGAATACCATAGCTTTTCTTGCGATATCGTGGGGTACCCGGTATGCAGGGTACCGACAGTGGCCCCCGGGCCCACCTCTGGGAGAAACCTTTTGGGTTAAGTTATTATACCAGAGGAGGGTCATATTCGATTCCCGCGCTGCGGCTTCAAAGGTCTTTTCATCAGCCGTTGGGGCGATGGTCCGTAGTTAAACCATCACTGTGTGGCTCTTATTGATGCGGCAGGTGAGATCCTGGCGTGCGGATCTCATGCAATTGAAAGTTGCCAGTTCCCAATACGAAAATTGTATCGGTTCCGCGTGCCCTGTCAGGTCACCGACTTTGGGCTTCCAACTTGTCATCATGACAATGGTTCACCTCGGGTAATAACTTCAACTTCTCTGCCGAAGTGGACTCGGGCCCATTTGTCATTGACGAGGTAGATTTTTGAAATGTGATCTTGATCTCGTCGCGGTTTCTATCCAAGTGTTGCGGAGGCTTACTTAAGAAGGAAGGCCCACACGGTTTGGGTACTCTTTACGCTTTCATTCAAACTTGCACTCAGAGCCTCTCAACCTTTGCATAGCCCTTCCAACTTCTGCTCCACTTTGTCGCGATGGAGTTGGGTCTTCCCCGCAGCAAGATCAAGAGCGACGAAGATCTGTTGAGGGTCCGGACCTTCATGAGGTGGTCCAGTGACTCTTTCAACAACGCAATCTGCTTCGTCAAGCTTTCCTTCAAAAAGGAGCGCACAAGAGAGATCATCTATTTATCGGCATACGCCATGGTGGGTCTGATCCCTCCCTTCTCAAGCTTTCTGCTGATGCTGCTGGATTTCTACGGACTCCAACTTCATCACCTCGGTCCCCACTCCTTCTTGCTAGGTGCGACCTTTGTCCACTTCTGCGAGATTTGGGTGGATGTGCCACCGTGCATTGAGCTCTTTTGGAACTTCTTCATGATCCACACTACAGAAAAGGGGACATAGTTGATTAGCTTCTACCACTTCGTGAAGCGCAAGAACTACCCCTTTAAGAACAGGAAGACCTTCCCCTCCGGAAAGTGGGACAATTGGAAGAAAGATTGGGTGATCATCGTAGTGGAGGAGCACGAGAGGTTGGAGTTGCCCAAGAGCCTCCCCAATGTCGACACCGACGCCTGGAATGCAGTTCCGGAGCTGTCCGAAGCATACAAGACCATCCTGACAAGGATCTAGGAATGCGTAGAGGGTGGAGTGACCCCTCAGATTGTCTTTGGCAACTCCCTGGTGAACAGGTGGGCTCCGCTAAAGACAAGGGAGTGGCACCCATGGGCCCTCAACATTGAGATGGATCATAATTGGATTGAAGACGGTTTTCATACCAACTTGGATGATGAAGCTCTGAAGCTCCACCTCCAGAAGTTTCAACACGGAGCTATTTCCCGCGACGCCTTGACCCCGATGGCTGCATTCCTCCCTGTGAACATGGTTTTGGAGGTCAGGAGGGAGCTCCGAAAGGGAATGCCGGAGCTGGACGACCTCGGCGTGGTGGAGAGACGCAATACCTCTGGGGTTGCAATCCCCGAAGCTTCAGAGAGGGTGGCCCCCATCGCTTCAAGCCAAAAGGTTGATGATGTCGCCAAGGGCAAGGGCAAGGAGTAGGTCGAATCTTCCACCCGGAAGAGGAAGCTGAGACATGCTGATGGGAGCTCTCTCAGGTTGGCTCCATCTCTAGCATTTTATTCCCTCGGCCAAGCAGAGCTTCAGCGACCACACCTCCTTTGGTGCTGGCGTCCACGAGGGGCGTTGGCTCCGACAAATCAACCCCGGCTCCAGTGCCGATTGTGGGCTCCAAGTCCAGAGGTCCTTCCCAGCCGAGGGAGGTCCCGACAGAGGTGACACCAGGTGTCGCGGCAAGCTCCCGACCAAGGTCCAAAGTTTCTGCCTCGCCAAGCCCATTGGGCTCTGACTCCGAACCTTAGAAGACGAAGTTCCGCGTCGACTAGGGCGGAAGCTTCCCAAGGTAAGTATTGTCTTATCACCTTGAGTTGTTATTTCCGTTATTTTCTTGTTTTGAGTTTTTTGATCTTTGCTTCAAGGATGTCGAAGAAGAAATCCGAAACTTCAGGCCTGTTGCAGCAACTAGTGTTGTGCAGGATGAAGCTCCAACTTTGATCCTGGTGCCTCCCCAAGTGGTGGCTGATGACACGACAACTCCGGCGCCAGCTGTCATAGATCTGGATCCAGAGATGATGCCTCAAACTCCCGTGGTAGCGCCAGACCACGGGGGAGATGTTCATGATGAAGCATCATCGGTCTCAGAGCCGGCGGCTGAAGTTCCATAGATGGAACCAGAGATGGCTGAAGCTCTGGCACCTGAGCTGGAGGTAACTGAAGCTCCGGACCCCAAGGCGGAAATAGTTGAAGCTCCGACCTTGGAGCTAGAGACTGTGGAAGCTCTGACACCTGAGTCGGAGGTAACCGAAGCTCCAGCACCTGAGCCGGAAGAAGTTGAAGTTTCGACACCCGAGCCGGAGGTTGAGGGGCTCCGGACGAAGCTGCGGTGTTCGCCTTAGAGGTGATTACTTTGGAGGCGTCTATGTCGGAGCCGGAGCACCCATAAGAGTCAACGGCAGGTGCTCCTCCCATAGAGCCGATGATTGAGGATCCGGCAGGGGGACCTTCCTCATCAGCCCCGGAGGTCGGCCCTAGTGCCATAGAGTCGCAGGGGACCACCCTTGTGCCGCGGTACCCAATCAATGTTTTTGAAGATCCGTTCGAGCTGGTGGGTGAGATCCAGGCTGGCCCGGAGCCAATTCCTCTAGCATTGTCTATAGACAATGCCTACTCCAGTCTCCATCAGGTCCAGCTTGTCTTAGACCACAAAAGCAAAGTCGTTGAAGAAGAGCGCAACACCTTAAGGCGTTGGCGCAACCAACTTCTTTTTTAGACGAAGCTGACATAGTCAAGGCTAGCTGACCAGAAGGAATGGGTAGCCAAGGAGAAGGCTCGACTAGCGTTGATGGACCGCTTGCTGAATGAGCAGGAGCTGCTATTAAGGCTCTCGACGACAAGGATCGAGAGATTTTGGAGCATGCTCGGGAGACCAATGAGGTTGTTGACGATCCTCAGGACAACCTCAATGAATTAAATGGAGTGCTCCTCAAGAACCGGGAAGCCCTCAATGAGAGGGAGGAGAAGCTCCTGGAGAAGCAGGAGGACATTTTGAAGAGAGAGGAGGAGCTCACCTAGAGGCTGTCTCTGGGAGAGCAGATCTTGGCTGACTGTGCAAAAAAGTTTGAACAGCTGTGCAAGCAAGAGGAGGAGAAGAATTGGAAAATGGGACAGGAGCTCCCCAAGAGAGAAGTTGATGTCGTCACCAGGGAGGAGAAGGTGAAAGGTGGGGAGAAGGACCTGGCAAACCGCCGGAACCGCATCCACTTCCTGGAGTCGGAGCTTGCAGACCGCGAAAAGCAGGTGGCTGAGAGTATTCAACAACATGCCAAAGAGGTCGAACGGATCACCCGGGAGGGTTCGGAGCTTGCGACCGCCAGGAGGTCACTAGAGGAACTGAGGAGTATGAGGGCGATTGAGTCCCAACGAGTCTGGGATTTCCTGGGTCAAGCCAATAAAGCTTTGGTGCCACATGGTTTCAGTCTGGTACATCCGACTGACCCGAAGCCCCCAATTATGTGCTGACGTGTTTCAAAAGCCATAACCCCCAATTATCTCTAGATTTGATGGTCGAAGGACCCATCCTTGAAGAAGAAGATGCCGCCAGGGCCAGCGTTCAAGAAGCTACAAAGAAAGTTGCCTCATTTTTCCATAGGACCTAGGACCTCCAGTAGCTAGGACCTTTTTCTTCTACCTTTCACTTGTAATCCTCATTTTGTAATCCAACCCTTTGAATGAATGAAATCCAATCTTCTTGAATGAATGAATTCCATTTTGTATTTGTCTTCAATGCATTGTCCTTTATACTATTGGCCCCCTGGTAGATGTACACAATTTGATTGCGAACATGTACCAAAATGATCTGTCAATGTCTTGATGACTTGAACGCTTTCAAACTTGTAGCTAGAACACTTAGCTCTTAGGTCCGAAGTTTACTTCCGACATCTCCAGTGACCCTTTGTTGCGTCGACGGTGGGCCCCCTGGGAGGTGTCGAAGCTCGGTTGGTCCAACGACGCCCACTGCCAACATATAATACGTCAACAACGGGCCCCCTGGGGGTGTCGAAGCTTGGTAGATTCGACGGCGCCCACTACCAAGACATAGAGTGCCGACGGCAGGCCCTCTAGGGGTTGTTGGAGCTTGGTAGGTCCGACTGCGCCCACTGTAACCGCTTAGAACGTCGACGGCGGGCCCCCTGGGATCGTTGGAGCTTCCTGGCTTCGATGGTGTCCACTTGTCAATGTATAATACGTCGACGGCGAACCCCCTCAGGGTGATTTCTCCACCATCTCTGTTTATTCTTCACATTGGCGGCTGGCCCCCAAGGATGTTGTCAGAGCTTGTTAGCTCCGAGGACGCCCACTTTCAACGTATAAAACATCGACGGCGGGCCCCCTGGGGATTGTCGGAGCTTACCAGCTCCGGCATCATCCACCATTGTCATGAATTTTTTATTTTTCCTGCGCATTAAAGACAAGTAAAATAGTAAAATTCATCCTCCTGTCTATAAGTTGTTTGCGGCTTACTGTTCTTATTTCAATTTTAGATCCAAAAGAACTCAACATGATAACAAGTAAATTGATGTAATCTCTTCAAATTTGAATGCCTTCCGGACCCGCCCTACTGAGGCCTTCCAGAATATAGGTAGAGTGGCATACTTAGGGTGTTGGAGCAATCATTGGCTTTAGCGTTCAAGCGAGTAGACCATCTAGCAATGCTAATATCCAAAAAAGATCAAAAACATAACTCGTATATCATATGAATATCCTGGACTAAATCTCAAAAAAGAATTGCACAACTTCTTTATAGACAAGAAGGAAAATATAATAAAATAAATGAGCATGTACAAAATTACTGCAAGTGGAGTCTGTTTTCACACAACAATATCTTTCATTATAGGTCCGAATTACAGGGGAGACAAAGACACACTTAGGGTACGGAACCAGGCCAAGTGTGCTATTCATCTTGTTCTTACCCAGGGTAGGTAAGCTACACTTTTAGTACAAAGACCAAGTTAAGTGTGCTTAAACTGCCCATACCCTCCTGGAGGGGTCTGGATGTTCTCCTTTAGGACCTAGCCGACTCTGTGTATTTACTCTATAACTTACATTATGTGTAATTACAGACTCACCTCCTTGAAACTAAGCATAAAACTTACGGAGGTGCTCGATATTCCATGGATTGGGAAGCGTAGTCCCATCCCCTGTTGTTAAGCGAACGTATCTGGGACGGGATACTTTGATCACTCGGAAGGGACCTTCCGAGCTGGGGGATAGTTTGTTCATCCCTTCACAAGTTAGTATTCTCTGCAGCACCAGATCGCCTTCTTCAAGCTGCCGGTTGCGCACATGCCTTTGGTGATAGCACCAGAGCGTCTGGCAATATTGTGCATTTTGAACAGCTGCTTGGCACCTTCCCTCGTCGATGAGGTCAAGGTCTTCACGCCGGAGCTTGTCCTGCGTGGCTTTGTCAAAGGTTCGTACTCGGAGCGACCCCATGGTGATCTCTGGAGGAAGGACCGCTCCAGCTCCATACACACAGAAGAAGGGAGTCTCTCTATTTGACTGGTTAGGTGTTGTCCTGCTCGCCCACAGTGCGGACGGAAGCTCCTCTATCCAATTGGCTCCGTGTTTCTTCAAGCGCTCATATGTGTGTGTCTTGAGTCCCTTCAATATTTCTGCATTTGCTCTCTCGGCTTGGCCATTACATGTCGGGTGAGCTACTGATGCGTAGTTGACTTGAATGCCGAGGTCTTTGCAATATTCTTGGAATGTTGCACTTGTGAATTGGGTTCCATTGTGAGTGATGACTCTATTCAGAACTCCAAATCTGCAGACTATGGACTTCAAGAACTTGATAGCTGATTATTTGTTGATTGTCACAACTGGAGTAGCTTCCGACCACTTGGTGAACTTGTCGATGGCGACGTACAGGAACCTGTAACCTCCAACGGCTTTTGGGAAAGGTCCCAAAATATACATCCCCCACACAGCGAATGGCCATGTAGGAGGTATCATTTGCAGCGACTGAGCCGGTGTGTGAATTTGCTTTGCGTGGAACTGGCACACTTCACACTTTTTTACCAGCTCGACTGCATCCTGGAGTGTTGTAGGCCAGGAAAAGACATGTCGGAAGGCTTTACCAACCAGCGTGCGGGAAGACGCGTGGTTCCCACATTTGCCTCCATGGATTTCTACGAGGAGCTTGCAGCCTTCTTCTCGGGCAATGCACTGCATTAGGATTCCATTGGCACCGCGCCAGTAGAGATCCCCTTCTATCAGCGTGTATCTTTTAGCCAATATGATGATCCGGTCAGCAGATGCACTATCATCAAGAAGGATGTTGTCTTTAAATTAGCTCTGGATCTTCAAGATCTATGCATCAGAGATAACTTGAGCCTCCGGATCTTGCGCACTGGATTGCTCGGAGCTTCCTGCAGCGCCTACGACCCTTGGTGGACGCCATGGTAACAGGGCCACCAGGCCCGTCAGTTTCGAGGTGCTGGCCCCACCCCCTTCGCTTAGTTCGGCAGGCTAAGTGGTAGGTCTTGACAATCTCCTCACAAAAACTCCGTCAGGAGCTTGAGCTCCGGTTGAAGCCCTCGTCGAGAGTTCATCAGCTCCAACGTTATTGAGACACTGGACATGGCAGAGGTACATGACGTGGAAATCCTTCTGGAACTTCTGGACTTCAAGGAGGTAAGCAGCAAGTTGAGGGTTGTCGCAACTGCATTCGCCTTTGACTTTTCTTGATAATGAGCTGTGAATCACCCTTCACCAGCATCTGCTTGATGCCATATGACAGCGCCACCTTGAGCCCGTAGATGAAAGCTTCATACTCCGCCATGTTGTTGGTTGCCTTGAAGTCAAGGTGTACCATGTATTTGACCTTCTCCCAGTCGAAGCGAGGAGAAGTATTCCAACTCCGTCTCCCTGCTTCTGCATGGAGCCATCGAAGTAGAGAGTCCAGTGAGGCTCAGTGAAGATCGGGACCTTGGGTTTCGGCTTTTGCTCACTTGGGCCCCCTGGATTTGATGAAGAAGGGGTCCACTATGCCACGAAGTCATCCAATGTCTGACTCTTGATAGCACGTCAAGACAAGAATTCGAGGTCAAAATCTGCCAACTCCGTTGCCCATTTTGCTATATTTCCAGTAGAGTTTGGATTGTGTAGTATAGCTTGTAGTGGATAGGAGGTTACCACCGATATCTTGTGGGCTTGGAAGTAGTGACGTAGCTTTCTTGAGGCAATAAGGACTGCATAGAGCAGCTTATGCACCTCAATATATCGAGTCTTGGCGTCGTGCAGTACTTAACTGATGGACTACACTGGCCGCTATACAGTCCAGACCTTCCCGGAAGAGCCCGAAGCTTCTTCTTCATCAACCCAGACTCTATCGTAGGGGTCCGGACCTTCTTGTTGAGCTTTCCGGGCCCTCTTGGAGGGGTCCGGAACTTCTTCTTCAGCCGTGAGAACTCCCTCTATTGAGAGAGGTTGATCCTCTCGTAGCTTGCCTTGAGGATCCGTGCCTGGGGGCTGGGACCCAGACTCGCCTTCAGGTAGCTCCGGACTGTCTCGGAGGGGTCTGGGCTCCTGAACTGTAGGTGACTCTTATCTTTCTGCGACCAGGACCATGCTGACAACCTCCATAGCTGTTGAAATGTAAAGCAGAAGAGGCTCACCAGGCTCCATTGTTACCAAGATTGGTAGTGTGGTGAGGAGCTGTTTCAGCTCTTGGAATACCTTTTCTGCTTCTTCGGACCAATGGAATGGCCCGGACTTCCTCAATAGCTTGAAGAAGTGAAGCACCCATTCTGCCAGTCTCAAGATAAGCCGGCTAAGCGTAGCTAGACATCCAGTTAGCTACTTGACATCCTTGATGCAGGCTGGGGGCCGCATATCGTCAATAGCCTTGATCTTCGCCAGATTTGTCTCAATTCCTCGATGAGTCACCAAGAATTCGAGGAGCTTCCTGGAGCTAACCCCGAAGACACATTTGTCTGGGTTGAGCTTGGTGCGAGTGATGCGCAGCTTGTCGAAGACGGCTTGTAAGTTGTCAAGGAGTGATTCCTTGTTCTTCACCTTGACGACAATGTCATCGACGTAAAACTCCACCAAGTCCCTGATGAGCTCTCCAAATGTTTTGTGTGTGGCTCGCACAAAAGTTGAAGCAGCATTTTTGAGACCGAATGGCATGGCATTATAACAATACAACCCATCTACTGTTATGAAGGCAATATGCTCTTCATCTTCCCTAGACATTTGGATTTGATGATATCCAGAATATGCATCTAGGAAACACAATAACCCACACCCGAAGGTGGAATTCACTATCTGGTCTATCCTAGGTAGTGGAAGTGGGTATTTTGGACATGTCTTATCAAGGTGGTGTAGTCGATACACATCTGATGTTTCCCGCTAGCCTTAGGTACAACGACTGGGTTTGCCAGTCTTCATGGATGATGAACCACCCGGATGAAACCAGCTTTGAGCAGTTTCTTGATTTCTTGTCTGATGAAGTTTTGCCGCTCGACTGATTGCTTCCGGGGCTTATGGTGTATTGGTCGTGCGTTGGGGTATATCTTCAGACTGTGCTCCATCACCTCCCTAGGGATCCCAGGCATTTGTGACGGTTGCCAGGCAAACACGTCAACATTCGCCCAGAGGAAAGTGATGAGTGCGAGTTCCAATTTATTGTCCAGACCTCTCGATATACGAGTGGTCTGGGCAGCATCAGAACCAATTTGGACAACTTTGATGGGAATGTCAGTGTCGCCGCTTGGTTGCACGCGTGGTGCAGAAGTTGAGCCTCAGTGACGAGTGCTCGGAGGTTGAGCAGCTAGCTCCTTGCTGGAGGCTTCCTCCTGCTCTGTTGCAAGCGCATGGAGTTCTTCCAGAGCAGTGACTCCTGTAGTCCGATCGCCGTGGATCCAGAGAACGCTTGAAGGTGTTGGCATCTTCAACACCAAGTAGCCATAGTGGGCTGAGGCCATGAACCTATACAGGGTTGGCCAGCCTAGGATGGCATTGAAGGGTAAACTAATGTGCACCATGTCAAATATCAGCTTCTCGGTCCTGTAGTTCTCCAGAGTCCCAAAGGTCACCGGGAGTGTAATTGAGCCAACAAGACTGATGGCCCCCGGACCTACCCCATGGAAAGGACGTGAGGGGCGAAGGTCCAAGAGTTGGAGTTGGATCTTCACGAATGCTTCATAGCTCAGGAGGTTGAGCGTCGCACCTCCGTCCACCAGAACATGATAGAGTTAGACATTGTTAATGGTAGGAGAAACCATCAACGGTAGTTGTCCAGCTCCGATCATGTTACTCGGGCAGTCCGAAGCATCAAAAGTGATGGGAGTGTCCATCCACTTTCGATGGGGTTCTACATTGTGTAGCACCCTCAATTTTTGCATCATGCATTGCATACATGTTCATGCATGAAACATTAGGGAATAAAGGAAAGATAATAAAAGATAAAACATACATATACAAATATGTGTAGCAAAAGAAGAAAAAGAAAATAATAGCGTAAAACATGTATTAGGGAATAAATATAAAAATAATATATATATATATAAAGAGAAATAAATAAAATATATAATAATAATATATCAAAAAATAATAATAATATATATAATAATAATATTTATATAAAATAATAAAGAAAAAAAGAAATAAGAAAAAAAGTCAGCAACCACCCGGCCGGCAAGGCCGCCCAAGCCGGCCCACCCGGCGCGCCCGCAACGCGCCCCCGCACCCGACAGCGCCCGCCCCGCGCCCCGCTCCCGCGCCGACCCTAGCTGAGCGCCCCGCCCCGGCCGTGCGACCCCACCCGGTCAGCGCGCGCCCGCCCGCCCGCGTTGACCCTGCGCCCCATGCCCGACCCTGTCCCCGGCAGCGCATCTCACGCCTATAAAACCCCCTGATGCCTCCGTATTTTTCCCCAAGAGACAAAGTCGCGCCGCCAGGAAGCCCTAGCTGCCGGTAGAGAAAAAAAAGGGACCAGAGGCTGCCGCCGCCACGGGAAGAAAAAAAGAGGGGAAGAAGAAGAAGAAAAGGAGGAAGAAACCGTCGTCCGTCGGAGATCGTCGTGCCGCCGCCGTCGTGCCGCCAGAGGACCGTTGCACCATCCACTTCATCTACGTGTCACCTTCATTCCATGATCGTCGAAGCTGCCGCAACTACGGTAGGGTTCGTTTTTCCGATGCGAAATTTAGCGATGTATTAAATCTAATAGACGTAATTTAATCTTAGTTGCACCATAAATTTTATTTTTAGCAGCATTAATTCTCGATAAAACTCCCGTAAACTCATATGAACACATATGAACTAGTTACATCTAATTAATAAACAACCGTAGTTAATTAATAATTGAACTTTGCATGCACCCATGTCATCACATGTTGATTAGTATGTGTGCATCGTGTTGATTTGTATGTATTTTCTTGTATGTGTGATCACGAGTAGAGGGAAGTGCTCAAGAGGTCATATACGAGGATTTCCAGAACCAAGACTTCGAAGCGCTTGAGCAACCCTATCCGTCGGAGCAAGGCAAGTGTCCTTGAAGCATATTGATCCTGTTTTAAAATAAATGTTTTGTTTGCAAAACTGCATGCTTGTGTCAATTTGATGGGAAATCCTATGATAGGAAGTTTACTAGTTCTGTTTAACCACTCTTGTCACCTGAGATATATGGTAGAGAGTCGGGATGAGATTTTTACCTTTTCGCTTTGCTTAATTAATTGGGATGGAAGAACAACTACACTACTTAATTTAATTATACATTAATGAGATTGTGGTTAACATGAACTGGTTAAATATGATATGGTAATGGGTGATCTAAGCAAGCCTGATATGTGAATGGGTTGGATGTTATGGTGGTTTTGCTTGCTTTAGATCTAAGGACCGGTTCGTGGAGCGACCATCCAGGATTTACAGTGCCACCACAAGGCCAAGTATGGGTGCGGCGTAGCTAATTAATTAGGGCTTTGCCAATGCTATTTGGACCATTAAGGATGCTCGGGGAAGGGGTAGTCGAATTGGGTTTGTTGATGATTGGTGGGACTACACTGGGATCCGAATGGCTCAAGAGGGGGCCCTTGGTTGAAGATGTGCTCAGTTGGAGACATCTCCACCGGTGAAACCTCAGTGGGGGTCTAAATAGGCTAGTAATCCCTTTGTAAAGGTTATTTTGTGATCTCTTGGACATACACCAAAGGAAGTGTAATTGGCATAAGGGAGGTTCTTTAGTTGCCGACGGGTGATGAAATCACAAACACGTGGGTAAAGCGCTACAACCTCTGCAGAGTGTGTCTAAAACTATCATGATAGCTATGCTCCCGATTATGAGCAACCTGGACCCTCACATGATTAGAGGGAACTCGATATTGATATGGTATTTGGGATAGTTATAGTTGGTATTATGGTTATGGATGGTTATGAATTGGATTCTGGTATTGAATATGGATATTGGCTTATGATGGGTTTATTTCATATACATGTAATATATTTCTTTTCAAATGTTTTAATGTTCTTTTCAGCACTTAGCCATTATTATTGTCGTCATTTGAATCAGCCACATGCCATACTTTCCACACTTGTTGAGTACGACATGTACTCACTCTTGCAATCCCCCCCCAACAGTTGCAGGTCAGGATTTTGAGTTTCATGGCGATAATGCGGAGTTCTAGGCCGTGTCTACCATCAGCTTTGCCTGTGGTGTTGCATGGAGTTGTGCTATCCCTTATGCTTAGTTTGTTAGTCGCTTTGTTGCTTAATTAGTTTATTTCCGCTGCATTAGATGAACTTGTCATTAATATTCACTAGAGCTTGTATTCAAGGATATTATGAATAGTGTAATAGAATTTGGTTAATTAATATTGTTCTGTGGTAATTTTCTGTATACTCTTTTGTGAATGCACTCGTGTATGTGTGTTGAGCGTTCTGGGCACACATATGCGTTCACTTGGTTCATTTTTGGAACTGTGTGTCACAAATTGGTATCAGAGCCACATGTCGATCGTAGGACGCAGCCTAGATAGAATGGACACTTTAGAGCACATAGGAGCACTCAGGAATCGATGTGTTTTTCTTTGGTGTGTTGTTTGCTATATATTGCGTGCTTGTGTGCTTAATAGAGGATTTTGAGATGCTTTAGCATTGCCATGTTCACATAGGCTAGTATAGTTAGTAGGTTAGTCTCATATTCCTTGATACATATAGTTGGAGATTCGTTCTATCTCTCTTTTTTTTTCTCGCTCAAACTCTACTTCAATGGAAGAAGCACACAACCAGAAGATTCATTGTCTCATATGAAGTTGTATGGAAGATGAGAACAAAGATAGTGTGTCTAAGAGTAAATTTTAAAATAAGGGGGTAGAATCCTTCGCCAACCTTATTGTTTTGGATTCACAAGGATCATACATGACACTTGGAATGGATTGGCTACGGAAGCATAATGGAGTGGTACAGTATGCCACAAGGATAGTGCAATCGACAGGTCATAAGGAGTCAGCATTGGAGTTGATGCGTCACAATAGATATCAAGACTAACCAATCATCAAAGACTACTCCAACGTAGTGAAGTGCATGACTGAGTTGCTAATAAGGGGAAAGCCTCTCAAATGGATTCTATCTTGTCAGGATGCTATTGAGGAAGTCAAGAAGAGATTTATCACTACACCGGTGTTGGTATTACTAGACATGAGCAAGAAGCTTGGATTTATACGACGCATCAAGACAAGGACTCGGATGTGAGCTTATGCAAGAAGGTCAAGTGGTTGCATATGCATCGAGACAATTGAAGAAACATGAGCAGAATTATCCTACACATGATCTTGATCTATCAGCCGTGGTACATGCATTGAAGATTTGGAGACACTACATCCTTGGACATAGGTGTGCAATTTATACGGATCACAAGAGTCTTAAGTATATTTTCACACAAATAGATCTGAATTTGAGGCAACAAAGATGGTTGGAGCTCATCAAGGATTATTATTAGGGGATCAACTATCATCCAGAAAAGGCCAATGTAGTGGCTAATGCCTTGAGTCGGAAAGGAGTAAGTAATCAACTCACGGTTCGAGAATTGCCATCCGAGTTATGCAAGGAGTTTGAACGGTTGAATCTTGGATTCGTGAATGAGATGGGAATAATGGAGTTAAATCCAACCTTGGAGCAAGAAATTTGAGAAGCACAAACCACGGATGAGGAGATCAAGGAAATCAAGGAAAGGACCGAGGAAGGGAGAGAATTCAGATTTGATGAAGACGAACATGGTACCTTATGGCTTGGAAAGAGAATCGTTGTGCCTAATGTAAAGCATATTCGCGAGACAATATTAAAGGAGGCACATGACTCGCCGTACTCAATTCATCTTGGTTGTACAAAGATGTACAAGGACTTGAAGACATGCTATTGGTGGGCCAATGAAAAAGGACATAGTTGAATATGTTGCATTGTGTGATGTGTGCCGATAAGTTAAAGCTGAACATCAAAGGTCAGCGGGATTATTGCAGCCATTAAAGATTCTAGAGTGGAAGTGGGAAGAGATTGGTATGGACTTTATAGTTGGATTACCGCGTACCCAGTCCGGGTACGACTCAATTTGGGTAATTGTGGAACGGTTGACAAAATCAGCTCACTTCATTCCTGTCAAGACCACATATACCACCGTGAAGCTAGCAGAATTGTATATGGATCATATTGTGTGCCGACATGGAGTTCTAAAGAAAATAGTCTCGGACCGAGGTTCTCAGTTCACCTCTAGGTTTTGGCAGAAACTGCATGAAGCTATAGGTACAAGGTTAAATTTCAGCTCAACATATCACCCTCAAACGGATGGACAAACTGAGAGGACCAATCAGATTTTGGAAGACATGTTAAGAGCTTTTGCTTTGAAGCATGGGAAGAGTTGGGACAAGAGCTTGCCATATGCAGAATTTTCATACAACAATAGTTACCAAGCAAGTTTGAAAATGTCACCCTATAAAGCACTATACGGAAGGAAGTGTAGGACACCTTTGTTTTGGAATGAAACAGGAGAGAACCAAGTATTTGGTCCTAATGTGTTACAGGATGCTGAAAGGCAAGTTCAAATAATTCGTGAAAACCTAAGGGCTGCTCAGTCGCTACAAAAAGGCTATGCGGATAATAGGCGAAGGAATCTGGCATTTGAAGTTGGAGATTCCGTATACCTCAAAGTGTCACCTATCTGAGGGCAACGCTTGTTTAACGTCAAAGGAAAACTGGCACCTCGTTACATCGGACCATTCAAGATTGTCATCAAGCGAGGAGAGGTAGCTTATCGACTTGAGATGCCGGCGTATCTCTCCGATGTACACGACGTGTTTCACGTGTCTCAACTCAAGAAGTGTCTCAGGGTGCCGGAAGAACAGGTGTCGATAGGCGAGTTAGAACTTCAGGAGGATTTGTCCTATGTCGAGCAACCTATCAAGATCTTGGACGTTAAGGAAAGGGTCACGAGGAATAAGAGGATCCGTTGGTGCAAAGTGCAATGGAAACACCATAAGGAGGCCAAAGCTACCTGGGAACGTGAAGAAGATCTGAATGCAGAATCCCCTTATCTTTTCTCCACACTATCGAATCTCGAGGGCAAGATTCACTTTAAGGGGGGTAGGTTTGTAACACCCTCAATTTTTGCATCATGCATTGCACACATGTTCATGCATTAAACATTAGGGAATAAAGGAAAGATAATAAAAGATAAAACATACATATACAAATATGTGTAGCAAAAGAAGAAAAAGAAAATAATAGCGTAAAACATGTATTAGGGAATAAATATAAAAATAATATGTATATATAAAGAGAAATAAATAATATACATAATAAGAATATATAAAAAATAAATATTAATATATATAATAATAATATTTATATAAAAAAAGAAAAAAAAAAGAAAGAAGAAAAGAATCAGCAACCACCCGGCCGGCCAGGCAGCCCAAGTCGGCCCACCTGGCGCGCCCGCATCGCGTCCCCGTGCCCGACCGCGCTAGCCCCACGCCCCGCTCCCGCGCTGCCCCTAGCCGAGCACCCCGCCCCGGCCGTGCGACCCCACCCGGTCAGTGCGCGCCCGCCCGTCCGCGCTGACCCTGCGCCCCGTGCCCGAGGCCGATCGGGACCCTATACCAGGCAGCGCGTCTCGCGCCTATAAAACCCCCTGATGCCTCCGAATTTTTCCCGAAGAAACAAAAGTCGCGCCGCTAGGAAGCCCTTGCCGTGGGTAGAGAAAAAAAGGGACCAGAGGCTGCCGCCGCTAGGGGAAGAAAAGGAAGAAAAAAAAGAGGGGAAGAAGAAGAAGAAAAGGAGGAAGAAACTGTCGCCCGCCAGAGAACGTCGCGCCCCCGTCGTCGTGCTGCCGGAGGACCGTTGCGCCATCCACTTTGTCTATGCGTCGCCTTCGTTCTGCGATCGTCGAAGCCGCCGCATCTACGGTAGGGTTCGTTTTTCCGATGTGAATTTTAGAGATGTATTAAATCTAATAGACGTAATTTAATCGTAGTTACACCATAGATTTATTTTCAGCAGCATTAATTCTCACTAAAACCCCCGTAGACTCGTATGAACACGTATGAACTAGTTGCATCTAATTAATAAACAACCATAGTTAATTAATAATTGAACTTTGCATGCACTCATGTCATCGCATGTTGATTAGTATGTGTGCATCATGTTGATTTGTATGTATTTTCTTGTATGTGTGATCACAAGTAGAGGGAAGTGCTCAAGAGGTCATATACGAGGATTTCCAGAATCAAGACTTCGAAGCGCTTGAGCAACTCTATTCGTCGGAGCAAGGCAAGTGTCCTTGAAGCATATTGATCCTGTTTTAAAATAAATGTTTTGTTTGCAAAACTGCATGCTTGTGTCAATTTGATGGGAAATCCTATGATAGGAAGTTTACTAGTTTTGTTTTTCCACCCTTGTCACCTGGGACATATGGTAGAGAGTCGGGATGAGATTTTTACCTTTTCGCTTTGCTTAATTAATTGGGTGGAAGAACAACTACACTACTTAATTTAATAATGTATTAATGAGATTGTGGTTGACATGAACTGGTTAAATATGATATGAAAATGGGTGATCTAAGCAAGCCTGGTATGTGGATGGGTTGGATGTTATGGTGGTTTTGCTTGCTTTATATCTAAGGACCGGTTCATGGAGCGACCATCCAGGATTTACAATGCCACCACGAGGCCAAGTATGGGTGCGGTGTAGCTGATTAATTAGGGCTTTGCCAGTGCTATTTGGACCATTAAGGATGCTTGGGGAAGGGGTAGTCGGATTGGGTTTGTTGATGACTGGTGGGACTACCCTGGGATCTGAATGGCTCAAGAGGGGGCCCTTGGTTGAAGATGTGCTCAGTTGGAGACATCTCCACTGGTGAAACCTCAGTGGGGGTCTAAATAGGCTAGTAATCCCTTTGTAAAGGCTATTTTGTGATCTCTTGGCCGTACACCAAAGGAAGTGTAATTGTCATAAGGGAGGTTCTTTAGTTGCCGACGGGTGATGAAATCACAAACACGTGGGTAAAGCGCTACAACCTCTGCAGAGTGTGTCTAAAACTATCATGATAGCCGTGCTCCCAGTTATGAGCAACCTAGACCCTCACATGATTAGAGGGAACTCCATATTGATATGGTATTTGGGATGGTTATAGTTGGTATTATGGTTATGGATGGTTATGAATTGGATTCTGGTATTGAATATGGATATTGGCTTATGATGGGTTTATTTCATATACATGTAATATATTTCTTTTCAAATGTTTTAATGTTCCTTTCAGCACTTAGCCATTATTATTGTCGTCATTTGAATCAGCCACATGTCATACTTTCCACACTTGTTGAGTACGACATGTACTCACTCTTGCAATCCCCCTGCCAACAGTTGCAGGTCAGGATTTTAAGTTTCATGGCGATAATGCGGAGTTCTAGGCCGTGTCTACCGTCAGCTTTGCCTGTGGTGTTGCATGGAGCTGCGCTATCCCTTATGCTTAGTTTGTTAGTCGCTTAGTTGCTTAATTAGTTTATTTCCGCTCCATTAGTTGAACTTGTCATTAATATTCACTAGAGCTTGTATTTAAGGATATTATGAATTGTGTAATAGAATTCGGTTAATTAATCTTGTTCTGTGGTAATTTTCTGTATACTCTTTTGTGAATGCACTCGTGTATGTGTGTTGAACGTTCTGGGCACACATATGCGTTCACTTGATTCATTTTCGGAATCGGGTGTCACACCTTGGCGGTCGGAGCTATGGCATTTATCTCCCAGCGCATAGTCTTGAGGACGCGACGGGAGGTGATATCTCAGGACCCTCCATATATGGTATTGACGGTTTTTCGATGCTCGATGTCAGAGATGTCATAATTGTCATCGATGGTGTTTTACACAGCCTTCAGGACCTTCTTGGGGTCCTGTAAGCCTAGCTACGGATCAGCTGGAGCTTCATCGACTTTCTTCTTTCCTTCCCGCTGGTGGAAAGGAGCTTTGTCTCGGCGCTTGTTGAAGCGCTCAACAAGGTTTTGTACCTCGTGGCAATTTTCAAGATTCTAAGTGTCCGTTTTATGGATCGGGCACCACATCCTTTGACTGCCTCCATCTTCAGACGATGGTCAAGGATGTTTCTCGGGGCGTGGCCCCCAGCCACCCGGAGTTGCAGCAGCAGCAGCAGCAGGCGTGCCGGCCGACGGCTTCTTCTTGCTGTTGGAATTTTTCTTTATTTTTCCACTGCCTGAGGCAGTGGCTTCAGCCTTGGAGGACTTTTTACTGGCCTTCAGAGCTGGCTTGGAGTGCATTTTACGGCCCTCCGCAGCCCTGGCACATTTGTCGGCCAGGCTAAAGAGTTCCGTGACGCTGGTGACTTCTTTCGTCGCCAGCTTCTCCAACATCTTCTTCTCTCTGATGCCCTGTTAAAATGCCACAATGAAAGATGCGTTGGGGATGGAAGGGATTGTATTTTGTACCTGGGAAAACCGTTGGATGAACGATCGCAGCGACCATGACTTCTGCTGTACGGCGAACAGATTCAGCTCTGTGCCAGGTCAGGTGTAGGAGCTCCCGAAGTTGGCGGTGAACTGCTGGCATAGCTCCGCCCAACTGTTGATGGAGTCAGGCGAAAGACTCATGAACCAGGACCTGGTTGTCCCAGTCAGAACCACAAGAAAGTAATTGGCCATCACAGCCTCATTGCCACCCGCTGCGAGGATGGCGGTCGAGTAGATTTAGAGGAACTCGACGGGATTGACAGTCCCGTCATATTTCTCTGGCAGATGAGGCTAGAACTTCTGTGGCCATTGAGCCATGCGAAGGTGCATGGAAAGGGTCAAACAAATGCCCCTAATCCCAATGGAGAAGGGTTTTCCCGAGCCTCTAACCTTTTGCAAGCGCGCTCAATGTGGACGCGACCGTCCTGCTGCCTGTATCGTTGGTTGAGCTCCGACCAGAGATCATGCGTCGAGAATCTCGATGTAGTGTGAGTACGACGTGCCCCGAAGTGCAGCGATGTCACTTGTTGGGACACAACACGTCTCCTGTGCTATGAAACTTGAGGACCAAGTTTACCTGACAAGGTCCTTCGCTGAGAGGTTGCCTACCCAGTAGGGGGCGGGTCTTGGTTACTGATGGCTTTGGTTGCGGTTGTAACCAGATGTTAGACATCAGTACGCCATTGTTCCATGGCTGTCGAAGGAGCCCCAGCCGCTGGAGGACACTGGAGCAGAGTACGCGCTGTGATTAGCAAGTTCTCTGGGTTGTTTATTGATGCAGTCACCGGCACGAGGGCAGCATCCTGTTGTCCGCCGTTGACTGCTAGAGCAGGTGGTTGTGGCGGTGGCGCAGCAACACCTGCCGGGACAATGACTCAAGCTGGCTGTTGGGCATTGGAGGGATTTCCTCTGTCAGGCTGTCCGGCGTTACCATTGGACGATGCTGCAGCAAAATTCACCATCTCAAAATCTCAGGCCCTGCCCCTTCCTGGCGCGCCAAATGTCGAAGTGTGCGATCGACACTTCCCTCGGTACTACTAGAATGTAGTCCGCAGAGGTTCGTAATTAGATGGGATGTGCGTGAGATTATGATCAAGACAGTGACATGAGGAATTTTTACGTGATTCGGACCGCCTGAGCATAATACCCTACACAATAGGTGGTTGTTGTATGTATGAGCATGTATCTCTAGGGTCGATTGGACTTTGTGTGTGAGCGCTTGATTGGGCCTCCCCTTTGTATTGTGTGGCGCAACCCTTTTATAGTTCAAGGACTGATCGTTACATTGTCAGCCTGGCCCGGCATGTGGCCCTGGCGGTCTTTCATTACCTAATACATGATTTGTTCGTATTAAGAATATTTAACAATATTATAACGCGCCTTAATGGCGGCGTTACCGATACTAAAGATCCTCTGATCGTGTGTCATTAATATGAAACTAATGATACATAATCAGGTCTTGTAATGACTGCTTTAACTGCTTCTTGAATGTCCGCACCGTTGGAGATTCAGCAGTCTTCCCGTTGCAGGCTTAGGTCCGGAGGCTCAACACATAGCAGCTCCGGAGCCTCCCTCTGTGAGGAGGAAAGTCCGGAGCCGCTATACACGTGGCAGTACTGGAGCTTCCCTCTACTAGGGGTTAGGTCCGGGGCTCCACGACATGTGGCATGACCGGAGCTTCCCTATACAGGGAGTTAGGTCCGTCCTTGTGTTACACGTGGCGGTGCCGGAGCTACCCAAACAAGGAAGGCGGGCCCAGTCCTGCAGGATACGTGAATCCTTCAGAGGTCTTCAACTCGAACAGACGGAACTCCGTAGCTTTTCTTGCAATATTATGGGGTACCCAGTGTGCAAGATACCGACACATGTTTTCTCATTATCCAAAATAAAAACAACAACAGACGGTTGGTTCTGTGTTCTCCTGACAGTAGTTGGCATAGCTGACGTGTACTGCCAAGCGTGTTTGTACACAGCTTTCCCTTTTAAGAGTATTGTGTAAAAGAATAAGAGTATTGTGCATCAACAATTCTTGAACTTATTTGTGTGTCATCAAGATTCATAAACTTTTAAAATGCATATTTAGGTCCATAAGCTTGTTAAAATGTGTTATTTAAGTTCAATGTACCAAAAATACTCATATGATCATTGATATATCTGATTTTTGATCTTTATTTTTCATATTTGATGTCTCCCTAAATCAAAGTTATTATCATAATTCATATTGAAGGCTAGCAACGTTGATTACAGAGCGAAAAAATTTGAAATATAATGCTCGAATAATAATTATATCAATAGATGTAGGGGTATTTTCAAAACTTTGGACTTAAATGACACACTTTAACAAGTTTATGGATCCAAATATACAAAGTCCGTGGACCTAAATAACACACCAAAACAGGTTCAAGGGTCATTGATGCACTTTACTCAAAGAATAAGTACACTACAGTACAATATGGTACGATGAGCAGTATTGAGCGAAGCTTGAACCCTTCTGAAAGCACCTTCTGAATAGAGTCTAGACGACGACATCCACATAATACTAGTTTGCATAAATATTATCTTTGTTTTACGCATGAATTATTCACAAATTAGTGGGCACCGTTACAGCTATTCATTTGCTTCTCGAATGCTTTGCAGTCTTCCAATTTCTGCAGGACAGATCACCTATCGGAAATTGATGTATGACTCCATTTTCTTTGCTGGATTAACAAGGTAAAAATATTCCGTTAAAGCCAAAATTCTGATTTGTGACATTGTTCCGCGTATAGCTTGGCAAATTGAATAAGATTTCCTAATGCAGCTCGACAACTGCAGGGTGAGCTTTAAAGGGTGGCACAAAAAAGAAGCCTATGTTCATTCAAACTAATGAATTCTTGATTATCTACAACTAAAAAAGGTGGATGTTCAGATTATAAATACGGTAACGCTCTTTTTCAGTCGCCTGATGATGGATCAGGTGATCGCATCAGGCGACCGCCAGTTGGTGTTAGAAAATAGAAGGAAATTTACTGAACAATTCCAGAAAAAAATGCGAAAACAGCAGCGATCAATATCGGCAGACGGACGGGACGAGAAATATCGCGTACTGATTTGAAGTCGGAGGAACTGTTGTAGATCTAACGGCGAACAGCCGCTGCAGACACTGGTGACGATATTGGGTCGCAGTGTCCGATCTCTTCGGTAGATGACCCGTGATGAAGAACGCGAGCAGTCACGCGAAGCGCTTCCCAAAAACCTTATTCGCCTTCTCCTGGTGCAGGATCGCAAGGGCGAGCAGTTCTGAAGACATGCTCTTCCGATCATCAGTGCACGTTGGCGCTCGGGATGGAGTAGACTAAGACCATTCACAGCGGTTTCCTCTAAAACATATTCTATCCCTTTATACTTCCAGTATATCCTCTATACTTCCAGCATTTCACTCTGGACACTTACTCTATACTTCCAACAATCTACTCTATATTTACAGTCCAGTAAGCTTTATAGTGAACCACTGCGGATGGTCTAAAAGGCGGTGCAAGGAACGCGAACGTGGGAACGATCTGATCATGAAATGATTTGTCCTACTGTGGACGCCCGTATTTATAGAGTCCCACGGAGGCGGTTCGGATGCGACCTGGGGGATCCGCATCCGATCCGACTTTGCAGTTGTAGACGCGTCCGTCTCCAACGATTTGGACTCGGTCTCGAAAACCCCAAAATTCAGAAGGCCAAAAGCCCAAATAAATTTTCTACAAAAATATAAAATATGATCTCGGATCGAGACTCGAATTCACATGAACACAAACGCGCGTGCACGCATGTGCGAGGCGTGGCATGGCGTGGCGAGCGAGCGAGGAGGAGGTGGAGGAGTGCGCGTGGGCCACCCCTTTCTTCTCCTATTCTCTCTCACTCAAGGAGTGGAAGAACAACCTTCCTTATATGTAGGGGTTGCTCCTCTTCCACTTCTCATGTGGATTAAACATTTAGCACCACTCTCTCTTGCACAAATGGGCCTTTGAGATTTATCGGGATATATTTCTGAATATTTATTGGGCCTATCCCATTTATTCCAACAATCCCCCACCAGATCTCAAAGCCATTAGAAGAGAGGACATTCTTGTTCCTTGTTTGATATACTAGTGTTTCGGCAGAGACTGTTAAGTGAACTTCTGCCTAGATTCTCAGGTTTCATCAGGTCACAACTTGAACAATGGACTACGCCTTGAATTGCAAGTTTTGTGCGAGCTGACTTCATCCAAAGATCATTACCAGTACTTGACTACCAGTAGTCCACCTCACGGGTGGATCATATGCGTCGTACTACCTGGTCTCTTCATGAAATTTCCAGAGATCACCCAAATCTCACAGACTGCGATGTTAGACAGTCAGAGCTCATATAGGTGTGTTTCTTTCAAGATTGCCCTGTGGAACAACATGATTGCTACACATATCCAACAAAAACACATTAAGGCAAATCGCCAACCTGCCTTACAGTTTGAGAATATAAGTGTGCATCTTCACATAGAGAGGGTCTAAAAGAAGTACTCTCCTCGGTGAACCATTAGCTTGTTTTCCCATATCCTAATTCGTGTGATCTACGATCACATAGGCTGAGTTACTACTATGGTGTCACATCAATGGATCTCAAACCTATTGTTGACGACTGTTATATACTAATTTCACCCGTCAATATAACTCAATTATGTGAAGGAAATATCATTTCTTGCACACATCACCTTTCTACTTAATCTATTTCCACTTGTCCTTGGAGAAAATAGTGCATGCAAGCATTCTATGCAGAATTAAAGTGAAACAAGGGGATGGATCCTAGAAAATATCATTCTAGCCAATTACGCAATGCCACGTGGCACCACATGGATCAAATGGCCCACAAACAGAAGTATCCGAGGCCATCTAACGGTGTAGCACCCATATCAGTCATTGGGACCCACCTGGAAGTCACCCGAGGAAGCACATCAGAAATGGTCAACATTTCTGTTCGGCCGACTAGGGGGTTCGGCTGAACCCTTCCTGGTGCCAAACTCGGTCAACTTCCACGTTTCGACTCCCTGTGGTGCCCTGGTCACGATGAAGACTGATTCATGCGCTTTTGGTGGTGGGAATCGACCCTTCTCCAAGCTATAAATAGGACCCCTCACCGCTCAATTCAACACACACCACTTGACTATTCATCCATTGTATCCACTACTCTCCATAGGTTTAGAGGAGTATAGGTTGTAGAGAGGAGAGTCTCTAGTCCATAGTCCAAGTAGGAGAGGAGTAGAAGGAGACTCTTCCTAATTTCCAATTGGGACAGGTATGGCTCTTATATTCCTATTTATATTTGTGACTTTGTTCTTAATAAAGAAGTTATCTTTAGTCTTCCATTGTTCATATACTTGGATGAAGCTTTTCTTGTTTGATTGTGGATTCCATGTATGTGGTAGTAGTATTTATGATTATGCTATACATCATTATATCATCATAAACACTACAAACCCCCACTATAGTCTAATTAGCTATGATATGATTATGTTATCATGAATCACTTGTGCTATGAATTAACATTGGTTCAACGATGATTTAGTTCATTGCCTTAGGATGGCTTGTGCCTAGGCTCTTAAGGTAATTACTTAATATGCTAGCATGGTGCAAGGATAGAGAGTAGCGTTGAATGTCTCGTATGCCCACGGATTGAAGAGGAAGGCAGTAGGTGGTGAAAGCCCTATCCGTCCTTTGTAATCCTCCACGTTCTGCTATGCCACAGGCTCTTGGCGGGAGTCGTCCTAGTATTGCTAGGGGTAAACCCGTGCCTGATGTGTTAATCCACTTAGCATGAGAATTCATAATTGACATGATCATTAGTCACTAACTTAGGCTATGTATATGTATATTAGAAGCATTGTAGGAGTCTCTACCTAGTTCTTAGCCTGGTCCCTCTTTACCCCATATTATCCCCTTAGGATAGAATGCTTTTGTGTGTGTCACACTACCTCAATTACTCTTTATCCATCCTTACTAGAACCCTACCTAGGCTAACCTAGCATCTTCACTTGATGATTATTTTACTTCCATCTAGCCTTCCTTGGGGAGAATATAAATGACACCCTTTGAGAACACCCTTAGAGGGGAAATGTTACGTCGATAGTTTCCGTGCACTTGCGGATTTACATGTATAATCTAAAATCTATTAACAAACATTTCTAGCACCACGGCTAGAAATGAATTGTTAGTAGTGCGTAGGAACCGTCAACAAGCATTTCTGGCACCGTTGTCGGGGAAGGCAACCGAAGTATTACATGATTGAGTGAATAGAATAGAACCCTGGTAGGTTTTCGTACGATGACCCTTCTTTGTTTTCACATTTTATGTGAAAACAGGGTAGTGTATGCCTGGTTTCCGCTCACCGGAAAACTTTGTTGAAGATCCTGAATCCCTTCTGAGAGATTGACCTCGTGTCATTACTCCTCAGAAGCTTCGAGCGGCAGAGCAAGCTAGCACAATGGCACAAACAACCGAAACACCAATGGCCCAGAAGACCCTTCGTGAGTTTTTAGCTCCCTCTGCTAACAATGTGCCTGTTGGGCCCATTGTTAACACGGGAGATGTAAACTTATAAATCAAGACTATCCTTATCACTATGGTGCAAGCCAACCCATTTTGTGGGAAGGCTAACAAGGATGCAAGTGCTCACTTGCAACAGTTCCTTGATATCTGCAACACTTTTAAGATAAAGGATGTATCTCCTGATGATGTTTGTCTTAGGTTGCTTCCGTTCTCTCTTCTTGGGAGAGCGAAACAGTGGTTATATGCGAACCGAAGTGTTGTAGATATTTGGTAGAAGTGTTCTACGGCATTCCTCGCCAAGTTTTTCCCGTTGGGCAAGACCAATGCCCTATGTGGAAGAATTTTCAGCTTCCAACAAGATGCCAAGGAATCTATTCCCGAGGTTTGGGAAAGGATTCATGGGTACATCCTAGCCTGTCCCCACCATGGGATGGATGACTAGCTCATTATCCAAAACTTCTACAACAGGCTTATCCCTTCTGCCCTTGACCATGTTGATGCTCCTGATGGTTGTGCCTTCTTCTCATTGACGGTGCCCAAAGCCAAAGATTTGATTGAGAAGATTATGTCAAACATGAGTTGGAGCAACGAGCATCTCCATACCCGCCAGCGAGGCATGCACGCCTTGAAGGAGGTGGACATGATTGCTACCAAATTGGACCTCCTTATGAAGAAGATTGAGGGACAAGGCAATGGTGGGTATGTGGCAATGTCTATGCCTTAGACTCTCACATCACTTGTGAAGTCTATGGCAACACGGGCCATTTGGGCAATGACTGCCCAGAAACACGTAAGAATGCCTTATACGTAGCCAACAGTGGAAACAACAATGACTATCGTCCAGGAGGTCAAGGGTGGGGCCAACCACGCCCATTCTTTCAAGGAGGGTACAACAACAATGGCAACAACGGAAATCAACCCAACTTGAGAGAACTTGCCATTGGACAGCTGAAGATCAATGAGGCTATATCCAAGAAGTTGTCAACCAATGACAAGACAATAGAGAGCATTAATGCTAAGATTGAAGGACTATCCTTAGCCTTCAAGAATCAATTGAGTTTCAACAATATGTTGGAAACTCAATTGGCTCAACTGGCAGCTGATGTTCCTCCAATGGAAAATGGCAAGATGCGAGGAAAGCTCGAACCTCCTGTTGAAAGTACCAACATGATTTCTCTACAAGGAGGCAACTGGCTGAAGGACCCTGGATGCCCTACAATCTCATGCTCAATTGGACCACACCACTTTGACAAGGCCCCTTTTGACCTTGGAGCAAGTGTGAGTGTGATGCCCAAGGTGATTTTCGACCAGCTAAACTTCGCGGAGCTTACTCCAACACCAATGCATCTCCAAGTGGTTGATTCCTCAGTCCGTTATCCAGCGGGTATTGCTGAAGATGTCCCGGTGAAAATCCAGAACTGCTTCATACCCATGGATTTCGTGGTGCTCGACATGGAGGTCGAGAAGGATACGTTGCTCATTCTTGAACACCCGTTCCTAAGCACCGCAAATGCTCGCATAGATTTGGGGCCTGGAGAAATCCACTTCCATATCAATGGCAAGGAGCAGAAGTTTAACTTCCGTCCAAAGACGGACAAGCCCGGGCCTCCCCAAAGGCCCAAGTCCACCAAGCTGCCAAAGAAGGTATGGCGGAAGAAGCAAGACAAGCCGTTCGAGCCCATCCCTCCAGGCCCGGATGTCAAGAAATGAAGGAGGAATGTCCATCTCATCGGACGGTGGTGAGACCTAACCAATAGGTTAAATTGGTAGTTATCCTTTTCTTTGTTTTTCTTTTCTCTTTATTTGGTTTTCCCCATTTAGTTTGATTTTTCCCCACTGCATGTTTGGTTTTCCTAGTAAGTTGAGAATCATATATTCTCAACTATTATTTTTATTTCTTTATTTTCCACAAAAAAATTGTTGGGTTTTGAAAAAGGAGTTTTTATTTGGAAAACAATTTACTGAGCTGCAAAAGTGGTATTTCACCAACGTGCTAGTTTCATAGCCGTTGGGGAGCCACCTGCCAAAAGGGAGAACAGGGGGGCCCACCTATCAGGTCGATCGACCCCCCTGTTCGGCCGACTATGGGAAAGAGCTATTTGGCTCTCTCTCCTCCAGCGGCTACATTTGGTTCCCTAGTGATCGTTGGGGATTGTACACTATAAATAATGGTTGTGAGGAGCTCTTCTCCTCACACTTCACCTCATTTCATACCTCCCCAAAGTCACTCTTGCTCACATTGTTCTCTTGCTCTTCATTGAAGTACTCTTGATCAATTCCCAACTCAAAAAGATTTGCTTTTGTTTGCATTTACAATTTCCTCTCCAGTTCTTCATGGGAAAACTCGTCAGGGTTTTGCTTTCACTAACATCATCTCTTTTGAGTTTTTGCCTTGTTGTGTTCTTGCTTGTTGTGGCCATGAAAGGAATAAAGAGGTTGTCTGGAAAGAGGAAGGAGGTTGCAAGCTCAAGCCATGGTAGAGACTCAAGTACACGCCCCTCTTCCGTTGCTACACCAAATTCATAGAGGAGTGGATTAGGATGGGAAAACTTTGCTCATATATAGGAGAAAGGTTCACGCCTTCTCTCCATACAATTCCTTTGCACACTCAAGATAGGATTTGATGGTATTACTTTTAGATTATTTCAAAAAGAATACAACATCCTATGGAAAGAGTTAAGTGAAATCCTAGGCTTCCATAAACCTTGATTGCTAGATTTGGGCACTTTGCCCAAATTTAACAAACAAAGTTTTTGGCAAGATTTAAATGGTGAGGTCAGATGTAGTGCACCTAGGAATAGCCACTTGCACAACTCTACTTTGCGCTTCATGCATAGATGGGTGGCTATGACTATATTTCCTAGAGGAGATGTAGGGGTAGTGCGTGATGATGAGCTAAAAATTATATTTGCCATGATTAAAAAGATAAAATTTGCTCCAGTTATTGCCATGATGACACAATGGTTAGATTACATTCCGAGGGTAGGGCCAATTGAATGTACTTCATTGATTACCCATATTGCTACTAGGTTAGGAGCACTAGAATATTCTTCATTTGAGTATATTGAAAATGAAAGAGAATTAATTGATGAAGATTATTTAGTACAAGGACATACCCTTAAGCATGATCAAGATGGCTCTTTGATATTTTATTATCCCGACTTTGTCAATGAAATTCGGTTACCTAACCTGGATTATCATTTGTACAAATGTTGGAAGCTAACCATTGACCTCATTCCCATCGAGGAAGCCGGAAGAAGATGTCTCTAGCAAGGTAACTAGAAGTCGTACAAGGAGAGCGGCTATGCCTCCGACAACCTCTACGGTCCAAGAGTACGAAGAGGAAGAGAACCCAACGGGTGATGCACCCGGATGGACTCAACCTCCATCATATGAGATCGAAGGTCAATCTTGCCATGGATGGCCAAGTTCCACATGGGAGCCGCCCCTATCCTTTTCAAGCTCTAGCAGCTTGCCTCAATCGTCCATGAGAAGATGTCGTTCCTCTTCGGCTAGAAGTCATCATGACTATAGCCAAGGAATGAAGGATCTCACTAGACATATGGATGAACTTGAAGTAAGAACGGGTGACATCTACAACACTCTCCAAGGGCATGTCCAAGGTATCCAAGACTGGCAACAACACATGGACGCTCAATTCACCAACTTCAACTCCACGCTACAACAACAACAAGCCGGTCTCGCGGCATAATTCCGTCATCAAGGGTTCAACCCTCGACACGGAGGTGAGTGAAGAACAAGCTTGGAGGAGGACCCCCACTTAAGGTAAATTGTATCAACCCCTTGCATATTTATTTTCACTCACCTATCATCCACCTTGCATTTAAAAAAAAATATTAGGATAGATTTGCTTTCAAAAGAAAATGATGTGCGGTAAGAATGGTTTGGAATTCACATAGATGAAATGATGAATAGTTGCTCTGTTTTAATTTTCCTAAGACCCTAGTTTACAACTTACTACTCTTAAGCATATTGCTTTCATTGGCTAAAATTGCTTTTGCCTTGATTTGGAAATTGTGGGTAGCAAAAGCTTAATCCATTCTAAGTTGTTGTGAGATATGATATAGTGATAGGGATGCTATTTCTATTTTGAAAGTGAAACTTAGATTTATGGAGAAAATCTAACAAGATATAAGTTATTTTCATTTGATTGGAAATGCCTACCAAAGCCATATGATATATCACATTGATAGACCTTATGCATATGCTATTTGTCTTCACATTGAGCTTTGTCAAAATAGTATAGACCTATGTGAGATTTCATTCATTACTTTTTGAATTCAAGACTTCAATTGCACATGCTATACTTCTACACTAGAAGTAAGCAAAATTCCGCCATTCCACAATAAAAGGAGAAACTCCATGTCATTCATGCTTAGTACTCTCTCCAGAATTTCTTGCATAAAAAGGGAGTAGGAGACATGGCTACAAGAAAAAGAAAAAAAATAAAAATGCATGCTTACATCATAAGCGTGAGAAAAAAAAAAGAGTAGTCATGTTTCATCCCTGCAAAATAAGAGAGTCCACTCAGAAAGTAGTCATCTCAAGATCCACATCCACTCCATTCCATCACACATGCACAAGTATTGAATCAAAGTGTTTTGAATTGATTTCTCCTAAGGCTTACTCTTTTGACTTAGCAATATTATGTGTTGCAAATATGCCTACTATATTTCCTACCAAACTCCACATACAAGCCTTATGTAGAGGTATAATGAATTTAGGAAAAATGCCTTGGTGAGGATATATTTTCACTACACACAAAGGAGAGACTTGAGAGAATCAAATTGTGATACTTAAAATCTAAATTGAACTCTCCAGAATTTGAGTGGAACTTGATTTCTAGTATATGTGTGCTCCATTTGTTGTTCTATCTTTCAACCACCCATGAATAGGAGATGGCATAAGCCCCATAATGACTTTAAATGGGTGAATTACCATGCCAATTTTTGCAATACTAGGTAGAAGCATTTTGTTGTGCACACGGTACTTTTGAAAAGTAGAACATTGTAGCAACTCCTGATCATCAATCTAAAGTCTTGACTTTGCTCGAGACGAGCAAAGGATAAGCTTGGAGAGTTTGTTGACGGTTGTTATATACCAATTTCACCTGCCAATATAACTCAATTATGTGAAGGAAATATCATTTCGTGCACACCTCACCTTTCTACTTATCTATCTCCACTTGTCCTTGGAGAAAGTAGTGCATGCAGGCATTCTATGCAGAATTGAAGTGAAACAAGGGGATGGATCCTATACAATATCATTCCAGCCAATCAGGCGATGTCACGTGGTACCACATGGATCAAATGGCCCACAAACAGAAGTATCCGAGGACATCCAATAGTGTAGCACCCATATCAATCATTGAGACCCACCTGGAAGTCACCCCGAGGAAGCACATCAGAAATGGTCAACATTTTTGTCCGGCCGACTAGGGGGTTCGGTCGAACCCTTCCTGGCGCCAAACTCGGTCAACTTCCATGTGTCGACTCTCTGTGGTGCCCTGGTCACGATGAAGACTGATTCGCATGCTTTTGGTGGCGGGAACCGACCCTTATCCAAGCTATAAATAGGATTATGATATACCATTATCATTATATCATCATAAACACTACAAACCCCCACTATAGTCTAATTAGCTATGATATGATTATGTTAACATGAATCACTTGTGCTATGAATTAACATTGGTTCAACCATGATTTAGTTCATTGCCTTAG
The DNA here is from genome assembly GCA_036927565.1 of Tuctoria greenei. Lineage (NCBI taxonomy): Eukaryota > Viridiplantae > Streptophyta > Magnoliopsida > Poales > Poaceae > Tuctoria > Tuctoria greenei. The sequence continues at coordinate 175,430,729 of JAYESD010000005.1, forward strand.
GATGGCTTGTGCCTAGGCTCTTAAGGTAATTACTTAATATGCTAGCATGGTGTTAGGATAGAGAGTGGCTTTGAACGTCTTATATGCCCACAGATTGAAGAGGTAGGCAGTAGGTGGTGACAGCCCTATCTTTCCTTTGTAACCCTCCATGTTCGGCTATGCCACAGGCTCTTAGCAGGAGTCATCCTATTGTTGCTAGGGGTAAACCCGTGCCCGATATGTTAATCCACTTAGCATGAGAATTCATAATTGAAATGATCATTAGTAACTAACTTAGGCTATGTATATGTACATTAGAAGGATTGTAGGATTCTTTACCTAGTTCTTGGCATGGTCCCTCTTTACCCCATATTATCCCCTAACCCTACCTAGGCCAACCTAGCCTCTCCACGTGCTGATTATTTTACTTCCATCTAGCCTTCCTTTGGGAGAATATAAATTACACCTTTTGGGAATACTCTTAGAGTGGAAATGCTACATAGATAGTTTTCGTGCGCTTGCGGATTTACATATATAATCTAAAAGCTATTAGCAAACATTTATGGCACCACGGTTAGAGATGAATTGTTAGTAGTGCGTAGGAACTGCCAACACCTGTCCCCCTCAATGCACTTTGTAGCACATTACGTGATAGACCCTTCGTAAAGGGATATGCCAAGTTTTTACCTATTTGTATGTACGAAACAGTAATAACTCTGGAGTTTCTCATTTTTCTGACAGATTTCAAACGTCTCTTGACGTGTCTTGAATATTTTGCAATATCCTTAGAACTGGTCACTTTGGCTATCACCGTTTGATTGTCATAGTTCATCAGGATTGCCGGTAATTGAAAGTGCATCTAGGTAGATTGATGACGACAATTAAGTAACTAATGAGCTCAGTGATCTTAAGCACAGGTGTGGACTCAAGTGGAATCACAAGCGCTCAAAAAAGAAAATGGATGGAAACGGCGGTGTCGACTCGCAAAGTAGAAACTAGGCTTTCTAGCGTGTTGAGTTTAGACTAGTCATATATGTATGAGGGTGTGTGTGTAAAGTGCATTGAGATCAAGTTGGGAGCTCAAAGCGGTTTAGAGATCAAAACACATTGAGAGAAGAGTGCTAGAGTAGTCTGGCAGGAGAAGTCGGACTAGTCCGTGTTGGTGGCCGAACTAGTCCGCTCCTGGCCGGCCTAGTCCGTTTTCAGGCGGACCAGGAGGTTCTGACTGACTTCGGACTAGTCCTTAGTGAGAAGGACTAGTCCGGGGTAGTCATGGAGTGGGTTTTCGGGACTAAGTCCCAAAACACCGGACCTGTCCGTTTTAGTCTGGACCAAGAGGTCCTGACTGAGATCGGACTAGTCCGCTGTGGGTGCGGACTAGTCCGGGTTTGTGAGAGATGGGTGCTTCAGCGACTAAGTCTGGAAGGCCGGACTAGTCTGCCCTGGTGGCCGGACTAGTCCGTGGTCTCCAGACTAGTCCGTTTTCACATGGAACAAAAGGCTCTGTGTGAGATCGGACTAGTCCGGTTCGGACCAGACTAGTCTGTTATGAAGTGACCGTTTGAATTTGATTTTGGCGGGTACCGTGACGATTGCCACACAGTGTGGCAATTGTCAGGGACGTTAGTGATCCCAAAGGTCAGACTAGTCCAGGCCATAGGTCGGACTAGTCCGCCCATCTGCTGAGGTCAGCAGTATGGACTTGGGTCCTCTATAAATAGAGGACCTCCGGGTTCATTTGAACAACTTTGAAGACCCTAGCGCCGCCACAACAAACTTTGAGCCTTCAAAAGCCTCCTTCTTGCCTACTTTCCCTTAATAACTAATTCTCGTGTGGATTAGGGTTTGGTGAGGTGAAGAAGAGGAAGAACACCGCTCTTTGGCTCTCAGTTTGATCTCTTGCACTCGTTGAATCTTTGTGATCTATGGCTTGAGTTGTTCTTTATGATTTGTGATCATATTTGTGGTGGGATCCTCAGATTGTGAGAAGCCCCAACGAATCTTGTATTCACCCTTGTGATAGTGGAGAACCGGTTTGGCCCTTGTGGCAAACTCGGTGAGGGAAGGGTTGTTGAACCCGGTCCTCCGTGGACTCCTCAACGGGAACGTAGATTCCTATGTGGGATCGAACCTCGGGATAAAATCCTTGTGTCCGTTGTGTACTTCGCTTTCATTTATCACACATTGCTTCTAGGGTTAGCTTTACCGTTTCGTTCTCATTTCATTGTGATCCTTACCTTCATACTTGCTATATAACTTGTTAAGGTTCACTGAATCATCCTAACACTTTTCGCATCACGAAAATCCAACTAAAACTTCTTAGAAATGCTTTTTAGGTTTTCCCTGCAGGTGGACCAGACTAGTCCGTCCCTGGACCGGACTAGTCCGCCCCCTAAGTACTGATTTCGTTTTATTAAGTCATTTCAGGTCGATTAGCCTATTCACCCCCCTCTAGCCAACTTTCAATTGGTATCAAAGAAGGACTCTCCCAAAGAGTCTAACAACTCTGAATGTGGCCTAGAGGGGGGTGAATAGGCCTTTTTGAAATTTGTCAAAATCTGCAACACTTAACAACCAGTTCAAAACTAGAGATATCGGACTAGTCTGGTAAAGTGCGAACTAGTCCGGTTTATACCGACTAGGTTGATTAAGTTTGATCGATTAATTTGATTCTTCGATGTATGCAGCAGAAATATACACTCAAATGAAGTGTTGCAAGATTATGGACTAGGGTATATCACAGTTCAACCTTATATTCAATGATTCAACGTAAAGTATGCAATAATGATTGAAACCCTAGATTGTTGTGATGAATAAGAAAGATAAACACCAAGCAAGACACAAGGATTTATCCCGTGGTTCGGCTCCCACAGAGGCAACCTATGTCCACGTTGAGGAGTCCACAAAAGGACCGGGTCTTCTCCAACCCTACCCTCGTCAGATCGCCACGAAGGCCAATCCTCTTCCACTTATCACAAAGGGGTGAATAACCGAATTCAAATGGCCTTCTCACACGTTGAGGGCTCCCTTAGATTACAACACGAAATACCACCAAGAACACACTCAAAAGATTACAATGAAATCACAAGAGTGTGTTAGAAAATCAAACCATTAGCTCAATGAGTGTTGAACGTGTCTCTCCAATGATCTAGAGTGAATACTCAAAGGATTGATCTTTGTTGCACTTAATTTCGTGGAGAGATGTGGTTTTTGAGGCTCTTGGGAGGTGTGACGGCACTAGGGCTCGAGAGTGTTTAAAGTTAGGACGTGCACCTCTATTTATATGGGGTTTCTAAAAGTGACCGTTAGGGTTCAGAAAGATCGGACTAGTCTGGTGTGGTGTGTGTAGCAAACCCAAAGTGTCCCGAAATATCGGACTAGTCCGGCCAGGAGCGGACTTGTCCGATTTGGCTTCTAGAAATCTTCGCACTAGTCCGATAGTTATCAGACTTGTCTGGACATGTGAAACCCTAAGTGAATTTGGTGACAAGTCTGCACTTGGAGGACTTGTCCGATTTAGGTCAGGGGGTTTTTCGGACTAGTCTGTGCTAACATCGGACTTGTCCGGTTTAGATCAGAATGAATATCAGACTAGTCCGGTGGTGATTGGACTTGTCCGATTTTGTGTGACTTGTGAAGTGTTTTTAGGACTAGTCCGCACTGGGGAGGACTAGTCCGATTCTAGTCAAAGAGATATCGGACTAGTCCGATCGATATCGCACTTGTCTGATTTTGTGCAAAGAGGATATCAGACTAGTCCGGTGACATTCGGACTAGTTCGGTCCTGTATAACTTTGTGCAATGTGTGTTTAATTGTGATTGAGCTCTTGGAGTGTGTTTGCTTAACACACTCCATACACAATGATCTGCTATTCTTCTTCTTTGAGCTCATCTCCACTTTGCTCCTCATTCTCCCTTCTTTTTGGCACTTTGCTTATTTTGCTATTAAAACCTGTGCTCATCTCAACAAATAGGTTAGGATCTCATTTGCTTGTCATAGATCATCCAAAACCCACAAGGGATTCCTAGATGCACTTTCAATCTCCCCCTTTTTGGTGATTGATGACAACCAATTGAGATTTCACAAAAATGATAAAAATTGAGATTTTCATAAAGTATGCACATATGAGTCTAAAATACATCAAGCAGTGAAAACATAATCCATATGTGCATTATTTATGGTGGGATGCATAACTAAGTAATTTAAACAGTGAGAATGACATAATTGACATTATTTAACCAAAAGCAAGCATATATGACATTCTAGGAGCAAAATCACAGATTTCAACAACTACTTCACAAATTGATCAAGCATTGCATCACAGAACCATAATTAACTTAAGAACAAGGTTAAAGCTTTACAACCCACAAAAACAGTCAAAAAGCATACAAGAGAGCTCTCTCCTCGCATCCTACAGCTAAGGCCAAGACTCCCCCTCAATCTCTCCCCCTTTGGCATCAAGATACCAAAAAGAAGGAGAGGAGGGTCCTAAGGTCTTCACTCTTCGCTTTTAGTCCTCTCATCGTCGTCTTCGTCATCTTCAACTTCAGCCTGATGAGGAGGAGGAGGAGGAGGAGGAGGTGCGGAGCCACTCGAGCCCCCAATGCCAAAGTAGGCAAGCTCGGAGGGGGTCAAGGGCCCGAGCTCGGTGAAGTATGAGTCTAAATCTTCAGATATTACTGGAGACCCAATGGGCTCAATCTCCAATTTCTGGCATATTTGCTTCACATTTGCCTTCACATACTTCATATCTTCCTTTCTTCTCTTATTGAGCTTATGGTCCTTCACTTCGGCCTTTTTGCAGGAAGCGAAGATGGCAGCCAGGTATTTGAAGATCCCATTGGATGATCCCCTTTGAGGGGTTGCCCTACTAGCAGGGGCAGCTCTTGCATCTTCAGTCCTTCTTGTCGGTGCCTCGGGACTGGAGGCCGGCGAGGGAGCAGTCTGGACACTTGGCTTCTGATGCATCTGAGGCCTCAAGGGTAGATGCTCCACATCCTTGACGAACTCAATATCGGTGACCTTTTCGATCACAAACATCATATATGGGGCATACCCACAAGACCTGTTGGGTGTGCAGGATATGTTGACCATGTCATTCCAGATGTAGTCCGCCACATCAAACTGGCGGTCCTTGCTTATCACTCTCATCAATGTCCGGAGATAACCCTGCACACTCCCAGCATCTCCATCCTTGGGAGCGATGGTCTTCCTCAAGACTCCATTGAGCACCACAAAGAACGGCTTCATGTTCTTTGTGGATGGAGGGTTGAACTTGGAGTTTGGATCATATAGGAACTTCATCTTATCCTTCTCAATGACACCTATGTTGTGGATGATCAAGCAATCAGATATTGAGGTGTCTAGGTGAAGCAGGCTTGCAAAATCTTCTTGAGTGATATTGTACTTGGATCCATGAGTCATCCAAGTAACACTTTCCTCATCTTCACTTGAGAAATGGCATGTAGCAAAGAATTGTGCTATGACCTCATTGTTCCAGTTGTTCCTGAAGGCAAAGAGATCCTTCAGTCCATGCCTCTCAATAGCTTCCACCACTTCAGTGAACGGGGAGCAGCCCTTCTTCTCAAAGTGTGCCCAATCAATCCATTGACTGCGCACAACCGGTGTCTTCATTGGGAGATACACAGATTTGTAGAAATCTGCATGGAAGTTGCACCAAAATCTTCCATCGGCAGCTTGCTTCGGCCGTCCATACCAATCAATGCTTCTGAAGTTTGCTGCCGAATCACTGCCTTTCCTGTTGAACTTCTCTTCAGTGGGGTCCCGGACCCCTTCCCTCGGAGCATGCAGCTTCAACGGGCCAACTGGACCCGTCGCTATCCCTTTGCCCTTGCCTTTGGCTAGGCGGGCACTTGCCGAGCTAGGGCCACCGCCGGTGGTAGCCCTAGAAGCTGGCACCTTGGAGGTCGGCTTCTTCGCTAGCACTTTCCTCCGAGCCTGTGGAGGAGACAGAGCTGGCTCAGAAGGTCTCTCTTGGCGCTTCTTGCCAAGACCCGTCGAGGTCCGAGGTGCCACCTCGCGGTCCATCTCGGCCTCAAAGTCGGAAACTTCATTGTTCGAGCTCGACATGACCTGAGAATGAGTGGCCTAAATGAGAATGAATGGTACAAGGCATAGGTGTGAAAGGATAGCAAGGAATTGCATTGAGGAATTGAAAAGTTGGGTTTTGAGTTCAGAAAAATCGGACTTGTCCGGTGTACAGGCACGAACTAGTCCGGGGGACCAGACTTGTTCGTGCATGGACCGGACTAGTCCGGTATTCTTCCCCAAAAACCTAAGCGACTGGACAGATGCTGATTCCTAATGCGCAACAAGCATAGCATAAATGTAATACATCAAGGAGGCATGTATATAGTGAAATATGCTAGGCTATTTGATCAACAATGAAGAAATTTGGAATTTCTAGGGTTTGAGTGAAAATTAACAAAGAAATCGATTGGAACTTGGAGATGAGGGTGTTGAAGGTCGGACTTGTCCGAGAACTTCAATCCTGATGCGATGACGGTCAAATTCCACCCAAACTTGCGAAGTTCCGATGGAGAAATCAAGGAATCGCCTTGGGAGATCGAGTGTGAGAGAGAGAACGTGTGAGGCAAGAGTGAGTATGAAGGTATTAGGGTTTTGGCAGTGGCTAGGGTTAAGGACACGAAAAATCGGACAAGTCCGGAGATGACCGGACTAGTCTGAACTTTTCCAGGGGCTATATCGGACTAGTCTGTTATCGATCGGACTAGTCTGGCCTAACCGGCACTCCACGGACTAGTCTACATGGGCGGACTAGTCCGGGTAACCACGGACTAGTCCGTGGTCGCCAGGCAAGAATTGCTTAGCCCATTCATATATATTTGAAGGTATATATTTAGAAAATAGGGAGGCAAATCAAATCAAATAATCTTGATGAATATGATCAGTAAGCATACAACAATCAAGCAATGATCATAACTCACCAAGATCTAATAGTTAACATAGTTTTTGGAAGAAATTTGAGAGAGATGATTTTCACAATCCAATCAATACATTTTGAAGAATTCATACAGTTATGCAACATTTCAAGCCACACTCCGAGCATCAAGGATGTTTAGCTCATTTCGGAGTTCACAAAAACGCTTTTCATCAAGTGGCTTGGTGAATATGTCGGCCAATTTCTTTTGGGTGTTGACATGGGAAATGGCTATATCTCCTTTCATGGAGTGGTCTCTCAAGAAGTGATGCCTTATGTCCATGTGTTTGGTTCTAGAGTGCTCAACGGGATTGTGGGCAATTTTAATGGCACTCTCATTATCACAAAGGAGTAGAATATGGTTCATATTGTAACTGTAATCCATTAGAGTTTGTCGCATCCAAAGGAGTTGTGCACAACAACTCTCGGCTGCAACATACTCCGCTTTGGTTGTATATAAGGCAATGGAATTTTGTTTCATGGAGGACCAAGAAACTAAATATCTCCCTAGGAATTGGCATGTACCAGAGGTACTCTTTCTATCTACCTTGCATCCGGCATAATCTGCATCGGAGTAACCAATGAGATTGAATTTTGAGCCTTTTGGGTACCAAAGACCAAGGTTGGGTGTATGAACTAAATATCTCAAGATCCTTTTTACGGCTGTCAAGTGACACTCCTTAGGATTGGCTTGAAAACCTTGCACACAAACATACACTCAACATAATATCTAGCCTAGATGCACATAAATAGAGTAGAGATCAAATCATGGAGCGATATACCTTTTGGTCGACGCTAGGTCCATCTTCATTGAGATCCAAGTGGCCATTTGTTGCCATGGGAGTCTTTATAGGCTTTGCCTTGTCCATACCAAACTTCTTGAGTATGTCTTGCGTGTACTTGGTTGGGCTTATAAACGTCCCTTCCTTTTGTTGTCGCACATGGAATCCCAAGAAGTACTTTAGTTCTCCCATCATTGACATTTCAAACCTATCTGTCATGATTTTACTAAATTCCTCACAAAAAGATTGATTAGTTGACCCAAAGATTATATCATCAACGTAAATTTGACAAATAAAAATATCATTGTCAAAATTCTTTGTAAATAGTGTATAATCTACTTTGCCAATCTTAAAGCCATTTTCTATTAAGAAATCTCTAAGACACTCGTACCAAGCTCTAGGAGCTTGTTTGAGGCCATAGAGATCCTTACACAATTTAAATACGTGGTCGGGAAACTCTTCGTCTTCAAACCCGGGGGGTTGCTCCACATATACCTCCTCCTTGATTGGTCCGTTGAGGAAGGCGCTTTTCACATCCATTTGATACAACTTGAAATCATGGTGAGTAGCATATGGAAGTAATATTCTAATAGATTCAAGTCTAGCTACGGGAGCAAATGTCTCATCAAAATTCAAACCTTCGACTTGTGAATACCCTTTGGCCACAAGTCGTGCCTTGTTCCTTGTCCCCGTGTTCATCTTGTTTGTTGCGGAAGACCCACTTGGTGCCGACAATGTTCGCATTGGGTCTTGCCACGAGTTCCCACTCCTCGTTCTGCTTGAGATTGTTCAATTCTTCTTGCATTGCCACCACCCAGTACGGGTCATTCAATGCATCCTCAACCCTGCGTGGTTCCAAAAAGGATACAAACGAATAGTGTTCACAAAAGTTAGCTATACGAGATCTAGTGGTTACTCCCTTTTGGATGTCACTGATGATATTGTCAATTGGGTGATCCCTTTGGACGCATTGGTGTACTCTTGGGTGTGGCACTTGAGGCGTTGTATCTTCATGATCATCTTCTTCTCCCCCTAAATGGTTGCCTTCGTTGACTTGTTGATTATCTTCGTATTCTTGTGGTTTATCTTGTGTGGGAGCTCCCCCTTGATCGTTGACCTCCTCTTGTGGCTCATCTTCCTCATACACGTGTAGAGGTGACTCTTGTGGTCGAACTTCACCTAAGGCCATTCTTTTCAATGCTTGACGGGGAGCTTCTTCTTTACCTAGTACACATGGATCAACTTGCTCCTTTTGGGAGCCGTCAGTCTCATCGAACACTACGTCACGTGCTACTTCAACAAGTCCGGAGGTCTTGTTGAAAACACGATAGGCGTAAGTGTTCGAATCATAACCAAGCAAGAAACCTTCATCAGACTTCGAAGCAAACTTTGAAGTCCTAGGCTTCTTGTTTAAAATGTAGCATGGAGAACCGAAAACTCTAAAATATGAAATATTGGGTTTGTTACCGTTGAGTAGCTCATAGGATGTCTTCTTGAGTAGTCGATGAAGATAAAGTCGATTTACGGCGTGGCAAGCGGTGTTAATCGCTTCCACCCAAAATCGATCCGAGGTCTTGTACTCATCGAGCATTGTTCTTGCCATCTCTATGAGAGTTCGGTTCTTTCTTTCAGCAACTCCGTTTTGTTGTGGGGAGTACGGAGCTAAAAACTCGTGCTTTATGCTTTCTCCATTGAGGTACTCCTCCACTTGTGTGTTCTTGAACTCCGTGTCGTTGTTTCTTTGAATGTTCTTGATTGTCAATGAGAATTCGTTTTGAACTCGCTTGAAGAACTTCTTGAGTATTCCTTATGTTTCTGACTTATCATGCAAAAAGAAAACCCAAGTGAAGCGAGAACAATCATCAACAACTACTAAACCATATTTGTTACCGACGATGCTTATGTAAGAAATTGGACCAAACAAGTCCATGTGAAGTAGCTCGAGCGGTCTTGTTGTAGTCATGACGTTCTTGGCGGGGTGAGGTGCTCCAACTTGCTTCCCGGCTTGGCACGCGCTACAAGGCCTATCTTTCTCAAACACGACATCCTTTAAACCTCGGATGTGATTGCCCTTGAGGAGTTTTTGAAGGTTCCTCATACCAACATGCGCTAGCCATCTATGCCACAGCCAACCCATGTTGGTCTTTGCAATCAAGCATGTGTCAAGTTCGGCTTTGTCCTTGTTGAAGTCAACAAGATAAAGCTTTCCCTTTAACATACCCTTGAATGCAATGGAACCATCACTCCTTCTAGAGACAATCACACCCTCGTTAGTGAACAAGCAATTATAACCTTTGTCACATAATTGAGATATGGACATCAGGTTATAATCTAAGGATTCAACATGTAAAACATGAGAAATTGTGTGTTTAGAAGATATTGCAATTTTATCGGCACCGAGCACATTTCCTTGACTATTATCTCCAAGGTATATGCCCTCGTTTGGATCCTCATTTTCCTCATATTCAACGAACATTCTTCTTTCTCCGGTCATATGGTTGGTGCAGCCACTGTCTAGCACCCATTTAGATCCATCGGAGGAATAATCCTGCAAAAACAAATTATGCTTTGGTTTTAGGTACCCAAGCTTGTTGGGTCCTTGGAGGTTAGTTACAAGACATTTGGGCACCCACACATGAGACTTGGTGTTCTCATGATGTGGCCCGACATAATAAGCATAAACTTTGCCAAAATTATTTCTCATTAAGACATACGAGGCATCGAAAGTTCTAGACAATAATTGTTGTTGTTTATGTACAGGACTAGTCTGGGAGGCCGGACTTATCCGGAGGACAGGACTTGTTCGGACCCCGACCGGACTTGTCCGAACTTTTTCAGTTTGAGAGGGTCTTCCTTTACAAAGACAATCCTCTCCTTGTTATTCTTATGGCTTTTAGCATGTTGCTTTTCACCATAAGAATAACCAATGCCATATTTGACATTTGGAGTTCTTTGGACCAAGTATGCATTGCGTGCATATTTGATCTTCTCGTTGTCAAACATGCCACTTTGGGTAGGATGCTTATCCTTTGTAGAGGTTGGCTTGTCTTTCAAACTGATGTCAATTTTATTGCATGTACAAGTAGAAGCAACCTCAGTTTTAGTGAGTTGAGAAGGTGAACATGAAGAGGATGAAGGTTCACCTTGCTTGAGTGACTCAACTTGCACTTCAAGGATCTTGATAACCTTGACCAGGTCAGCAAGTTGGTCCTTGATTGTAGCATTTAAGTCAGTTAACTCCAAGCAAGTTTCCTTGCTTGAAGCTAACTCAAGCTCTAGTGATTTGCTTCGTTCCTTTTCAAGTTCTAGAAGCTTGTCAAGTTTGACATATTCCTCCTTTTGGGAGATGATCATGTCCTCTTGACGATGTATTAACCTCTCCTTCTCAACAAGTTGATCAAGCAAAAAATTCATTTTTGTGGCTGTTTTGCTATCTAGTCCAATAAGAATATCCTCATTATCACTATTGATTTCATCATCACTGGAATAGGAATGCACAGAAGGGGGTTTAATGGTTACCTTGCGTTTACCTTCCTTTGCCATAAGGCAAGTGCCATCTCCCTTCCATGCGCCAAGTGTAGGGAAGAGAGTAGACTTCTTGGATGTATTCTCGATGGCTATGCTAGCCATCTCTTCTTCTTCGGATGATGAGGACTCATCATTTGAGTCCCACTCTTTCACAATGTGCGCTTGTTCGGCTTGTTTCTTCTTCTTGTAGAATTTCTTGGGTTGAGGCTTGGCTTCTTTGGTCTTCTTCTTGTTCTCTTCATATGGGCAATCAACTATAAAGTGGCTATACTCACCACAATTATAGCATGCCCGCCTCAACTTTGGCTTTGTTCTTTCCTTGTACTTTCCTTCGTTTGACTTTGTACCTTGTCTCTTTTTCATTATTCTCTTGAATTTCTTCATGAACAATATCATGTCTTCTTCGTATAATTCACTGCTCTCGTCGTCACTGTCTTCTTCTAGTTGTGCTTCTCTAGCTTCTTTAGATAGGGGCTTGAGGGTGGACTTCAAAGCAACCCCTTTCTTCTTTGCTGAGGTGAGGTCGGCAATTTCCTTGACATGCTTTGCTTGTTTTTCCATCATCTCAAAATTAATGATTTTTCCAAGTAATTCATCCAGAGTCATTTTCTTATATTCGGGGCTTTCTCTAATCATTGAGCATAGGGTGACGTTGCGAGGCATGAAAGCTCTAAGGATGAGCTTCACCACCTCGTGGTCATTCCACTTCTGGCTTCCATATGATCGAACCTTGTTGACGAGTGTCTTTAACCGGTTGTACATATCTTGAGGTGACTCGTCTTCTTCAATTGTGAATCATCCTAATTCGCCTTTGATCATTTCGATCTTAGCTTCACGCACATGTCGGTCACCTTCATGTGCAGTTTGCAGTGTGTCCCATATCTCCTTAGCAATCTCAAGTCCATCCACCTTGGTGAACTCGTCCCGTCTGAGCGAAGAGGTAATTACGGTTGCGGCTTGAGCATTTCGGTGAATTGCCTGCTCTTGGCTTGGTGTGAGTTCCTCGTCGTCGTCCGGGATATCTATTCATGTGCACACAGTATGCCATAGACTTGGATTGAGGGAAATTAGATGCATTTTCATATTTTGCCTCCACATTGAGTAATCACTTCCATCGAAATGTGGGGCTTTTCCAAGTGGGATAGGCAAATAATGATTATTATTGGAATTGAGACGATCATAGTTAAAAGGATATCGGGAGTAGTCGGTGTGACTACTCCCCTTCTTCTTTTCTTCAATCTTCACTTTCCCTTTGGAAAGTGTCTTCTTTCTTAGGGCGCCTTTGGTTCTAGCGTCTCCTCATCGTCGTCCTCAAAGTCTTGAATGGCTTCGAGGAGCTTTTCCACCTTTAGGTTCTTGTCATCATCAACCTTTTCTTGGTTGTTGCTCTTGTGGATGTCCTTCATGTCCGACATGATATTCTTCAAGCGATTAGTCTCTTTCTTGAAGAACCCACTCTGATACCAATTGAATGTGGCCTAGAGGGGGGTGAATAGGCCTTTTTGAAATTTGTCAGAACCTGCAACACTTAACAACCAGTTCAAAACCAGAGATATCGGACTAGTCTGATAAAGTGCGGACTAGTCCGGTTTGTACCAACTAGGTTGATTAAGTTTGATCGATTAATTTGATTCTTCGATGTATGCAGCGGAAATATATAGTCAAACGAAGTGTTGCAAGATTATGGACTAGGGTATATCACAGTTCAACCTTATATTCAATGATTCAACGTAAAGTATGCAATAATGATTGAAACCCTAGATTGTTGTGATGAATAAGAAAGATAAACACCAAGCAAGACACAAGGATTTATCCCGTGGTTCGGCTCCCACAGAGGCAACCTACGTCCATGTTGAGGAGTCCACAAAAGGACTGGGTCTTCTCCAACCCTACCCTCGTCGGATCGCCACGAAGGCCAATCCTCTTCCACTTATCACAAAGGGGTGAATAACCGAATTCAAAGGGGCCTTATCACACGTTGAGGGCTCCCTTAGATTACAACACGAAATACCACAAAGAACACACACAAAAGATTACAATGAAATCACAGGAGTGTGTTAGAGAATCAAACCAAGAGCTCAATGAGTGTTGAACGTGTCTCTCCAATGATCTATAGTGAATCCTCAAAGGATTGATCTTTGTTGCACTTAATTTCGTGGAGATATGTGGTTTTTGAGGCTCTTGGAAGGTGTGACGGCACTAGGGTTCGAGAGTGTTTAAAGTTGGGCCGTGCACCTCTATTTATATGGGGTTTCTAAAAGTGACTATTAGGGTTTAGAAAGATCCGACTAGTCTGTGGTGGACACCGGACTAGTCCGGTGTGCTGTGTGTAGCAAACCCTAAGTGTCCCGAAATATCGGACTAGTCCGGCCAGGAGCGGACTTGTTCAATTTGGCTTCTGGAAATCTTTGCACTAGTCTGATAGTTATCAGACTTGTCCGGACATGTGAAAGCCTAAGTGAATTGGGTGACAAGTCCGCACTTGGAGGACTTGTCCGATTTAGGTCAGAGGGTTTTTCGGACGAGTCCGTGCTAACACCAGACTTGTCCGATTTAGATCAGAATGAATATCGGACTAGTCCAGTGGTGATCGGACTTGTCCGATTTTGTGTGACTTGTGAAGTGTTTTGAGGACTAGTCCGCACTGGGAGGACTAGTCCGATTCTAGTCAGAGAGATATCAGACTAGTCCGATGGATATCAGACTTGTCCAATTTTGTGCAGAGAGGATATCGGACTAGTCCGGTGACATTCGGACTAGTCCGGTCCTGTATAACTTTGTGCAATGTGTGTTTAATTGTGATTGAGCTCTTGGGGTATGTTTCCTTAACACACTCCATACACAATGATCTACTATTCTTCTTCCTTGAGCTCATTTCCACTTTGCTCCTCATTCTCCCTTCTTTTGGGCACTTTACTTATTTTGCTATTAAAACATGTGCTCATCTCAACAAATAGGTTAGGATCTCATTTGCTTGTCATAAATCATCCAAAACCCACAAGGGATTCCTAGATGCACTTTCAAACTCGGAGAGAAGATGGCCGAAGTGGGGAATGACGAAGTCTCGACCAATGAGGTCCAAGAAACCCATGAGGAGATGGTTGTCTACCAAGACAAATCGACGGATGACAAAGAGACTCGTTAGATCAAGGCAAAACTTCGAGAGAAGTTGAAGATTCCAAAGGTTGACTCTTAAACCTCTACAACGGGTGGCACGACCCACTACAACCAACAAGGCTACAACTATAAATGCCTCGTCTCCAACAACCACAACCTCTCCATCCCATTGGGGAATCCTCCCCAATTTGATGGAATTGACTACAGAATGTGGAAGAACAACATGAAGATTCACCTCGTGTCACTCAACCCTTCATTGTGGCAAATTGTGTTGATCGGGGTGCATATTCCAAAGAATGAGGAAGACATCACTCCGGAGCAAGCCGTGCTCCTTCACCGCAATGCCCAAGCTGCCGGAGTGATCATCTCATCTCTCTCAAGAGATGAGTTCAACCGGGTAGATGGACTTGAGGTGTCCAATGACATTTGGGACACCCTCAAGACGGCTCATGAAGGCAATCGAGTCGTGAAGGAGGCAAAGATTGAGCTCATAGAAGGAGAGCTCGGGAGGTTTGCCATTATGGATGGTGAATCTCCCCAGAAGATGTAGAACCGCCTAAAGCTCCTCATCAACAAGAGTAGATCTTATGGCTGCACCAAGTGGACCGACCACGAGGTAGTAAAGAGGATGATTCGGGCATTCATGCCTATAAACGTCTCTCTTTGCTCCATGATCCGAGAAAGCTCGGGTTTTGCTCAAATGACCCCGGAGGAGGTCCTAGGAAGGATCATCAACCACGAGATCATGGAAAAGGAGGTGCTCTTCTACAATGATCTCCAAAGGTTCACCGCCTCGAAGATGAAGGATGTGGCACTCAAAGCAACATCCTCCTCAAAAGAGCAAAAAGAAAGTGATGAGGAGAGTCTCGACACCAATGAGGAAGAGGCCCTCTTCGTCAACAAGTTCAAGAGGATGATGAGGAGAAGGAAAGGAGGATACAACAATGAGAGCAAGGGCAAAGAAAAAGCAAGGCCCAAAACAAAGAGATCTTGCTACAATTGTGGCGAGTACGGGCACTTCATTGTGGATTGCCCACATGAAGAGGGCAAGAAGAAAAAGGAGGGCAAGACTCAAGAAAAGAAATTCTTCCATAAGAAGAGGCCCTCCGGTCATGCTCACTTGGGCAAGGAATGGGACTCTAATGATGAGTCATCCTCCGAAGACGAGGAGAAGGTGGCAACCATAGCGATCGGGAGGAGCTCCAAAAGAAGCAAGCTTTTCCCCAACCTCAATGACCACAAGCCAACTTGCCTCATGGCAAAAGCAGGAAGGAGAAAGGTTACTTCTCACTCATCCTCCTCCATATCCTCTCATTATGAATTTGATAGTGCTATTGAAAATGAACACATGCTTAAGGATATAAGTAAGAGCACTTTGCGTAGAATGAAATTGCTCTCGGATGAAATTTTTGAGAAGGAGGAGCTCATATATAGGCAAGAGGACATGCTCTTCCATGAAAAGGAGAGATGTCAGATCTCATTGAGCTCCTTGAGCTTGAGAGAGAGAAGAGAAAGGCATTAGAGCGTGAACTTGCTCTAAGCAAGAAAACATGCTCAAGTCTTGAGGAGACAACCATTGGGCTCAAGGACAAACTTTTAAACTTGACAAAAGTTAACAAGATCCTTGAAACTCAAGTTGAGTCCCTCAAGACTAATGTAGCCTCTCTTTCAAAATCTCAACCTCCTCAAAGGTTACATCCGAAGCAATCTCCACTTGCAAATTTTCAAACTTGATCCTTAAATTAAAGGATGAGCTTAAGTTGACTCAAGGCAAACAAGCACCTAAGGGTGCCATCTTTGACAAAGAGAAGGTGGCGTATGCACGAAGTGCATACACCAACACAAGACTTCCCTATGTCAAAGATGGTCTTGGTTATACTAGAGGTGGAAAGCAAAATGCTAAAATCTCCAAGTATGGCAAAGACTTGATTGTATTTGTCAAGGGAAGCACATCCCCAACTAAAATTGGGAAGAACATTTCAACTAGCAATAAAATGCCTAAATCTGAATCGCATCCTCTCTTTCATGATTTTGATGCATATTATATTCTAATGAGGAACAAGTATGGCAAAGTATTTTCTAAATATGTTGGGCCACTCTGCAAGAGCCCCAAGCCTTGCGTGTGGGTGCCCAAGTGCCTCAGTACTAACGTCAAAGGATCCAACTCCGCTTGGGTATCTAAAAGGAAGGCATAATCTTGTTTTGTAGGCATACTCCTCCGGTGGATCAAGGGTGCTTGATAGTGGATGCACCAACCACATGACCGGAGAGAGGAAAATGTTCGTGGAGTATGAGCAAAATGATGATCCAAGTGAAGGGGTCTTCTTCGGGGACAATAGCCGAGGGAAAATCCTTAGCTCCGGTAAAATCATTATTTCCCCTCAACATTCACTTTATCATGTTTTGCATGTTGATTCCTTAGACTATAACCTATTGTCCATATCACAACTATGTGACAAGGGTTATAATTGTGTTTTTACTAATGATGGTGTGAGCGTCCTTAGAAGAAGGGATAACTCAATGACTTTTAAGGGTGTGCTCAAGGAAAAAATTTATCTCATGGATTTCGCCGTGGATAAAGCTCAACTTGACACATGCTTAATGGCGAAAACCAACATGGGGTGGCTTTGGCATAGAAGGCTAGCCCATGTTGGGATGAGGAATTTACAAAAGCTTCTTAAGGGAGAGCACATCTATGGCTTGAAGGATGTTGTGTTTGAAAAAAGATAGGCCATGTAGCGCTTGCCAAGCAGGGAAGCAAGTAGGAGCTCAACACCCGTCCAAGAATATAATGACGACGACAAGGCCTTTGGAACTGCTACACATGGACCTTTTCTGGCCAATAACCTACATTAGCATTGGCGGTAACAAATATGGTCTTGTTGTTGATGATGATTTTTCTCGTTTCACTTGGGTGTTTTTCTTGCATGATAAGGGTGAGACTCACGGTGTCCTCAAGAGGATCTTAAGGAGAGCTCAAAATGAGTTCACCTTAAGAATCAAAGCTATAAGAAGCTACAACTGCACCGAGTTCAAGAACACACAAGTGGAAGAGTTCTTGAATGAGGAGGGCATTAAGCATGAATTTTCAGCTCCCTACTCCCCTCAACAAAATGGGGTGGCTGAATGGAAGAATAGAACACTCATTGATATGTCAAGGACGATGCTTGATGAGTATAAGAATTCAGACCGGTTTTGGGAAGAAGCAGTTAACACCGCTTGCCACGCTGTTAACCGGTTGTACCTCCACCGCCTCCTCAAGAAGACCCCTTACGAGCTTCTAGTTGGTAAGAACCTAATGTCTCTTACTTTCGTGTATTTGGGAGCAAATGTTATATTCTCAACAAGAAGCCTAGGACATTGAAGTTCGCTTCAAAGTTCGATGAAGGTTTCTTGTTTGGTTATGATTTGAACACCCATTCCTACCGTGTCTTCAACAAATCCTCCGGGATTGTTGAAATAGCACGCGACGTGGTGTTTGATGAAACTAATGGCTCCCAAGTGGAGCAAGTGGATCAAAGTGTGTTAGATCAAGAAGACTCTCCACAAGAAGCTCTTAGGAGGATGGCACTTGGAGATGTTCGTCCACAAGAACAACCTCAAAACCCAAGTGATCAACCACAAAATGATGCAAGTCATCCCCCACGTGACCAAGTTGAAGATGGACAAGTTGTACCTCAACATGATCAAGAAGACGAAGATCAAGGGGGAGGTATAGATCAGGGGGGAGACCAAGAAGAAGAAGAGGGTGGTGATGACTCAAGAGTTCAACCTCCACATCCTCGTGTGCATCAAAGTGTTCAACGGGATCACCCCGTTGACAACATCCTAGGAGACATTACAAAAGGGGTAACCACTCGTTCTCGTGTTGCAAACTTTTGTGAACATTACTCCTTTGTCTATTCTTTAGAGCCTCATAAGGTTGAAGACACATTGAGAGACCCGGATTGGGGTGGTGGCCATGCAAGAGGAGCTCAACAACTTTGAGAGGAACAAAGTGTGGGAGCTTGTCAAGCGTCCACAAGAAAATGTTGTGGGCACCAAGTGGGTGTTCCGCAACAAGCAAGATGAGCATGGCGTGGTGACAAGGAACAAGGCACGACTTGTGGCCAAGGGGTACTCACAAGTCGAAGGTTTGGATTTTGATGAAACCTGTAGCTAGGCTAGAGTCAATTTGTATATTACTTGCCTTTGCTACTGACCATGATTTTAAGCTCTACCAAATGGACGTCAAGAGTGCGTTCCTAAATGGCCCAGTCAAGGAGGAAGTCTATGTGGAGCAACCGCCGGATTTTGAAGACCAAGACTTCCCAAACCATGTTTTCAAATTGCGTAAGGCTCTCTATGGCCTCAAGCAAGCTCCTAGAGCTTGGTATGAGTGACTTAGAGACTTTTTGATCCAAAATGGTTTTAAGATAGGAAAAGCTGATTATACTCTCTTTACAAAGCATTTTAATGACGGTCTCTTTGTGTGCCAAATATATGTCGATGACATAATATTCGGTTCTACTAACAAAGTGTTTTGTGATGAGTTTTCTAAGATAATGAAGGAGAGATTTGAGATGTCAATGATGGGGAGTTGAAGTTCTTTTTTGGTTTCCAAGTCAAACAACTCAAAGAAGGCACGTTCGTAAGTCAAACAAAGTACACTCAAGACATATTGAAGAAGTTTGACATGGACAAGGCCAAACCCATCAAGAATCCAATGGCAACTAATGGACATCTAGACCTCAACGAAGATGGTCCAAGTGTGGACCAAAAGGTATATCGTTCTATGATTGGTTCTTTGTTATATCTTTGTGCATCTAGACTGGATATTATGCTTAGTGTGTGCATGTGTGCACGTTTTCAAGCTGCACCTAAGGTGTGTCATTTGACCGCCATTAAGAGAATTCTTACATATTTAGTTCACACACCTAACCTAGGACTTTGGTACCCCAAAGGATCCAAGTTTAACCTTATTGGCTATTCCGATGCAGATTATGTGGGGTGCAAAGTTGATAGAAAGAACACATCAGGGACATGTCAATTCTTGGGTAAATCCTTAGTGTCTTGGTCCTCCAAGAAACAAAACTCCATTGCTCTTTCCACAGCCGAAGCGGAGTATGTAGCAGCCGGAAGTTGTTGTGTGCAACTTATTTGGATGCGACAAACTCTAAGAGATTATGGTATAAACTTGCGCCATGTTCCACTCCTATGTGACAATGAGAGTGCCATCAAAATAGCCCATAATCCAGTTGAGCATTCGAGGACAAAGCACATCGATATTAGGCATCACTTCTTGAGAGATCATTCCTTGAAGGGGGATATAGTGATTTCCCATGTAAGAACTGAGAACCAACTAGCCGATATATTTACCAAGCCCTTAGATGAGAAGCGTTTTTGTGATCTTAGGAGTGAGTTCAATATCTTAGATTCTTGAAATGTGGCTTGAAATATGCACATCTGAATGTTTACTTTGCACCTTATTCAAAAGAACGCATGTGTTTGAAAAATTCATCTCTATCTTGATTTTCTCTAAATTATTTGAAAAACTATTAACTTTGTGAATTATGGTCATATTTTGATTGTTGATTTCTTGTTGACCATGTTCATAAAGTTTCCTTGTGTAAATATGTCCAAAAGGATCCATTTAAGTGGCTAAAGCTCTATATATATATGTTTCAGCCTTTCTGCACTGGACTAGTCCGCCCGGAGGCCGGACAAGTCCGGACGCAGACTTGTCCGGGTCTAGTCCGTCGACCGGACTAGTCTGGCCCTATATCGGACTAGTCCGGCGCTTGGGGACATAAAACCCCAGGAGGCGGCCCGACCCCTCCTCTCCCTCACTTGCCTCTCTCACCCTCACGCACGAAAACCGCCCCCTTAGGCGATTTTCGATTTCCTCCACCGAAAACCTATTCCAATCCGTGCATTGGACCCTTTGGAGGTGTGGGAGACTTTCCCCTCGCATTATCAACGCGATCCATCACCGTTCCCCTCGATTCTTTGAGATTTGAAGAGGTATTCTCAACTTTTTGAAACTCTTTTCCATTCTTGATTCGTAGAGTTATTGATAGATGCCTCTTTACAAAAGTTGTTTCTAGTACCCTTGTGATCATAGCCTAGGAGTATTGCGACTTGTTTCAAAGATTTTTCGAAAAATCGTTAGGGTTAGGGTTCTTCCTGCGTAACTCGGACTAGTCCGGTCCTAGGCGGACAAGTCTGCCCTGCGGACTAGTCTGTCCCCTGGGTAGAGAAGTCTGGTTTACACAGGACAAACCCTAATTTTGACCTTTTCTCGTGATCTCTCTCGCAATATTCCACTTCCTTGACCTCATAACTTCTGTCCTTACTGTGTTCGCAGCGACCATGTTGGGATCCGAGCATAGCTCCCTTCGCTCAAACTCCCAGGAGCTCTACGATGAAGAGGCAGCTATGCAGCGTGCCATTGAGGCAAGCCGCAAGGAGCTCAGAAAGAAGAAGATAGAGGAGCGAGAAGCACATAATTCCCAGGCCACCGTAGCACAATCCCTCAAGCGGAAGAAGCTAGTGACAGTTGGAGAGAAGGAAAGGGCAAACGAGCAAGCCCACGAAGAGGTTGCTGAACGCCGGATCAAGAGAGATCCAAAGAAGGGCAAGGCCCCAGCCTCTGCAGAGCCCAAGAAGAAGAAGCCTTTTGTGAAGTCTCCGGCTAAGAAGGCCAAGGGCGTAGTCATCAAGGAGAACGGGAAGGCCAAACCCATTGCCCCCTGAAGATGCATTCTCCAGCTCACAACCCGAATAGGCAGCCTAACCTGGCAGCTAATATCTTTAAGGGGGAAAGGAGCTGAGAAGGCCCGAAGGCTAAGGACTAAAAGAGTGTATGACTATGAGAAGCACACCGCTGATCCACGGTTTTGGTGTGATTTTCATTGCGATTATTATCGCTCAGTCTACCAAGCCATGAAGACTCTTGTGATCCAAGCTCAATGGGTCGATTGGGAATACATGGCCAAGAAGAAGAATGCGGCCTTTGATGAAGTGATTGAAGCTGCTGAGTGCCATGGCATCAAAGACATTCTAGGTTTCAAGTATGACTGGAACGTGGAGGTGATTGTGCAGTTTTACACAACTGTCTACTTTCACCCTCATGGCAATAGAGCCATCACATGGATGATGCATGGTGAGCGGTATTCCGCCACATTCGAAGAGTTTGCTAAGGCTCTACGACTTGAGCACCACCTGGACCACGAGATCATCATCTCAAATCTAAAGGCGGTGGACCGGGATGAGTTGGCCTACATGTATCCTACTCATGTCCCCTATGAGGCCGGGCTTGCAAGGAACATCAAGCCCTTCTACAGCATCCTGAACAGAATCCTGAGGCGGACCGTGGCTCCTAAAGAGGGTGATGTTGGGATCATACAGGGCAATCTGAGGCACCTTCTGCTGTTGATTGATAGAGATGAGATGTTCAATCTTGTGGACTACATCTTCGATGACATCTTCAACATCTCTCACACTCCAAATCGTTCATGTGGGTATGCACCCTACATCATGTGCTTCATCGAGAAGGTGTTAGGGCTTGTGTTTGCCAAAGATACAACTCATCAGCCCCTCCGTCCTCAGATGCCTCCGTCCACCCCGGAGCTTGCTCACCGGAAGAATGCCTACCCTCCTTCCCATACGGGGATGCCAGCACCTCGCCCCGTGGCACCTCCATCTCCGCCTCCGCCTCAGTCGATGAGCGCGTTCTTCAAGTGCTTCAAGGCCATCTTCACCTCCTGCCGGAAGCAAGAAGTCCGCAATCAGAGGGCGCACAAGCGCCAAGATAAGTACCTCAAGGCGGTGTGCCACAAGCTTGAGGTCCCTATGTCTCCTCCGGAGGAGAGCGATGGTGAGATCACTCCGTTCCCAGACTTCACCGCCGATGAGCTTGCCCAGTTCCATGAGGACGGGAGCTCTTCCCGGGCGGCTCCCTCGGCACGGGTCTCCGACAACGACGATGAGGACTATGTGGATCCGGCAGCCTCGGGGAGGGATGAGGCGGTCAATAGTGAGGAGGATGATGACTAGACTCTGGGCCTCTTAGTCTCCCTCTTCTTTTCCTTTTTGGTGTCTTGATGCCAAAGGGGGAGAGTTAGAGGGGGGTAGTAGTACTTGTCTAGTTATTTTGGATCCTTGGACATGTTGCACTCTATATTTTGATGTTTAAATTTGTGCAAGACTATGTTTGACTATTTAACATTAATGTGATGCTTTCATTGTCTATCTTTTGATCACATTCATAATTATTATGTCTTGTCACAAATGTTGAGCACAACACGTAGGCACCCCACCATAACGTGTGTGTGGGTATGAAGGACTTACTCAATCTTCTTTACATGATGCATTCATTGAGGGGGGTCACTCATACACCCGCACGTTATGAAAACCAAATTTTATACTCTTATATGTTGAAGACTTGATTTGTTGTCATCAATCACCAAAAAGGAGGAGATTGAAAGTGCATCTAGGATCCCCGTGGGTTTTGGATGATTGATGACGACAATTAAGTAACTAATGAGCTCAGTGATCTTAAGCACAGGTGTGGACTCAAGTGGAATCACAAACTTTCAAAAAGGAAAAGTATGGAAACGGCGGTGTCGACTCGAAAAGTAGAAATTAGGGTTTCTAGCGTGCCGAATTTAGACTAGTCGTATATGTATGAGGGTGTGTGCGTAAAGTGCATTGAGATCAAGTTGGGAGCTCAAAGCAGTTTAGAGATCAAAACCCATTAAGAGAAGAGTGCTAGAGTAGTCTGGCAGGAGAAGCCGGACTAGTCCATGTTGGTGGTCGTACTAGTCCGCTCCTGGCCGGCCTAGTCCGTTTTCAGGCTGACCAGGAGGTTCTGACTGACTTCGGACTAGTCCGTAGTGGGACGGACTAGTCCGGGGTAGTAACGGAGTGGGTTTTTGGGACTAAGTCCCAAAACCCCGGACCTGTCCGTTTTAGTCCGGACCAAGAGGTCCTCACTGAGATCGGACTAGTCCGGGTTTGTGAGAGCTGGGTGCTTCAGCGACTAAGTCTGGTAGGTCGGACTAGTCCGCCCTGGTGGCCGGACTAGTCTGTGGTCTCCAGACTAGTCTGTTTTCACACGGGACAAAAGGCTCTTTGTGAGATCGGACTAGTATGGTTTGGACCGGACTAGTCTGTTATGAAGTGACCGTTTGAATTTGATTTTGGCAGGTAGTGTGATGATTGTCGCGCAGTGTGGCAGTTGTCAGGCCAGGAGCGGACTTGTTCAATTTGGCTTCTGGAAATCTTCGCACTAGTCTGATAGTTATCAGACTTGTCCGGACATGTGAAAGCCTAAGTGAATTGGGTGACAAGTCCGCACTTGGAGGACTTGTCCGATTTAGGTCAGAGGGTTTTTCGGACGAGTCCGTGCTAACATCAGACTTGTCCGATTTAGATCAGAATGAATATCGGACTAGTCCGGTGGTGATCAGACTTGTCCGATTTTGTGTGACTTGTGAAGTGTTTTGAGGACTAGTCTGCACTGGGAGGACTAGTCCGATTCTAGTCAGAGAGATATCGGACTAGTCCGATGGATATCAGACTTGTCCGATTTTGTGCAGAGAGGATATCGGACTAGTCCAGTGACATTCAGACTAGTCCGGTCCTGTATAACGTTGTGCAATGTGTGTTTAATTGTGATTGAGCTCTTGGGGTATGTTTCCTTAACACACTCCATACACAATGATCTACTATTCTTCTTCCTTGAGCTCATTTCCACTTTGCTCCTCATTCTCCCTTCTTTTGGGCACTTTGCTTATTTTGCTATTAAAACATGTGCTCATCTCAACAAATAGGTTAGGATCTCATTTGCTTGTCATAAATCATCCAAAACCCACAAGGGATTCCTAGATGCACTTTCAAACTCAGAGAGAAGATGGTCGAAGTGGGGAATGACGAAGTCTCGACGAATGAGGTCCAAGAAACCCATGAGGAGATGGTTGTCTACCAAGACAAATCGACGGATGACAAAGAGACTCGTTAGATCAAGGTGAAACTTTGAGAGAAGTTGAAGATTCCAAAGGTTGACTCTTAAACCTCTACAACGGGTGGCACGACCCACTACAACCAACAAGGCTACAACTATAAATGCCTCGTCTCCAACAACCACAACCTCTCCATCCCATTGGGGAATCCTCCCCAATTTGATGGAACCGACTACAGAATGTGGAAGAACAACATGAAGATTCACCTCGTGTCACTCAACCCTTCATTGTGGCAAATTGTGTTGATCGGGGTGCATATTCCAAAGAATGAGGAAGACATCACTCCGGAGCAAGCCGTGCTCCTTCACCGCAATGCCCAAGCTGCCGGAATGATCATCTCATCTCTCTCAAGAGATGAGTTCAACCGGGTAGATGGACTTGAGGTGTCCAATGACATTTGGGACACCCTCAAGACGGCTCATGAAGGCAACCGAGTCGTGAAGGAGGCAAAGATTGAGCTCATAGAAGGAGAGCTCGGGAGGTTTGCCATTATGGATGGTGAATCTCCCCAGAAGATGTAGAACCGCCTATAGCTCCTCATCAACAAGAGTAGATCTTATGGCTGCACCAAGTGGACCGACCACGAGGTAGTAAAGAGGATGATTCGAGCATTCATACCTAGAAACGTCTCTCTTTGCTCCATGATCCGAGAAAGCTCGGGTTTTGCTCAAATGACCCCGGAGGAGGTCCTAGGAAGGATCATCAACCACGAGATCATGGAAAAGGAGGCGCTCTTCTACAATGATCTCCAAAGGTTCACCGCCTCAAAGATGAAGGATGTGGCACTCAAAGCAACATCCTCCTCAAAAGAGCAAAAAGAAAGTGATGAGGAGAGTCTCGACACCAATGAGGAAGAGGCCCTCTTCGTCAACAAGTTCAAGAGGATGATGAGGAGAAGGAAAGGAGGATACAACAATGAGAGCAAGGGCAAAGAAAAAGCAAGGCCCAAAACAAAGAGATCTTGCTACAATTGTGGCGAGTACGGGCACTTCATTGTGGATTGCCCACATGAAGAGGGCAAGAAGAAAAGAAGGGCAAGACTCAAGAAAAGAAATTCTTCCATAAGAAGAGGCCCTCCGGTCATGCTCACTTGGGAAAGGAATGGGACTCTAATGATGAGTCATCCTCCGAAGACGAGGAGAAGGTGGCAACCATAGCCATCGGGAGGAGCTACAAGAGAAGCAAGCTTTTCCCCAACCTCAATGACCACAAGCCAACTTGCCTCATGGCAAAAGCAGGAAGGAGAAAGGTTACTTCTCACTCATCCTCCTCCAAATCCTCTCATTATGAATTTGATAGTGCTATTGAAAATGAACACATGCTTAAGGATATAAGTAAGAGCACTTTGCGTAGAATGAAATTGCTCTCGGATGAAATTTTTTAGAAGGAGGAGCTCATATATAGGCAAGAGGACATGCTCTTCCATGAAAAGGAGAGATGTCAGATCTCATTGAGCTACTTGAGCTTGAGAGAGAGAACAGAAAGGCATTAGAGCATGAACTTGCTCTAAGCAAGAAAACATGCTCAAGTCTTGAGGAGACAACCATTGGGCTTAAGGACAAACTTGTAAACTTGACAAAAGTTAACAAGATCCTTGAAACTCAAGTTGAGTCCCTCAAGACTAATGTAGCCTCTCTTCCAAAATCTCAACCTCCTCAAAGGTTACATCCGAAGCAATCTCCACTTGCAAATTTTCAAACTTGATCCTTAAATTAAAGGATGAGCTTAAGTTGACTCAAGGCAAACAAGCACCTAAGGGTGCCATCTTTGACAAAGAGAAGGTGGCGTATGCACGAAGTGCATACACCAACACAAGACTTCCCTATGTCAAAGATGGTCTTGGTTATACTAGAGGTGGAAAGCAAAATGCTAAAATCTCCAAGTATGGCAAAGACTTGATTGTATTTGTCAAGGGAAGCACATCCCCAACTAAAATTGGGAAGAACATTTCAACTAGCAATAAAATGCCTAAATCTGAATCGCATCCTCTCTTTCATGATTTTGATGCATATTATATTCTAATGAGGAACAAGTATGGCAAAGTATTTTCTAAATATGTTGGGCCACTCTGCAAGAGCCCCAAGCCTTGCGTGTGGGTGCCCAAGTGCCTCAGTACTAACGTCAAAGGATCCAACTCCGCTTGGGTACCTAAAAGGAAGGCATAATCTTGTTTTGTAGGCATACTCCTCCGGTGGATCAAAATGGGTGCTTGATAGTGGATGCACCAACCACATGACCGGAGAGAGGAAAATGTCCGTGGAGTATGATCAAAATGATGATCCAAGCGAAGGGGTCTTCTTTGGGGACAATAGCCGAGGGAAAATCCTTAGCTCCGGTAAAATCATTATTTCCCCTCAACATTCACTTTATCATGTTTTGCATGTTGATTCCTTAGACTATAACCTATTGTCCATATCACAACTATGTGACAAGGGTTATAATTGTGTTTTTACTAATGATGGTGTGAGCGTCCTTAGAAGAAGGGATAACTCAATAGCTTTTAAGGGTGTGCTCAAGGAAAAAATTTATCTCGTGGATTTCGCCGTGGATAAAGCT
The DNA here is from genome assembly GCA_036927565.1 of Tuctoria greenei. Classification (NCBI taxonomy): domain Eukaryota; kingdom Viridiplantae; phylum Streptophyta; class Magnoliopsida; order Poales; family Poaceae; genus Tuctoria; species Tuctoria greenei. The sequence goes on from JAYESD010000005.1 coordinate 175,457,657, forward strand.
CAACTTGACACATTGGGGTGGCTTTGGCATAGAAGGCTAGCCCATGTTGGGATGAGGAATTTACAAAAGCTTCTTAAGGGAGAGCACATCTATGGCTTGAAGGATGTTGTGTTTGAAAAAGATAGGCCATGTAGCGCTTGCCAAGCAGGGAAGCAAGTAGGAGCTCAACACCCGTCCAAGAATATAATGAAGACGACAAGGCCTTTGGAACTGCTACACATGGACCTTTTCGGGCCAATAACCTACATTAGCATTGGCGGTAACAAATATGGTCTTGTTGTTGATGATGATTTTTCTCGTTTCACTTGGGTGTTTTTCTTGCATGATAAGGGTGAGACTCACGGTGTACTCAAGAGGATCTTAAGGAGAGCTCAAAATGAGTTCACCTTCAGAATCAAAGCTATAAGAAGCTACAACGGCACCGAGTTCAAGAACACACAAGTGGAAGAGTTCTTGAATGAGGAGGGCATTAAGCATGAATTTTTAGCTCCCTACTCCCCTCAACAAAATGGGGTGGCTGAATGGAAGAATAGAACACTCATTGATATGTCAAGGACGATGCTTGATGAGTATAAGAATTCAGACCGGTTTTGGGCAGAAGCAGTTAACACCGCTTGCCACACTGTTAACCGGTTGTACCTCCACCGCCTCCTCAAGAAGACCCCTTACGAGCTTCTAGTTGGTAAGAACCTAATGTCTCTTACTTTCGTGTATTTGGGAGCAAATGTTATATTCTCAACAAGAAGCCTAGGACATTGAAGTTCGCTTCAAAGTTCGATGAAGGTTTCTTGTTTGGTTATGATTTGAACACCCATGCCTACCGTGTCTTCAACAAATCCTCCGGGATTGTTGAAATAGCACGCGACGTGGTGTTTGATGAAACTAATGGCTCCCAAGTGGAGCAAGTGGATCAAAGTATGTTAGATCAAGAAGACTCTCCACAAGAAGCTCTTAGGAGGATGGCACTTGGAGATGTTCGTCCACAAGAACAACCTCAAAACCCAAGTGATCAACCACAAAATGATGCAAGTCATCCCCCACGTGAACAAGTTGAAGATGGACAAGTTGTACCTCAACATGATCAAGAAGACGAAGATCAAGGGGGAGGTATAGATCAGGGGGGAGACCAAGAAGAAGAAGAGGGTGGTGATGACTCAAGAGTTCAACCTCCACATCCTCGTGTGCATCAAAGTGTTCAACGGGATCACCCCGTTGACAACATCCTAGGAGACATTACAAAAGGGGTAACCACTCGTTCTCGTGTTGCAAACTTTTGTGAACATTACTCCTTTGTCTATTCTTTAGAGCCTCATAAGGTTGAAGACGCATTGAGAGACCCGGATTGGGGTGGTGGCCATTCAAGAGGAGCTCAACAACTTTGAGAGGAACAAAGTGTGGGAGCTTGTCAAGCGTCCACAAGCAAATGTTGTGGGCACCAAGTGGGTGTTCCGCAACAAGCAAGATGAGCATGGCGTGGTGACAAGGAACAAGGCACGACTTGTGGCCAAGGGGTACTCACAAGTCGAAGGTTTGGATTTTGATGAAACCTGTAGCTAGGCTAGAGTCAATTTGTATATTACTTGCCTTTGCTACTGACCATGATTTTAAGCTCTACCAAATGGACGTCAAGAGTGCGTTCCTAAATGGCCCAGTCAAGGAGGAAGTCTATGTGGAGCAACTGCCGGATTTTGAAGACCAAGACTTCCCAAACCATGTCTTCAAATTGCGTAAGGCTCTCTATGGCCTCAAGCAAGCTCCTAGAGCTTGGTATGAGTGACTTAGAGACTTTTTGATCCAAAATGGTTTTAAGATAGGAAAAGCTGATTATACTCTCTTTACAAAGCATTTTAATGACGGTCTCTTTGTGTGCCAAATATATGTCGATGACATAATATTCGGTTCTACTAACAAAGTGTTTTGTGATGGGTTTTCTAAGATAATGAAGGAGAGATTTGAGATGTCAATGATGGGGAGTTGAAGTTCTTTTTTGGTTTCCAAGTCAAACAACCCAAAGAAGGCACGTTCGTAAGTCAAACAAAGTACACTCAAGACATATTGAAGAAGTTTGACATGGACAAGGCCAAACCCATCAAGAATCCAATGGCAACTAATGGACATCTAGACCTCAACGAAGATGGTCCAAGTGTGGACCAAAAGGTATATCGTTCTATGATTGGTTCTTTGTTATATCTTTGTGCATCTAGACTGGATATTATGCTTAGTGTGTGCATGTGTGCACGTTTTCAAGCTGCACCTAAGGTGTGTCATTTGACCGCCATTAAGAGAATTCTTACATATTTAGTTCACACACCTAACCTAGGACTTTGGTACCCCAAAGGATCCAAGTTTAACCTTATTGGCTATTCCGATGCAGATTATGTGTGGTGCAAAGTTGATAGAAAGAGCACATCAGGGACATGTCAATTCTTGGGTAAATCCTTAGTGTCTTGGTCCTCCAAGAAACAAAACTCCATTGCTCTTTCCACAGCCGAAGCGGAGTATGTAGCAGCCGGAAGTTGTTGTGTGCAACTTATTTGGATGCGACAAACTCTAAGAGATTATGGTATAAACTTGCGCCATGTTCCACTCCTATGTGACAATGAGAGTGCCATCAAAATAGCCCATAATCCAGTTGAGCATTCGAGGACAAAGCACATCGATATTAGGCATCACTTCTTGAGAGATCATTCCTTGAAGGGGGATATAGTGATTTCCCATGTAAGAACTGAGAACCAACTAGCCGATATATTTACCAAGCCCTTAGATGAGAAGCGTTTTTGTGATCTTAGGAGTGAGCTCAATATCTTAGATTCTTGAAATGTGGCTTGAAATATGCACATATGAATGTTTACTTTGCACCTTATTCAAAAGAACGCATGTGTTTGAAAAATTCATATCTATCTTGATTTTCTCTAAATTATTTGAAAAACTATTAACTTTGTGAATTATGGTCATATTTTGATTGTTGATTTCTTGTTGACCATGTTCATAAAGTTTCCTTGTGTAAATATGTCCAAAAGGATCCATTTAAGTGGCTAAATCTCTATATATATATATATATATATATATATATATATATATATATATGTTTCAGCCTTTCTGCACTGGACTAGTCCGCCCGGAGGCCGGACAAGTCCGGACGCAGACTGGTCCGGGTCTAGTCCGTCGACCGGACTAGTCTGGCCCTATATCGGACTAGTCCGGCGCTTGGGGACATAAAACCCCAGGAGGCGGCCCGACCCCTCCTCTCCCTCACTTGCCTCTCTCACCCTCACGCACGAAAACCGCCCCCCTAGGCGATTTTCGATTTCCTCCACCGAAAATCTATTCCAATCCGTACATTGGACCCTTTGGAGGTGTGGGAGACTTTCCCCTCGCATTCTCAACGCGATCCATCACCGATCCCCTCGATTCTTCGAGATTTGAAGAGGTATTCTCAACTTTTTGAAACTCTTTCCCATTCTTGATTCGTAGAGTTATTGATAGATGCCTCTTTACAAAAGTTGTTTCTAGTACCCTTGTGATCATAGCCTAGGAGTATTGCGACTTGTTCCAAAGATTTTTCAAAAAATCGTAAGGGTTAGGGTTCTTTCTGCGTAACCCGGACTAGTCCGGTCCTAGGCGGACAAGTCTGCCCTGCGGACTAGTCTGTCCCCTGGGCAGAGAAGTCCGGTTTACACAGGACAAACCCTAATTTTGACCTTTTCTCGTGATCTCCCTCGCAATATTCCACTTCCTTGACCTCATAACTTCTGTCCTTACTGTGTTTGTAGCGACCATGTCGGGATCCAAGCATAGCTCCCTTCGCTCAAACTCCCAGGAGCTCTACGATGAAGAGGCAGCTATGCAGCGTGCCATTGAGGCAAGCCGCAAGGAGCTCAGAAAGAAGAAGACAGAGGAGCGAGAAGCACATAATTCCCAGGCCACCGTAGCACAATCCCTCAAGCGGAAGAAGCTAGTGACAGTTGGAGAGAAGGAAAGGGCCAACGAGCAAGCCCACGAAGAGGTTGCTGAACGCCGGATCAAGAGAGATCCAAAGAAGGGCAAGGCCCCGGCCTCTGCAGAGCCCAAGAAGAAGAAGCCTTCTGTGAAGTCTCCGACTAAGAAGGCCAAGGGCGTAGTCATCAAGGAGAACGGGAAGCCAAACCCATTGCCCCCTAAAGATGCATTCTCCAGCTCACAACCCGAATAGGCAGCCTAACCTGGCAGCTAATATCTTTAAGGGGAAAGGAGCTAAGAAGGCCCGAAGGCTAAGGACTAAAAGAGTGTATGACTATGAGAAGCACACCGCTGATCCACGGTTTTGGTGTTATTTTCATTGCGATTATTATCGCTCAGTCTACCAAGCCATGAAGACTCTTGTGATCCAAGCTCAATGGGTCGATTGGGAATACATGGCCAAGAAGAAGAATGCGGCCTTTGATGAAGTGATTGAAGTTGCTGAGTGCCATGGCATCAAAGACATTCTAGGTTTCAAGTATGACTGGAACGTGGAGGTGATTGTGCAGTTTTAGACAACTGTCTACTTTCACCCTCATGGCAATAGAGCCATCACATGGATGATGCATGGTGAGCGGTATTCCGCCACATTCGAAGAGTTTGCTAAGGCTCTACGACTTGAGCACCACCTGGACCATGAGATCATCATCTCGAATCTAAAGGCGGTGGACCAGGATGAGTTGGCCTACATGTATCCTACTCATGTCCCCTATGAGGTCGGGCTTGCAAGGAACATCAAGCCCTTCTACAGCATCCTGAACAGAATCCTGAGGCGGACCGTGGCTCCTAAAGAGGGTGATGTCGGGATCATACAGGGCAATCTGAGGCACCTTCTGCTGTTGATTGATGGAGATGAGATGTTCAATCTTGTGGACTACATCTTCGATGAAATCTTCAACATCTCTCACACTCCAAACCGTGCATGTGGGTATGCACCCTACATCATGTGCTTCATCGAGAAGGTGTTAGGGCTTGTGTTTGCCAAAGATACAACTCATCAGCCCCTCCGTCCTCAGATGCCTCCGTCCATCCCGGAGCTTGCTCACCGGAAGAATGCCGAGCCTCCTTCCCATACGGGGATGCCAGCACCTCGCCCCGTGGCACCTCCATCTCCGCCTCCGCCTCAGTCGATGAGCGTGTTCTTCAAGTGCTTCAAGGCCATCTTCACCTCCTGCCGGAAGCAAGAAGTCCGCAATCAGCGGGCGCACAAGCGCCAAGATAAGTACCTCAAGGCGGTGTGCGACAAGCTTGAGGTCCCTATGTCTCCTCCGGAGGACAGCGATGGTGAGATCACTCCGTTCCCAGACTTCACCGCCGACGAGCTTGCCCAGTTCCATGAGGACGGGAGCTCTTCCCGGGCGGCTCCCTCGGCACGGGTCTCCGACGACGACGATGAGGACTATGTGGATCCGGCAGCCTCGGGGAGGGATGAGGCGTCCAATAGCGAGGAGGATGATGACTAGACTCTGGGCCTCTTAGTCTCCCTCTTCTTTTCCTTTTTGGTGTCTTGATGCCAAAGGGGGAGAGTTAGAGGGGGGTAGTAGTACTTGTCTAGTTATTTTGGATCCTTGGACATGTTGCACTCTATATTTGGATGTTTAAATTTGTGCAAGACTATGTTTGACTATTTAACATTAATGTGATGCTTTCATTGTCTATCTTTTGATCACATTCATAATTATTATGTCTTGTCACAAATGTTGAGCACAACACGTAGGCACCCCACCATAACGTGTGTGTGGGTATGAAGGACTTCCTCAATCTTCTTTACATGATGCATTCATTGAGGGGGGTCACTCATACACCCGCACGTTATGAAAACCAAATTTTATACTCTTATATGTTGAAGACTTGATTTGTTGTCATCAATCACCAAAAAGGAGGAGATTGAAAGTGCATCTAGGATCCCCGTGGGTTTTGGATGATTGATGACGACAATTAAGTAACTAATGAGCTCAGTGATCTTAAGAACAGGTGTGGACTCAAGTGGAATCACAAACTTTCAAAAAGGAAAAGTATGGAAACGGCGGTGTCGACTCGAAAAGTAGAAATTAGGGTTTCTAGCGTGCCGAGTTTAGACTAGCCGTATATGTATGAGGGTGTGTGCGTAAAGTGCATTTAGATCCAGTTGGGAGCTCAAAGCAGTTTAGAGATCAAAACCCATTAAGAGAAGAGTGCTAGAATAGTCTGGTAGGAGAAGCCGGACTAGTCCGTGTTGGTGGTCGGACTAGTCCGCTCCTGGCCGGCCTAGTCCGTTTTCAGGCTGACCAGGAGGTTCTGACTGACTTCGGACTAGTCCGTAGTGGGACGGACTAGTCCGGGGTAGTCACAGAGTGGGTTTTTGGGACTAAGTCCCAATACCCCGGACTTGTCCGTTTTAGTCCGGACCAAGAGGTCCTCACTGCGATCGGACTAGTCCGCTGTGGGTGCGGACTAGTCCGGGTTTGTGAGAGCTGGGTGCTTCAGCGACTAAGTCTGGAAGGTCGGACTAGTCCGCCCTGGTGGCCGGACTAGTCTGTGGTCTCCAGACTAGTCTGTTTTCACACGGGACAAAAGGCTCTTTGTGAGATCGGACTAGTATGGTTTGGACCGGACTAGTCCGTTATGAAGTGACCGTTTGAATTCGATTTTGGCAGGTAGTGTGATGATTGTCGCGCAGTGTGGCAGTTGTCAGGGACGTCAGTGGTACCAAAGGTCGGAATAGTCCGGGCCATAGGCCGGACAGTCCTCCCATCTGCTGAGGTTAGCAGTATTGGCTTGGGTCCTCTATAAATAGAGGACCCCCAGGTTCATTTGAACAACTTTAAAAACCCTAGCGCCGCCACAGCAAACTTTGAGCCTTCAAAAGCCTCCTTCTTGCCTACTTTCCCTCAATAACTAATTCTTGTGTGGATTAGTGTTTGGTGAGGTGAAGAAGAGGAAGAACACTGCTCTTTGGCTCTCGGTTTGATCTCTTGCACTCGTTGAATCTTTGTGATCTATGGCTTGAGTTGTTCTTTGTGATTTGTGATCATATTTGTGGTGGGAGTCTCAGATTGTGAGAAGCCCCAACGAATCTTGTATTCACCCTTGTGATAGTGGAGAACCGGTTTGGCCCTTGTGGCAAACTCGGTGAGGGAAGGGTTGTTGAACACGATCCTCCGTGAACTCCTCAACGGGGACGTAGATTCCTGTGTGGGATCGAACCTCAGGATAAAATCCTTGTCCCTTGTGTACTTCGCTTTCATTTATCACACATTGCTTCTAGGGTTAGCTTTACCGTTTTTCGTTCATCATTTTCATTTCACTATGATCCTTAGCTTCATACTTGCTATATAACTTTTTAAGGTTCACTGAATCATCCTAACACTTTTCGCATCACAAAAATCCAACTAAAACTTGTTAGAAACTCTTTTAGGTTTTCCCTGCAGGTGGGCCGGACTAGTCCGCCCCCTAAGTACTGATTTCGTTTTATTAAGTCATTTTAGGTCGATTAGCCTATTCACCCCCCCCCCCCCCCTCTAGGCAACTTTCACTCAACTACAGGCAAATCCATCAAGAGCTCTCGCAGCCATTCTGCCTCTGCGGTTGTTGTATATAAAGCAGTGAGTTCTGCTTCCATGGTTGACCTTGTCAAAATAGTCTGTTTACAAGACCTTCATGATATAGTGCCACTATATAGAGTGAACACATATCCACTCGTGGCATAGAGTTCATCAACATCAGAGATCTAGTTCAAATCACTATAACCCTCAGTCACGGCCGAATGCCCAGTATAGTGAATTCTATAACTCATTGTACCTCTCAAGTAGCGCATAACCCTTTCAAGTGCATGCCAATGATCTATACTCAGGTTTGACATGAACATGCACAGTTTGCTCACAACAAACGAGATATCAGGATGAGTTGTGCTTGCTAAGTACATGAGTGAATCGATTATCTGAGAATATCTAAGTTGATCTCTTGACTCTTTCTTGTTCTTTCTGAGTATCACGATGGGATCAGAAGGCATTGGAGAAATCTTTCTATCCATTAAGCCGAACCGGCTCAATATTTTCTCAACATAGTGGGAATGACTTAAAGTAATCTCACTCTCATCCTTATTCAGCTTAATGTTCAAAATAACATTAGTTTCTCCCAAATCTTTCATATTAAAACACTTTGACAGAAAAGACTTGACCTCAGAAATTATATCAATGCTCGTACCAAAATGAGTATATCATACACATACAAGCATAATATAACGCTATCGCCCCCACCATGGCGATAGTACAAACACCGATCAACCTCAATAATGACAAAGCCTGCGGACATCAAAGTACTGTCAAACTTCTCATGCCATTGCTTAGGTGCTTGTTTCAGGCCATACAAGGATTTCAACAATTTGCACACCTTTATCTCTTCACCTTTTACTACGAACCCATCAGGTTGTTCCATAGAAATCTCCTCTTCCAACTCTCTATTAAGGAAAGCTGTTTTCACATCCATTTGATGGATGATTAGACCATAAGAGGCATCCAAGGAAAGTAGTACACGAATTGTCGCCATTCTGGCGATAGATGAATAGGTGTCAAAATAGTCCTTCACCTTCCTTTTGAGTATAGCCCTTTGCAACTAGCCCCGCCTTGTACTTTTTAATAGTACTGTCAGGCCTGAGCTTCTTCTTGAACATCCACTTGCAGCCTACTGGTTTGCACCCGTACGGTCGTTCAGTTAACTCTCAGGTTCCATTGTAAAGAATTAAATCCATCTTACTATGAATTGCTTCTTTCCAGTCTTCTGCATCAAGTGATGCATATGCCTCTGCTATGGATCTAGGAGTATCGTCCACAAGGTACACAATAAAATCATCACCGAAGGATTTTGCAATCCGTGATCTCTTACTCGATTGAGTTATTTCATTGTGTTCCTCCTCTGGGACACTCTCAAACGGTGTATCAAGAAACTCGCTAGTTGTTGTGGATTCAAGACAATTTCAGAAGATATCCTAGAAGTGCTATGCAAATCTTTCATAGGAAAAAATATTATCAAAAAATGTTGCATCATGAGATTCCATAATAGAATCAACATGCATATCAAGTACCTCAGATTTAACTACTAAAAATCTATATGCGATGCTCCGATGAGCATAGCCTAAAAAGACACAATCCACTGTCTTTGGTCCCAGCTTGTGTTTCTTGGTAATTGGTACATTGACCTTTGACAAACATCCCCATGTACGCAACTATGAAAGTGATGGTTTTCTCCCAACCCACTCCTCATAAGGGGTTTTCTCTTTATTCTTGTTTGGAATACGATTTAGGAAATGACATGAAGTCAATAGAGTATTTCCCATCATGCCTTAGATAAACCGGATGTGTCTAACATATTATTCACCAAGTCACATAATGTGCAATTTTTCCTCTCGGCTATCCCGTTTGATTGGGGTGAATAGGGAGGTGTCCTCTCATGTATAATATCATGTTCCGCACATAAATCATCAAATATTTTGGGAAAATACTTACCACCACGATCTGACCTAGATGGTTTATCTTTCTCTCTAATTGAGTTTGTACTTTAGATTTATAGATTTTAAAGTAGTCTAAAGCTTCATCTTTAGTTTGCAACAAGTAAACATAGCATAATATAGTAGAATCATCTATTAATATCATAAAGTATTTCTTTCCACCTTTTGTCAACACACCATTCATCTCGCATAGATCAGAATGTATGAGTTCTAATGGTGTCAAGTTTCTCTTCTCGGCTGCATTGTGAGGCTTTTGAGGTTGCTTTGATTACACACAACTATGGCACTTAGAACCTTTGATAACGGTGAATTGCAGAATTAATTTGAGACTAGATAGCCGATTCAGTAAACCAAAATTAACGTGACATAAACGAGAATGCCAAACACTTGCATCATCATTAATATTGCCACAAATACGGTTCACTGACTTATTATTAAACTCCGAAAGAGAGAAGCGGAACAAGCCTCCGCATTCATAACTTTTACTAATAAATTGTCCATGCTTGGACACAACTATTTTATTGGACCCTAAAACTACTTTAAACTCATCTATGCATAGAAGGGTACCGCTAACTAGATTCTTGTTCATAGTAGGGACATGCTGCACGTTCTTCAGATGGACAATCTTTCCCGAAGTGAACATCAGATCGACCGTGCCAACACCATAAACAGAAGCTTGTGACCCATTCCCCATTAGGACGGCGGAATCCGAGATGAACTGGTGAGAAGTAAAAATGAACATGTCAGAACATACATGAACATTAGCACCCGTATAAAACCACCAAGATGGTGTTTGAAAAATAGAAAGAACAGTAAAAGAATTACCGTATTCATGTGCATTGTTAGACATCACGATGTTGACATTCTTTTTCCCTCTGCGATCTGCCTTGTCAGGACAGTTTTTAGAAATATATCCCTGCTCCCCACAGGTGTAACAGTAGCCATCATTGACTTTGTTTGACTTCTTCTTGAAAGAAGTAGTTTTGTTTCGCTTGAATTAAGACTTGTTGTTCCCTTTGCTCTTGACATTGAGTTTCTGCACCATATTAGCATTGGCGCTAGATTGACCCTTACCTCCTTTCTCAGTAGCGTCCTTAGCTCGAACCTTCTCCTCAACATCAAGAGATGCTATCAGGTTTTCAACTGATATTTTCTGTCTCTTGTGTTTGAGAGTTGTGGCGAAGTTCCTCCACGAAGGAGGTAACTTTGCAATAATGCACCCAGCCACAAACTTGTCGGGTAAAGGACACTTAAGAAGATTGAGCTCTCTCGCAAGGCACTGTATTTCATGGGCTTGTTCAACTACGGGACGGTTGTTAACCATCTTGTAGTCATAGAAATTCTCCATGATATACAATTCATCGCCTTCATCGGTTGCATCATACTTAGCTTTAAATTCATCCCAGATCTCCTTCCCATCTGTGACTGTTAGATAGACATTACAGAGTTTATTGTCAAGAACGCTTAAGATGCATCCTCTCAGAGCAGAATTGGCTTCCTCAAACTCCGTCTGTTCTTCAACAGACAAAGGACCTTGAGGTTTGCCCTCGGTTACCCAGAAGATCTTAAGTGACTAGAACCAGAGTGTGACCTTAACATGCCACCTCTTGAAGTGCACGCCAGAGAATTTCTCTGGCCTCAGTGCATCGGCTAAAGTCATCATGTTCAACTCAGAAAATTGCCTCATAAGGTTTTTGGATTGTTAGAAAATAGGAGGCAATTTACTAAACAATTCCAGAAAAGCACGCAAAAACAGCAGTGATCAATACCGGTAGATAGACGGGACGAGAAATATCGCATACCGATTTGAAACCGGAGAAACTGTTGTAGATGTAGTAGCGAACAGTCGCTGCAGATGCTGGTGACGATGTTGAGCCGCATCGCCCGATCTCTTCGGTAGATGACCCGTGATGAAGAACGCGAGCAGTCACGCGAAGCGCTTCGCAAAAACCTTATTCGCCCTCTCCCGGTGCAAGATCGCAAGGGCGAGTGGTTTCGTAGACCTGCTCTCCTGATCGTCGGTGCACTCCGGCGCTCGGGGTGGAGTAGACTAAAAGGCGGCGCAACAAACGTGGACGTTTGAATGATCTGATCGTGGGATGATCTGCCCTACCGCGCTTGAGTCTCGAATTCACACAAACACATGTGTGCGCGTGTGCGGAGCGGGGCATTGTGTGGCGAGGTGAGCGAGGAGGAGGAGGAGCGCGCGTGGGCCACCTTCTCTTCTCGTCTCCTCTCTCACTCAAGGAGTGGAAGAACAACCTCCCTTATATGTAGGGGTTGCTCCCCTTTCACTTCTCATGTAGGACTAAACATTTAGCACCACCCTCTCTTGCTTTAATGGGCCTTTGAGATTTATTGGAAATTATTTTTTAATATTTATTGGGTCTAGCCCATTAATTCCAACAGTTGGGTGAGGAGCATTAATTGCTAATTACGTTAATTAGTTTTTAATCTTGTTTAATTTGTAAAGATTATGATAGTTGGAAAATAGGCAAATAAAATAGTTTTGTGATTGATAAACCATATAATAGTCAAATAAAAATGATTAATGAGATAATTATAGTGATTAATTATTAACGATAGTAATTAGTTGTTAATTATCCGTTGCCTGATTTTTTTCCTAAATTTCAGACATCTGAAATTTAGACACACCCTTATAAATAATCTTGCAACTCCAGTTCACCTTTTTTTTCTCCAACAATATATAAATGATTTTTGTAAAACTTAGAACATTAGAAAATAATTGACAATATTATAGGATAAGATAAACTTGACTGTATGTTGCAAGAGATTCCTTATTTCTTTTAGTTTATTTTCACATGCACGCATCAATATTTGTATCAAACTCAAGTAAAATGCAATATAAATGAGTTCCATAAATTCTGCAACAAACATGATGCTTCGATGATGTAAAATAATAGATTTAACTTATTTTGAAAGGATGAAAATAATAAAGTCAATAAGGAGAAAGCGGGGTAACAGACTACAATTTGATTTTTATTTTTACAATATCATAAATTAAGTTTTTCAAATTTGAAAAAAAATTGACAAGCTTGCACAAAATAAACTAGGTTGATCTCATATTTCCATCGGTGAACACAAGTGGATTCTATGGTAATAGGGATGCAGGCAGGCATTTGAAGGATATTTATTCAATTGAAAATTGTGTTTAGGTTGATCTGAGTTTCTACCATATTTCCATCGGTGAACAAAGTGGAATACTATGGTAATAGGGATGCAGGCAGGCATTTCGAGGATATTTATTCAATTGAAAATTGTGTTTAGGTTAACGAAATTATCATTGTCTTTAGGTTAACGAAATTAGCATCCTGGTTAGGTTAATGAAATTATCTAAATAATGTTTGTAACCAAATAACAAATCATATTATCCTTTTTCTCTACTAGCGTCACCATTCCGGATCAGTCTAAAAAAATTGCAAAAAGCCACATGATGATGCAAACAAGACAAGACAAAGCACAAAACAACTGCAGGAACAGCAAAATATAAGTCTCACTGTGAAAGAGCCAAGTCTACATTCTTTTTGGAACACCAAAATTGCATATCCTTCATTATCCAACATCAACTTCCTAACGCAGAATGATATTCTCGACATAGAAGCCATTCTCACAGGATACAAGGGCCTAGTTCATCCTCTTGATGAGATCGTTGATGTAGTTCTCACGGTTGCCAGCATCACCTCCCTCAACATAGTGATTCCTCTTCTTCTTCAAGCCACGGAGAGGCGCCTTCAGCTTGAATGGCCAAAGGAAGTTGTTGGCCTCCTTGAAGTGTGGGCCAACAGTCATGATCTCATGAACAAGATCCTCGATACAGATGATGTTGTGCTTACCAAGGCCCTATAAAGTGCAAGGAAATAAATAAATTTTCTAAACCAATTATTATACATGTACAAATCAGGATAACCGTTATAGACGACAAACCTGCTCAATGACACCGTTGTTGCTGAGGGGAATTCTCTGCTTGTTCAACTTGCCATAACCCCTCTTGTAGATCAATTCCCTTACACTCTTGAGATTAGGGTACCTAAAAGATAGAAAAGCTGTAATATCAGGGTGTGGGAATTCAATACGGAATTGATACAGTACTTGAATAAATACCAAGTACAAATAAAATTGGCTCAACTAGCTTCAGTGACGTGTTACTATGAGTAATCAATCCAGACTCCAGAAGGGTTTGGACAGTGTAATAGAAGAACAGTGTCACTGCTAAACAAAATAATCCTACATATGTTCCAATCTTAATCTAGAACCACAAAAAAAACTAGTAACAATAAACACAATTTACTTCTAGTTTGTGACAAACTGTGTAAGATTTACTTCTACTTTCTCATGTACTGTGTGTGTAACATCATCTAATCAAAGTAGGCATTATTTGATACACTAAATATGTAAACTGAATTTGCACTAAACAAACTGAACTTACCCATAGGCAACATATGGCTCAACCCTGCGGAGCATGTTAATAGTAGCCTTGTTAACCTTGAGAAAGACACCGTTGAAGATCTGCCTCAAACGCAGGAGCTGCAAGATCTTCCGGGTTTTGGGATGCATGGCATTGATACTACACAACAAATTTGACAATGATTAACCCTAAGCAAGACAGGGGAATCAACAAAGTGCTGTGTGATACAAAACCCTACCCACGGATGCGGATCACAAACAGAAGCTTGGCCTCAGGCTCTACATAGAACCCACCCTTCATCCGAGCCTCACGCTTAAGCTGCACAAGCTCCTTGTCCTGCACAATGCAGAAAGTCAGCAACAGATTCTTAAACTTCCAACAATTAATGACCAATATCACGATCTATAATGTACAAACAAGTCAAGAATCAGCATCCAAATAAAACACATGATATTTCTCATTAAGAAGGTATAACATTCACCAGAAACATTCAGAACCTACATCTCGATCAAACCAAACCCTAGAATCTGTATTGCACAATCTAGGCTAAGGACACAGCACGAAGCTACGACAAGAGACTAGCAAATGGATCATTTGGAAACTATAAAGAAGCAACAATATATCTGTGATTTGGACAAGAACGAATCCCTATGCCATCCACAGGTCAAGAATGAGATTTGCAGCGCTTAATATCTATAGGAGCTAGGTTTTGCTCACAACATCCTCTGAAACCAGATCTACAAAGATGGTTGGCGTTACAAGTCACCGCAAACTACAGTGTAGCGGACAATAGTAATCCCATTTTCGACCGAGACAACGAGCACAAATAATGCCAGCGAAACCAGATCGCTAGCAGCAGAACGCGCCATGGCAGAAAGGTACAGGGATGCGGCTTACCTTGGCGTCGTACTCCTCGGCGTACTGCTTGGCGCGGGCGAAGATGAGCTTGCGGCTCTCGCGCGCCTTCTTCCCGTCGGCTAGAGCCTTCTCCTTCGCCTCCGCATCCCACTGCTCGCTCCGCTTCCGCTTCTTCAGGAACGATTCGGGGACCACCTTCGCCTTCGCCTCCGCCGCTGCCATCTGAAACGCACAGACCGAAACAAGCACCACCAGCTCAGATCCGGGCCTCAGAACACGCGGCAAGACAAGCACAATGCGCGCTAGCGCTTTGGGAGAGGGCGGCGCTTACCTCGAACACCTGCGTTCGCCTGAGAGAGGAGAGGAGGCCGAAGGTGGGAGAGAGGGGAGAGTGGCGGCGGTAATTGATGGAGACTACTTATGGGGGAGCGAAGGGTTTTGGTTTTGCTCCGCTCGTTAGGGTTAGGGTTCCAGCGCTTTTGTGGGAGGATCGACGGCTGTGATGGATGGAATCTAGCATCTGACGGACAGGGACGCGAGGGAGGAAATGAAAATGAGAGGCCGAGTTACAAGTTTGGCCCTAATTATGGGCTGCGGAGTGCATACTGGTCCTGTAACGGGCCTCGAGGCGGGCTTTGGTTTGCTTAAGCGTAATCGTAGTCTAACCGGTGCCGTGCATGCTTCAGCCTGGGCCTGCACGTAAGATTCCAGTGATTCAGTTTTTGGTCTCGCCATGAGTCTCAGGCTTCCGAGGTAGGAAGCTAATTTCATTTGCCAAACCAGCTAGGAAATGAATCAGGTGTTTGGAATCAATCAGGAATCCACAATAACACGCTTCAATTCAATATGTTTCAATAGCCATCACAGTGCCCCAGGCAATCGCATTGCAGATTGAACCACGATTCAAGGCAATTTTTGCATGGAACTTATTGCTAGCAAGAAACAGAAAAGTATTCGTCATCCTACCCAACAATCGAATCGAGAAAAGTTGTATGTACAATCTTACTTTAAGGCCTCTTTTGTTTTATTTTGTTAGGTTTAATTTTCATGTGAATGATTAAGTTTAATTATCGGCCCATCAAGCATATTATAACCTCTCATCCTTTATCCGAATTTCAAGCCAACTATGTTATTACAATAAAGACGGAGTTTAAAGCCTTCTTCGTTTTGTGGAATTTTTTATATTCCTATATTTTCAATATGAAATTGAGTTGAATCCTATAAAATTCATATATGATATCTGCGGAATTCTTACCAAAGAAGCCCTAAGAAAATTTGACTTATATGCTGGCTCAGGGATATGTCCCCTTGCATCCCTAACCTTAGTACATGGTACATTTTACAAAATGTTGCGTGCGTGCGCATACAATCGTCTATCATCAGGGCAGCTAAGAGAGCAACTAGAGTCACCATTTCGAGCCTCTTCTCTTTTACTTTTGAGTTTCTTTAAAAAAATTCGTTTTTGTAATTGAGAGAAAGAATGAACCGATATCCACCTATTTTTCTAAAAAAAATATATGAAGAAACAGGTCAGAAATTGACAGGTTTGTTGTTGTCCCTGTTCTATGTCCTGGCACAGGTACAAGCAAGTGATGCAACGACAGTTCCGGTCTCATATTTGATAGATTCGTGAAAAGAGTTTATTTGTCGCAGAATCTAAAACCTTCCCATTATGTAATGTGTGCAGCAATGTACAGGTACAGCAACAAAATATATCCAGGGTGACGTACGTTCGTTTAACAAATAACTTAAACAAAAATAATATGACAAAATGTAAAGAGTGTATAGATCTGACACTAGATTTATAATTTTTCCTTTCCCTATCTCTCTCCCATAAGGGCTCGTTTGGCAAATTAGAAGTCTTATCCACGTGGGAGCTCTCCCCGTCGTGGATCAGGTTGATCCACTCCTAAACACCCAATCCACGTTGGATTCTTTTTACCGGTCAAGCTTATTTCATCAAATCATTTGGGAACGACGAAGTTGGTCACCGAGCGCGGAGAACAGAGGAGCCTAGGAGAACAAGCGCGGCCACCACATCGCCCGCAGCTAACGCCAGCGCCTCACGGTGCTCTCTCTCGTCGAGCGCTTTTGTAAGAGCCGTTGTCCAACCTCGTCGGAGATGGTGATGCCCGCCCAGTCGGCTGCTTCTACGGGGCGTCACGTGCGAGGAGCCATCGGGGGAGCTAGTGGCCATCGTGGGGCCAAGCAGTGCAAGGAAGACGAAGCTTCTGTCGGTGTAGGTCGCGTCGGCGGAGCCGACCCAGATGGCGGCTGGAGAGGTGCTGGTGAATAGTTGTGCCATGGCCGCCGCCAGGTTCCACCGCGTGTACGGTACGTCACTGGTTGGTAGCGCGCGGCTGCAGCTCCGCGAGGCCAGGTGCGGCACGCCGGAGGCGTGGGCACAAGAGCTAATGGTGGTGGTCAGGCTGCACCACGTCGTGGAGTCCAGGAATCACCAGCATGTCAGGCGGTGAGCAGCGGAGAGTGTTCATCTTGCAGGACGAAGCCATATCCTTCACACCTCGTCGGCAATTGGAAGACATCCGAGGCAAAGGCCTCCAAGGAGGCGGAAGCGGGCTCGGCGGCGCCCGTGGTTATCGAGCCCGCGTGACGCCGCAGACGAGTTTTCTCTCGCCGACCGGGGCTGGCGAGTATTTTCTCCCCGTTGGATTGACGAGTTTTGTTTCAATCCACGCTGCTGCCAAATGTTGTTTTTTTACCGACGACGAGGATGTCAACCCGACGAGGATTTCGTTCCTCGGCAGATGGGATTGGGCGTGGATCCACGCAGATCCACGCCGACCCACGGCTTCCCAAACGAAGCCTGAAGTGGATATAAAACTAGATATACAAATTTTATTTAAAGAATTCCCCATGAAGTCATTTTCAGTGCACGGGCTGCAAGGGGGCCGGGGTTTGGCGCACTGCGGACTTCAACCCTATTTTTAGATATACTCCCTCCGTCTTTAAAAGTTTGTCGCTTTCTAGTTTATTTTTAACAATAAAGCGACAAACTTTTAGGAATGGATGGAGTACGTCTGAACAGTGAACAATGCAACCATCTTTGTAGTCTTTGTTTTACTTGTGACTGTCAATTATTCAAAAAAATAATATATGAATTTAGTAATAACTAGCAAGTTAATTACGAATCTACTGGTAACTACTACTAATTACCAATTCTGGAAACATCTGGAAATAGCAGCCAAACCTACATTGAAACAGCATTTAGCTGACCACACGAACTCAGTTCCATTTTCCAAGTACCACGAACTAACGCACGAACAACTCCGATCCTACGAAACTAGTAGCTACTATTAGTTGGTGCGCCAGGCCTGATGGAATCTGGATACATGCAAGGGAGGGCGATTGATGAAGCACGTCTGGGATCAGAAGCAGGTCGGCTTGGATTGCTGGCTAGCTAGGCCGCGCCGTCGGCGTAGAGCGCGACGAGGCTGCGCCGGCACCGCGCGCAGGAGAACTTGCGCTTGTTCTTGACGCAGAGCGGCAGGCACCCGAGCACCCGGCGCACGCTCTGGACGTCGGTGGCCACCACCGCGCCGCCGCACCGCGGGCACGCCCCCGGCGCCTTCCGCTCCCTCACCGCCGTCTCCTCCTCCAGCCCGCAGCACGCCACCGCCATTGCCCTCGCCATCCTCCTCCTTCTTCACCTCTCTAGCTAGATTCTTGACCCAGATGGGGAAACACGGGATGGAAGACAAGCTACAGAGACCTTGCAACGCTCATGTGCAAAATGGTATGTTTGTGCGTGTCTGTCTCTCTTTATTTCCACTGCTGAACGACGTAATAGCTTTTGTCTGTTTGGTTTAACTCGCGGTTGTCTTGTGTGGCTGACGAACATGCCCAGTTCACACACCACACGAGCACAGAGCACACGGCGCGCGGTTGCCTGTTCTCGTGGCATCCAGGTCAGTCTAAGATATATCCATCCACAAACCAGCGCGGGGTAGGGTAGGTGACGTAGGTCCATGCTTCTGTTACTTGCTACTTTGCGTGTTCCCGGAAGGCCATACGTACGGTGATGAAACGCCTCTAAGGTTATCCGCAATAATATATTCTATAACATACTCTAAAGTCTAATAGAAATCACATCATACTCTATAACTTACTTTATATTTACTTTTACTCTAACAAAATTTCCAGTATGTTTTACAGTATGCTTTCCAATATCACTACAAAAACGGGCAAACAGCCGTCGGTTCAGGAAAAGGCCATCGGGGCCGCCGCATTTACCTAACTAAGGGCGTCGGTTAATAGGACCCGACGGTCATAAAATTATGAACGTCGGCTGGCCGACGCCTTTAATTAAATATGAACGTTGGGGCTTTGGAACCGACGTACAAAACTTTATAGTCGTCGGCTGTGGTATGCAAACCGACAACTATAATAATATCGTCGGTTCTCCCGGGGAAACCGACGGTGTTATAGTGGGCCCGGTAGCAGGTCGCAATGGGTGCTGCCGCTGACCGTTATGGCCGTCGTTTTCCAAGATGGAACCGACGTCTGTAAATTATAGGTGTCGGGTTTGGCCAACCGACGTCTATAAGTGGGCCCGGCTCGGTAATCCTATCTCCCCCGCGCGCTCGTCACTCAGGCCCGCGCCCGCTCGACACTCTGTCGCCTCTCTGCACGCGCGCTGCCGCCTGCCCGCCCTACGACGTGCGCCGACGCTCGCCTCCGCGGCCCTCGAACGCGAGTCGGTGCCGCCCGCCTCCACGGCCCTCGGCCGCGCGCCGCCACTTGTCGGCCCTCCGACGTGTGCTGCCGCCCGCCCGCCCTCTGACGCCGCCCACCTCCGCGGCCCTCGGCCGCGTGCCGACGCCCTGCATCGCGTGCCCCCGCCTCTGCCATCCGGCGCCCGCCCCTTCGGCGCCGCCCGGCCTCCTACCCCTCCGTCGAACTCTCCCGGTGCACCGCCCGCCGTTAAGGTATAATTAGTTACATTTCAATTTATTAGTCTAATTCTTAATGTATATTTCTATCTATTAGTTACATTTCTAGGTATTAATTAGTTGAATTTCTAATGTATGAATGTTTGTAGCTATTAGTTGCATTTGTCTCTATTAATTAAAATGTATGTTTGAAATGTATTTTAACATACATTTGTAGGTATTAGTTGCAAACCGAAAAGTTGAGTTAAAATGAATTTCTAATGTATGTTTGTTGAAGAGTAACGTATATAAATTAAATTAGCGATTTGGATGATGTCGTTATGTTAACCAGGTTATGTAGAGTGAGTCTCCGTGTTGTCATGCATAAAAGAACGATACATCTTATATATAGTTATATGGTTCGTGTGTATTATCTATTAGATTTTTACATTTTCTGCTTTAAAGGTATAAGCTAAAATGAGTGACGATCGTAAAGCGATGTATGATGGTTGGAGTCTAAGTGGTGCACACACTATGGAATGGGCTCGTATCGCGAATGTTTTCATCAACCAAGCCTTTGCTAGTGGTGCTCATCTTGTGAAGTGTTCGTGTAGCAAGTGTCGGAATCGTCGACATCTATATAAGGATGAAATTGAGTTACACCTTTGCAAGCACGGTTTTATGCCTGACTATCTAGTATGGCACGAGCATGGGGAGATGGTTCATGACAATTAGTCGGACAGAAACGAGGATGATGATCGGATGGATGAGATGTTAGCGAACATTGGTAGAGAGTACGAAGATGGGTCAATGTTGAATGAGGTGAAGGAGTTTTACGACCATCTTGCCGCCTCAGGTGAAAAAGTGCATAAGAGCACCAATGTGAGCGTTCTGCATGCGGTGACACGACTTATGGCCTTGAAGTCCAAGTTCAATTTTGCAAACAATTGCTATAATGATATCTTGAAGCTGATTGGGTGATCTCCTTTCATCTGGGCATAAGATGTCGGAAGACATATACCACTCTAAGCAGATTTTGAGTGATCTGGGCATGAACTATAAGAAGATTGATGCGTGCGATAATAATTGCATGTTGTTTTGGAAGGAACACATGAACGATACCCATTATATGCATTACAATGCATCTATATATGTCAAAGTTCTAAACGATGATGGCGAGTAAACAACTACAAAAGTACCGATTAAACAACTTCGGTACATACCTGTCACAACAAGGTTAAAATGGTTGTTCCTGTCCCAAGAAACAGCGAAACAGATGAGGTAACATTTTGAAGGGATACATGAGAGTGATGACAAAGATATTATGACACATCCTTTTGATAGCGCGACATGGCAAGCTCTAGACCGTTTTGATCTGGAGTTTGCAAGAGATCCCATAAATGTTCGTCTTGGATTGTCAACAAATGGTTTCACTACTTTCAGCACCAGTAGCAATCTATACTCTTGTTGGCCTGTATTTATCATGCCATACAATCTTCCTCTCAACATGTGCATGAAAGAAGGATACTGTCGGTGGTTTTGATCCGGCAGATCTCCCGACACTACTAAAGTGTTAAAGGAGTTTGAGGTTCGGTATGGGCGCGCAGAGATTCCAGAAGGTGAGATGTCGAGTGACACAAGGGACACGAAGATTTACGTGGTTCGGGCCGCCTGAGCGTAATACCCTACTCTACGGGGTGTGTTGGTGTTGTATTGGATGTATGAGCTCAACGTCAGTTGAGAGTGTAAAGTCAGCGTGTCTCCGGAGAGTGTGTCCTATGTATCGTCAGCCTGTCCTTTTATAGTACAAGGGCAGAACGTTACAAGTTATCCTGGCCCGACATGTGGCCTCGGCGTTTACTGATATTGATACACATTCAACACGTTTAATTGCCCTTAATGACCAAGTTATGGGCTTTGATAGCACTGTTACTGGTAATTAAGGTCGTCCGATCGTGTGTCATTAATATAGTATTAATGACACTTGATCGGGTCTTGAAGTCCTTGATTCCCCTTTGAAGATCCGGAGCCGTTGTGGAGTCTTCCAGAGGTTAGAGGCTGAAGATCCAATGGTTGGACACATGGCAGCGCCGGAGCACACTGTGGGGAACAGATAGGTCTGGTGTTACCCGACACGTATCAGTTCTGGAGCTTCCCTTGGTCTGGGGTTAGGTCCGGGGGTGCCATTTTGGTACATAGCCCGGAGCTTCCCCCTTGTGGGCGGTAGCTCCGGTTTGATAGTACACGTGGCGACCTTGGGACTAACCATGTTGGAGAAGCAGGTCTGGTTATGTCTGACATGTGGGCCTCCGAAGGTCTTCAAATCAAGTAGATGACTTTCCCTTGAGATCATTGCAATCCCAAGGAGTATATGGTACCCAGAGTACCGACAGTGGCCCCCTGGGCCCACCTCTGGGGAAGACCCCTTGGGTTAAGTCATTCCACCGGAGGTGGGTCCATCCTTTGACTTTTGAACTGAGTCTTCAAAGGTCTTCGGATGTGCCGTTGGCGATAGTTTGGAGTTAAATCCTCGCCGCGTGGCATATCCCGTGTGCGGCAAATGAGATCTTTGGCGTGCGGATCTCACACAATTGAAGGTCGCCAGTTCCCGATACGAAAATCGTATCGGTTCCGCGCGCCTTGTCAGGTCGCCGCCTTCGGGCTTCCCGCCTCATGATGACAATCGTTCGCCTGTGTAAGAATCTCGACTTGATCGTCGCGGTGGTCCCGGGCCCTCTTGTCATCGGCTGGGTGGAATTTTTGAGTAGTATCTTCGACTTCCTTGCGGTTTCCATCTAAGCGTTGCGAGGGCTTACTTAAGGAGGAAAGCGCGCACCGTCTGGAATTCTTTACGCATCTCATCTGATCTTGCGCTCAAACTCCCAACTTGTGCTCGCTTTTCCTCTCTTGCCTTGCTGTGCTGCGATGGAGTTGGGTCTCCGCGAGAGTCGTTTGAAGACCGAAGGTGACTTGAAGAAGGCTTGGCCCTCATGGGATGGTCCTCGGACTTCTTCAACCGTCTGGTCTGCGTCGGAAGAGAGCTCCCGTTCGAGAAGGAGCACGCCGGCGAGATGGTGTACTTCTCTTCGTACGCCATGGTGGGGTTGATCCCACCTTTTTCCTCCTTTTTCTTGATGCTGCTAGACTTTTATGGTCTGCAGCTATACCACCTTGGCCCCACTCCATTCTTCTTGTGTCTATTTTTGTCCACTTCTGTGAAATGTGGGTGGGCATCCCCCCTGCATTGAACTTTTTCGGACCTTCTTCACCGTCCATACAACCGGTAGGAGTAATGAGTACCTTTGCTTATATTACTTCGTGAAGCGCAAGAAGTGCCCATTAAGTACCTCTGGTCGTTTCCCTCTGGAAAGTGGGATGATTGGAAGAAGGACTGGATAGTCATCCGGGTGGAGGAGCACGAGAAGCTGGAGCTGCCCGAAGGCCTCCCCAACATCGACACTGAAGTCTGGAGTGAAGCTCCGGTGCTGTCGGATGCCTTCAACCCTGCTCTGACCAGGATCCACCAGTGCGTGGAGGGAGGATTAACTCCTCAGGCGGTATTTTGCAACTTCCTGGTCAACATGTGGGCACCACTGAAGAGGAGAGAAAAACTCGCTTGGGCCCTCAACAGCGTGATGGACGACGACCGGGTCGAGACCGGACTGAAGTCCAACATGGAGGGGGCAACCTTGAAGTTACATCTCGAAAAGTTCCAACACGGCATCGACGTTGCGGGAGATGACTTGACCCCGCCATCAGCCTTTCTCCCTCTGAACGTGGAAGTAGAGTTCAGCAGGGAGCTCCGACGGATGATGCCGGTGCTTGACGACCTTGGTGTCGTCGAGAGAAGATTGACCTCCAGGGTGGTGATCCCTGGGGCTTCCGAAGGTGGTTCCAACCCTGCCCCGAAGCCAAGGATCGAAGTCGTCGGCAAGGGCAAGGAACCGGCAGACGAACCCTTGAGCCGGAAGAGGAAACTGCTGCATGCTGACGGAAGGTCCGTCAGGCCTGCAACCTCTGCATCAGCTCCTTCTCCCCAGAGGGGGAGGTCTTCTACAACTGCGGCGACTGTACTCGCAACGGCATCTTCCCGGGGTGCTAGCTCCGGGCATGCGACTCCATCACCAGGGCCAGTTGAGGCCTCTAGGTCCGGAGGTCCTTCCCGGTTGAGGAGGGCCTCGACTAAGGAAGTGCCCGTGACTGCAACGAGTTCCGGGGGGCCTTCCGGAGCTTCCACGCTGGCGGCGGCTATGGTCAGCCCAGAATGCCTGGGAAAGAGGTTCCGCGCAAGCTGGTGCAGAAGCCTCCCGAGGTAATTTTTAATCTTTACCTCAGACAATTGTTTTTTTGTAGTAACTATTTTTTAAATTTCTTCATCCTTCATCTGCAGCGTTCCCAAGAAGAGGAGTGAGGCTCCACCCTCAGCCACAGCAGCTGAAGTTGTGAGGGCGGAAGCCTCTGCTCCTGTCTCGGTGCTGCCCCAAGTGGTGGCTGAAGCTGCGACAGCTCTGGCGCCAGCTGTCGTGGTCATGGACCTCGACTCATCCCCCGAGACTCCCGTGGTAGCGCCGGACCACGGGAGAGAAGATGCGCCAGCGGCACCTGCCCCGGAGGTTGAAGCTCTGGGTTTGGGTGCTGAGATGATGGAAGCTTCGGCCGTTGAGCCGGAGGAAGCAATAATTCCGGCCCCAGAGCCGGAAATTGTCGAAGCCCCGGCGGTTGAGCCGGAGGTAATTGAAGTCCCAGCGTGCGCGCCGGATGTTGAGGATGTCCCGGCGGTTGGGCTGGGTACCTCTGAAGCACCGCCCGCAGAGCCGGTCGTTGCTGGAGCTCCGGCCGCAGGGCCGGTTGATGTTGAAGACATTCCGGCTCCCGAGCCGGTTGCTGTTGAAGCTCCGGCCGCAGGGCCGGCTGTTGTTGAAGATCTTCCGGCGCCTGAGCCAGTCGTTGCGAAGGCATCAACGCTCGAGCCCCCAGTAGAGGAGGTGCTCAGGCCGGAGCCAGAAGCAGTTCCTGCTCCGGGAGTGACGACGCCGGAGGTACCCGCGGCTGAGCCGGAGTGCTCTGATGAAGTCGCTGGCCCCCTGCCCGAGGGGACGAACGAAGATATGGCGGCTGGTCCTTCGGAACCACATCCGGAGGTCAGAACTTCATCTGCGGGACCCTCCTTGATGGCGACTGGTGCCGTGGAGGCTCAGGGGACCACTCTTGTGGAGTGGGACCCAATTTTTGTAACTGAAAACTCGCTGGAACCAGCGGAGGAGACCCCAACAGGTCCGAATCCTATCCCGTTGTCATTGTCTATTGACAACGCCTGCTCCAGTCTGCTTCAAGTTCAGCTGGCATTCTTCCACGACAGCAAGGCTCTTGAAGAGGAGCGCCAAACCCTTAGGAGGTGGCGTAATCAGCTCTACTTCAAGACCAAGCTGGCGCAGTCAAGGCTGGCAGATGACAAAGAATGGATCAAGCAGGAGAAGGTCCGCCTGGAGTACTGGGGCAAGTTATTGGATGACAGGGAGAGCTTGACTCGCGCCCTCGACACTCAATCCTGGGCCATTTATGAGCAGACCAAAGCAGCTAATAGTGTGGCTGATGAACGCCAAGAAAGGCTTGAGGCCATTAACACTACTCTCATCAAGCGCCGGGAGGCACTTGAGAAGAGGGAGAAAAGGCTCGAAGATGAAGAGCAGAAACTCCTAGAGCTGCGGGATGACGTCTTGAGGAGGGAGGAGGAGCTCACCGAAAAGGTGGCTCTGGCTGACAAGGGCCTCGAAGAGCGCGCCAAGAAATTGGAAGAGCGCTGCGCTGAGGAGGAGGAGAAGGCCTGGGTGCAAGGGCAGGAACTCTACGAGCAAGAGTGTGCCATCGCTGCCAGGGAGAAGAAAGTAAGGGGCAGGGAGAAGGACCTGGTTGACCGCCGGAACAAGATCTACCTCCGGGAGGAGGAGCTCGGAAAACTCAAGAAGCGAGTTGCTGAAAAGATTCAGCAAAACGCCAAAGAAGTTGAGCGCCTCGCTCGCGAGAATTCTGAACTGGTGGCGGCCAAAAGATCCTTGGAAGAACTAAAGGGCTTGAGGGTTGCGGACTCCCTACAGGTTTGGGAGTTCCTGGGCAAGGCCAACGACGCGCTGACACCGATGAGCTTCAGTCCCGTGCGTCTGGATGATCCGGAGCCGGATCCGAACCTGGCGTTGCAAGCGCTGAGCTCGGTGGGTAGCAAACTCTCCAAGGTGGGCGACGTCATCACGGACCAGTTTGAGGTTGAGGGGCAATCCCTGACGAAGAATGTCGCGAATTGTGTGCTGACGTGCTACACCAGCCGGAATCCCCAATTCCCTCTGGACTCGGTGCTTGAAGGTCCCATCGAAGGAGAAGGTGAAGCCGCCCGAGCCAATGTGTCAGAGGTTGCTCAGAAGGTCGCCCAATTCTTCCATAGGGTCTAGGACCATCTCCGTAGCTCCCACTTGTATTCTCTCTTTTTCTTCCTCAATTTGTAATCCCTTGTCTCCAGATGAATGAAATCCCCAAATTTTTGTTAATTTCACTTTTTGTCTTCAACACTTTTGTCTTCACTTGGCCCCCTGGTAGATGTACACAATTTGATTGTGAACATGTACCAAGAGGATATTGTGTTTTGTTGAAGACTCATTTGCTTCGAACTTGTAGAGTGTAGGTCCGAAGTCCTCGATAGTGAAGGCCCCCTGAGGTTGCCGGAGCTTAGAAGCTCCGACATTGTCTATCGTTGGAGCTTAGTAGTTCTGTCAATAGTCCCTATCAATGCGTAGAGCATCGATAGTTAGTCCTCCGGGGTGTCGGAGCTTAGTAGTTCCGGCAGTGACCTTTACCAACGTGTAGTTTGTTGGTAGCAGACTCCGCTTGCGGGGTCTTCTCACCATCATTTATTTTGCTCGACGGCTGGCCCCCCTAGCTTTACCGGAGCTTGGTTGCTCCGGTGATGCTCGTTTTCAATGTTTAACATCGATTACAAGCCATCTAGGGGAGTCGGAGCTTAGTTAGCTCCGACTTTTCTCCATTAACGTGGATTTTTTATTTTTCCTGCACACTGAAGCCAAGAAAAATAGTAAAATTTGTTCCTTGCCTATAAATTCGTCGTGGCTTACGATTCCCAAGAGAGTTTTTAGGTCAAACGCGATTCTGAATACAACCAAATGTGTTGTCTTTTCTTCCAGATCCAATTGTACTTGGACCCGCCTTACTTCGGCTTGCCGGGGTGTAGGTAGAGTGGCGTACTTAGGGTGCTTGACCAGGCTAAGTCGATAGCACACTCCGGCCCTAGGTTGGCTTGGCAGCATTCAGGCGAGTGGGCCATAAACAATATTTGAATCTAGAAGAATCGACAATACAACTCGAATTGTATATGAACTAGTCGAACTAAAATTTCTTAAGAATTGCACGTCTTTGTTATAGACAAGAAAGAGAAAAATAAAAAATATTGAGCCTGTACAAAATAAATGCACGTGGAGTCTGTTTCACATGAAGATGTCTTTCATTATAGGTCCGGGGTACAGGGGAAACAAGTACACTCTTAGGGTACGGAACCAGGCTAAGCGTGTTTAATTTCTCGTTTGACCCAGGGTAGCTAGCCACACTTTTAGTCCTGAGACTGCAACAAGTGTTGCATGAACTTTGCGAACCTTCCGGGAAAGGTCCGGCTCTTCTCCCGGAGGAACTACCCGACTCTGTACAATGACTCTATAACATACACCTCAAGTTACTACAGACTCACCTCCGTGATATTAAGTGTAGAACTTATGGAGGTGGTCAATGTTCCAAGGATTTGGGAGAGGTGTCCCATCCTCGGTAGCCAAGCGAACGCTTCCGGGACGGGATACTTTAATCACTTGGAAGGGTCCCTCCCAGCTGGGGGAGAGTTTGTTTAACCCTTCTCTGGATTGTATTCTCCGTAGCACCAGATCGCCTTCCTCGAGCTGTCGGTTGTGTACATGCCGCTGATGATAGCGCCGAAGGGCTTGGCGGTATCGGGCATTCCGAACAGCTGCTTGGCACCTTCCCTCCTCAAGGAGGTCTAGGTCTTCACGCCGGAGCTGGTCCTGTGTGGCTTCGTCGAAGGTCCGGACCCGGAGTGACCCCAAGGTGATTTCCGGAGGAAGGATTGCTTTAGCTCCATACACCAGGAAGAAGGGTGTCTCTCCAGTTGACCGGTTTGGAGTTGTCCTGTTGGCCCATAAAGTGGGCCGAAGCTCTTCAATCCAGTTGGCTCCATGTTTTTTCAAGCGCTCATAGGTGCGCGTTTTGAGTCCTTTAAGGATTTCAGCATTTGCTCTCTCGGCTTGGCCATTGCTTTCTGGGTGAGCTACGGAGGCGTAGCAAAGTTGAATGCTGAGGTCTTCGCAATATCCTTGAAATGCAGAGCTTGTGAATTGGGTCCCATTATCAGTGATGATTTTTTGGGACTCCAAATCTGCATACAATGGACTGCAAAAAGTTGATAGAAGATTGCTTGTTGATTGTCACAACTGGAGTTGCTTCCGACCACTTGGTGAACTTGTCAATGGCAACGTACAGGAACTTGTAACCTCCGACGGCTCTTGGGAATGGTCCCAAGATGTCCATCCCCTATACAGCGAAGGACCATGTAGGAGGTATCATTTGTAGGGGCTGAGCCGGTGTGTGAATTTGCTTTGCATGAAATTGACATGCTTCGCATTTCTTCACCAGCTCAGTTGCATCCTGGAGTGCTGTAGACCAGTAGAAGCCATGCCGAAAGGCTTTACCAACCAGCGTGCGGGAAGACGCGTGGTTCCCACACTCGCCTCCATGGATTTCTGCTATGAGCTCGCAGCCTTCTTCCCTTGTGATGCACCGCATTAGGATGTCATTGGCACTGCGCCGGTAGAGATCCCCTTCTTCCAACGTGTATCTTTTAGCCAATCTGACTACCCGGTCAGCAGATACATCATCATCAGGAAGGATGTTGTCTTTCAAGTAGTTCCGGATCTCCGAGATCCATGCATTGGAACTAACTTGAGCATTTGAGTCTTGCGTGCTGGGTTGCTCGGAGCTTCCAGCAGCACCTACGACCCTTGATGGCTGCCATGGTAACAGGGCCATCGAGACCGTCAGCTTCGGGATGCTGATCTCGCCCCCTTCGCTCAGTTCGGCAGGCTGAGCTGTGGGTTTTGACAACCTCCGGACAAAAGTTCCGTCAGGAGCTGGAGCTCCGGTTGACGCTTTCGTCGAGAGTTCATCAGCTTTAGCGTTGTGGGCACGCTGGACATGGTGGAGATCTAGGACTTCGAAGTCCTTCTGAAGCCTCTGGACTTCAAGGAGGTAAGCAACTAGCTGGAGATTGTTGCAGGAGCATTCACCCTTCACTTGCTTAATGATGAGCTGTGAATCTCCCTTGACCAGCAGTTGCTTGA
This sequence comes from Tuctoria greenei, assembly GCA_036927565.1. Taxonomy (NCBI): domain Eukaryota; kingdom Viridiplantae; phylum Streptophyta; class Magnoliopsida; order Poales; family Poaceae; genus Tuctoria; species Tuctoria greenei. The sequence continues at coordinate 175,486,721 of JAYESD010000005.1, forward strand.
CACCGTATGACAGTGCCACCCTTAGTCCGTAAATGAGTCCTTCATATCCCACCATGTTGTTGGTCGCCTTGAAGTCAAGGTGTACCATGTATTTTACCTTCTCCGGTTGGTGCGAGGAGAAGGATTCCAGCTCCGGCCCCCTGCTTTTGCATGGAGCCGTCGAAGTAGAGGGTCCAGTGAGGCTCGGTGAAGACCGGAGCCTTGTGTTCTGGCTTCTGCTCGCTGGAGCCCCCAGGGTTTGATGGAGAGGGAGTCCATTCCGCCATGAAGTCTGCCAATGCTTGACTCTTGATTGCTTGCCTTGAAATGAATTCGAGATCGAATTCGGCCAATTCCGCTGCCCACTTTGCAATATTCCCAGTTGAGTTGGGATTATGCAAGATTGCTCGAAGTGGGTAAGAAGTCACCACTGAGATCTTGTGAGCTTGGAAATAATAGCAAAGCTTCCTGGAGGCAATAAGAACTGCATAGAGCAGCTTATGCACCTCTAGGTATCGAGTCTTAGCGTCATGAAGTACTTCACTAATGAAGTACACTGGGCACTGGATGGTCCGGACCCTCCCGGAGGGGCCCGGAGCTTCCTCTTCATTGATCCGGATCCTCCCGGAGGGGTCCAGATTTTCTTCGGGGACTTTCGGGTCCTTGCTGGAGGAACCCGGAGCTTCTTCATAAGCGACCTGGACCCTCCCGGAGGGGTCTGGGTCTTCTGAAGTAACTTCTTGTGGATTCAAGTCTGGAAGCTAGGACCTAGACTCGCTTTTAGGAACCTCCAGACCCTCCTGAAGGGGTCTGGACTCCTGAGTATGGGATGGTTCTGGTCTCTCCGGAACCAGGACCATACTGACGACTTCGTCAGTGGCTGAAATGTAAAGCAGCAAAGGCTCACCAGGGTTCGGAGCTACCAGAATTGGTAGGGTGGTGAGGAGCTGTTTTAGCTCCTAGAACACCTTTTCTGCTTCTTCAGACCATTGGAATGGTCCGGACTTCCTTAATAACTTGAAGAAGGGTAGTGCCCGTTCCGCTAGTCTTGAAATGAACCGGCTGAGGGCTGCTAGACATCCAGTTAGCTTTTGGACATCTTTGATGCGGGATGGTGGCCGCATGTCTTCAATGGCTTTGATCTTCGCCGGATTAGCTTCTATGCCCCAGTGACTTACCAGGAAACCAAGAAGTTTTCCGGAGCTAACCCCGAAGACACACTTGTCTGGATTTAGCTTTGTGCGGGTGACCCGCAGCTTGTCGAAGACGGCCTGCAAGGTGTCAAGGAGTGACTCCTTGTTCTTGACCTTGACCACGATGTCATCGATGTACACTTCACTATGTGTCTAATGAGTTCTTCAAAGGTTTTGTACATAGCTCGTACAAAGGTTGAAGCTGCATTCTTGAGACCAAATGGCATGGCTGTATAACAGTACAATCCATCTACTGTGATGAAGGAGGTATGCTCTTCATCTTCCCTAGACATTCTGATTTGATGATACCCAGAATATGCGTCTAGGAAACACAGTAATTCACACCCGGAGGTGGAATCCACTATCTGATCTATTCTAGGTAATGGGAATGGATCTTTTGGACATGCCTTATTTAGTGTTGTGTAGTCGATACACATTCGAAGCTTCCCGCCGGCCTTGGGCACAACGACTGGGTTTGCCAGCCATTTCGAATGGAAGACTTCTCGTATGAATCCAGCTTCGAGCAACTTCTTCACTTCTTATCGAATGAAGTTCTATCGCTCTACGGATTGCTTCCGAGGCTTCTGATGCACAGGCCGGGCGTTGGGGTAGATCTTCAGATTGTGCTCAATCACTTCCCTGGGGATCCCAGGCATTTGTGATGGTTGCCAGGCAAACACGTCGACATTAGCCCGGAGGAAAGCGATGAGCGCGAGTTCCTATTTGTCGTTCAATCCCCCCGATATACGGGTGGTCTGAGCGGCATCGGAACCAATTTGGACGACTTTGAAGGAATGTCGGTGCTGCCGCTTGGCTGCACACGAGGTGCAGAAGTCGAGCCTTGCTGACGAATGCTCGGGGGTTTTGGAGCTTGCTCCTGCCTGGAGTCCTCCTCTTGCGCCGTAGTAAGCGCATGGAGTTCTTCCAGAGCAGTTACTCTGGCAGTACGATCTCCGCGGATCTGGAGAACGCCTACTGGTGTTGGCATGTTTAACACCAGGTAACCATAATGGGCAGCTGCCATGAATTTGTACAAGGCAGGCCTACCCAAGATGGCATTGAAGGGTAAGTTGATCTGAGCAACGTCAAAGACCAACTTCTCGGTGCGATACTTCTCCCGTGTCCCGAAGGTAACAGGGAGGGTAATAGCTCCGAGTGGGGTAATGGCTCCCGGACCTACTCTGGAGAAAGGTCGGGAGGAGTGGAGATCCGAAGGTCAGAGCTGAAGCTTGGTAAAAGCTTTGAAGCTTATGAGGTTGAGCCCCGAACCTCCGTCTACCATGACATGGTGTAGCTGGATGTTATTGATGGTAGGAGATACCATCAAAGGTAGCTGACCTGCTCCAACCATGCTTCGAGGGCAATCCGAAGCATCAAAAGTGATGGCTGTGTCCATCCACTTCCGATGAGGCTCCGCCCTGGCTGTAGGAGCTACAGCAGCCATGTCCCGACGCATAGTCTTGATGACGCGGCGGGAGGTGATGTCCCATGATCCACCAAAAATGGTGTTCATGGTCTTCCGACGCTCGTTGTCAGAGACGTCGGAATCATCATCGACGGAGGTGTAGACAGCCTTCAGGACCTTTTTGGGATCCTGAAAACCTAACTCCTCTTCAGTCGGAGCTTCGTCAACTTTTTGTTTTCCTTCCCTCTGTCGGAAAGGAGCTTCTTCCCGACGCTTGTGTAGCGCTCGACAAGGTTTTGGACCTCCCGGCAGTCTTCCAAACTGTGGCTGTCCGTTTTGTGAATTGGACACCACACCTTGGGTTTGCCACCGTCTTCAGAAGACGGTCGAGGTCACTTCTCGGGGCGTGGCCCCCGGCCACCCGGAGTTGCAGCAGCTGCAGCATTGGATGCACCGGCCGACGGCTTCTTCTTGCCGTTGGTCTTTTTCTTCTTCTTGCCACTCCCGGAGGTAGCGGCTTCTCCTTTGGAAGATTTCTTGTGATCCTCCGGAGTTGGTTTGGAGTGCACTTCACGGCCCTCCGTAGCTCTGGCACATTTGTGAGCCAAGCTGAAGAGTTCCGTGACACTGGTAATCTCCTTGATCGCCAGTTTCTCCATCATCTTCTTATCTCGCACTCCCTGTCTAAATGCCACAATGACAGAGGCACTAGAGATAGAAGGGATAGTGTTTCGTACCTGAGAGAATCTCTGGATGAATGATCGCAGGGATTCTCCTCCTTTTTGCACAACTGCAAAAAGGTCCAGTTCGGTGCCTGGTTGGGTGTAAGAACTCCCGAAGTTGGCGGTGAACTGCCGGCACAACTCCTCCCAACTGCTGATGGAGTTGGGTGGAAGGCTCATAAACCAGGACTTGGCGGTCCCAGTTAAAGCCACTGGGAAATAATTGGCCATTACGGCCTCATTTCCTCCAGCTGCCAAGATAGCAGTGGAGTAAATCTGAAGAAATTCGACAGGATTAACGGTCCCGTCGAACTTCTCCGGCAGGTGAGGCCAGAACTTCTGTGGTCACCTGACCATACGCAGATGCATGGCCAGGGCTGAACAGCCTCCTCCTACTTCTTCAGGAGCAGGAATGTCTTGAGCTTCTCGTCTTTCATGAGCACACTCAATATGGACTCGGTCGTCTTGTTGGCGATATCGGCGATCAAGCTCCGCCTGGAGATCATGAGTTGAAAGCCTTGATACCGTGTGAGTGCATCGTGCCCCAGAGGGCAACGACGTCACCTGCTGTGATGCAACACGTCTCCTGTTGTTGGAAACGTGCAGACCAAGTCTGCCAGACAAGGTCCGTCACTGTGACGGGGCCCGTCCTGAAGAAGGAGGACCCTGGTTGCTGATGCGGTCGGCTGCTGCTGCAACCAAGTGTTCCACATCGGCCCTCCACTGCTCCATTGCATCCCGGGATGCGTCCGGAGGTGGTGGGCGCTGAAGAAGAGCACGTGCTGCATGAAGCGCGTGTTTCGGGTTGTCAAGATTCGCCGACGCAGTGATTGACGCCGGTGCACCATCGCGTTGTCCAACTTGATTTGCTGGTGGAGGCGGCGGTGGTGGAAGTGTGACTCCTGCTGGAACCGTGGTTCCTGTTGGTGGCTGCATATTGGAGGGATTACCCCCAACAACTTGAACAGCGGGATGACCATTGGATGATCCAGCGGCTGAGTTCACCATTCTTGAAATCTCCGGCCCCCCTACCTGGTGCGCCAACTGTCGGTGGTTTTGATCTGGCAGATCTCCCGACACTACTAAAGTGTTAAATGAGTTTGAGGTTCGGTATGGGCGCACAGAGATTCCAGAAGGTGAGATGTCGAGTGACACAAGGGACACGAAGATTTACGTGGTTTGGGCCGCCTGAGCGTAATACCCTACTCCACGGGGTGTGTTGGTGTTGTATTGGATGTATGAGCTCAACGTCAGTTGAGAGTGTAAAGTCAGCGTGTCTCCGGAGAGTGTGTCCTATGTATCGTCGGCCTGTCCTTTTATAGTACAAGGGCAGGCCGTTACAAGTTAGCCTCGCCCGACATGTGGCCCCGGCGGTTACTGATATTGATACACATTCAACACGTTTAATTGCCCTTAATGACTGAGTTATGGTCTTTGACAACACCGTTACTGGTAATTAAGGTCATCCGATCGTGTGTCATTAATATAGTATTAATGACACTTGATCTGGTCTTGAAGTCCTTGATGATCCGGAGCCGTTGTGGAGTCTTCCGGAGGTTAGAGGCTGAAGATCCGACGGTTAGACACGTGGCAGCGCTGGAGCACACTGCGGGGAACAGATAGTTCCGGTGTTACCCGACACGTGTTAGTTCCGGAGCTTCCCTCGGTCTGGGGTTAGGTCCGGGGGTGCCATTTCGGTACATTGCCCGAAGCTTCCCCCTTGTGGGCGGTAGCTCCGGTTTGATAGTACATGTGGCGACCCTGGGACTAACCATGTTGGAGAAGCGGGTCCGGTTATGTGTGACATGTGGGCCTCCGAAGGTCTTCAAATCAAGTAGATGACTTTCCCTTGAGATCTTTGCAATCCCAAGGAGTATATGGTACCCAGGGTACCGACAGATACATATTTCTCACGGCTATCATTCCTGGCCCTAAACATCCTGGGAAGAAAATCAATGCCTTTATGCAGCCGTTGATTGAAGAGCTGAAAAAGCTATGGCATGGTGTAAGGGCATATGACAATCATCTGAAATGTGAATTTACCTTACGTGTCGTGTATTTATGGTCGATCCATGATTTGTTGGCATATGGCATGTGGGCTAGTTGGTGTGTTCACGGACAATTGTGTTGTCCCGTATGTATGGCTGACATCGATGCTATCAGGTTAAAGTATGGAAAAAAGTCAGCTTCTTTGATTGTCATCGACAATTCCTTCGTTCAAACCATCCTTTCAGGAGTGATACGCAATCATTTTGGAAAGGCAAAATGGTTACAAAAGGTCCGTCTCGTCGATTGATAGGTGAACAAAAAATGACATGACATGCAAAGTTAAAAGAGTCTGCTGGAGGTGGTTTCGAAGGGTATGGTACAGAACACAACTGGACTCGTATTTCTTTTCTTTGGGAGCTACCATAGGAAAATGCATTGATTTTACCGCACAACATAGATTTGATGCACTAGGAGCGTAATGTGGTTGAAAGCATCGTAAGCATGTGTTTTGATTTCACCGGTCAAACCAAAGATAATATGAATGTGAGGAAAGACTTAGCTAATCTTTGTGATCGTCCTGGGCTTGAGATTATGACTAATGCAAGTGGAAATGATAGTAGCCCACGAGCTCCTTACTGTGTCAAGCCAGAAGAAAGGAGGCAAATACTTACTTGGTTGAAGACATTGAAGTTACCGCTATGCAGCTAACATAAAACGATGTGTTAACCTTAGCACCGATAAACTAAATAGGTTGTAGAGTCATGATTACCATATTATGATGGATAGACTTGTGTCCGTAATGTTCTGTGGCTACTTCAAACCTGATTTGTGGAAGATATTTGTTGAATTGAGTTACTTTTATAGGCAGATATGCGCTAAAGAAGTGTCGAAAAAGATGATGCAACAGTGGGAAAAAGAAATTGCTGTGCTTGTATGTAAGATGGAAAAAGTCTTTCCACCTGGTTTTATGAATGTTATGCAACATTTGCTGGTGCATTTACCTTATGAAGCGTTGGTAGCGGGTCCTGCACAGTTCAGGTGGATGTATAGTCAAGAAAGGGAATTGAAAAAAAACTTAGAGCTACAGTATGCAACAAGGCAAGAGTTGAGGGGTGTATTGCAGAGGCATTTGCAGCTAAAGAGATTACAAATTTTTCTGTGAAATATTTCTCACGTGCCAACAATGTGAATGCATCTAAGACACGATATCATGATGTAGAAGAGCAACATATGACTGAGCTTAAGATTTTTAATTGGAAGGGTAAAGGTGTTGGAGTTGCCAATTCTCATCATATTTCAGAGCAAGAGAGGAACTACACCATGCTTTACATGTTTTTCAACATGGAGGAAGTGTTACCATATTTTAAAATATTTGACAAGTTGTATTGGACATCTTCTCGAAGACCTACACAAAGTCAATTGGATAAGATGCGACAGTATGGCATAAATGGTGGGCTAAGCTTTGTGGCATGGTTCCGTGAACATGTAATGTTTCTATCCATCTTTTGTCTTCAATTATAGTTCACATGCTTTTCGTAAAATGCTAACTTTGTCTATTTATGTAGTGTATGCAAGATTGCAATATCTCAGATGACTTGCGACAGATTTCGCATGGTCAACTAAAAGCAAGAGAATTTAGCCGATACGATATCAACGGATACCGTTTTTGTACGACAAGTTTAGAAGCAAGCCGCCCACTTGCAGCCACATCAAACAGTGGAGTAATGATAGCAGCAGCGAAGGATAGTGGATAAGTCAATGCTTGCTATGGTGTTCTTCAAAAAATAATCGAGTACACATTTGGCGGTTCGAAAGAACTGAAGCTTGTGATTTTCGACTGTCAATGGTTTGATCCAACATCAGGCACGCGAGTCGATGATTTTGGAATGGTGGAGGTTAACCACAACTCGCGGTACACAACTCATAACAACAATGTTGTATTTGCCCATCAAGTGGAACAAGTGTACTATTTAAGTTATCCTCATCCAAGTTTCAAAAATTGGTGGGTTGTATACAAAGGTAATCCTGAAGTGGACCATCGTCGTTATGATAGATACATAGAGAATCAGGAAGATGATGATGGTGATGTCTATCAAGATGAAGTCGAGGAAGTTGAAGATTTTAGGATATCTAGCGGGACGGGACTAGCAGAGATCGCTAGTGATACTTTTGAGTTAATGTCTGAAGAAGATATTGGCATTTCGAGGAAACGTATTCGACAGTCATAAAGGATTATTGAAAAGCAGAAAAAAGGATTATTGAGGATCTAGAAGAATTTGATCAAGACAGTGAAGGAGAAGAGTTTGAAGAAGAGTTTGAACAAGAAACACGTGAACATCTTCAAGCACGTGTGGCAGAAGCAGATTCTGATGCTGATGATTTTTTATTCTTATTGTACGCATTCTGTTAGATTTTGATTCTTATTGTACGCATTATATTAGATTTTGATTCTTATTGTACGCATGTTGAGTATCTTTTATTATTTATCATTTGTTTTGTATAACTAATTATTATTTTGAAATTTATGCAGATGTTCAAGCATATCAAACTTGGCAGAAAAAGCGCAGTGGTAGTTCGGACCATACTAGTAGTTCAGAGCACACAAGCTTGTTTCAGGTACTTGTTTATTTTTAAATATATATTATTATTATTATAATTAACTGTCTAATATTTGTTACATGCTTATTTTCATTTGCAGGGTACATACGTAAGTGTGGATAGGCAGAGGCAGCTCATGTGGTGTGTCGCAGAGTCTGAGCCCTCACGACAGCCAGAGCCCTCACGACAGCCAGAGCCCTCACGAGAGCCAGAGTCGAGTCTGGCTCAGGACTTGCATGAGGAGGAGATAGATACTGTGAGACAATCATCAAAGCAGGGAGGAGACTCAAGTTCAAACACGAGAGACCGAACGATTACGGCGGTCTTTGGGCGGTCCTCCTCTGAGGGTGGTGCTGAGGGGGACGACGAGGGCGGCGATGAAGAAGAGGGTGAAAGTTGCCTAGGGGGGTGAATAGGCTAAACGACCTAAAATGACTTAATAAAACGAGATTAGAACTCAGGGGGCGGACTAGTCCGGTCCAGGGGCGGACTAGTCCGGTCCTCCTACAGGGAAAAGCCCAAAAAAGGGTTTCTAACAAGTTTTAGTCCAATTCTCGTGATGCAAGGTTTGTTAGAATGACTTAGTGAGCCTTGACAAGTTATATGACAAGTATGAAACTAAGGATCACGATGAAACAAGAGTGATGAACAAGACCAATAAAGTTAACTCTAGAAGTAATGAGCAATAAGTGAAAGTAAAGAACACAAGGGACACAAGGATTTTATCCCGAGGTTCGATCCCACGAAGGAACCTACGTACCCATTGAGGAGTCCACAAAGGACCGGGTTCAACAGCCCTTCCCTCACCAAGTTTACCACACGGGCCTAACTTGGTTCTTCCACTATCACAATGAGTGAATACAAGATTCGTTGGGGCTTCTCACAATCTGAGGCTCCCACCACAAATACAATCACAAATCACAAAGATCGACTCAAGCCACAGATCACAAAGATTCACAAAGTGCAAGAGATCAAACCGAGAGCCAAAGAGCGGTGTTCTTCCTCTTCTTCACCTCACTATACCCTAATCCACACAAGAATTAGTTTTAGAGGGAATGTAGGTAAGAAGGAGGCTTTGGGAGGCTCAAGGTTGCTATGGCGGCGCTAGGTTTTCAACTTGCTCAAAAGTTGGTTCAAATGAACCCAGGGGTCCTCTATTTATAGAGGTCCCAAGCCCATACTACTGACTTCAGCAGATGGGCGGACTAGTCCGGCCTACAGCCCGGACTAGTCCAGCCTAGGGGACCACTGACATCCCTGACAACTGTCGCACTGCGCGGCAATCGTCACACTACTCGCCAAACTTCAAATTCAAACGGTCACTTCAACAACGGACTAGTCCGACCCTCACCGGACTAGTCTGATCTCACACGAAACCTTTTGTTCCGTGTGAAAATGGACTAGTCTGAAGGCCACGGACTAGTTCAGCCTTCCCAGACTTAGTCTCTGAAGCACCGACTTCTCTCATACCCGGACTAGTCCGACCATCGGGGCGAACTAGTCCGATCTCAGTCAGGACCTCTTGGTCCGGACCAAAACAGACAAGTCCGTGGTTTTGGGACTTAGACCCCAAAACCCACTCCTCGACTACCCGGACTAGTCCGGCCCTCACCACGGACTAGTCCGAACTCAGTCAGACCCTTCTGGTCCGGCTGAAAATGGACTTGGCCAGCAAGGGGCGGACTAGTCCGGCCACCTGCACGGACTAGTCCGGCCCTACTACCAGAATCCTTCCAACTCTTTTCTCTCAATGGGTTTGACCTCTAAAACGCTTTGAGCTCCCAACTTGATCTCAATGCACTTTAAACACACATCCTCACACTTATTTTGGTTAGTCCAAACTCGACGCACTAGAGACCCTAGTTTCTCCTTTTCGAGTTGACATCGCCGTTTTCATCCTTTTCCTTTTTGAGGGATTGTGCTTCCATTTAAGTCCACACCTGTGCTTAAGATCACTGAGCTCATTTGTCACTTAATTGTCGTCATCAATCATCCAAAACCCACGGGGATCCTAGATGCACTTTCAATCTCCCCCTTTTTGGTGATTGATGACAACACATTAAGTCTTCATATAAGAGAGTATAAATTTGTGGTTTTTCATAACGTGCGGGTGTATGAGTGACTCCCCCTCAATGAATGCATTATGAAACAGAGACTGAGGAAGTCCTTCATACATACACACGTTATGGTGGGGTGCCTACGTGTTGTGCTCAAAAATTTGTGACAAGACATAATAAGTATGAATATGATCAAAAGATAGACATTCAAAGCATCATATTGACATTGAACATTCAAAACATAGTCTTGCACAAATGTAAACATCTGACATGACATAAATATTACAATAAGGAGTGCAACATGTCCAATGATCCAAAATAAAGGGATACAACTAATTACCCTCCTTTCTAACTCTCCCCCGACTAACTCCCATCTAACTCTCCCCCTTTGGCATCAAGACACCAAAAAGGAAAAGAAGAGGGGGAACTTGAACCCTTAACCACTCAGTCTTCACTGTCTTCACTATCGTCGGCCCCAGCGTCGGAGTCGCTCTCTGTGGCCTTCGGGTCCTCGTGATCATCGTCGTCATCATCGGAGGCACGAGCCGAAGGAGCTGCCCGGGAAGAGCTCCCGTCCTCTTGAAGCTAGGCGAGCTCGTCGGGGGTGAAGTCGGGGAAAGGTGTGATCTCCCCGTCGCTCACCTCTGGAGAGGACATAGGAACCTCCAGCTTGTCACACACCGCCTTGAGGTACTTCTCTTGGCGCTTGTGTGCCCTCTGGTTCCTAATCTCCTGCTTCCGGCAGAAAGTGAAGATCGCCTTGAAACACTTGAAGAAGGCGCTCATGGATTGAGGTGGAGGCGGGGAGGAAGGCGCCACGGGCTGAGAAGCTGGCATCGCCGAGGAGGAGGGAGGCTCCGCATTCTTCCGGCGCGGAGGAGGCGGGATGGCAGGGGGTGTCTGAGGATGGAGCGGGCGGTGAGTCACATCCTTGACGAAGGTCATGCCCGACACCTTCACAATGAGGTACATGATGTAGGGGGCATACCCGCAATCTCGGTTGGGGGTATGCGAGATACTGAAAATGTCATCGAAGATGTAGTCGACGAGATTGAACTTCTCCTCCCCATCAATGAGAAGTAGCAGGTGCCTCAAGTTGCCTTGTATCACCCCTGCGTCACCATCCTTTGGTGCTATGGTTCACCTCAGGATCCTGTTGAGGATGCTGTAGAAAGGCTTGATGTTGCGAGCAAGTCCTGGCTCATAGGACACATGGCTTGGGTACATGTAGTCCAGCTGATCTCTGTCAACGGCCTTGAGGTTAGAGATGATGATCTCATGATCCAAATGAGCCTCAAGACCTAGAATCTTTGCAAACTCCTCAAACATGACAGAGAGCTGCTCGCCATGCGTCATCCATATGATCCTTCTATCACCAGAGGTGGTGAAGTAGACGGTGGAATAAAACTGCAGGATGACTTCGATGTTCCAGTCATACTTGAATCCCATGATGTTCTTGAGCACATGGCGCTCAGCTGCTTCAATGACTGCATCAAAAGCAGAATGTTGCTTCCTGGCCATGTACTCCCAGTCTACCCACTGTGCTTCAATCACAAGTTTCTTCATGCTTTGGTAGACGAGACGGTAATAATCACAATGAAAGTCACACCAGAACCGAGGGTCGGCGGTGCTCCTTTCATACTTGTACACCTTGTCCGTCATGAGCCTTCTTGCTTTCTCGGCTCCCTTTCCATGGAAAACATTTGCAGCCATTTCACGCTGCCTGTTGGGATTCCTTTCGGGAGTGTGCACCTCCAGGGGGCCAATCGGTTTGGCCTTCCCTTTCTCCTTGATAGGGATGCCCTTGGCCTTCGTAGCCGGGACCTTTACTGAGTGCTTCTTCTTCTTGGGCTCCATGGGAGCCGGAGCCTTGCCCTTCTTCGGATCACGCTCGATCCGGCGTTCAACAATTTCTCATTGGGCTGGCTCCTTGCCCTTCTCTTTCTCTCCAAGGCTCACAAGCCTCTTCCGCTTGGAGACTTGTGCAACAGCCACCTGAGAGTTATGAGCTTCGCTCTCCTCTCTCTTCTTCTTCCGGAGTTCCTTGCGGGACTCCTCAATGGCCCGAGCCATTGCTTCATCTTCGTTGTAGGCCAACGCTGCGGCCCTGGCTTGTTGCTTCTTGGCTGCTTTTGCTTTCTCATGCTGCTCGAGATACTTCTCGGCAGCCTCAACTTCGGCTCTTGCTTGTTCTTCGGCAAGACGAAGTTGCTCCGCCTCCCACTCGGGGTCAGTGGGGGGAGAAGCGGAGCGGCGAGGAGCGGCCATTTCAGCTGAAAAGAATAGATGCCATAAGATAGTAGGTCAAGGAGTTGGAATAATGCGAAAGAAATCTCGAGAAACGACTAAAGTTAGAGATTGACCTGTGTACACCGGACTTGTCCGCCCCATGGGCGGACTAGTCCGACTCACACAGGTTAAACCCTAACTCTAACGGTTTTTTGATAAATTTTGGAATCAAGTAGCAATATTCCTAGGGTATGATCACAAGGTCACTAGAAGTAACTTTAATGAAGAGGCATCTATCAAAAACTCAAAGAATCAAGAATGAGGCAAGTTTTTGAAAAATGGGGGATACCTCTTCAAATCTTGAGAAATCGGCGGAATCGGGGATGGATCGCGTCACGAGTGATCGGGGAAAGTTTCCCACACCTCTGGAGCTTCCAATGCACGGATTGGAAACATCTTTTGGTGGTTGGAATCAAAAATCACCGAAAGAGGGCGGTTGAGCGCGCGTGGGAGAGAGAGAAGCAAAAGTGAAGAAGAGGAGGGGTCGGTCACCTCCTGGGGGGTTTAAGTCCCCAGGGGCCGGACTAGTATGGTACAGGGGCCAGACTAGTCCGGTCAGCGGACCAAACCCGGAATAGTCCGGATCCGGACTTGTCCGGCCAGAGGGCGGACTAGTCCGGTCCAGGGAGGCTGAAAACATATATATTTAAGTTTTAGCCACTGATGATCCTTTTGGACATATTGCCACACCAAAACTTTATTAATATGGTCAGTAAGCATTCAACATTCAAACTATGACCATAACTCACAAAGCCTCTAGTTTTTCAAATATTTTGAAGAAAATCGAGATAGAGATTAATTTTTCAACCACATGCATTCTTTTGAATAAGGCAAAAGGTAAACATCCAGATGTGCATGTTTCAAGCCACATTTCGAGAATCTAAGATATTGAGCTCACTCCTAAGCTCACAAAATCGCTTCTCATCTAGGGGCTTGGTGAATATGTCGGCTAGTTGGTTCTCAGTTCTCACATGGGAAATTACTATATCCCCATTTAAGGAATGATCTCTCAAGAAATGGTGTCTAATGTCTATGTGTTTGGTCCTTGAATGCTCAACTGGATTATGGGCTATTTTGATGACACTTTTATTGTCACATAGGAGAGGAATATGGCGCAAGTTTATACCATAATCCCTTAGAGTTTGTCTCATCCAAAGAAGTTGTGTACAACAACTTCCGGCTGTGACATACTCCGCTTCGGCTGTGGAGAGAGCAATGGAATTTTGTTTCTTAGAGGACCAAGACACTAATGATCTACCCAAAAATTGGCATGTCCCGAATGTGCTCTTTCTATCAACTTTGCACCCCGCATAATCCGCATCGGAATAGCCAATGAGGTTAAACTTGGATCCTTTTGGGTACCAAAGTCCTAGGCTAGGTGTGTAAACTAAATATCTAAGAATTCTCTTTACGGCGGTCATGTGACACACCTTAGGTGCAGCTTGAAAACGTGCACACATACACACATTAAGCATAATATTCGGTCTAGATGCACAAAGATATAACAAAGAGCCAATCATGGAACGGTATACCTTTTGGTCCACACTTGGACCGTCTTCGTTTAGGCCTAAGTGTCCATTTGTTGCCATTGGAGTCTTGATGGGTTTGGCCTTGTCCATGTCAAACTTCTTTAATACGTCTTGAGTGTATTTTGTTTGACTTATGAACGTGCCTTCTTTGAGTTGCTTGACTTGAAAACCTAAAAAGAACTTCAACTCCCCCATCATGGACATCTCAAATCTCTCTGTCATTATCTTAGAAAACTCATCACAAAACACTTTGTTAGTAGAACCAAATATAATGTCATTGACATATATTTGGCACACAAAGAGATCATCATTAAAATGCTTTGTAAAGAGAGTGTAATCAGCTTTTCCTATCTTAAAACCATTTTGAACTAGAAAGTCTCTAAGACATTCATACCAAGCTCTAGGAGCTTGTTTGAGGCCATAGAGAGCCTTACACAATTTGAAGACATGGTTTGGGAATTCTTGGTCTTTGAAGCCCGGTGGTTGTTCCACGTAGACTTCCTCCTTGATTGGGCCATTTAGGAACACACTCTTGACGTCCATTTGGTAGAGCCTAAAATCATGGTGAGTAGCAAAAGCAAGTAATATACGAATTGACTCTAGCCTAGCTACGGGAGCAAAGGTTTCATCAAAATACAAACCTTCAACTTGTGAGTACCCCTTGGCCACAAGTCGTGCCTTGTTCCTTGTTACAACACCATGTTCATCTTGCTTGTTGCGGAACACCCACTTGGTGCCCACAACATTTGCTTGTGGACGCCTGACAAGCTTCCAAACTTTGTTCCTTTCAAAGTTGTTAAGCTCCTCTTGCATGGCCACCACCCAATCCGGGTCTCTCAAGGCATCTTCAACCTTATGGGGCTCCAAAGAAGAAACAAAAGAATAATGTTCACAAAAATTTGCAACGCGAGAATGAGTGGTTACCCCTTTGGTGATATCTCCTAGTATGTTGTCAACGGGGTGATCCCGTTGAACGCTTTGATGCACACGAGGATGTGGAGGTTGAGCTCTTGAGTCATCATCTTCTTCTTCTTCTTGATCTCCCCCTTGATGAATGCCTCCCCCTTGACTTTCGTCTTCTTGATCGTTTTGAGGTGCCACTTGTTCATTTTCAACTTGATCGTGTGGGGAGTGGCTTGCATCATCTTGTTGTTGGTCACTTGAGCATTGAGGTTGTTCTTGTGGTCGAACATCTCCAAGTGCCATTCTTCTAAGAGCTTCTTGTGGAGAGTCTTCTTGATCTAGTACACTTTGATCAACTTGCTCCACTTGGGAGCCATTAGTTCCATCAAACACCACGTCACGTGCTATTTCAACAATACCGTAGGTTTTGTTGAAGACATGGTAGGCGTGGGTGTTTGAGTCATAACCAAGAAGGAAACCTTCATCGTACTTAGAAGCAAACTTCGAAGTCCTAGGCTTCTTGTTGAGAATATAACACTTGCTCCTAAAAACACAAAAGTAGGAGACATTGGGTTTCTTACCAACTAGAAGCTCATAGGGAGTCTTTTTGAGGAGGCGGTGGAGGTACAATCGGTTGACGGCGTGGCAAGCGGTGTTAACCGCCTCTGCCCAAAATCGATCCGATGTCTTGTACTCATCAAGCATTGTCCTTGACATCTCGATGAGTGTCCTATTCTTCCGTTCCGCCACCCCATTTTGTTGAGGGGAGTATGGAGCTGAAAATTCATGCTTGGTGCCCTCCTCATCCAAGAATTCTTCCACTTGAGTGTTCTCGAATTCGGTGTCGTTGTCACTTCTTATAGCTTTGATTCTTGAGGAGAACTCATTTTGAGCTCTCCTCAAGAACCTCTTGAGGACACCGTGAGTTTCACCCTTATCATGCAAGAAGAACACCCAAGTGAAACAAGAAAAATCGTCAACAATAACAAGACTATATTTGTTACCGCCAATGCTAATGTAGGTTATTGGGCCGAAAAGGTCCATATGTAGCAGCTCCAACGGTCTTGTTGTCGTCATGATGTTCTTTGAGGGGTGTTGAGCTCCCACTTGCTTCCCGGCTTGGCAAGCAATACATGACCTATCCTTTTCAAAGACAACATTCTTCAAACCATGAATGTGCTCGCCCTTAAGAAGCTTTTGTAAATTCCTCATCCCAACATGGGCTAGCCGTCTATGCCAAAGGCATCCCATATTGGTTTTCGCCATTAAGCATGTGTCAAGTTGAGCTTTATCCGAGGCAAAGTCCACAAGATAAAGCTTTCCCTTGAGCACACCCTTAAAGGCGATTGAGTTATCACTTCTTCTAAGGACGCTCACACCCTCATTAGTGAAAACACAATTATAACCCTTGTCACATAGTTGTGATATGGACAAAAGGTTATAGTCAAGAGAATCAATATGTAAAACACTAGAAAGAGTATGTTGGGGAGAAATGACAATTTTACCGGAGCCAAGGATTTTTCCTCGGCTATTGTCCCCAAAGAGGATTCCTTCATTTGGATCCTCATGTTCCTCATACTCCTCGAACATCTTCCTCTCTCCGGTCATGTGGTTTGTGCACCCACTATCGAGCACCCATTTCGATCCACCGGAGGATTATGCCTACAAAACAAGATTATGCCTTCCTTTTAGGTACCCAAGCGGAGTTGGGTCCTTTGACGTTAGTAGTGAGGCATTTGGGCACCCACACACAAGGCTTGGGGCTCTTGCGGAGTGGCCCAACATATCTAGCATATACCTTGCCATACTTGTTCCTCATTAAAACATATGATGCATCAAAATCATGAAATAGAGGATGCGGTTCAGATTTAGGCAAGTAGGTGCTAGTTGAAGTGTTCTTCTCAATTTTAGTTGGGAATGAGCTTCCTTTGACAAAGACAATCAAGTCTTTGCCATACTTGGAGGTTTTGGCATTTTGCTTTCCACCTCTAGTATAACCAAGACCATCCTTGACATTGAGAGGTCTTGTGTTGGTGTATGCACTTCGTGCATATGCCACCTTCTCTTTGTCAAAGATGTCACTCTTAGGTGCTTGCTTGCCTTGAGTCAACTTAAACTCATCCTTTAATTTAAGAATCAAGTTAGAACATTTGCAAGTTGATATTGCTTTGGATGCAACTTTTGAGGAGGATGAGCTTTTGGAGGAAGAGGCTACATTAGTCTTAAGGGACTCAACTTGAGTCTCAAGGATCTTGTTAACTTTTGCCATGTTGCCAAGTTCGTCCTTGAGCTCAATGGTTGTCTACTCAAGACTTGAGCATGTTTTCTTGCTTAGAGCAAGTTCATGCTCTAATGCCTTGCTCTTCTCTCTCTCAAGCTCAAGGAGCTCAATGAGCTCTTTACATCTTTCCTTTTCTTGGATAAGCAAGTCCTCTTGCCTATCTATGAGCTCCTCCTTCTCAAAAATCTCATCCGAAAGCAATTTCATTCTTCGCAATGTGCTCTTACTTATGTCCCTAAACATGTGTTCATTTTCGCTGGCACTATCAAAATCATCATGAGAGGATATGGAGGAGGATGAGTTAGAGTTAACCTTTCTCCTTCCTTGTTTTTCCATGAGGCAAGTTGGCTCGTGGTCGTAGAGATTTGGGAAGAGCTTGCTTCCCTTGGAGCTCCTCCCGATGGCTATGGTTGCCATCTTCTCTTCATCTTCGGACGAGGAGGACTCATCATTAGAGTCCCACTCCTTGCCTAAGTGAGCATGACCGGAGGGCTTCTTATTCTTGTAGAACTTCTTCTCTTGTGGCTTGCCCTCCTTCTTCTTCTTGCCATCTTCATGTGTGCAATCTACAATAAAGTGCCCGTACTCGCCACAATTGTAGCAAGCTCTCTTGGTTTTGGGCCTTGCCTTTTCCTTGCCTTTACTCTCATGCTTGTATCATCCTTTTCTTCTTCTCATCATCCTCTTGAAGTTGTTGATGAAGAAGGCCTCTTCCTCATCAGTGTCAAGGCTCTCCTCATCATCTTTGTCTTGCTCTTTTGAGGAGGTTGTTGCTTTGAGTGTAACATTCTTCATCTTCGAGGCGGTGAACCTTTGTAGGTAATTGTAGAAGAGCGCCTCCTTCTCCATGATCTCGTGGCTGATGATCCTTCCAAGGACCTCCTCCGGGGTCATTTTGGCAAACCCCAGACTTTCTCGAATCATGGAGCAAAGAGAGACGTTTCTAGGCATGAATGCCCGAATCATACTCTTCACCACCTTGTGGTCTGTCCACTTGGTACAGCCATAAGATCTACTCTTGTTGATGAGTATCTTTAGGCGGTTGTACATCTCTTGGGGAGATTCACCATCCATAATGGCAAACCTCCCGAGCTCTCCTTCTATGAGCTCAATCTTAGCTTCTTTCACGACTCGGTTGCCTTCATGAGCCGTCTTGAGAGTGTCCCAAATGTCCTTGGCCACCTCAAGTCCATCCACTCGGTTGAACTCATCTCTTGAGAGAGATGAGATGATCACTTCACCCGCTTGAGCATTGCGGTGAAGGAGCACGGCTTGCTCCGGAGTAATATCTTCTTCATTCTTAGGGATGTGCACCCCGGTCAACACAATTTGCCATAGTGAGGGGTTGAGTGACACAAGGTGGATCCTCATGTTGTGTTTCCACATCCCGTAGTCGGTTCCATCGAATTGGGGAGGCTTCCCCAATGGGATGGAAAGATAGTGGTTGTTGGAGACAAGGCATTCATAGTTGTAGCCTTGTTGGTTGTAGTTGATTGTGCCACTCAATGTGGAGGTTGATGTGTCAACCTTGGGAATCATCAACTTCTCTTGAAGTTTTGCCTTGAGCTGGTGAATCTCTTCGTCATCCGTTGACTTGTCTTGATAGAAGAGAATCTCTTCTGGAGTTGCTTGAACCTCACTAGTTGAGACTTCTTCGTACCCCACTCCGGCCATCTTCTCTCCGAGTTGTTACTCTTTTGGGAGAGTCCTGCTCTGATACCAATTGAAAGTTGCCTAGAGGGGGGTGAATAGGCTAAACGACCTGAAATGACTTAATAAAACAAGATTAGAACTCAGGGGGCGGACTAGTCCAGTCCTCCTACAGGGAAACACCCAAAAAAGGGTTTCTAACAAGTTTTAGTCCAATTCTCGTGATGCAAGGTTTGTTATAATGACTTAGTGAGCCTTGACAAGTTATATGACAAGTATGAAACTAAGGATCACGATGAAACAAGAGTGATGAACAAGACCAATAAAGTTAACTCTAGAAGTAATGAGCAATAAGTGAAAGTAAAGAACACAAAGGACACAAGGATTTTATCCCGAGGTTCGATTCCACGAAGGAACCTACGTCCCCGTTGAGGAGTCCATGAAGGACCGGGTTCAACAACCCTTCCCTCACCAAGTTTACCACACGGGCCTAACTTGGTTCTTCCACTATCACAAAGAGTGAATACAAGATTCGTTGGGGCTTCTCACAATCTGAGGCTCCCACCACAAATACAATCACAAATCACAAAGATTGACTCAAGCCACAGATCACAAAGATTCACAAAGTGCAAGAGATCAAACCGAGAGCCAAAGAGCGATGTTCTTCCTCTTCTTCACCTCACTAAACCCTAATCCACACAAGAATTAGTTTTAGAGGGAATGTAGGCAAGAAGGAGGCTTTGGGAGGCTCAAGGTTGATGTGGCGGCGCTAGGGTTTCAACTTGCTCAAAAGTTGGTTCAAATGAACTCAGGGGTCCTCTATTTATAGAGGTCCCAAGCCCATACTGCTGACTTCAGCAGATGGGCGGACTAGTCCGGCCTACAGCTCAGACTAGTTCGGCCTAGGGGACCACTGACGTCCCTGACAACTGTCGCACTGCGCGGCAATAGTCACACAACCCCCCAAACTTCAAATTCGAACGGTCACTTCAACAACGGACTAGTCCGGCCCTCACCAGACTAGTCCGATCACACACAGAACCTTTGGTTCTGTGTGAAAATGGACTAGTCTGAAGACCACAGACTAGTCCGGCCCCCAGGGCGGACTAGTCCGGCCTTCCCAGACTTAGTCTCGAAGCACCGACTTCTCTCATACCCGGACTAGTCCGGCCACCGGGGCGGACTAGTTTGATCTCAGTCAGGACCTCTTGGTCCGGACCAAAACGGACAAGTCCGTGGTTTTGGGACTTAGACCCCAAAACCCACTCCTCGACTACCCGGACTAGTTCGGCCCTCACCACGGACTAGTCCGAACTCAGTCTGACCCTTCTGGTCCGGCTGAAAACGGACTTGGCCGACAAGGGGCGGACTAGTCCGACCACCTGCACGGACTAGTCCGGCCCTACTGCCAGACTCCTTCCAACTCTTTTCTCTCAATGGGTTTGACCACTAAACCGCTTTGAGCTCCCAACTTGATCTCAATGCACTTTACACACACATCCTCACACTTATTTTGGCTAGTCCAAACTCGACGCACTAGAAACCCTAGTTTCTCCTTTTTGAGTTGACATTGCCATTTTCATCCTTTTCCTTTTTGAGGGATTGTGCTTCCATTTAAGTCCACACCTGTGCTTAAGATCACTGAGCTCATTAGTCACTTAATTGTCATCATCAATCATCCAAAACCCACGGGGATCCTAGATGCACTTTCAGAGGTGGGTGATCCCGAGCGAGATAGGAGGTTGGCAAGAATTGCGAAGCTAGCCGAGGCAGGTTAGCCGCCCGCTCGATGCCCTTTCAGGAAATATTTTGGATTAATTGATAAGCTATCTTTATCTTTGTTTATTGTTAACTAATTAACTAATATTGTTTGAACAGGCTACGGTGGCACCTTTTTATGTACTCCAAGCAAAAGTTTGGATGAGCGGATAGTTATAAAGCCGAAGGGTACTAGGTGCTGGGTCGAGGTTAATTGGACGAGTAATTAACACAGACTTTGGAAACACCATCCGATTTTGCTTTCCCGAGATTGTTGTGTTGAACGGTCAAAGAATTGTCGCGTATAGTTGGGATCACTATGCACTGAAAGAGTATGCCCCTGTGGGTACTTGTCAGAACAGAGTTTGGGATATGTTTTGGGTAAGTGTATTCATAGTCCTTGAATTATATTACATCTTGTTCTGATTAACATTAATTGTTGTTTGTATTGCAGGGTGTGTTTTGTTTGCAGGAAGGCGAGAGTGAAGAATAGGCAAGAGCGGTTTTCCATGAGTCAGCAAAAAAGGCACACAAATGACTCCTTCTCCGATGTCGGGATCAAAGTTGTGATTGTGTACTACAAGACTAAGTTGTTGACACGCATATCAAAAAATAAAGCAGCCAAGATACATCTAACTAAGGAGGAGTACCTGAATAGCAATGTGGATTAGATACGTGTGAATCCGGAAGCTTGGGAATGGTTGCGTGACTATTGGGCATCGGATGAGTTCAAGTTAGTTTTGGATAGAAACCGAAAAAAAACGGAAGAGCAAGCCTGGAAAGCATTACTATGGGCCGGATGGACATGCGCGGATGGGACAAAGAAAGGTATGAATTCTTAAAATCAATCAAAGAATGTTAGATTGCTTCAAATAATTGTATTGACTAAATTTCGAATTTTGTTATTGCAACATGCTGAAACTGGTATCGCTCCTAGCTTTTTTGAGGTTTACCTTAAGGGGCATAGAGGTCGAGACCCAAATCGCCCGGAGCAATTGTGTGACGAGGCAGCAACGCAAAAAGTGGTAAGCATGATCTATCCAAGTTATTTTACCTTTTATTACATCCACGCGTGAACTCATTGTATCCTCGTAGGCGAAATATGTTGAGTGCTTCAGGAAAAATTATGGAGATGAGGCGGATTTTGTAAGAGCGCCTTTGGATGTGGGTGCGGCGTATGAAGCCAGTGGAGGTGTACCGCATGGGAGGTATGTGTAAAGATAATGTTGTTTCTAAGTTAATGATTGTCGATTCATTGCACTTGTATCTTTTGTAGAATTGGATTGGGCGACGGGTATGTGGAACGTGAGGACTATGTTAGGAGACGACACTCCAATGCTAGTTCTGGTAGGCCATAGTCTAATGCGGAGACGGATGCATTAAGAGAAGAGTTGAGACACACACAGGAAGAGATGCAGACCCAGTTGCAACAGCAACAGCAGCAGCACCAGATAGAGATGCAAATGCAGATGCAACAGATCCAACAACAGATACAGAAACAGGTGCAGCAACAGATGTAGTATCTGCATATGGCACAGGTATTTTAACAATTGAGCTATTTATTCGATTTTAAAATGTTTCACTTAAGATCTCACAAATAATTTACTTGATGCAGTTTTTAGGTCACGGTAGCACCGGTACTCCATTCAGCACACCACAACCACTTCAGTTTGACATGATGTTGTAGGTATATTTTGTTGTTTTATTCAAGTTACAATACTCTTTACTATGTGTTAAATTAACTGAATATCTTTATTTAATGTAGTTCTCCGCTCAAGGTGGTATGCCTCGTCCAATGTAGCCAGGACAACATATTGGCTCCTCGTCATGGGTATCACAGCGTGTCTTACTACATTGAGTTATCATACAAAATTCTAACCATATGTGTAACAGGGTTCTGAGAGTGGTCAACCATTTGCTCCTCAACCTCAGGGATTTATGTCGTTGTTGGCTCCTGGATTGCAGCCGTATCCAGCTGTTGTACCACTGATGCCCTTTAATTCGGGACAGACTAACCAATCAACAACTCTGGCCGCAGCGGTATGACTTCTAAATCGTTATTTCCTATAAAACATAGTTTAATTTGAATAATACTTTCAAATTAGCATATTTGTGTTTGTAACAAATAAGTGAATTATCACATTTTAAAGAGATTAAGTTAAATGGATTTGTTTAGATGAGTCATAACTAGTGAAATGACATCTGAAATTAGCGTAGTGTAACTTGTATTTGTTTCTTGCAGGGTTCCGATCATCTACACGGTTGTGATGATTTTCTGAATTTGAACGAGGGAGGTGCGAGTGGCGGAGGTTCCAACACATGAATTCGTGAATGTCGTTTTCATTGCCACTTTGTGAACTTTATGTGAACTTGTGATCTTTGTTTTCATTCCCATATGTATGCTCGTTATATACATATGTGTGAACTTGTATTGTGATGTGAAGTATTGTTGCTTAATTATGTCTTTGTGCTTGTGAATTGTTGCTTATTATTGCTGTTGTACTGGTGCTTGTATTGTTGTTGTACTGGTGCAAGTCTTTGTGCTTATTGTTGCTTGTGAATTGTGAACTGCTGTGTACTAGTGCTGTAAACTGGAGAGCTCCCGGAGGCTGCCCATCCGGGCGGGGAGGAATACAGGCGGGCATTTTAAAAGAAAAAAGGCAAGTATAGCCGTCGGTTATTGTCAAGCCGACGGTCTTAAAGGTTTAAAGGCGTCGGCTTGGTCATACGGCCGACGTTCTTAGACGCCTTAAATGCGTCGGCTCTCGGCTTGGCCGACGTCCTTAACCCACATAAAGGCGTCGACTGTGGACCCAAGACGACATTCTTAGTCGAATTAAAGCCGTCGGGCACGCCACCGACGCCTACAATTTTTATATGCGTTGGCCCCTGAAACCGACAGTTTTAATCATTAAAGGTATCGGCCCCGACGTCCATAATAGTTAAAAACGTCGAATCTGAGTCGTCGGCTATGAACGTCGGTTAACCGACGTTTTTAATCTAAATGCGTCGGTTTCTTTAGCCTACCGACGCCTATAAGGCCGATGGCATTTTGCACGATTCCTGTAGTGTATGCTTTCCAGTACGTTTTACAGCGTACCACCGCGGACAATCTTACGCTATCCACACTCATTTCCTCTAAATCATACTCTATACACTATTATTCTTCTATTTTTACAGTATATACTCTAAATTTACACATATTCAGTATGGTTTACAATATGCCACTGCGAATAACCTAACGTGTTTATTTATTAGATCTATGGGCCTTTGCTTGTCTCATTATGGCCTCCAGGTGGGACAATGGTAAACTAATTAAGTACTCCATCTATTTCTTTTTATTTGACACGAGTTAATTAAAAAGTTAATTAACTAACCAGTGTTTAATAAAAAAGAAAAAGAGGGAATCTTTCTTTCTACTAGTACGATCTGATTTGTGATGTATGCTCCGAAAAAGTTCCCTTTTTTTGGACAGGCACTGCTAATTTAGTTGTTTCAGCCATCTCTGGACTCTGGTCGTAATAAACTTGTTCCTTTCAGGTGATCAACGACCGTTGTTTTTTCTAATCCTGCCAAGGAATGAATGTACGTACTCCCTCCGGTGTCCAAATACTGAAACGAGAAATATCAAATAACAGAGGGAGTAAGTACCTGATGGTTGCTCACCGACTCAGAAAACAACCATACTAGGTGAAACGTCAAAGAGAGGTATTAAGGTTGCTCGCATTCATAGAGCTCTATATCGGATATCTATATCACTATTTTTAAAAGATTCTCAGTTTTACAGTTTTGCTCATTGCAGTCATTCACTTTTAAATTGGACCTCTATATTCTCTTTTCCTCACTTCTTCCTTTATTTTATCATTTTTTCTTTTTTTTTCTTTCTTTCTCTCTTTTCCATTTCTTTGCAGGGCACGTAGCGACGCACTGCTCCTACCGCTACTTTGCAGTCGCTTTTGGAGGCGCCCCTGCCGGCGCTGCCGCACGGTAAAGTACACTGGAGGCACTTTTAGCGGTTCCTTCTGTGGTGGCCAATCTACTTTGATATTTTTGTATTTTATTATCTACTCAGAAAGTAAACCGTACTCCCAAGTTGTCTCTTCCTACGATTTTGTATGTTTATTGTCCACACTTCATCGAAAAAATGTTAATTATCTACTGCCGTTGCGGCCTGCGGGTGGAAAGGACATGAGAAAGTACTATCTGTCCATGAGACCATGAGCATGCATACATATTGTAGACTGGCCACTCAAAACTGCAGAGCTGCAAAGTCAGAGACACGCCGCTGGTGGTACGACGTCGCCTGTGAATCACGCAACAGGCCGTGGCCCACGCGACAGGCCGTGGCCCACGCTACAGGCCGTGGCCAATAGTGGACCGGCAGTGCGTGCCACCATGCTGCGCACGAACGAGCCTCGAGGTCCGGGCCTACGTACGGCCGCGGCCCCCCACACATGTCCCCTAGCTCTGGCTCTCGCCGTGACTGGTCGCGACGAACGTGCCTATAGAGGCAGCACAGCAGCTGCGTGCACAATGCCTGTCCGTCTCTCGCTGTCACCGCTGTCCGCTGAGGACATTTTGTGAGATCACGGTTTCACAGGGAAGAAGAGCCGATGCAGCCAGTTCAAGTTCCAGATCAACTCGAAGAGTTGAACATGAACTTTGAGAACTTGCAAGAGATCCAGCTCCGGCTCGACACAAACATACAAGATCAGGTAAGCTGGGATGTAAACATAGCAAGTTCGTGGGGTCACACACACCAAATTAAATTCCAAGCCATACACATATGGAAGGCACGAAACAGGACTCTGCACTGCACTCTTCCGTAACAAAGATAATAGCTTATTAGTAGTGGACAATCCACATAAGTGCAACTACTGGACATGAATCACACACACATCTATGTAAAGAGTTTTTACTTATTTGAGGTCGTTTGATTGCAAGTACAACTCATGCTAGTATCACTCAGAATCCTGCCTCCAGCCTCCGCAAATACATTTTCCAAGACATTAGGGACTATTTTCGTGAATGCAAAAAAAGGTAAGATGAATAATCTACACTTGAGGGGTGCAATAATCTACACTTGGGTGCAATAATCTCCAGTTTTAAATTTGCACTAGCCAACATCAACAATTTTAAAATAGAGGGAGTACAGAACTCTCCTACTAGCAAGATAATGCATATTGGGTGAAGAACAAACTGTAAACAGAGACCGCCGCCATTCCATATTTTCCCCCAGAATATCGTTATATCAAATGCAATACAATATAAGGCTATCAAAGCAATAAGACTAACCCAATGATATTCCTTGGGCAGTTATGACAATTACATAAACTGATGGAACAAAGTCCACAAAATCGACAATGTGTGTATGTGATCGAATAATCCACAGACATGAGCTATCACTACCGTGAAAGGGGCTTAGCTTACTGTTTTGAGTAGCACTACTCAGGTCTTGAGTTCAACCCCCGGTAGGAGTGAATTTCAGACTGAATTTCACAATATTAAATGTAGGTACTCTACAGAGAAAGTTATGAGTGCTGGATCTGGTGTGCACTTACGGAAAATATGAAGGGATGAACGTGTCGTAATATTGGTCTACGAAGTCCTGTCTACAGTTGTGTGCTTAGCCATCAAGTTACTGTCGCCTTGTTCTAGATAATAGGTTGTGAGTGTCTGCATTTGTACTCACTTGTAATAAATTGGTCGTAACCTCCTTGAAGGGAAAGATTGAGACTTAAATGTAGAGATAAAAACGGATCGGATATTTTTTGAACCGTCTGAGTTTCAGATCCGAAAATATCCGGTCCATATCCGTTTTGTCGGATCTTATCGGATATGGATCGGATATCAGATATTTGAAATTGTATATCGGATTGGAAACGGTACGACTTAATATCTGTCCAAGTAGTCGAATATTCATATTCCATCGAACATATCTGAATTGAAATCCGATTAATATCCGAATCTTTTTTGACCCATTGTAACACTGGCGGCCTGGTCGAAACCATTCACTAACCCTAACCAGACTCCCGTCCTGTTCTCGTAGGCGGCCGTAGTCCCGGACCCCGAGTCCCATGAGGCTGTGATGCCGTCGCGCTCTCAGGCAGTCGGGCCTCGACCACTCATCAGCCGCTGCCCTACCGCCGCAGTGGGCAGTCTTCCGACACCGATGAACGCCTCAACGTCCATCCGCGCGAAGCTTCGCTCCATGGCGGTCGTCCCTGGGCGATTTTATCTTAAAGATTTAAGGCTTCTCGCATAAGCTTCCTCAAACCGTTGCAGTGAAGACTCGCCGTCTTGCCACCTCTCTCGTTAGTAGCCCATGCATTGTTGCTGACGATGGCAGAAGGTGTCCCGTCAGCCTGTCTTGTTGCCGCAAGCTGCCCACTTGGCTGAGTGTGATAGGCCTGCAGCGCCTTCACAGTGATGCGATTGGTCATAGCGGTCTCTAACTGTTGGCGTGCTCCGCGTTGTGCGCCGGAGGTGGGTGCGCTTGTTCAATGCTTGACTTGGGCAGGACGCACCATCCTTTAACTCTTGCATCTTACCCGTCCAGGTCAAGTTGAGGGACACGTGGCAGCGTCGGGGCTGGCTCCTGCTGGGGAGGCCCGTCACGGTTCTTCATGACGCGTGGCAGCTCCGGGCCCTTTCCTGCGGCGGGTGCTGGACCTGATGCTCTAAGCTACGTGGCTGCACCGGAGCCCTTCCCCAAGGTTGGGTGAGGTCCCGTCCCTACACGTGGCATCTCGGGAGCCCGTCTCACCGGAGGAGCCGAGTCCCATCTTTAAGGCTCACGTGGCAGTGACGGAGCTTGTCCTTGAGGAAGGTCGTGGTCTGGAACCTTTGGGACACGTGGCACCATGTGATACACGGTTCCGAAAATGAACCAAGTGAACACATATGTGTGCCCAGGACGTTCAACACACATACACGAGTGCATTCACAAAAAGATATATAGAAAAATACTACAAAACAGAATTAGTTAACCACTTTTATTACACAATTCATAATATCCTCAAATACAAGCTCTAATGAATATTAATGACAAATTTGAACTAAAGAAGCGGAAATAAACTATTTATAGCAAACTAAGCAGCTAAACAAATAAGCATAAGAGATAGCGCAACTCCAATCAACACCACAGGCAAGCTGACGGCAGACACGGCCTAGAACTCCGCATTATCATCGTTATACTCCCAATCCTGACCTGCAACTGTTGGTGGGGGAATTGCAAGGGTGAGTACATGTCGTACTCAGCAAGTGCGGAAAGTATGACATGTAGCTGATTCAAATGACAAATATAATAAAGGCTGTCGGTACTCGGCGGACTGGGTACCCATAGATACAAGGACAAGGACGTGCAGGGCCCCGCCTATCATGGAGGCAGGCCCCGGTGTAAGCCACGTGGCGCAATGATCTTGGACCAACCTCTCCGCTGAGGGTAGGCCTGACCCCGCCACGTGTGCAGTACTCCGAACCAGCCTCCACACTGAGAGGAGGCCCGGGTCCTGCGCACATCGCAGCACCAGGCCGGACTTCTCTATTGAGGATGCAGCCGACGCTGCCACGTCTCCCGTAGCTCCGGACCTGCAGCTCTGGACCTGCCTCCCCGCTGGGGGAAGGTCCGACGCTGCCACATGTTCTGCAGCTTCGGATCCATCTCCTCGATGAGGAGAGGTCCGGCGCTGCCACGTGCCCCGCAGCTCCGGACCTGCCTCCTCGCCAAGGAAGGGTCCGGTGCTGCCACGTGTCCTGCAAGCTCTAGACCCGCCTCCCCGCTGAGGAGAGGTCTGACGCGGCTACGTGCCCTGCGGCGTCTGGCATAGGCCTTCTAGTGGAGGTGGACCCAGGCTCAACCACTTGGTTAACAGCTATCGGGGAATGGAAGGAAGGAGGAGTAAAGTAAGGCATGACCACTGTGTCCAAGGAGTAAGCACGCACACCTTCCCTAGGTGAGCAGGGGTGCACGCTCGTAAGTCAAGAGGCCTGTACCCAGTCTTGTTATAATAGGATGGTGCCGAACTACTACGTATGGCAGATGAATGAGAAGCCGCAACAAGACAAACGGTATGCGGCCAACCATGATGAGGGGCTATGTGTAGCCCTGCAGCAGGGCATGGTCAGGCGACACACTGAAGCCATGGTCAGGAGATAGCATTTACTCCCAGATCCTAGAATGGATTTGGTTACTCCTGGGGCCACCTGTCGGGCCCTGGACCCCACTTGTAAGTTGTCTGGCCTTGGACTATAAGAGGACCAAATAGCCATCGACTTAGACACTTTTGCTCAGACCCTGACATACGGTTGAGCAATACAACACACAAACCACCGTGGAGTAGGGTATTATGTCCAGGCAGCCCGAACCACGTAAATCCCTTGCGTTCATCGTTCACTGCGCTTGATCTTGCTAGGACTAGCCCCCGAAAATACATCGAACCTCCGCGGGCTGCTTCTGAGCAGGTCCAAAGGAGGTGTCAGTTAGACACCTCGACAAAGGCTAAGTGCTGAAAAGTACGTAAAAACATTTGAAAAGCAATATATATAATGTATGTGAGGTAAACCTTTCATAAACCATGTAATTACCATAATACCGGTCCATATTCAATATCCATCATCCATATTCCAAATTATTAGCATTAGCATCAACCATGTCCAATTATCATAATTCAATTCACAACCATAACCAGTACCAAACCACCCCAATACCAAAATCCCTCTAATCATGTGAGGGTCTAGGTTGCTCATGACCGGGAGCACGACTATCATGATAGTTTTTAGACACTATGCAGAGGTTGTACCACTTTACCCACGTGTTTTTGATTTCATCACCTTGCGGTGACTAAAGAATCTCAATTATGCCGTCTCGCACTTCCTTAGGTGTGTGGCCAGGAGATCACAAAATAGCCTTTACAAAGGGACTACTAGCATGTACGGACCCACTGAGGTTTCACCGGTGGCGATGTCTCCAACTAAGCACATCTTCAACCAAGGGCCCCCTCTTGTGCCATTCGAATCCCAGGGAGTCCCACCAACCATATCCAAACCCAATCCGACCCCCCTTCCCCAGTGCGCCAAATGATCCGCTCAATACTAGCAATACCCTAATTAATCAGTTACACCGCACTCATACTTGGCCTCGTGGTGGCACTTTAAATCCTGGATGGTCGCTCCATGAACCGGTCCTTAGATCTAAAGCAAGACAAACCACCATAGCATCCAACCCATCCACATACCATGCTTGCTTAGATTACCCATTACCATGGCATATTAACCAGTTCATATTAACCATAATCTCATTAATGCATAATTAAATGATATAGTTGTTTTCCCATCCCAATTAATTAAGCGAAGCAAAAAGGTAAAAAGTCCTTCCCGACTCTTTACCATGTATTCCAGGTGACAAGGGTGGTTAACAAAGCTAGTAAACTTCCTACCATAGGATTCCCATCAAATTGACACAAGCATGCAGTTTTGCAAACAAAACATTTATTGTCAAACAGGATCAATATGTTCAAGGACACTTGCCTTGCTCTTGGCCTTGATTGGGATCAAAGACATCAAAATTCTGGTACTAGAGGTCCTTCATAGCACTCTCTAGCACAAAACCTTCTATTCTGCGCAACGAAAATACAAAACAGTAATTACAATCAAATAATGCTCATACAATACTCAATATGTAATGACATGCATGATTAATGCGATTATGAAGTGAAACTTGTTAATGAGTTGATATTAATGTTCATTAACTGGTTCTAATAGTTTTTAACAAGTTTGGACAGGTTTGGAATTGATTTGAGTCAATTTGAAATTAATTCAGCACAATTCAGATTCAGAGGTCGGACAAGTCCAGTTTCAGGGGCCGGACTAGTCCGCCTTGGACAGACTGCAAAATTAGGGTTTTCTTGATCTACGAGAATTTGGAGAATTGGGGTTGAATTGACGTGGAAATAGAGAAAGTAGAAGGTATACCATGTGTTTAGAACTCCAAAGATCAAGAATTAAAGATGGAACTTGGATCTTGACGATCTAGGGTTGATGATGAAGAGTTGAGGGTGAATTGACGATGAAGAACGAAAACTCGATGAACATCTTGATTACTTGATCCTCTTTCGTTTCCTCCTCCTCTTCTTCTTGCTTGGGATCTCCTTCTCCCTCCTTGATGGCAGCTCTCCACGAACTAGGGTTTGTGGTCTTTCAATTGAGGCAAAAGGATGTAAAGTCAAGAGGTGGGGTTGTTTATATAGGGGTGGAGGGCTAGGGTTTGATGGATTTTGAGTTTGAGGTGGGTGGAGGCCGTGTAGGGGTACCACATGGGCTCCACTGGTGTTAAGCACGACTTCCTTGGGCCCAATTAAGGTAAATACCCAAACACAAGTCGCGAAGGAAAAGATTGAATCCGAGTCGGGCACACTGGACAAGTCTGCTAGGGGACCGGACTAGTGTAATGTTGGACAAAGACGAAAACAGATAAGTCCGATAGGGTGTCCAGACAAGTACGGTCTTGTCCATAGAGGAAAACAGATAAGTACAACATGGATCGGACAAGTCTGGGGATTTGATAACTTATTCGAAATTGGGACCAAATATCGGACTAGTCCGCACTCAATCACAGACAAGTCCAGAAAGGAACAGAGACTCAATCGGACTAATCCACAGCAAAAATGGACAAGTCCAAAGGGCAACAGAGAGGGAACCCGGACTAGTCCGGGGTACAAACCGAACAAGTCCGTACTTCTACAGACTTTTAAGTGCTATTTTGCTTCTAATTCATTTTAAACTTGTTCTTTTTTATGTGGATTGATGTTAAACATGTATTAGAATGTATGCAATGCATGGCGGATGAAAATGAGGGTGTTACAAACCTACCCCCCTTAAAACGAATCTCACCCTCGAGATTCGATGCGGTAGAGAAGAGATAGGGAAATTCCTTCTTGAGATCATCCTCCAGCTCCCAAGTTGCCTCTGATTCTGTATGATGCTTTCATTGAACTTTACACCATCTAATAACCTTGTTTCTTGTGACCCTCTCATTGGTTTCCAAGATCTTGATTGGTTGTTCGTCATAAGTCAAATCTGCCTCTAGTTCCAATCCTTCCATTAGCACTTGTTCTTCCAGTACCCTCAAGCACTTCTTAAGCTGGGAAACATGAAACACATCATGGACATCCGATAGATGTGCTGGCATCTCCAACTTATATTCCACTTCTCCTCTTTTGTCCAAAATTTTGAATGGCCCAATGTATCGAGGTGCTAGCTTGCCTCTTATGTTAAACCTCTTGTGACCTCTCATTGGTGACACCTTGAGGTAAACAAAATCTCCCACTTCAAAGGCTGATTTCCCTCTCCTATTATCCGCATAGCCTTTTTGCCTTGATTGAGCAGCCCTCAAGTTTTTGTGAATAATCTGAACTTGCTTCTCAACTTCTTGCAGCATGTCAGGTCCAAACACTTGGTTCTCTCTTGCCTCATTCCAGAACAAAGGCGTCCTACACTTCCTTCCATATAGTGCTTCATATGGTGACATCTTCAAGCTTGCTTGGTAACTGTTGTTATATGAGAATTCCGCATATGGAAAGCTTTTGTTCCAACTTTTCCCATGCTTCAAAGCACAAGCTCTTAACATGTCCTCCAAAATCTGATTGGTCCTCTCAGTTTGTCCATCTGTTTGAGGGTGATATGCTGAGCTAAAATTCAACCTTGTACCCAATGCTTCATGCAGCTTTTGCCAAAACCTGGAGGTAAATTGAGAATCTCTATCTGGCACTATCCTCTTTGGAACTCCAAGCAAACACACTATTCTTCCAATATACAGTTCCACCAATTTCTCTCCATTAAAGGTGGTCTTGACGGGAATAAAGTGAGTTGACTTAGTTAACTGATCCACAATTACCCATATAGAGTCATAACCAGACTGAGTTCGCGGTAAACCAACTATGAGTCCATTCCAATTTCTTCCCACTTCCATTTCGGAATCTGCAATGGCTGCAATAATCCAGCTGGTCTTTGTGGTTCCTCCTTCACTCGTTGGCACACATCACACAAAGCTACATATTTAGCTATGTCCTTTTTCATGCTTGCCCACCAATAACAAGTCTTCAAGTCCTTGTACATCTTCGTACAACCGGGATGAATTGAGTATGGCGAGTCATGTGCCTCCTTTAATATTGTCTCCCGAATATGCTTCACATTAGGCACGATAATCCCTTTTCCAAGCCACAAGGTACCATGTTCATCCTCATCAAACGTGAATTCTCTCCCCTCTTTGGCCCTTCCCTTAATTTCTTGGATTTCCTCATCCTTGGCCTGACCTTCCCGAATTTCTTGCTCCAAGGTCAGATTTAACTCCATTATTCCCATCTCATTCACAAATCCGAGATTCAACCGTTCAAAGTCCTTACATAACTCGGATGGCAGCTCTCGAAGTGTGAGTTGGTGGCTTACTCCTTTCCGACTTGAAGCATCGACCACTACATTAGCCTTCCCCGGATGGTAGTTGATTCTCACATCATAATCCTTGATGAGCTCCAACCATATTTGTTTCCTGAAATTCAGATCCATTTGTGTGAAAATATACTTAAGGCTCTTATGATTCGTATAAATTTCACACCTATGTCCAAAGATATAATGTCTCCAAATCTTCAATGCATGTACCACGGCTGCAAGTTCCAAATCATGTGTTGGATAATTTTGCTCATGTTTCTTCAATTGTCTCTATGCGTAGGCGACCACTTGACCTTCCTGCATAAGCACAAATCCAAGTCCTTGTCTCGATGCATCACAATAAATATCAAATCTCTTGCTCACATCTGGCAAAATCAAAACTGGGGTTGTTGTTAACTTTTTCTTCAACTCCTCAAAACTTTCTTGACAAGCTTGAGTCCATTGGAAAGATTTCCCCTTCATTATCAATTCCGTCATTGGTTTGGATATTTTGGAAAAGTCCTTGATGAATCGACGGTAATATCTAGCCATTCCAAGAAAACTCCGGATTTCATTTATATTTTGCAGGGGTTCCCATTTCAACACGTCCCTCACTTTTCCGAGGTCAACCAATACTCTTCCTCCAGAGATGATATGACCCAGAAACAACACTTCTTTAAACAAAAACTAGCACTTGCTGAACTTGGCATACAATTGGCGCTCCCTCAATTTTTGCAATGTGAGCCTCAAGTGTTCCTCATGTTCCTTCTCATCCATTGAGTAGATCATGATGTCATCAATGAACACCACAACAAACTTCTCCAAGTACTCCATGAAGACCTTATTCATGAGGTACATAAAGTAGGCATGCACATTTGTCAATCCAAAAGACATCACGGTGTACTCATAAGATCCATACCTTGTCCGAAAAGCTGTCTTGGGTATGTCCGATGGCCTAATGTTCATTTGGAAGTATCCCGACCTCAAATCAATCTTGGAGAAGACACAAGCACCCTTCATCTAATCAAACAAATCCTCTATGCGGGGCAAAGTATACTTGTTCTTGATGGTCACCTCATTGAGAGATCGGTAGTCCACACACATCCTTTGGGATCCATCCTTCTTGTCTACAAAAAGTACGGGCGCTCCCTAAGGTGAAGAGCTTGGGTGAATAAAACCCTTCTCTAGTTGCTCTTGAATCTGCTTCTTGAGCTCCGTTAATTCCTTAGGAGGCATGCTATATGGCCTCTTAGCTATAGGTGCAGTTCCAGGTATTAATTAAATAACAAATTCAATGTCTCGATCAGGTGGCATACGTGGAAACTCATCCGGAAACACATCCAAGAATTCACACACCACTAGAATCTCCTCAATTGCGGCACCGTCCATATAGTTCAGCTCCAATTAGTTTGCTGCATGTTGAGATGCTTCAAACTCTATGGGGATCACTTCGTCATTGGTCAACTTCACCGTCTTTGTGGCACATTCAATGACTCCATTGTGCTTCCTCAACCAGTCCATACCAAGTATAATGTCCAATCCTTGAGAATCCAAAACGATGAGGTTGGCAAAGAAGTATATCCCCCTTATTCTAAGGCTTACTTTTGTACATACTATATTTGTCCTCATCTCTCCTCCAGGAGACTTAACGAATAAAGTAAACTGCATATGATAGATAGGCAAACTATACTTGGCAACATATTTCGATGCAATGGATGAATGCGATGCTCTAGAATCAAATAACATAGTCGCCGGGTTGGAGATTGCGAGAAACATACCAATGACCACGTAATCTGCTTGTTGAGCATCCTCCGTAGAGACATGGTTCACGTTGTCACAAGCGAAATTCTGCTATCCATGATTTCCTTGCGGCTGTCCTCCATTGGGTCTTGGGATTTGTCTTGGGGCATTTTTTCCTTGACCGAGGCCTCACTTAGGACATTGATGTGCAAAGTGTACTGCTTCTTCACATGTCTAGCACTTCCTTGCTGCACCAGAATTACTGGGACGGACTTGGTTCTGAACATTTTTACCAGGAAGGTTGGCACGAGGTGCAAAAGACATTGGAGGCATAAGTTCTTGCATGATAAGGCGTTGCTGCACAAACTGAGCTGGGCGCGGTGCATAACCAGGGCGTTGAGCAAGCGCAGAAGAGCTGTAATAAGACACATTGAGTGGTGCAATGCGAGGGTGCACATTACTTCCTTGTTGTTGTCCTTGATATGGTGCCTTCCTCTTGTTGTCTTGCTCCATCTCATGGCCTTTTTTCTCCACAACAATTACTTTGTCCACAAGCTTCTGCAAGTTGGCATAATCACAATTCAGCAATTGTACATGGATCTCATTGTTCAAGCCCCTCATGAACAAATATTGTTTCTGGCTGTCCCGGCTCACATCTTCAGGCGCATATCTTGATAGTTGAGTGAATTTGTTGAGGTTTTCACCCACACTCGATCTTCCTTGCATCAAGTTCTCAAATTCTTGCCTCTTCAAGATCATAACACCTTCCGACACATAATGAGAACGGAAGCTCTCCTTGAATTTGGCCCACGTAATTCTCTCTTGGTTCTCATGAGCATTGCATAAAGAATCCCACCAATCAGCAGTGCTCCAACAAGTTGTTGAGATGCGAATAAAACCTTCTCCCGGTCACTGCATTGGACAATAGCTAGCTTCTTCTCCACAGACTTGAGCCAATCATCGGCATCCATAGGGTCAGCGGCTTGAGCAAAAGTTGGTGGCCTAGTCCTCATGAACTCTCCCAACCGGTTATGAGGAGGTGGGGGTGGCAGTGGAGGCATGTGGGGCTGATTGTTGTTGTTGCCAGCCTGCAACTGTCCTATAGTCTGTATCATGGTCTGTATGAGCTGGTTCTGCATAGACAATAGCTGCTCAAGGTTGATAGCTCCCTGGGCAGGTCATTGTCCATTATTGTTCTGAGGTGCTGCATTGTTCTCCTCCTAATCATTGCCATCCCTCCGGTTGCGAGTCCTCACCATCTGATGAAGAGAAAGGGAGAAGAATTTAGAAAACGTCCCCAACTATATCCATCAAGGGACATGAAACTAAGCAACTACCTATACTAGCCTATGTGGACATGGCAATGCTAAAGCATCCCAAAATCCTCTACTAAGCACACAAGCAACAATACAAAGCAAGCAACACACCAAGCAAAAACACATCGCTTCCTAAGTGTTCCTATGTGATCTAAAGTGTCCATTCTATCTAGGCTACGTCCTACGGTCAAACCTGTGGATCTGATACCAATTTGTGACACCTGGTTTTGAAAATGAACCAAGTGAACGCATATGTGTGCCCAAGACGTTCAACACACATACATGAGTGCATTCACAAAAGGATATACAGAAAATTACGACAAAACAAAATTAATTAACCACTTTTATTACACAATTCATAATATCCTCGAATACAAGCTCTAATGAATATTAATGACAAGTTTGAACTAAAGCAGCGGAAATAAACTAATTATACCAAACTAAGCAGCTAAGCAAATAAACATAAGGGATAGCGCAACTCCAATCAACGCCATAGGCAAGCCGACGGCAGACACGGTCTAGAACTTCACATTATCATTGTTATACTCCCAATCCTAACCTGCAACTGGTGGTGGGCAAATTGCAAGGGTGAGTACATGTCGTACTCAGCAAGTGTGGAAAGTATGACATGTAGCTGATTCAAATGACGAATATAATAAAGGCTAAGTGCTGAAAAGTATGTTAAAACATTTGAAAAGCAATATATATAATGTATGTGAGGTAAACCTACCATAAACCATGTAATTACCATAATACCATTCCATATTTGTAGGATCGAAGAACACGTGAAAAGCTACCAGAGGGGGGGGGTGGTCAATGGTAGATTTAAATTTTTTTCAGCGGAAGCAATGAAAACCCCTCGGCAAGAAAACGATCTGTTAAAGAAATCATGTGTGAGACTAATCTAAACATTTTTCACCGTGACAAAAGTGATAGATATCAGAGAGAATAAAGTCACAAGGACGACACAACAATAATCACTCAAATCTGTTGAGAGCAACTCAAGTTACGATCGAAAGATCGAACAAAGGTCAATCTGTTCTACCGAGTAAAAAAAAACAGTTCTAGAACACTGCAAAGAAACTCGTGTAGATCCGAAACCACAAATCCAATTACCGTGAAATTTTGACAGATGATATATAATCAAGTTGTGAAGAAAACCCAAAAAGAATCACGTCAATTGAATATGTAAAACTGGAGTTATGATAAAACCACCGAATAAAGGTAGTGCTATGCAGAAACTCAACGAGAAAGACTTGGCGAAAACAAGTCGGATGAACAAGGCACAAAAGTTCCTTCAAACTATGACTTTTATTGATCAAACCACAAGAGGAACAGCCCCAAAGTCATCTACCACGAGCTCTGGCCTCCCTTGCTTATATAACCAGCCCGAAGGCCAACTCAACTCGAATCAGGACTCTAATCCTACTCCGTTCACGAATCGAAACTTTCTACAACTGCTTAGGACTCTTCTATACGCAGATAGAAGCAATCTTAAGACTTCCAAACACCTTAGTAACGTATCCCACATTCCTAAAACAACTCAAATTCGTGACCCACATGAAATCCTATCATAACCAACTCAAAACTTTCCATATTTGAGTCAAACACGACTCAACAACAGCCTGAGTCCATAACCTAGTCGGTCGGACCTTTCCGACCAATTCTTTACGTCCACATATATTAATCACGCCTCAGAACCATGTAGACACATCCATGCACTCCTTGTACACGTGAAAACATCTTCCAACGACGTCCACAATACCTTCATATGCACTCCTCTTGATTCAATCATCTTGCGCGACCTCCTGACCCGCTCAACCACAATTCCTCCTGAATTTAGTTGTTGGAACCTCATCTCCTCTCTGAGACTATTCCAAAGGATCCTGTCACCAGCCATGACTTGAACTCAAGCAACATCTGCACATGAACAAACAACCGATCCGAACGAGCCTAAGTCCGCGACTTGACTCAAGTTAGTTCCGATAACCACAACACCTTACGTGAGCACCTCACGTAAGGATGTTGCAAAACATAGCAAAATGATATCAACCATAACCACCAAAATGCACCAAAAACTTAGCAAATGAATACTAAGCAATCTTTCCAACAATATAAAGCAAGTTCAAAACATTTCACAGTAAAAGCAGGAACATTGCGATTAAGCTTCGAATCTTGCCAAAGTTAACTGGAGCTTGAGCTGGAGCTTACCATAGCTAGTACAACCTAGCGCCGGAGCTTACCAAAGCTAGTACAACCTAGCACCGCAGCTTACCAAAGCTAGTACAACCTAGCACCAGAGCTTATCAAAGCTAGTTGGACCTAGAGCGGAAGCTAACCAAAGCTAGTCGGACCTAGACAAAGAAGTCGGACCTAGGCAAAGACGTCAGACCTAGCCAAAGCAAGTTGGACCTTACGTCGGACCTTACCGGAGCTACCCAAAACAAGCCGGACCTATCATCGGACCTTGCTGGAGCTCGGAGCTAGAGTCGGAACTTGCTAAAAAAGGGTGTTTTGGCAGAATTTTAGAACTTATATCATCAAAGCCAATGTATTCAATACAAGCCAATGTATTCAGCACACATAGGTCTCACAATCTCCCCCTTGATGAATGCATTGGCAACACCATTTAAAATCCGAACATTGGCTTATTCACATTAAAAGTTTTAAAAACAATTTCTCCCTCTTTGTAAAATAGAAATAAAATGAGAAGAAAAACAAATTCTCCCCCTAAGAAGAATTGTGCCAAAACAATTGTGAATATGTGATGTGTAATCAATTTCTCCCTTGCATACTTATGTGATGTGTAATAAATTTCTCCCCCTTGCATACTTATCTTTTTTAAAAATTCACATATTGCCTCTCCCCCTTTGACAATGTATTCAGCAAGGTACAAAAGAGAAATTTTAATTGTTATGAGCATATTATAACATATACATATAAAACAAAGCTCATCCAAGTCAATACTATCAAGTAACTTACACTATAACAACAATGAGACACATAAAGTAGTGTAAGCCATGCTAGAGATCAAATATAATTTTCAATTTAAGCAAGTCATGATCTCACAAACTTAACTATTTCAAGACCTGAAAGCATGACACTTGTTGCTGAATTTTATTATTTTTCAAAGCACAAATTTAGATCATATGATATTTGCAAGAGATTATATGCACATCTACCTTATTCTAACAACCCAAGCCAAGCCTATGTCATTTGACAATCAGAAGCTTAAGGACATGGTTTTAGTCATACACAACTTCTTCCAAGATCATATCTAAGTGCAATGATAAGCCATCTCAAAAGAAGAAGTGTGATGCATGCATATTCTCTTGATCTTTTCTCATTTCTATTTATTCATAAAAACTCAACATGTGAGTTGATTACTTGATTAATTCTTTATGATTAAAAGCACTTGTGAGCATGCAACAAGTTCAAAACAGCAAGAAAGTTCGACCATGACCAGATTTAGTGTAAGTAATTATTCCAATTACTAGACATGGCAAAAACTACAAAATGTATAACACGAGTAATGTAGTAAGAACTTTCAGCATGTAAAAGGAATCACAAAGTCATATATGTATGAAATACTATGCTCATATTATTTTAATTTTAGATTCACACATAGACTTCTCAAGTTTCAAAACTCCCCCTCAATTCAAGCCATGAGAATGCATAACCCCTATTTCACTATGAATGTAACAAAAACGAGTGAAATCCAAAGGTTTTGTGAAAATGTCAGCCAATTATTGTTCGGTATCTACATGGTGAAGCACAATGTTTCCTTTTTCAACATTATCACGGAGAAAGTGATACCTAATGTCAATGTGCTTTGATCTTGAATGTTGCACGGGGTTTTTAGCAATGGAAATAGCACTAGTGTCGTCACAAAACAGTGGAACAATATCTAGATCAACCCCATAGTCCTTATGTGTTTGAACAATCCAAAGAATTTGTGAACAAGCACTAGGAGCAACTACATATTCAGATTTGGCTGTGGATTGTTGAAAGCATCTAGGCCCCCCATGAGGTATGGTTTCAGTGATTAATGACAACCGTTGGATATTACTAATGAGTTTGTGGATGCAAGGTCTCTTGTATATCTCATCACACTTATTGGACTCCATATGTATATCATCTACTACTCATTGGATACAATTGGAGACCCCTAAACAAAATATTTCACGAGGTCAATCGATTTTTATGAAGACTATAAGAAAAGGCTCATATGTCAAATTTATTCCATCGAAATGACAGCGCTCAAGACTTTGTCATCATCAAAAGAACATTTCAAACCAATGTCTAAGAGGTCACTCGAACAAATTCCAAAAGAATCACTTAGAACAACTCGAAGCAGACAAAATCAACTCACCGGATCCTCCGATGTATCCAGAAAAGACTACATCGGTCGAGTTGGCTCAACAGCAGAAAAAGACCTCAGACTTGAGTACACACCGGATCATCCAATGACGAAGCAAGTGTTACATCGGTCTATCACTTCAGTAAGCAATTTCCCTGGACCAAGTGTAACACCGGACCATCCGGTGTACAATTATAACACATCGGTCAATCACTCCAGTAAGCATTATTTCTGGACCAATTCTGGATGAAGTGTCACCGGATCATTCGATGATGAGGCAAGTGTTACATCGGTCGATCAACGGTCATATCTGACACAGTGACATCAGCTAATTTGGATTCGACCGATGACAACTGAAGGGAGAACATCGGATCATCCGATGTTTGCAAAACAGTGATGTCAGCCTACTTTTCCAACGGCTATTTCGTGGAAGCGGGCTATTTATACCCCTTCAACCAGTCATTTCCATAAGTCTTGATACCTAGAGCTACTCTACACATTGCCAAGCATTCAAGACATTGAGCTACCACTTCTATATCATTTACACCACTTGTACACCAAGAGATAGGCTAGAACTTGCTAGAGACGATGCTTGTGTGTTTCCATTCTTGGTGATTGGAGTCTCTAGTCTAGTGAGAGCTGTAAGGGAGTGTCTCTTGGTGATTGCATTCACCGTGTAACAGTCGGTGATTGGAGAGAGACTTCCAGAGCTTGCCAAGTCGGTTGTGGAAGCCCGGAGGATCCAACTTGTACAAAGCTTGAGCTCCACCTTACCGGGGTTGGCGAACAAAGACTTTTAGTGAAGATCCCTGGTCTCGACGACTTGGGAGTGGCTATACCCTTTGGTGGGTGCCATAACGTGGATGTAGGAAGATCTTGACGATCTTGCCAAACCACTGGATAAATCTCCGTGTCTCCTCGGAAGTTTGCACACTCTTTCTTTCCCGTTACACTTATGCATTTCATATACCGCAAAATTACTATTCACTTGAATGCATAGGTTGTTTGCATAGGGAATTGGGCTTTTAGTAGTCAAGTTTTTATTGCTTTAATTTTTGAAAAGAAGCCCAATTCACCCCCCTCTTGGGCACTTGATCCTTACAATTGGTATCAGAGCAAGGTTGCTCATTGGATCATTCTGACTTCACCGCTAGAGAGCTAAGATGGCCAAGATTGGGGGTTCGGTTCCCATCTTCGAGGGTAAGAACTTTGCCTATTGGAAAGCACGCATGCGTGCTTATCTAGAGGCTATTGCTCCCGAGGTATGGGAAGTGACCCATGTGGGGTTTGGTGAGCAAAACTATATAGGTGATCAAGTCAAGTGGGATGCAAAGGCTAGAAATGCTATTTATGAATGCATTAGTCAAGATGAGTTTGCTAGGATTGCTAGCAAAGAAAAAACTTGTGAAATTTGGGCTTGCTTGATTGAAATTCATGAGGGTTCTTCTCGTGTCAAAGAACTAAAGTATCATATGCTTAAGGCCAAATATGATGAGTTCAAAATGCTACCTCATGAAAATGTCAATGAAATGTTTTCTCGCTTGAATGTGCTTATTGAGGAAATTAATGCTCTTGATATTGCTTCTCTTGGCAAGGGACTAATCAACCGCAAGATTCTTATGCTCCTTCCTAAGCCAAAGTACAACATCATCAACTCCATGCTTCAAAAGGAATCTCTTGATCACATTGAAGTTTTGGAACTTATTGGAGAGATTCACGCTCATGATATGAGTGTACTTGGGATGATGGAGGAATCATCTTCAAAGACAATTGCTATAAAGGCTTCCACCAAGAAAACAAGTCTCAATAAAAAGAAAGTGGTCGAGCCTAGCTCAAGTGAAGAAGAGCAAGCATCAAGTGAAGATGACGATGATGAGCTTGCATTGATGATGAGAAAATTATCTCGCTTAAACTCCAAGATTGCCAAGAAGGGATACACCTTTGATACCAAAAAGAAAACATTTCTACCAAGGAGAGATGACAACAAGACTTGCTATAATTGTGGTGATCAAGGCCACATCTCCTATGATTGTCCACCAGACAAAAGAAGAGAGAACCACAAGGGAAAGCATCGCAAGCTTTAGGATAGTGAGGATGATGAAGAGGACAAGCCCAAACCAAGATTATTTGGGAAGAAGAAGCATGACAAAGGCAAAAAGGCAAAACTCTTCCCAAAGAAGAGAAAAGGTCCACAAAAGGTGTTCATGTGTGAGGCAAATGAATGGATCACCGACGAAGAATCTAGTGATGAAGAGAGTGAAGCGGGATAAGAGAGCTTGGCCGGCCTTGCCATTGCCAACAATGATGATTCATCTCTTCGTCCACCTCCCATGTGCCTCATGGAAAAAGGTAACACCAAGGTATGTGATGAATCCAGCAATGATGAGCTTTCCCCCTATGACTTAGTTTCACTGATAAATGAATACCACACTATCATTAAAAGGGAAAAGAGTAAGGTCAAGGCTCTTGAAGAAGCTCGTGCTAATCTCGAGAGTGTTAACCTCGATTTGCTTGAAAAGTATGAAAGCATACTTAAGGAGCATGACACGCTCAAATCTCATGTAAAGCAAGTTGAGGAGGATAAAGCTCAAATCAAGCTAGATCATCATGAGCTTGACTTAGCACACCAAGCACTCTTGGGAAAGCACAATGAGTTAATCCAAGAGCATCAAGTACTTAACCTTGCTTATGAAGTTCTTGATCAAGAATTGAAAACTATAAAGAAAGAAACCCTTAATGATAAGGTATCTATTATTTCTCATGCCACTAATGTCTTGCATAAGTCTTTGCCTTTGAAAGAGAAT
The DNA here is from genome assembly GCA_036927565.1 of Tuctoria greenei. NCBI lineage: Eukaryota > Viridiplantae > Streptophyta > Magnoliopsida > Poales > Poaceae > Tuctoria > Tuctoria greenei. The sequence goes on from JAYESD010000005.1 coordinate 175,529,717, forward strand.
GCTAGGGAGAAGGATTTGTTGGAAGAAATTGAAAGTCTCCGCACTAGTGTGGCAAGACTATCTAAGGGAGAAGTCAAGCACAAAGAAATCCTCTTCCAACAAGCAAGGGACTTCAACAAGAGAGGACTTGGATCCTTCCGGTGCCTAACAAAGGAAAGGTGCCCTCACCGGAGCTTAGAACAAGCTTCATCAAGGAAGTTGGTTTCTATTGCCAACATTGTGAGGTCACCGGTCACCATACAAGGGAGTGTCCTCTTCCTAACCGGCCTTCTCCAAAATTGCCTACTAACTACAAGTCCAGCTTTAATGATCACTATTATCTCTTGAGTAAAGTAGATGGCAAGGTGAAGGCAAGGTTCATTGGCAAGGACATGAAGGGCATGAAGGGGAAGCTCCCCAAGCAACTTTGGGTCCCAAAAACACTTGTATCACACATACAAGGACCTATGTTGGCTTGGGTGCCTAAAATCAAAAATTGAATTCATGTGTGTATGTGAACTACAAAGCCAGAGGAAAGCATTGGGTACTCGATAGCGGGTGCACTCAACACATGACCGGCAACAATGGTATGTTCACCTCCATAGAGAACCCCAAAAATCATGAACAAGTCACCTTTGGTGATAACTCTAAGGGGAAGGTAATTGGGTTGGGTAAGATTGCAATTTCAAATGATTTATCTATTTCCAATGTATTGTATGTTAAGTTACTTAGTTTCAATTTGCTTTCTATTGCACAATTATGTGATCTTGGACTAACATGCACCTTCGCAAGAATGATGTTGTTGTGACTAGTGAGACAAGCAAAGAACTAATCTTCAAAGGGTTTCGGCATGGACATCTCTACTTAGTAGACTTCTTTGACAAAGATGCTAGCTTGACCACTTGTCTTTTCACCAAGAAGAGTTTGGGTTGGCTATGGCATCGACACATAGATCACATTGAATGAGCAAGATCAAGAAGTCATTCAAGCTCAGAATGATGACAGGCGTGAAGGATGTCACATTTGAGAAGAACAAGCTTTGTAGCGCTTGTCAAGCTGGGAAACAAGTTGCTTCACACCACCCGATGAAGACAATGGTGTCAACCTCCAAGCCACTTAGTTGCTCCACATGGACCTCTTCGGACCGTCCACATATCAAAGTCTCGGCGGTAATCTCTATTGTCTTGTTATAGTTGATGACTACTCTCGCTATGCTTGGACTTTGTTTCTAGGTGACAAGAGTGAAACTCTGGAAGTGTTCAAGACCTTCGCTAATTGTGACCAAAGGGAATTTCAACTTCCCATCATCAAAGTCCGGAGTGACAACGGCACCGAATTGAAGAACTACAACATTGGGGAGTGGTGTGATCGTGAAGGCGTGAAGCATGAATTTTCAACCACATACACTCCTCAACAAAATGGTGTCATTGAAAGGAAGAACAAGACTCTCATCACTCTTGCACGAGCAATGCTTGATGACTATGGCACGTCCGAGAAGTTTTGGGCCGAAACAATCAACATGGCGTGCCATGCCGCAAATCGGGTCTACCTACATCGACTACTTCAAAAGACCCCGTACAAAATTCTAATTGGGAGAAAGCCCAACATCTCCTATTTCCGAGTCTTCGGGTGCAAGTGCTACATCTACCGCAAGAAAAGGCTCGGTAAGTTTGAAAGAATATGTGATGTTGGTATGTTTCTTGGTTATGCATCAAACTCAAAAGCATATCGAGTATTCAACCAAACCTCCGGTTTAGTTGAGGAAAGTTGTGATGTTGAGTTTGATGAAACTAATGGCTCCCAAGAGGAGAGTTTTGGTCATGATGATAGATGATGAGCCCCTACGAGAAGCTACGAAGAACATGACCATTGGAGACATCAAGCCTAAAGTTGAGGAGAGCCATGATCAAGGGGGAGCTTCAAGTTCCAACATCAACACATCTATGGCACCTCAAGTTGACGAAGAAGAAAAAGATGATCCATTGCCGACACAAGATTCACAAGCCACACAACATCAAGAAGAAGAACAAGTCCATGATCAAGTCCAACCACAAGAAGAGCAACACGCATCACCACTGCCAAGTGCTTCACAACCACTTATGAGGAATGGACGCATCTCCAAGGCCCATCCGATTGATCAAATCATCGGAAGTCCGTCAAGGGGAGTAAGTACACGTTCTCGCCATTTTGCTACGTTTTGTGAGCACTACTCGTTTGTTTCATGTGTAGAACCCACTCACATTGAGTAAGCACTCCAAGATCCAAATTGGGTAATGGCCATGCAAGAAGAACTCAACAACTTCATCCGTAATGAAGTTTGGGTGTTGGAGGAGCGATCCAAGGACAAGAACATCATTGGAACAAAGTGGGTGTACCGCAACTAACAAGACGAGAACGGTGTTGTGATCTGCAACAAGGCAAGACTTGTGGCCAAGGGTTTCTCACAAGTTGAAGGACTAGACTTTGGAGAAACATTTGCTCCGGTCACCCGACTAGAAGCCATCCGTATACTTCTTGCTTTTGCATCACATCATAATATAAAACTTTATCAAATGGATGTGAAAAGTGCATTTCTTAATGGTTATATTAACGAGCTTGTTTGTGTTGAACAACCTCCCAGGTTTGAAGATCCGAGGAATCCTAATCATGTGTATAGGTTGTACAAGGCGCTCTACGGGCTCAAGCAAGCACCTAGAGCGTGGTATGAACGACTACGGGATTTCTTGATCATGCAAGAATTCAAGATCGGGAGGGTGGACACTACACTCTTCACCAAAGACATCGATGGAGAACTATTTGTTTGTCAAATTTATATCGATGATATTATTTTTGGTTCAACTAACGAAGCTCATAGCCATGAGTTTGGAAAAATGATGTCTAGGGAATTTGAGATGTTGATGATTGGAGAGCTCAACTTCTTCCTTGGATTTCAAATCAAGCAAATTTGAGAGGGGACCTTCATCTATCAAGAAAAATATACCAATGACCTCTTGAAGAAATTTGAGATGGGAGATTGTAGCTCAAGAAGCACTCCAATGGCAACAAATTGTCATCTCGACGCGGATAAGGACGGTAAACCTGTTGACCAATCTAATTACCGTTCTATGATTGGTTCATTGCTTTATCTTACTGCATCTAGGCCCAATATCATGTTTAGTATATGCTTGTGTGCTCGCTTTCAAGCGGCACCTAAAGAATCGCATCGGAAGGCGGTCTTTAGGATATTTCGGTATCTCAAGCATACCCCTAGTGTAGGCATGTGGTATCCCAAAGGTGCTAAATTCCATCTCTTGGGTTACTCGGTTTCGTACTTTGTTGGATGCCGTGTGGATCGCAAGAGTACCTCCAGAGGGTGCCACTTGCCTGGGCGTTCCCTAGTATCTTGGTCTAGCAAGAAGCAAAATTCGGTTGCTTTGTCCACTGCGGAAGCGGAATATATAGCGGCCGGTGCATGTTGTGCCCAAATCCTTTACATGAAGCAAACCATTTTGGACTTTGGTGTTAAACTTTCTTGTGTGCCTCTCCTTTGTGACAATGAAAGTGCGGTTAAGATTGCTAAAAACCCCGTTCAACACTCCCACACTAAGCACATTGATATTCGCCATCATTTCTTGCGGGACCATGAAGATAAGGGAGACATATCCTTGCAAGGTGTTAGGTCCGAAGAACAATTGGTGGATATCTTCACTAAACCACTTGATGAGAAAACTCTTTCTAGACTAAGGAGTGAATTAAATGTGCTAGATGCATCGAACGTCATGTAAGTTGCCATGGTCATGTAAGAATGCATCACATATAGGTCTTGTCTAACTTTCAAAGGACAGGGGCGAGCAAGGGTTAGCTTGGGATGGAGGTTCTTTTGGGTTTCCCGAAGACTTGGAGAGTGGCTCTCCCTGAAGAAGCCTTTGAATGGTTCAAATTTGGCAAGATAGATTTAATTTATGTCTTGCATGATGCCTGCCATATAGACTTGCACTCACGTTTAATTTCCTGCATTAAAAATTGTTTGGCATTGCATACGGTAGATTGTCACAAAGGGGAACCCACTTCATGAGAAAGAGACTTGTTTGAAATGCAATATCTCAACTCATATGATGTGGAAAGAACAATGTGTTAGGTGCGTTAATGCCTAAAGGAACATGCTTTAAAGAGATAGAAGTCTTCATCCTCTAGCTCACAAAGCATGAGCCTTACATTTTATTTGGATTTCTTCCTTAATTTCTCCGGTGTTCTATTTGATTTAGGGCTTAGCCAAGTTATTGGCAACTAGTCTTTTTGAGGGGTTAGGGGTTGCCCAAAAAGTCCTAAGACATGTGTTTCTCTTTGTTTGTTTGTTTGTTTGTTTGAGTGAAAGGACATATATGGGATGTTGTTGGTCTTTTGTAGTCATCGGATTATCCGATGCTTAGGGCAGAAGCATCATCGGATCAGTTTGTGCCTTTGTACAAGGGTCAGCTCAGTTAGAAAGTCAAATCAACCGATGAGTACATTCTGAGAAACATCAGAGCATCCGATGTTCACATTTCTGGAGTTGTGCCAAATTCAACCGATGATAATCATTTCCACGTCGGATCATCCGATGCCGAAGGTACCTCTGGAATACCCTTACTGTACCATTCGACCGATGCACCTCTCAGCTGACGTCGGTTCATCCGATGTTAAAATTTGAGCTAGGGTTCGGGCCCCACCTATTTAGCGCCTCTTTGACTCTTTTCATTTTATCTCTCCCCGACACCTCCTCTCTGCCGCCGACGCTCCGTGCCCTCGCCCTGCAGCCGCCCTGTGGCCGCCGCTGCCCTCCGGCCATCGCCGCTCTCTGGCCGCCGCCGCGCTCCGTTCGCCGCCACCCTGCGCCCCAAGCACAGCCGCCGCCCTTCACTGCCGCCGCCCTTCACCACCATTGCACCAATGCCGCTGCCCTAAGCGCCGCCGCCAACCTGTGCCACCGCTCGTCGCCCGCCACTCCACGCGCCCAGCCGCTACATTCATCTTCGCCGCTAGGGTTCGCCCAGCCGCGACGTTCTTTGCGTCGCCGTCTTGTGCGACTGGCTTCGTTGTCCCGCGATCTCATCATCACCGTCATCACTCGTCTCCTTGAGATGGGTCGTGAAAAGAAAGGAAAGGGCAAGGCTATTGAGGAGCCGACAGCTAAGAAGCAGAAGCTGTCGAAGGAGGAGAAGAAAGCTCTGATGGCCGCTCGCGCTGCTGAGGAGCGAGAGCGTGGACGAGGAGGATCGCTGAGGATCTGGGAGGCCCGACAGAGGCAGCCTCCGGTGCCTGAGGAGCCAGAGGAGACTAAGGAGCCTGAGGTGCCGCTTGTTTGCCGGCGCTCAGTGAGGACCCGTGGGGGTCATCCAGCTGCAACCCGAGACCGAGACCCTCTGCAGCTGAGCTTTGGGAGGACAGGGCGGCCCAGAGAGCCATCTATGAGATGGACACCAATGTCATGGTTGGTGAGGGTGTCCGCCTGACTGACTACAGAAAGTTGAAGGCCAAGCAGCTCAGGAAGCTCAGATGGAGTATTCTGCTTGAGGAGTGGTTCCCGTAGCCCAGAGAGCCACTTGTTGACAGCCGCTTCTGGACGCTGACACAGGCGTCCCTGTATGAGACTTATAGACGTCGGGGCCATAAGCTCTTCCAGCATAACTTTCTTGACTGGGATCAACACGCACTTGCAGCCGGGACATAGATTCACCCTTACTTTGAGAGGTACAGAGGGCTAGTGGAGCTGATGTCTTACCAGCGGGGTGCCTTCGTGAAGGACTGGGTCCGAGTGTTCTATGCCACACTCTACGTTTCAGAGGGCCGCAAATCCATTGACTTCATGTTTATGGGCCAGCATCACCATCTGACCAGACAGATCTTGGGACAGCTGCTAGGCGTGGATCTCCATGACACATGCCTACATGAGTTGGTGTATGGACAGGCTGACCCACCGAGGAGGCCGCTCACTGGAGGTGTGGCACCACCTTTTGAGGAGATATGATCACTGTTCGCTGAGCCCTTCTCTCCTGACCAGCTGAGGGTACCTGCTCTACTCTCTCCAGCTGCACGCACTGTGCACCTTGCCTTGCGCCGCACTCTTCTACCCAGGTCCGGATACCTTGAGGGCTTCACCAGTCTGCAGCAGACCCTCCTGTTCTATGTCATGAACGGGATGGAGTTTGACATTGTGGATATCCTTATCTGTGAGATGGAGGATGTTATCACCGATGGAGTTGGGATGATGAGGCAGCTTGTGTTCGGTCACTGGATCAGTCACCTCCTCTACCTGTTGGCTCCAGAGGGGTCAGCCGTGCGTGACAGTCTCACCGACGAGAGCGTCACTAGGTTCGGACACTATCGTGCTCCAGCTCCTGGAGAAACCGTCTTGGCCGCCCAGTTGAGCGTCAGGTCCGAGCTCGCCTTTCAGAGGAAGACTGGTCAGACCTCGAGAAGGAAGATGAGATCCTAGCACAGGCTGAGGCTCAGGGAGGAGATCTGCATCACATCTGGTCAGAGAGTGACACTAGTGACAGTGTCGAGGAGTACTTCCCACCTCCTCCCTCACCCAGGCAGCACGACATGGAGGCTGGAGGCTCGACTGTTCCACCTCCTACTCCACCTCCAGTGTCCGAGGCACATATCTCTCAGCCGTTCGAGCTTACCTCTCTTCTTCAGCAGATGGTTGAACAACAGCGACTGGATCGGCTTGCAGCTGAGCAGGCCAGAGCTGAGCAGGCTGCGCGTCTTTTGGAGCTCCAGCAGCAACAGCAGGAGATGCAGCGTCAGATAGCTCGCGAGAGGCGTGAGGACACTGACAGGCTCACTGGGCTGATTGATCAGATGCACCAGCATTTTCTTACCAGCAGCAGCAAACACAGCAGGCCATGATGGGCATCCTGGGGTTGATCACCAACCTCTACACTCAGTCTGGGATTGCCCTGCCCTCTCAGCTTCCAGGTCTAGCTCCAGGTCCGCCTGTACTGACACCAGTTTCAGCTCTAGTGCCGACCACGCCGATACCGACGATCAGCATGTCACCGCTGCTTGCTCCAGGCACACCCATTCATTCTCCCCTGCCGACTTCGACACTCTTCCAGTAGACTCCGGCTTCAGTTGTCAGTGCCCCGCTACCTACAGTCCAGACTCAGCAGGCACCGACAGCAGCTCCCGCAGCCCCCGTCACCTCCACTCCAGCCTCAGCAGCAGCAGGCAGCAGCTCCGATGACAGCACCCTCGACGGCGACCAGTTCGTCATCGCCCCAAGCACTTAGGGTCCTTAGGCGCTCGACTTCCCTTTTTGGTGTCTTGATGCTAAAGGGGGAGAATAGTCAGGGGGAGGATTAGCATAGTCCTAGGGGGAGTCCTAGTTGTAGGGGGAGGAGTATATCTTTTTGGGAGCATTTGTAATTTGGGAGATTTGCTACTCTTTTGCTATTCATTGAGTATTCGTGTGCCTCTTAATTCTCTTGTGCTTTATTGATCATTTTTGAGACTTCAAGTTTAATGTGCAAAATCTTGTACCTATTGTATATCTTTTTGAGTATCCTATTCTTAATTTCATTACTATTATGCTTTACTCATTGTGTTGTCATCAATCACCAAAAAGGGGGAGATTGAAAGCATCTAGGCCCCCATGAGGTATGGTTTCGGTGATTAATGACAACCGTTGGATATTACTAATGAGTTTGTGGATGCAAGGTCTCTCGTATATCTCATCACACTTATTGGACTCCATATGTATATCATCTACCGCTCATTGGATACAATTGGAGACCCCTAAACAAACTATTTCACGAGGTCAATCGATTTTTATGAAGACTATAAGAAAAGGCTCATATGTCAAATTTATTCCATCGAAATTGACAACGCTCAAGACTTTGCCATCATCAAAAGAACATTTCAAACCAATGTCTAAGAGGTCACTTGAACAAATTCCAAAAGAATCACTTAAAACAACTCGAAGCAGACAAAATCAACTCACCGGATCCTCCGATGTATCCAGAAAAGACTACTTCGGTCGAGTTGGCTCAACAGCAGAAAAAGACCTCAGACTTGAGTACACACCGGATCATCCGATGATGAAGCAAGTATTACATCGGTCTATCACTTCAGTAAGCAATTTCCCTGGACCAAGTGTAACACCGGACCATCCGATGTACAATTATAACACATCCGTCAATCACTCCAGTAAGCATTATTTCTGGACCAATTCTGGATGAAGTGTCACTGGATCATACAATGATGAGGCAAGTGTTACATCGGTCGATCAACGGTCATATCTAACATAGTGACATCAGCTAATTTGTATTCGACCGATGACAACTGAAGGGAGAACATCGGATCATTCGATGTTTGCAGAACAGTGATGTCAGCCTACTTTTCCAACGGCTTTTTCGTGGAAGCTAGCTATTTATACCTCTTCAACCAGTCATTTCGATAAGTCTTGATACCTAGAGCTACTCTACACATTGCCAAGCATTCAAGACATTGAACTACCACTTCTACATCATTTACACCACTTGTACACCAAGAGATAGGCTAGAACTTGCTAGAGATGATGCTTGTGTGCTTCCATTCTTGGTGATTGGAGTCTCTAGTCTAGTGAGAGCTGTAAGGGAGTGTCTCTTGATGATTGCATTCATCGTGTAACAGTCGGTGATTGGACAGTGTAACACCCTAAATCTTTGCATCATACATTGCATACATGTTCATGCATTAACATTAGTGGAATAAAGGAAAGATAATAAAAGATAAAACATACATATACAATATGTGTAGCAAAAGAAGAAAAAGAAAATAAAAATATAAAACATGTATTAGGGAATAAATATAAATAAGTAATACATGTAATATATATAAGTATAATAATATATATTAATATTTGTATAAAAAAAAGAAAAGGAAATAAAAAAAAGAGAGAAAAAAAGGAAAAACACCCACCGCTGGCCAGGCCGAACTGGCCCAGCCATCACTGGCCGACGAGCGCCTGCGCGTAGCGCGCGACCCCGCCGCCCACTCCCGCGCCGCCTCGACCGCGCGCGACCCCGCCGGGGCCCACGCACTAGTGCGCCCCCGCAGCCCGACCGAACCGCACCGCCCGGCCCCACGAGTCGCGCCTTCCCGCACGCCCTGATGCCCCGCCTCGACCGAGCCGCACGCGCGCTCGCCTGCGCCTGGCCCCGCGCTCAGCGCAACCCCGCCGCACGCCAGCCCAGGCCGACTCGGCCTCTGGCTCGATCGATCCCAGCGTACCGCGCCTATATAAACGTCCGTAGGGCATCGTAGTTTTCCAACGCCACCAGAAAAACGCCGCCGCCAGAGCCCCAAAAGCCTTAGCCGCCAGATTGAAAAACATGAGAGAACAGAGGCACCGCCAGAGAAGAAAAAGAGGGGAAGGAGAGGAAGAAGAGGAGAGGAGGGTGCCGTCATCCGCCGGAGTTCGCCGCGTCCCTGTCGTCGTGCCGCCAGAGGACCTTGCGCATCTACTTCATCTACGCATCGTCCCCATCCCGCGATCTTCGAAGCCATCGCATCTACTGTAGGCCACATTTTTCGATGCGAATTTTAGCGACCATATTGAATCTAATAGACGTAGTTTGATCGTAGTCGCACCATACTTTTATTTTCAGCAACATTAATCCCCGCTAAAACCCCCGTAAACTCATATGAACACGTATGAACTACTCGCATCTAATTAATAAACAACCGTAGTTAATTAGTTATTGAATTGTGCATGCACACATGTCATTGCATGTTGATTATTTTGTGTGCATCATATTGAATTGTATGTATTTTCTTGTATGTATGATCACGCGTAGAGCAACGTTCTCAAGAGGCCGCATACGAGGATTTCCAAAATCAAGACTTTGAAGCGCTTGAGCAACCTCATCCGTCGGAGCAAGGCAAGTGTCCTTGATCATATTGATCCCGTTTTATTAAATGTTTTGTTTGCGAACTTGCATGCTTGTGTCAATATGATGGGAAACCCATACGTAGGAGTTTACTAGCGTTGTTTGCCACCCCTTGTCGCCGGAATATACACGATGAGTCGGGTATGGGTGTTTTTATTTTTGCACCGCATCGCTACATGGGTTATGGATAACTTAAATAATGTGGTTGACAACTTTAATTATGACCACTTGGGATGGTAATAAGATGATGGTTAATTTAGCAACCTGGAATTTAGGAGATCTAAGCAAGCACGATTTTGTGGATGGGTTGGATGATATGGTGGTTTGCTTGCCTTAGATGTAAGGACCGGTTCATGCGAGAATATGCCAGGTCAATAGTGCCACCACAAGGCCAAGTATGAGTGCGGCGTAGCTGAATAATTAGGAGTGCTGCTAGTATTGTATGGACCATTGGATGGCGCGGGGAATGGGGGTCGAGGAGGACTGCCCTGGGATCCGCATGGCACACGAGGGGGCCCGTGGGTGAGATTCAAGCCTGCCGGTGAAACCTTAGTAGGCCCGTACATACTAGTAGTACCTTTTGAAAGGCTATTTTGTGATCTCTTGGCCGCACACCACGGAAGTGTGACAGGGCAACATAGAGGTTCTTAGTCACCGAAAGGTGATGAAATCACGAACATGTGGGTAAAGTGGTACAACCTCTGCAGAGTGTTAAAAACTATCATGATAGCCGTGCTCCCGGTTAAGAGCACCTGGATGGCCTACATGATTAGAATTGGACTTGGAATTTTGGGATGGTTGTTATGGTTTTGGGTTGTCACTTGAGTATTGTCGGTACATGAGAGATTATGGAATTGGTATATGGTATTAATTTTATGGTTGGATGATATTAATGGATTGCATTGGTAATAAGAATTGTTGGATTTATGGTATGATAATTACTTGGGTCATGAAGGGAAATAAATTCACATAGACATGATAGGCTGCTTTTACGTGTTTATGAAACATACTTTTATGCAATTAGCCATTTTATTCCAATCATTTGTTTAGTCACATGTCATCTATTTCCACACTTGCTGAGTACGACATGTACTCACCCTTGCAATCCCCCCAACAGCTACTGGAGATAATTGGGAGTACCCTGAGGATCACGCGGAGTACTAGGTTGCGTACCGCCGTCAATTGCCTGTGGAATGGAGTCGTGCTGGTTAGTTTATTTTCCACTGCATTATTTAGAGTTTTATCATTTGTGAACTATTGGATTATTGTAATAAAGTACTTATTTAATAGTTGAGACGTGGTTAAATTCTGTATATCGTTTGTGATGCAACCGTATATGTGTGATGAACTTCCTGGGCACACATATGCGTTACGCTTGGTTCATATTCGGGACCGGGTGTCACAAATTGGTATCAGAGTCGCGTTGACCGTAGGACGCAAGCCTAGGTAAAATGGACACTCTAGAGCACTTAGGAACACTCTTCTAATCTGCTATTTTCAAAAATTTTTGCTGCTGTTTTTGTTTCTTTATTTTCAGCTGCAAAAAAAGTACCGATTGCTGCCGCGCTTTCGATAAAATTTTCTGCAGTAAGCACTATTTGATGCTGCTGTTTTTGCCGCTTGAACTTTCGCGTAAAGTGCGTGTTTTGCCGCTGTTATGTGTGTGTAAAATTTTTGTTAGCTGCTGCATTTTCTCCCTCTCTTTTTCGTTCTTTTGGAACAGCCGCACCGCTCTTTTTCCGCTATTTTAGCTGCTGCAATTTTCAGATTTGTATTCCGTTATTCTTTCCTCTAATGTATTCTCATTTTCTATAGATGCCGATCACTAGGAGTGCAGCCCGCAAGAGCACCAGTCCACCGCCCCTTGGAAGTGAACTTAACCCCATTGAGCTTGACGAGCAGAAGCAAGAGGAGGGGAATATCCTGACCGAGGAGGAGGAAGCTAACCAGTCGAACACTATGGAGGAGGATCCGGAGGAGTATGAGCCATTTGAGGAGAACATGGATGAGGATCCTAATGAGGAGTACTATGTGCCAGCTTCAAATGAGGAGGACAATGGAGGTGAAAATGGAGGAGGATCACAACCCGGTGCGAATGAGAATGGACACAACAGCCTCCAGTTTCCTCAAGTTGAGGAGATTTGTACTACTGGAACCGATGGAGGACATGCATCGCGGGAACTGGCGGAATTCCTTTATCCCCGTTGCATGAGTACTAACTACTTCGTGAAGAGGGTCTCTCGTCCCGGACGTGATGAATGGCATGCTGAGGTTCTCATCTTCTACCTCAACAAAGTGGTCTCACGGCATTATGCTCCCGCCTGGAGGTCTACTCAGAAGGATGCTATGGATGATGCTGCATGGGCGGCACTCACAAGTTTGTGCCATACTCACCACTTTGAGCTTGAGAACACCACGTTTGAGCTGCACCCTCAGCGGGAGAGTGGTACAGGGAGGATAATTGGACCACAAGAAGCTTTAGACAATCTTACAGCAATGGATAGGTCTCAAAAGACATTATTGGACATGGGCAATCGCTATGAAACCGCACAAGGGGAGATACACTACCTTCGCAAGGAGCTAGCTCGTTTGGAAGCCAACTTGGAGATGAAGGAATGTGAAGCAAGAGGAGAGCAGCGGTCACCCAAGAGAATCTGGTCCCCTACATCGCCATGGCGCAACCCCATCACATCCGCGCAGCCAAGGACGCCCTCACCGCCTCAAAATTAGGAAATTAAGTCCCCTATGAGTATTTTGTAATAAGAACGCTTAGAATCGTGTTAGCTTTAAATAGTGTGGTGTGCTGAAATTTTTTTTGGTGCTTGTTTGAGTGCTTGTGTGCTTATTAGAGAGTTGTGGGATGCTTCGGCACTTGTCCACATCCTCATATAGGTCTATATTAATAAAGGATTGTTTAGTGTCACATACCTTGATGCATATAGTTGGGACGTTTCTTTCCAAATTCCAAATTCTTCCGTCTCCACCTTACTTTCGCCAACAGATGGTGAGAACTCGTAACCAGAGGGATGCCAACGATGAGGAGGAGCGCAATGAAGTACCTCAGAACAACCGGGGACATGCTCATGGAGCTATCAATATTGAATAGCTGTTAGCTATGCAGAACCAGCTCATGCAGACCATGATACAGACAATGGGACAGCTGCAAGCTGGCAACAACAATCAGCCTCATATACCGCCACCGCCACCACCCCAGCCACACCACAACCGTTTGGGGGAGTTCATGAGGATCAGGCCGCATACCTTTGCACAAGCCATAGACCCAATGGAATCTGATGATTGGCTGAAGTCCGTTGAGAAGAAACTTGCTATTGTCCAGTGCACTGATAGGGAGAAGGTTCTCTTTGCATCACATCAACTAGTTGGAGCAGCTGCTGACTGGTGGGAAGCTCTTTGCAATGCTCATGATAATCAGGAGGCAATCACTTGGGCTGAGTTTAAGCAGAGTTTCCATTCCAACTATGTACCTGAAGGAGTTATGATACTGAGAAGACAAGATTTTGAAAACTCAGGCAAGGAAAGATGAGCGTGAGTGAGTAGCTCAATAAGTTCACTCAACTATCAAGATATGCTCCAGAAGACATCAACACGGATAGTAGGAAGCAGTATTTGTTTATGAGGGGTCTCAACAATGAAATTCAAGTCCAGTTGCTCAATACTGATTATCCAAACTTCCAAAAGATGGTTGGCAAGGCTATTGTGGTTGAGAACAAGATTCGTGAGATGGAGCAAGACAACAAGAAGAAGATGCCACATCATGGACTGCAGCAACGAAGCAATGTTCGTCCCCGCTATGCACCACCAACTGCACCATACTACAACCCATCTGCTCCTGCATACCGTGCTGCTTATGCACCCCGCCCAAATCAGCCACTGCAGCAATGCCCCGCCATGCAAGCGCCTCGCTATCCCGTGCCACCTGCGCCGCGTCCTAACATGGCGGCAAATGCTCAAAACCAGCTGCGCCCAAACTTCCCTAATGCTACGGGCGGTAAGACATGCTATGTGTGTGGAGAGCCCGAACACTTTGCAAGTCAATGCCCCAGAAGAAACTATGGACCGATGAACAATGCACCAAGGCCAAATTACCTGCGACCAAATGGAGGAGCACCACAAGGCAACCGTGGACAGCAGAATTTTGCTCGTGGCAATGTGAATCATGTCTCTACTGAGGAAGCCCAACAAGCTGATGACGTCGTGATTGGTATGTTCCTCGCCAACTCCAACCCCGCAACTATTTTATTTGATTCGAGAGCATCTCATTCATTCATCTCGTCAAAGTATGTTGCTAAGTACAATTTGCCTATGTCTCATATGAAGCAAACTATGCTAGTAAGTTCTCCTGGCAGAGAGATGAGGACAAATATAGTATGTCCGAAAGTAAGCATTAAAATAAGGGGGGTAGACTTTCTCGCAAACCTCATAGTCTTGGACTCCCAAGAAATAGATATAATAAAAAGTATGGACTGGTTGAGCAAGTATAATGGAGTCATTCAATGTGCCGAGAGGATTGTGCAGTTGACAAGTGAACATGGTACACACATCGAAGTTGAGGAGCCCAACCTACAAGAGAGAAGGCAATGCTCAATCAAGTGGGAGGTGTGACATTGGAAAGCATTCCGATCGTTCGCGAGTACTCGGATGTGTTTCCAGATGAGTTGCCAGGTATGCCACCTGATCGTGACATAGAATTCGCCATTGAGTTGATACCCGGAACTGCACCTATAGGTAAGAGGCCATATAGGATGCGTCCTAAGGAATTAGCAGAGCTCAAGAAGCAAATTCAAGAGCAGCTAGAGAAGGGTTTTATACGCCCAAGCTCATCCCCGTGGGGAGCACCAGTGCCCTTCGTAGATAAGAAGGATGGAACCCAGAGGATGTGTGTGGACTATAGGTCTCTCAACGAAGTGATAATTAAGAACAAGTACTCACTGCCCCGTATAGAGGATTTGTTCGACCAAATGAAGGGTGCCTGTATTTTCTCCAAGATCGACTTGCGGTCAGGATACTTCCAAATGAAGATTAGACCATCGGATATACCCAAGACAACATTTCGGACATGATATGGGTCTTATGAGTACACCGTCATGTCGTTTGGATTGACGAACGTGCCTGCGTACTTTATGTATATCATGAATAAGGTCTTCATGGAATATCTGGATAAGTTCGTCGTAGTGTTTATCGATGACATTATGATATACTCGAGAAGCGAGGAAGAACATGAAGAACACTTGAAGCTTACATTGCAGAAGCTACGGGAACACCAATTGTATGCCAAGTTTAGTAAATGTCAATTCTGGTTACGGGAAGTTTCTTTCTTAGGCCATATTATTTCCGGAGGAGGAGTATCAGTTGACCCAGGAAAGGTGAGAGATGTGCTTAAGTGGGAACCACCGCATAATGTTAAGGAAATTCGAAGTTTCCTTGGAATGGCTGGATATTACCGCCGATTCATCAAGGATTTCTCCAAAATAGCCAAGCCTATGACTGAATTACTCATGAAAGGGAAGGCTTTCCGATGGACTCAAGCTTGTCAGGACAGCTTTGAGGAGTTAAAGAAAAGGTTGACAACCGCGCCAGTGTTAGTATTACCGGACATGAGCAAGAGTTTTGATATATATTGTGATGCATCAAGACAAGGATTAGGATGTGTGCTCATGCAAGAAGGCCAAGTGGTAGCTTATGCGTCGAGGCAACTAAAGAAACATGAGTTGAATTATCCTACACACGACCTTGAACTCGCAGCCGTGGTACATGCCTTGAAGATATGGAGACACTATGTTTTTGGTCACCGATGTGAGATTTATATGGATCACAGGAGTATCAAGTACATATTTACGCAAACGGATCTGAATCTGAGGCAACGCCGATGGTTGGAGCTCATCAAGGACTATGACGTGGGGATCAGCTACACCCAGGGAAGGCTAATGTAGTGGCCAATGCTTTGAGCCGAAAAGGAGTAAGCCACCAACTCACAGTCCAGGAGCTGCCATCCGAGTTATGCAAGGAGTTTGAACGATTGGACCTTGGATTCATAAATGAGATGGGAACGATGGAAGTCAACCCAACATTAGAGCAGGAAATACAGGAAGGACAAACAAAAGACAAGGAAATACAAGAAATCAAGGAAAAGATCCAAGAAGGAAGAGAATTCAGATTTGATGAGGACGAACAGGGTACCTTATGGCTTGGAAAGAGGATTGTGGTACGAAATGTTAGGCATATTCGGGAAACAATATTGAAGGAGGCACATGACTCACCTTACTCAATTCATCCCGGCTGTACGAAGATGTACAAGGACTTAAATACATGCTATTGGTGGGCCAGCATGAAAAAGGACATAGCCGAATATGTTGCATTTTGTGATGTGTGCCGACGAGTTAAAGCTGAACATCAAAGGCCAGCCGGATTGTTACAACCATTGAAGATCCCGGAGTGGAAGTGGGAAGATATTGGTATGGACTTTATAGTTGGATTACCGCGAACTCAGTCTGGCTATGATTCAATATGGGTTATTGTGGATCGGTTGACAAAATCAGCTCACTTCATCCCTGTCAAGACCACATATACCACCGCGAAGCTAGCAGAATTGTATATGGAGCATATTGTGTGTCGACACGGAGTATCGAAGAAGATAGTCTCGGATAGAGGTTCTCAGTTTACCTCCAGATTTTGGCAGAAATTGCATGAAGCAATGTGAACAGGGTTGAACTTCAGTTCGACATATCACCCTCAAACAGATGGACAAACCGAGAGGACCAACCAAATTTTGGAAGACATGTTAAGAGCTTGTGCTTTAAAGCATGGGAAAAGCTGGGATAAAAGTTCGCCGTACGCTGAATTCTCATACAACAATAGCTATCAAGCAAGTTTGAGAATGTCACCCTACGAAGCATTGTACGGAAGGAAGTGTAGGACACCCTTGTTTTGGAATGAAACCAGAGAGAATCAAGTATTTGGTCCAGATGTGTTACAGGATGCTGAAAGACAAGTTCAAATAATACGTGACAACCTAAAGGCTGCCCAGTCTCGACAAAAAGGTTATGCGAATAATAGGCGAAGGAGTCTGACTTTCGAAGTTGGAGATTTTGTATACCTCAAAGTGTCACCTATCCGAGGTCAGCGACGGTTTAACGTCAAAGGGAAACTGGCACCACGTTACAGACCGTTCAAGATTTTGGACAAACGAGGAGAAGTAGCATATCGACTTGAGCTGGCGGCATATCTCTCCGATGTACACAACGTGTTTCACGTCTCTCAACTCAAGAAGTGTCTCAGGGTGCCGGAAGAACAAGTGCCGATGGACGAGTTAGAACTTTAAGAGGATTTGTCCTATGTCGAGCAACCTATCAAGATCTTGGACGTAAAGGAAAGGGTCACAAGAAATAAGAGGATCCGTTGGTGCAAAGTGCAATGGAAACACCATACGGAAGCCGAAGCTACGTGGGAACGTGAGGAAGACCTGAAGGCAGAATTCCCTCATCTTTTCTCTACGCTATCGAATCTCGAGGGCGAGATTCACTTTAAGGGGGATAGGTTTGTAACACCCTAAATCTTTGCATCATGCATTGCATACATGTTCATGCATTAAACATTAGTGGAATAAAGAAAAGATAATAAAAGATAAAACATACATATACAATATGTGTAGCAAAAGAAGAAAAAGAAAATAAAAATATAAAACATGTATTAGAGAATAAATATAAATAAGTAATATATGTAATATATATAAATATAATAATAATATATATTAATATTTGTATAAAAAAAAGAAAAGGAAAGAAAAAAAGAGAGAAAAAAAAGGAAAAACACCTGCCGCTGGCCAGGCCGAACTAGCCCAGCCAGCACTGGCCGCCGAGCACCCGCGCACAGCGCGCGACCCCGCCGCCCGCTCCCGCGCCGCCTCGACCGCGCGCGACCCCGCCGGGGCCCACGCACCAGCGCGCCCCCGCAGCCTGACCGAACCGCACCGCCTGGCCCCACGAGTCGCGCCCTCCCGCACGCCCTGATGCCCCGCCCCGACCGAGCCGCACGCGCGCTCGCCCGCGCCTAGCCCCGCGCTCAGTGCAACCCCGCCGCACGCCAGCCCAGGCCGACTCGGCTTCTGGCTCGATCGATCCCAGCGTACCGCGCCTATATAAACGTCCGTAGGGCATCGTAGTTTTCCAACGCCACCAGAAAAACGCCGTCGCCAGAGCCCCAGTCATTTCGATAAGTCTTGATACCTAGAGCTACTCTACACATTGCCAAGCATTCAAGACATTGAGCTACCACTTCTATATCATTTACACCACTTGTACACCAAGAGATAGGCTAGAACTTGCTAGAGATGATGCTTGTGTGCTTCCATTCTTGGTGATTGGAGTCTCTAGTCTAGTGAGAGCTGTAAGGGAGTGTCTCTTGGTGATTGCATTCACCGTGTAACAGTCGGTGATTGGAGAGTGTAACACCCTAAATCATTGCATCATGCATTGCATACATGTTCATGCATTAAAATTAGTGGAATAAAGGAAAGATAATAAAAGATAAAACATACATATACAATATGTGTAGCAAAAGAAGAAAAAGAAAATAAAATATAAAACATGTATTAGGGAATAAATATAAATAAGTAATATATGTAATATATATAAATATAATAATAATATATATTAATATTTGTATAAAAAAAGAAAAGGAAAGAAAAAAAAGAGAGAAAAAAAAGGAAAAACACACGCCGCTGGCCAGGCCGAACCGGCCCAGCCAGCACTGGCCGTCGAGCACCCGCGCGCAGCGCGCGACCCCGCCGCCCGCTCCCGCGCCGCCTCGACCGCTCGTGACCCCGTCGAGGCCCACGCACCAGCGCGCCCCCACAGCCCAACCGAACCGCACCGCCCGACCCCACGAGTGGCGCCCTCCCGCACGCCCTGATGCCCTGCCCCGACTGAGCCGCACGCGCGCTCGCCCGCGCCTGGCCCCGCGCTCAGTGCAACCCCGCCGCACGCCATCCCAGGCCGACTCGGCCTCTCGCTCGATCGATCCCAGCGAACCGCGCCTATATAAACGTCCGTAGGGCATCGTAGTTTTCCAACGCCACCAGAAAAACGCCGGCGCCAGAGCCCCAAAAGCCCTAGCCGCCAGAAAGAAAAACACGAGAGAACAGAGGCACCGCCAGGGAAGAAAAAGAGGGGAAGGAGAGGAAGAAGAGGAGAGGAGGGTGCCTTTGTCTGTTGGAGTTCGTCGCGTCGCTGTCGTCGTGCCGCCAGAGGACCTTGCGCATCTACTTCGTCTACGCGTCGTCCCCGTCCCGCGATCTTCGAAGCCATCGCATATACGGTAGGCCACATTTTCCGATGCGAATTTTAGCGACCATATTGAATCTAATAGACATAGTTTGATCGTAGTCGCACCATCTTTTTATTTTCAGCAACATTAATCCCTGCTAAAACCCCCATAAACTCATATGAACACGTATTAACTACTCGCATCTAATTAATAAACAACCGTAGTTAATTAATTATTGAATTGTGCATGCATGCATGTCATTGCATGTTGATTATTTTGTGTGCATCATATTGAATTGTATGTATTTTCTTGTATGTATGATCACGCGTAGAGGGACGTGCTCAAGAGGCCGCATACGAGGATTTCCAAAATCAAGACTTTGAAGCGCTTGAGCAACCCAATCGGTCGGAGCAAGGCAAGTGTCCTTGATCATATTGATCCCGTTTTATTAAATGTTTTGTTTGCGAACTTGCATGCTTGTGTCAATATGATGGGAAACCCATACGTAGGAGTTTACTAGCGTTGTTTGCCACCCCTTGTCGCCAGGATATACACGATGAGTCGGGTATGGGTGTTTTTATTTTTGCACCGCATCGCTACATGGGTTATGGGTAATTTAAATAATGTGGTTGACAACTTTAATTATGACCACTTGGGATGGTAATAAGATGATGGTTAATTTAGCAACCTGGAAATTAGGAGATCTAAGCAAGCATGGTTTTGTGGATGGGTTGGATGATATGGTGGTTTGCTTGCCTTAGATCTAAGGACCGGTTCATGCGAGAATATGCCAGGTCAACAGTGCCACCACAAGGCCAAGTATAGGTGCGGTGTAGCTGAATAATTAGGAGCGCTGCTAGTATTGTATGGACCATTGGATGGCGCGGGGAATGGGGGTCGAGGATGACTGCCCTGGGATCCGCATGGCACACGAGGGGGCCCGTGGGTGGGAGAATGGAGATTCAAGACTGTCGGTGAAACCTTAGTGGGCCCGTACATACTAGTAGTCCCTTTTGAAAGGCTATTTTGTGATCTCTTGGCCGCACACCACGGAAGTGTGACAGGGCAACATAGAGGTTCTTAGTCACCGAAAGGTGATGAAATCACAAACATGTGGGTAAAGTGGTACAACCTCTGCAGAGTGTTAAAAACTATCATGATAGCCGTGCTCCCGGTTAAGAGCACCTGGATGACCTACATGATTAGAATTGGACTTGGAATTTTGGGATGGTTGGTATGGTTTTGGGTTGCCACTTGAGTATTGTCAGTACATGAGAGATTATGGAATTGGTATATGGTATTAATTTTATGGTTAGCTGATATTAATGGATTGCGTTGGTAATAAGAATTGTTGGATTTATGGTATGATAATTACTTGGGTCATGAAGGGAAATAAATTCACATAGACATGATAGGCTTCTTTTACGTGTTTATGAAACATACTTTTCTGCAATTAGCCATTTTATTTCAATCATTTGTTTAGCCACATGTCATCTATTTCCACACTTGCTGAGTACGACACGTACTCATCCTTGCAATCCCCCCCCCCCCCCCCAACAGCTACTTGAGATAATTGGGAGTACCCTGAGGATCACGCGGAGTACTAGGTTGCGTACCGCTGTCAATTGCCTGTGGAATGGAGTCGTGCTGCTTAGTTTATTTTCCGCTGCATTATTTAGAGTTTTATCATTTGTGAACTATTGGATTATTGTAATAAAGTACTTATTTAATAGTTGAGACGTGGTTAAATTCTGTATATCGTTTGTGATGCAACTGTATATGTCTGATGAACTTCCTGGGCACACATATGCGTTACGCTTGGTTCATATTCGGGACCGGGTGTCACAGAGAGAGACTTCCGGAGCTTGCCAAGTCGGTTGTGGAAGCCCGGAGGATCCAACTTGTACAAGGCTTGAGCTCCACCTTGCCGGGGTTGGCGAACGGAGACTTTTAGTGAAGATCCCTGGTCTCGGTGACTTGGGAGTGGCTATACCCTTTGGTGGGTGCCACAACGTGGATGTAGGAAGATCTTGATGATCTTGCCGAACCACGGGATAAGTCTTCGTGTCTCCTCAGGAGTTTGCACACTCTTTCTTTCCCGTTACACTTATGCATTTCATATACCGCAAAATTACTATTCACTTGAATGCATAGGTTGTTTGCATAGGGAATTGGGCTTTTAGTAGTCAAGTTTTTATTGCTTTAATATTTGAAAAGAAGCCCAATTCACCCCTCCTCTTGGGCATTCGATCCTTACAATTGTGCTATTGAACTTTGTTTTCTAGAGGACCAAGCAACAAGTGAACTACCAAGAAAATGACAAGCACCCGAAGTACTTTTCCTATCAATCGTACAACGTCCAAAATCAGCATCGAAAAAAGCTTTCAAAGTAACGGTTGAGGAAGAAGTAAGAAAAATACCAAATTCTTGAGTTCCATGTAAGTACCTGAGAATCCTTTTGACGGCTTGAAGATGTGAAGCACGTGGGGAGGCTTGAAAACGTGCACAAAGACATACACTGAATTGTATGTCCGGTCTTGATGCCGTGAGGTACAAAAGTGACCCAATCACGCTTCTATATTCTTTTTGATCCACGGGTTCAACATATTCATCAAGTTCAAGTGTTGTTGCTGTTCCCATTGGTGTCTGAAGAGGCTTGCTTTTGTCCATGTTGAAGCGCCTTAGGAGGTCTTTTGTATACTTCGTTTGATGCACAAAGGTACCCTCCTTGATTTGCTTGATTTGCAGGCCCAAAAAGTACGTGAGTTCTCCCATCATACTCATCTCAAATTTTGAACTCATCATAGCTGAAAACTTGGACACAAGATCATGAGAAGCACAACCAAATATAATATCATCCACATACACTTGAACGAATAATGAGTCATTGCCATGCTTAAGCACAAAAAGAGTTTTATCAACCTTGCCTATGGTAAATCCCTTTTCAAGTAAGAATGTTTTTAACCTATCATACCATGCTCTAGGGTCTTGTTTGAGACCGTACAAGGCTTTGGACAATTTGTAAACATGATTAGGAAAATCTGGATTTTCAAAACCCGGTGGTTGTTTGACATAAACCTCCTCATCTATGTAGCCATTAAGAAAATCACTTTTAACATCCATTTGATATATCTTAAAACCTTTAGATGCAGCAAAAGCTAAAAAAATTCTTATGGCTTCTAATCTAGCAACAGGAGCAAAAGTTTCATCAAAATCTAGACCTTCAACTTGAGTGAAACCTTGAGAAACCAACCTAGCCTTATTCCTAACCACAACAACTTCATCCTCACTTTTTTTTTATTTTTAAACACCCATTTAGTTCCAATTAATGTGTGACCTTGAGGTGGAGGTACAAGTTTCCAAACATTATTTCTTTCAAAATTTTCTAACTCTTCTTGCATGGCAATAATCAAAGATTCATTAGTGAGTGCGTGTGATATATCTTTGGATTCAAAAGAAGCAACAAAAGCAGAATGAGCATGAGAGTTTGGATTGCAAAACCTGGACCGTGTGACTCGTTCATGCAAGCTTCCTATCATTTGTTTTGGAGGATGAATTTTGAGAACACGGAGGGAAGTGGACACTTCACAAGATTCTTCTTCTTCATGTTCATCACAAATCGATGAGCTTGTGACTTGAGGAGGATCTGGACCAGCAATGGTGGTCATCGGTGCTGGCTGTGAATCAAAATCTGGAGCTGGAACAATGTCATTACCTGCTGAATTTTTGGGCAGCAGCACCACTTCTTCCTCATCTTCAACGAAAATGCTCTCCCCCTGCGGATATGGATCTGGATCTGCAATGTTTGAGCTAGTACCTGTGCTAGCTTCATCAAAAGACAATTCACAAGTCTCCACAATTTTGTTAGTGTCAAGTAAAAGCACACGGTAGCCTCTAGTATGAGATGGACAACCAAGAAACATGCCATCAATAGATCTAGGTTCAAATTTATCAAGATTACCATGTTTCTTAACAAAGCATTTGCAACCAAAGACCCGAAAGTGTGTAACACTAGGCCTATGTCCAAACCGGAGCTCATATGATGTTTTACCTAGCTTAGCGCACAAGAAAACACGATTTTAGACATAACAAGCAGTTGCAACCGCATCAGCCAAAAATTTCCTAGGAGTTTGATATTCATCAAGCATAGTCCTAGCCATCTCAACTAAGGTTATGTTCTTTATTTCTACAACACCGTTTTGTTGAGGTACATATGGTGAAGAAAATTGATGATCTATTCCATTTTCAGCACAAAAATGATCAAAAGATTGATTTTTAAATTCGGTTCCGTTATCACTTCTAATTGCTTTTAAAGATCCTGGGTGATCAATTGATAATCTAAGAAATAAAGTTATAAAGTGACTAAAAGCTTCATTCTTAGATGCCATAAAGTAAACCCAAGAGTATCTAGAATAATCATCAACAAACACAAGAACATACCATTTACCTCCGAAGGATTGAACACGTGAAGGTCCTACGGTGTCAAGGTGCAAAAGTTGACCCAGTTCAGTTGTCATGATCATTGTGAGAGGAGTATGTGAACCTGCAACCATCTTAGCATGTCTACAAGAAGAGCACACAATTTCTTTGTCCCGTTTAAGCTTTAGGCAGCCCACGTATGCGATCAAGAGCACTAACACGCGTTAGATGATCAAAGCCTACGTGACCAAGTCTACGATGCCAAAAATATAAGTCCTTTGAATCATTAGCAACTAGACACCTATGATTAGAGGAAGACATATCAAAATCAGCTTTAAAAACTCTTCCAAACCGCTACATGTTAAAAATAAGCTCACTGTTTGAATTTACAACCTTGCAGCAATTTTTAGTGAAAATAATTTCCAGATTTTCATCTAGCAGTTGTGAAACAGAAAGCAAGTTGTATTTCAATTTTTTAACAAGTGCCACATCCTTCAAAGTGTAGTGATCGTTTACTCTAACCGAACCCTTAGAAATTATAGGAGTTGAAGAATTATCAGCAAATGTAACATTCTCTACATGTGACACAAAAGAGAGGGAGGAGAACCATTCTTTGTTACCGGTCATGTGGCGTGAGCAACCTGAATCCACAATCCAAACGTTCTCCTTCCTCAAGCGTGTTACCTACATAGAAGCACAATACGTCGATGACTCAATACTGGGGTTAGTCAAAAGGCATTTTGGAATCCAGTACTGAGTCACATGACGTGCAGTAGGAATAACACGCGAAAGCTGAGATAAAACAGCAGGTCTATGAGCCAAAACTTGAGGATTTTTGTACCCAACTACTGTCCTATGAGATGTTACATGTGTAGCATGAAAAAAGTAGGTTTGGGAGCAAACTTTGCATGTTTTCGACTCATTACAGCAGATTGCATATTCCTATCATTCGGTTTAGCAAGTGCGACAAATTTTGCATGAAAGTTATGAGATCTAGAAATCATTCTTTCCTTTTTCTGTTGTTTAGCTAGTCTATAACAAAAATCTATGACATGACCATCTCTACCATAGTAGGTACAATGAAATTTAACTTTGGTTCATGTCTAGATGAGCAAGCAACATTTTTATTTGAAACCGAATGAGACAACACTCCTGCAGATTTGAAAACCACTTCTTTTTGTTTAGGAACTTTTTGAATCAAACCACTTCCTAATGACTTTAAAATTTTAGGTGGATGTGACTTAGCATGAGCATGAGAATCAAAACCTAAACCAGTTTTATCATTGCATGACTTGGAAGAATTCAGCAGCAAGTTTAGGTTCTTATTCTCAGTACAAAACCGATCTAATGTCCTATGCATGTCATCAAGTTTATTGGACAGACCAAGGCAATTTTCGCATGAAGTTTTTCCTTCTAATTTGCAATTGAAACAATATTTAATTTCATGAGAACGTAAAGCATTGTACAATATAGAAATTTCATTCATAGCATCTTGTAGTTTCTTATCAAGATCATCACAAGTAGAACAATGCAAATCAATTGTAGAACAGCTGGCATCTTTCAACTTTTTATCATTAAGTGCAGCAAGCTCTCTGTTCTTTTCAATTTCTAACTCAAAGTTTATCAAGTGTGGAGGTGTGCACACTTCTTAATGAGGACAATTGTTCATATATTAAATCACATGAGGAACAAGAATCATCACTAGGAATCAAGGATTTCAAACCATTAATTTCAGATTCTAGTGACTCAATTTTAACAACATTGTCCCTAAGCTTTTTGTCCTTTTTCTTGACTATAATAGTGGCACGAGAAAGAGCATCACATATTTCTTTGCAAGTAGAACATACCTCTTCGTTGTCACTATTGTGTTCTGCATGCTTCATACTTGATCTTGATCTGCCCACCATGAAGCATAAGTTTGCCAAATCATCTTCATCTTTGTCACTTCCAATGTCCACATCGCTTGAGCCAGATTCTTGAAGTGCGGTGATGAAGCTGTTTATCATCTTGCGTCCTATAGTACCCTTCTTTTTCTTGTTGAAGTTTCTAGAGGTGGTCTTGACCTTGTTCTGCTTTTCCTCACGGGTAGAAGGACCTGAAAGATTAGGGCATTCTATACGAAAATGTCCTGTATTACCACATTCAAAACAGCGCTGAGGTCCGGAGCTTCCTCTCCTTCTAGTTCTCACATTTTGCAATGCTTTTGAGAATGTAGTAGAGATGAGTGCTAACTCCTCTTCTGGAAATTCCTCAATCTGCTCCAGGGTTAGTGACGACAACAACACAACAATATTGCAAGATGATGATTGGCTGGAGCTAGGCGTTTCACGTTGTGAGATGAATGCAATAGACTTATTTGGATTCTTTCATGATAATATGTCAATTTCATGAGTTTTTAGTTTAGAGTAAAGTACATCTAATGTAAGTGTACTCATGACAGTAGATTCACGAATAGATGTGACTTTCATCTTCCAAATTGACATGTCTAATGCACTTAGTAGTCGAAGTCGCTTTGAGTTAATCCTTGTATGATCAAGTTCCGAGCCTTGTTGTTGTTGTCGACATCTCTCAGATTTGTAGCTATAACTTGATCATTTGACGACACTTCATAAGGCTTGTATAACTTCTCCCATATTGCAAAGCCTTGAGCCTGGATGAAGGCTGTCATACATGCCTTCCAAATTTGAAAATCAATACCACTAAACAGACAAGGTTTGGCAGAGTATTTCTCCATGATGATTAGTCAAAAAAACACATGCAAATCACAAAGATTAGAGCACCGTGGCTCTGATACCAATTGTAGGATCGAAGAACATGTGAAAATCTACCAGAGGGGGGGGGGGTGAATGGTAGATTTAAAAAATTTTCAGCGGAAGCAATGAAAATCCCTCGGCAGGAAACGATCTGTTAAAGAAATCGTGTGTGAGACTAATATAAACGTGTTTCACCGTGACAAAAGTGATATATATAATAGAGAATCAAGTCACGAGGACGACCCAACAAGAATCACTCAACTCCATTGAGAGAAACTCAAGTTACGACCGAAAGATCGAACAAAAGTCAATCTGTTCTACCGAGTAAAAAAACAGTTCTGGAACACAGCAAAGAAACTCGTGTAGATCTGAAACCACAAATCCAATGACCGTGAAATTTTTACAGATGAGATATAATCAAGTTGTGAAGACAACCCAAAAAGAATTACGTCAATTGGATCTGTAAAGCTCGAGTTATGATAAAAACACGGAAGAAAGGTAGTGCTATGCAGAAACTCGACGAGAAAGACTTGACAAAAACAAGTTGGACGTACAAGGCACAAAAGTACCTTCAAACTACAACTTTTATTGATCAAACCACAAGCTGAACAGCTCTAAAGTCGTCTAGCACAAGCTCTGACCTCCCTTGCTTATATAACCAGCCCGAAGGCTAACCCAACTCAAATTAGGACTCTAATCCTACTCCGTTCACGAATTGAAACTTTCTATAACTGCTTAGGACTCTTCTATACGCAGATAGAAGAAATCTTAATACTTACAAACACCTTAGGAACATATCACACATTCCTAAAACAACTCAAATTCGTGAACCACACGAAATCCTATCATAACCAACTCAAAACTTTCCATATTTGAGTCAAACACGACTCAGCTGCAGCCTGAGTCCATAACCTAGTCGGTTGGACCTTTCCGACCAATTCGTTATGTCCACATCTCTTCATCATGCCTCGGAACCATGTATCCACGTCCATGCACTCCTTGCACACGTGCAAACATCTTCCAACGACATCCACAATACCTTCATATGCATTGCCCTTGATTCAATCATCCTGCGCGACCTCCTGACCCGCTCAACCACAATTCCTCCTGAATTTGGTTGTTGGAACCTCATCTCCTCCTTGAGACTAGTCCAAAGGATGCTGTCACCAGCCATGACTTGAACTCAAGCAACACCTGCACATGAACAAACAACCAATTCGTACGAGCCCAAGTCCGCGACTTGACTCAAGTTAGTTCTGATAACCATAACACCTTACGTGAGCACCTCACGTACGCATGTTGCAAAACATAGCAAAATGATATCAACCATAACCACCAAAACACACCAAAAACTTAGCAAATGAATACTAAGCAATCTTTCCAACAATGTAAAGAAAGTTCGAAACATTTCATAGTAAAAGTAAGAACATTGCGATCAAGCTCCGAATCTTGCCAAAGCTAACCGGTGCTTGAGCTGGAGCTTACCAAAGCTGGTACAACCTAGCGCCAGAGCTTACCGAAGCCAGTACAACTTAGAACTGCAGCTTACCAAAGCTAGTACCCTAGCGCCAGAGCTTATCAAAGTTAGTCGGACCTAGAGCCGGAGCTAACAAAAGCTAGTCGGACCTAGACAAAGAAGTCGGACCTAACCAAAGACGTCGGACCTAGCCAAAGCAAGTCAGACCATATGTCGAACCTTGCCGGAGCTACCCAAAAAAAGCCGGAGCTATTGTCGGACCTTGCTGGAGCTCAGAGCTAGAGTTGGACCTTGCTTAAAAGGGTGTTTCGGTAGAATTTTAGAACTTATATCATCAAAGCCAATGTATTCAGTACAAGCCAATGTATTCATAGCACATAGGTCTCACAATATTCAATATCCATCATCCATATTCCAAATTATTACCATCAGCATCAATCATGTCCAATTATCATAATTCGATTCACAACCATAACCAGTACCAAACCATCCCAATACCAAAATCCCTCTAATCATGTGAGGGTCCAGGTTGCTCATGACCGGTAGCACGACTATCATGATAATTTTTAGACACTCTACAGAGGTTATACCGCTTTACCCACGTGTTTGTAATTTCATCACCTCGGGTTTATTAAAGAACCTCAGTTATGTCGTCTCACACTTCCTTAGGTGTGTGGCCAAGAGATCACAAAATAGCCTTTACAAAGGTACTTGTAGCATGTACGGACTCACTGAGGTTTCACTGGTGGCGATGTCTCCAACTAAGCACATCTTCAACCAAGGGCCCCTCTTGTGCCATTCGAATCCCAAGGAGTCCTGCCAACCATATCCAAACCCAATCTGACTCCCCTTCCCTGGTGCGCCAAATGATCCGCTCAATACTAGCAATACCCTAATTAATAAGCTACACCGCACCCATACTTGGCCTCGTGGTGGCACTGTAAATCCTGGATGGTCGCTCCATGAACCAGTCCTTAGATCTAAAGCAAGCCCAACCACCATAGCATCATTTCTTAGATCACCCATTACCATGTCATATTAACCAGTTCATATTAACCATAATCCCATTAATGCATAATTAAATGATATAGTTGTTTTCCCATTCCAATTAATTAAGCGAAGCAAAAAGGTAAAAATCCCTTCTAGACTCTTTACCATGTATTCCAGGTGACAAGGGTGGTTAACAAAGCTAGTAAACTTCCTACCATAAGATTCCCATCAAATTGGCACAAGCATTCAGTTTTGCAAACAAAACATTTATTGTCAAACAGGATCAATATGTTCAAGGACACTTGCCTTTCTCTTGGGCTTGATTGGGATCAAAGACTTCAAAATTCTGGTACTGAAGGTCCTCCGCAACACTCTCTAGCGCAAAATCTTCTATTTTGCACAACGAACATACAATACAATAATTGCAATCAAATAAGGCTCATATAGTACTCAATATGTCATGACATACATGATTAATGCAATTATGAAGTGAAACTTGTTAATGAGTTTCTATTAATGTTCATTAACTGGTTCTAATAGTTTTTAACAAGTTTGGATAGGTTTGGAATTGGTTCGAGTCAATTTGGAATTAATTCAACACAATTCAGATTCAGAGGCTGAACAAGTCCGGTTTCAGGGGCCGGATAGTCCGCCCTGGACAGACTGCAAATTAGGGTTTTCTTGGTCTACGAGAATTCTGAGAATTGGGGTTTAATTGATGTAGAAAAAGAGAAAGTAGAAGGTATACCACATGTTTAGAACTCCAAAGATCAAGAATTGAAGATGGAACTTGGATCTTGACGATCTAGGGTTGATGATGAAGAGTTGAAGGTAAATTAGCGATGAAGAACGAAAACTCGATGAAGATCTTGATTACTTGATCCTCTTTCATTTCCTCCTCTTCTTCTTCTTGCTCGGGATCTCCTTCTCCCTCCTTGATGGCGGCTCTCCATGAACTAGGGTTTGTGGTCTTTCAATTGAGGCAAAATGATGTAAAGTCAAGAGGTGGGGTTGTTTATATAGGGGTGGAGGGCTAGGGTTTGATGGACTTTGAGTTTGAGGTTGGTGGAGGCCGTGTAGGGGTCCCACATGGGCTCCACAGAGGTTAAGCACGACTTCCTTGGGCCCAGTTAAGGTAAATACCCAAACACAAGTCATGGAGGTAAATATTGAATCCGTGTTGGGCACACCGGACAAGTACGCTAGGGGACCGGACTAGTCTGATGTTGGACAGAGACGAAAATGGATAAGTCTGGTAGGGTGTCCGGACACGTCCGGTCTTGTCCAGAGAGGAAAACGGACAAGTCTGTCATGGATCGGACAAGTCTGGGGATTTAGTAACTTTTTTGAAAACCGGACCAAATATCGGACTCGTCCGCACTCAATCACGGACAAGTCCGGAAGGGAACAGAGACTCAATCGGACTAGTCCGCAGCAAAAACGAACAAGTCTGGAGGGCAATAGAGAGGGAAACTGGACTAGTCTGAGGTACAAACCGGACAAGTCCGTACTTCTACAGACATTTAAGTACTGTTTTGCTTCTAATTATTTATAAACTTGTCCTTTTTCGTGGATTGATGTTAAACATGTATTAGAATGTATGCAATGCATGACAGATGAAAATGAGGGTGTTACACACCACCGGACGTGCCTAGGTGTTTTCACCTTGTGTGCGAGGGTACCCCATCTGCAGGGTACCGACAGTGGCCTCTGGGTCCACCTTGGGGGGAGGTGACGAGCCCAAATGGGGAGCCCTTTCCATGTTTTCCCGCACTGTGCTTTGAATTTTGTCTTGGACAGCCGAAGCGGTGGGCGCTTCTGCCAACGTCGCCACGCGTCCTCCTTTGGTTGAGAGACTATGACGACGGGATCCTTGCTTGCGTAGTATCTCTGTCTTCTATGGCGCCTTTAACCGCGATGATTCCCAATGCGGCTATAGCACTTTCGTTCGCCCTTCCTTTATGGGAGCCGCTTCAGCTATTTTCTCAGGTGGCTGACCGCCTGGGCTAGTGCTTCAGATAGGGGGCGTAGGGTCCATTGTCATGGGTGCTGCGCGTAGAGTGGTGCGGGCTGAACCTTTGTGATATGCACAAAGTACTCAGGTGTCGCGGGGGTGATAAAAAAGCAAACCTTTGTTAGAGGGGACGGTTCCTTCCTTACTCACACCCCGCAACCTGAGTTTCTGCCTTTTTCCTCGAGCGCCCGAGCCTTCACCCCTCAGCCAAAGCTCTTACCTTCGATTGCTCCAATGGCTTCCCCACTGCCTCCTTTTCACTTCCAGTCGGCCGATGACCTGTTGTCGATGAGGCGACTGCTTGGCTGGTTGGCGGGGGAATATGCGTGGATGATCCGCTGCGGATCTCCCACTCTTGAAGATCTGCGCGAAGACGAGATTGTCCTCTTCGCCGCCTACATGTCTGCAGGGCTTGGGATCTCGTCGTCGAGGTTCTTCCTCACAGTGCTGGAGGTGTACGGGCTACAGCTTCACCACCTGTCGCCAAACTCCATCGCTGTTATTGCTGTGTTCGTCCACTTCTGTGAGGTATTCATGGGCTGCATGTCAATAGTGGAGATGTTCCGGTTCTTCTTCGTGATGAAGACCACCGGAAAGAGTGCGAGGACCCAAGTGGGCACCTACTACATTTGGCACCGGTACAAGACCTCTCGGGCCTACATCCCTTTGCTCAAAAGGGGCAAGTGGAGCACCTGGAGGGATGATTGGGCGATCGTGCGGGTCGAGGCCCATCCTGCGCTGAAGATGCCCTCTGAAGGTCCGACTTCTGATCCCACCACCTGAGAAGCTTTCTAGTGCTTGACGAAGGAGTACACGCCAATATTGCAGAGGATCCGGTTCCTGGTGGGCAAATGCTTGACCTCCCTGATGTTGTTTGCCAACTTCTTGCACTGCTGCACCACCCCTCTCTAGAAGCGCCAGTACAGAGCATGGCACTACACCGGTACCAATGATTGATGCCGACTGGCTCTGGACGACCCCACCTCAGAGATGTTGGAGAGGTTGTTGAAGGTGGTGACCTTCGACACGGTTGACGACGAGCACATGTCCATCCTGTACGACTGTCAGCCGCTCTTCATGAACCCCCGCTTGAGGGATGAACTGCTGAGCTCGATGCCGGCGGTCCACGCATTCGGTGTTACCCGCCTGCACCCCGCGGAGACGTTTGGGGCTTCTGCGGTCCTGGTGCAGTGCCCGCCATGACGCAACCAAGGTCGGGGTGTTCCTACCGTTCTTCGACAAGGGCGGAGGTAGGGGCCCCCAACATCCTCCGTTAGGGTGGAGGACAGCCAACCAACGCCGGTTTCGGCATCGAGAAAGCGTTCCCGCCCTCCCGCCGTGGGTTTCGCCACCACTGCGTCGAAGAAGCAGAAGCTCACGCGGAGGGACGGTACCCCAATCTCTCATCGCGATGGTGCCGGAGCGGCCAAAGCTCCCGTCATTGACTTGGTTTCTGATTCCAGCAGCAGCTTCGGTTCCGGAGGAGGCACAGAGGGGTCTGCATAGGTGACCGCGCCAATGCGGGTTGACCAAGAGTCGGTCCCAGAGACGGCGGCCTTGTCCTCAGGTCTTGGCGACCTTGGTCTATCGCGTGGCGTGGGAGGCTAGGGTCACTGGAGTGGTTCGACCCGCCGGTAAGTCGCAACTTCTTCCCCTGGTATTTCTCTTCTTTTCTTCTTCGCTCTGATGGAGTTTTATCTTGGCTTTTCAGGGCGTTGTCAGCCGACTTGGTGGCCTTGGTGCTTCCAGGGGTGGGCTTGGTAGCCCCTACTTTTTCTGGAGCTGGAATGGGGTCTACTGCGCCGCATCCTGCGCCCAAAGGAGCGTCGACCTTCAGTGATGTCGATGTCTCTACACCCCATGTCCGTCAAGGTAGATGGGGCAGAGGTGGTGCCAGACGAGGAGGTGCCAAGCAAGGAGGTCCTAGGCGAGGCAGCACCAGGCGAGGAGGCGGCTACCATGGTCGTGGCAGCTTCCCTTGGCGGAGCTGACCCGCCCACTGTTGACGCGGTGCCGACGCTTGATGTCATTGGCGCGCAAGATGGTAATTAGCCATTGGCGGCCAGCGATGCCCTTGCAACGAAGGAGGGGACTTCAGCGCTGGGCAGCGATGCGTTGGTTTCTGGAGCTCCAGCTGGGGATCCATCTGGTCCCCAGGCGCTGGTGTCTTCCACAGAGTCGGCAGAAGGGGCAGAGAGGCAGCCATCCATGGTGACGATCGCGCCGATCCCTCTCGCCAATGTTGTTGCCGCGGCCCAGTCCGTCTTGCGCTAGAAGCAGACTGCTTTCACCCGAGAGTGAGATCAACTTGTGGAGGAGTGGCGCTTGGTGAAGCTGGTCGAATCCAAGAATAGGGAGCTCGAGGTGAAGGCCTTGAAGGCTCATGCCGTCGCTAATGCCCGTCTAAAGTTGTGCAAAGATCAGCGGCTGGAGTTGGTCCACCGCAAAGTTGTTGCTGCTGATGCAGAACGGGACTTGGCGGCGAAGGAGGAGGAGGTCTCCCGAAGCCTTGACATGCTGGAGGAGAAGAACCGAGCTATGCAGGACTCAGAGCTCGCCATCAAGCGTCGGGAGGACGATCTGGAGCGTCGTGCTCGGGATCTCGCCGACCGAGAGGAAGCTGTACGGAGAGAGGTGGAAGGCTTCCAGGCCTCCCGCACGACCGAGGCTGAAGGGATCTGGGACTTCCTAGCCCGTGTTGGGGCGGTATTGAAACTTCTCGGCCTTAGTCCTGTGCCGCGCGCGGAGCCATCTCAAGGGGTGGCCAGCTCCTCCCTGCCTTGGATTCCCTTTGCTCATCGTTGGGGTCAGTGAATACTATCCTCGCAAGGCGGCTCGAGGTCGAAAGAAGGGAGCTGGCGGAGCTGGTGGCCTCCCATGTCTTGGTATGCTTCCGCAGCTGGTACCCGACGATCCTGCTGGAGTAAGTGGAGAAAGGCCCCCTTGATGAGCAAGAGGAGGAGGCGAGAGCCAAAGTCCAAGACCATGCCAAGTAGGTGACCTCTTCATTCCAGCGGAGCTGAGACCAGCAGCACCCAAGCGGAGTGCTTTTTTATCCGGGGGTGACCCATTTGTATAAATAATTGTTAATGAATTTGAATCCATGTTGTTTTTCTTGTTGGATTGTCTTGTGCTTTTCAAATTGTTGCCTCAAGTCCTTCTCTGCATAAGGTCTTGAAGAGCTTTTGATGATGTCATTAGATTTTGAGGGACCAACGCTTGCACAGTTGACACGACTGATTTGTCGATAGTTGACATCCTGCCTATGGAACCACCTTAGAGGCGCCCTGGTAGGTGTGGCCGGGTTGTTGGGTACACCTACCACTTGAGCGCATGTAACACTCTCATTTTCATGCATCATGCATTGCATAAGTTCATATACATGTTTAACATTAAGCAACATAAAAAGGAACAAGTTAAAAATGAAATTGAAGCAAAACAACACTTAGAAGTCTGTAGGAGTACGGACTTGTCCGGTTTGCACCCTAGACTAGTCCGGTTTCCCTCTCTGTTGCCCTCCGGACTTGTCCGATTTTTCTACGGACTAGTCCGATTGACTCTGTGTTCCATTCCGGACTTGTCCGTGATTGAGTGCGAACTGGTTCGATATTTGGTCCGGTTTTCGAATAAGTTACCAAATCCCTGGACTTGTTTGTTCCATGTTGGACTTGTCCGTTTTTTCTCTCTAGACAAGACCGGACTTGTCCGAACCTCCTACCAAACTTATCCGTTGTCGCCTCTGTCCAACATCGGACTAGTCGTCCCCCTCAGCAGACTTGTCCAGTGTGCCCAACTCGGATTCAATATTTTTCTCCATGATTTGTTATTGGGTATTTACCTTAATTGGGCCCAAGAACATCGTGCTTAACCCCTGTGGAGCCCATGTGGGACCCCTACACGGCCTCCACCCACCCCAAACTCGAAATCCATCAAACCCTAGCCCTCCACCTCTATATAAGCAACCCCACCTCTTGATTTTACATCCTTTTGCCTCAATTGAGAGACCACAACCCTAGTTCGTGGAGAGCCGCCATCAAGGAGGGAGAAGGAGATCCCGAGCAAGAAGAAGAAGAGGAGGAAACGAAAGTGGATCAAGTGATCAAGATCTCTATCGAGTTTCTTCATCGCCAATTCACCTTTAACTCTTCATCATCAACTCTAGATCGTCAAGATTCAAGTTTCATCATCAATTCTAGATCCTTGGAGTTCTAAACATGTGGTATATCTTCTACTTTCTATTTCCCACGTCAGTTCAACCCCAATTCTCCAAATTATCCTAGATCAAGAAAATCCTAATTTGCAGTCTGTCCAGGGCAGACTAGTCCGACCCCTAAAACTGGACTTGTCCAACCTCTGAATCTTAATTGTGCTGAATTAATTCCAAATTGACTCAAATCATTCCCATACCTGTTCAAACTTGTTAAAAGCTATTAGAACCAATTAGTGAACATTAATAGCAACTCATTAACAAGTTTTACTTCATAATTACATTAATTATGCATGTCATAACATATTGAGTACTATATGAGCATTATTTGATTGTAATTACTATTTTGTATGTTCGTTGCACAGAATAGAAGGTGGTGCGCTAGAGGGTGCTGTCGATGACCTTCGGTACCAGAATTTTGAAGACTTTGACCCAAACCAAGCTTGAGAGCAAGGCAAGTGTCCCTGAATATATTGATCCTGTTTCTAAAATAAATGTTTTGTTTGCAAACTGCATGCTTGTGTCAATTTGATGGGAATCCTATGATAGGAAGTTTACTAGCTTTGTTTTACCACTCTTGTCACCTGGAGTACATGGAAGAGAGTCGAGAAGGGTTTTTTACCTTTTTACCCCGCTTAATTAATTGGGATGGGAAAACAACTATACCATTTAATTATGCATTAATGAGATTATGGTTGATATGAACTGGTCAATATGATATGATAATGGGTGATCTAAGCAAGCATAGTATGTGGTTTGGGTTGGATGCTATGGTGGTCTTGCTTGCTTTAGATCTAAGGACCGGTTCATGCGAGAAATGCCAGGACAACAGTGCCACCACGAGGCCAAGTATGGGTGCGGCGTAGCTGATTAATTAGGGTATTGCTAGTATTGCATGGATCATTTGGTGCACCAGGGAAGGGGAGTTGGATTGGGTTTGGATTTGAGGCGGGACTCCCTGGGATCTTCTTTAGTCGCCGACGGGTGATGAAATCACAAACACATGGGTAAAGTGGTACAAACTCTGCAGAGTAATAAAACTATCATTATAGTCGTGCTCCCAGTTAAGAGCACCTGGATGACCTACATGATTAGAGGGAACTTGGGATTTGGGATGGTTTGGTACTGGTTATGGTTGGTAATATGATTATGGCTGGTTATGGCTTGAATTATGGTAATGGATATGGTTAATGGTAATGAAAAAATCGGGAATATGGACAATAGTAATGGAACATGGACTTGTATTATGGTAACTACATGGTTTATGATGGGTTTACTTCACATACATATAATTTATTGCTTTTCAAATGTTTTAATGCACTTTTCAACACTTAGCCTTTATTATATTCGTCATTTGTATCAGCTACATGTCATACTCTCCACACTTGCTGAGTACGACATGTACTCACCCTTGCAATTCCCCCACCATTAGTTGCAAGTCTAGATTGGGAGTATAACGATGATAATGCAGAGTTCTAGGCCTTGTCTACAGTAAGCTTTCATGTGGTGTTGCTTGGAGCCGCGCTACCCTATTTGCTTAGCTGCTTAGTTTGCTTATTTAGTTTATTTCTGCTGCATTAGTTCAAACTTGTCATTAATATTCATTAGAACTTGTATTTGAGGATATTCTGATTTCTGTAATAAAAGTGGTTAATTAATCTTGTTTCACTGGTAATTTTTTGTATATCCTTTTGTGAATGCAATCGTGTATGTGTGTTGAACGTCCTGGACACACATATGCATTCGCTTGGTTCATTTTCAGAATCGGGTGTCACAAATTGGTATCAAAGCCATAGGTTGACCGTAGGACGCCACCCCCACCACCTCATAACAGATTGGGAGAGTTTATGAGGACTAGGCCACCGACCTTTGCTCAAGCTGCTGGCCCTGTGGATGCTGATGATTTCTCAAGTCCGTGGAGAAGAAACTTGCAATAGTCCAATGCAGCACCGGGAGAAGGTTCTATTTCTTTCCCATCAACTTGTTGGAGCAGCTGTCGATTGGTGGGATTCGCTATGCAACGCCCATGAGAACCATGAGAGGATTACTTGGGCTGAATTCAAGGAGAGCTTCTGTTCTCATTATGTGACAGAAGGTGTTATGGTCTTGAAGAGGCAAGAATTTGAGAACTTGAGGCAAGGAAGGTCAAGCATGAGTGAATATCTCAATAAAGTCACTAAACTCTCAAGATATGCACCCGAGGATGTGAGCTGGGACAGTCGGAAGCAATACTTGTTCATGAGGGGTTTGAACAATGAGATCCAAGTACAACTGCTGAATTGTGATTATGCCAACTTCCAGAAGCTAGTGGACAAAGCAATTGTTGTGGAGAACAAGGTACGTGAGATGGAGCAAGACACCAAGAGGAAGGCACCATATCAAGGACAACAACAAGTAATGTGCGCCCTCGATTTGCACCACCTAATGCGCCTTATTACAGCTCTTCTGCTCCTGTATAGCGCTCTGGTTATGCACCACGCCTAGCTCAGTTTGTGCAGCAACGCCCTATCATGCAAGCACCTAGGCCTCCAATGCCTTATGCACCTCTTGCCAATTTTTTGGTGCAAATGCTCAAAATAAAGTTCGTCCCAATAATTCTGGTGTAGTTAGAAAGCGCTATACATGTGGAGAAGCGGGACACTTTGCACATCAATGTCCTAAGTTAGGCCTTGGTCAAGGAAGCAATGCTCAAAGATAGAACCCAAGACCGAATGGAGGGCAGAATTTTGCTCGTGGCAACGTGAACCATGTCTCTACAGAGGATGCTCAACAAGCGGATGACGTGATGATTGTTATGTTTCTCGCAAACTCAAACCCGGTGACTATGTTATTTGATTTTGGAGCATCACATTCATTCATTGCATCGAAATATGTTGCCAATTATAGTTTGCCAATCTCTTATATGAATTTTACTATGTTGGTTAAATCTCCTGGAGGGGAGATGAGGACGAATATAGTATGTCCAAAAGTAATCCTTAGAATAGGGGGGGGGGGGTAGACTTCTTTGCCAACCTCATTGTTTTGGACTTTCAAGGATTGGACATTATACTTGGTATGGACTGGTTGAGGAAGCACAATGGAGTCACTGAATGTGCCACAAAGACGGTGAAGTTCACCAATGATGAAGGGATCACCATAGAGTTTGAAGCTTCTCAACATGCACCAAAACAATTGGAGCTTGTTGGTACCCTGCGTACCGTATACCCCTTGGGACTACAAAAAGACCAAAGGAACTTCACCTGTCTGAGTTGAAGACCTGCGAAGGCCCCACGTGTCATACGGGACCGGACCTGCCTCCCATCTATGGTTAGCCCCAGTACTGCCGCGTGTATACTGCAGCCGGACCTACATCCCACACATGGGATAGCTCCGGGCTAAACACCTGTGCGATACCCCCAGACCTAACCCCCTACAGAGGGAAGCTCCGGTACCGACACATGTACATCTACAACGGACCTACCCGTCCCAGACAGAAAGCTTTGAAGCTTCCAAGTGTCCAACCGCGGGACCTTCAACCTCAAAAATCAGACTGGTGGACCCCCAACGGCTCGGACCTTCAAGGGGGAATCAAAGACTTCAAGACCTGGTTAAGTGTCATTAATAACATATTAATGACAAACGATTAGAAGGCCCTTAATACCAGTAACGGCACTGTAAAGGCCCGTTACCACGCTATTAAGAGTAATTAACCTCATCAATTGTGTATTAAGCATCAATAACCGCCAGGGTCACATGTTGGGCCAGGCCAACAGTGTAACGACCAGTCCTTGTACTATAAAAGGACTGGTCGACGATACATAGGGGGGTATCTCTCTCGACTCCTCTGACATGTACTCTCAAGTACTCAGACACTCAATACAACAACTACACGCCCCGTGGAGTAGGGTATTACGCTCAGGCGGCCCGAACCACGTAAATCCTTGTGTCTATTTGCCATCGTGTTCTGAATCTCTGTGCACCCAATACCGAACTACAAACTCCGCGGGCTACCAACGGTAGTACCAGGGGAATTGCCGGAACAACACTCTGACAGTTGGCGCGCCTGGTAGGGGCGCCCGAGATTCAAACATGGTGAACTCCGCTGCTGGATCGCCAAACGGCAACCCTGCTGCACAACCTGCTGGAGGCAATCCCTCCAACATGCAGCCGACAGCAGGTGATGTGGCTCCAGCAGGAGCCATGCCACCGCCGCCACCGTCCGCACCGGCAAATCAAGCTGGACAGTGGGATGGAGCGTCTGCATCGGTCACGGCATCGGTGAACAAAAATCCTGAACACGCGCTCCATGCCATGCGTGCTCTTCTCCAACGCCCACCACCTCCAGGTGCATCCCAGGGTGCAATGGAGCAGTGGAGGGCTGATGTGGAACATTTGGTTGCCGCAGCAGCCGATCGCATCAGCAACCAAGGTCCTCCCCCCTCGGGGTGGGCCCCATCACAGCATCAGACCATGTCGGGCAGACTTGGTCCGCACGCTTTCCAGCATAGGAAGCGTGCTGCATCTCAACAAGCGACGTCGCTGCCTCCCAAGGCGCGACGCACCCATACGGTAACTAGGCTTTCAACTCACGACCTCCGGGCGTAGCTTGATCGCTGTTACCGTCAATAGGATGGCCGTGTCCATATCGAGCGTGCTCGCGGAAGGCGAGAGGCTCGGGACAGCCCTGCTCCCGAGGGAGTAGTAGGGGGATGTTCTGCCCTGGCTATGCACCTACGCATGGTCAGATGGCGACAAAAGTTCCGGCCTCACCTGTCGGAGAAATTTGACGGGACTGTCAATCCCGCTGAGTTTCTCCAAATCTACTCCACCGCAATCCTTGCAGCCGGAGGCAACGAGGCTGTAATGGCCAACTATTTCCCTGTGGCTTTGACTGGGACCGCCAGGTCCTACTTCATGAGCCTTCCGCCCGACTCCATCAATAGTTGGGCAGAACTGTGCCAACAATTCACCGCCAATTTCGGGAGTTCATACACCCGGCCAGGGACTGAACATGACCTTTTTGCTATCAAGCAGAAGGGGGGAGAGTCCTTGCGATACTTCATCCAGAGGTTCTCCCAGGTACAAAACACTATCCCTTCTATCTCCAGTGCCTCTGTTATTATAGCGTTTAGATAGGGCGTATGAGACAAGAAGATGCTAGAGAAGCTGGCGACCAAGGAGATCACCAGCGTCACAGAACTCTTTAGCTTGGCAAACAAGTGCGCCAAAGCTGCGGAGGCCCGTGAAATGCACTCCCAACCACCTCCGGAGGACAACAAAAAACCCTCCAAGGGTGAAGCCACAACCTCCGGGAGTGGTATAAAGAAGAAAAAGTCCAACGGCAAGAAAACGCCGTTGGCCGGCACACCAACTGCTGCAGCTGCTGCAGCTTCGGGTGGCCGGGGGCCACACCCAAAAAATGACCTCGGCCGTTGTCTGATGACTTAGGCAGCTCCAAGATGTGGTGTCCTATACACAAGTCGAAC
Organism: Tuctoria greenei; assembly: GCA_036927565.1. NCBI lineage: Eukaryota > Viridiplantae > Streptophyta > Magnoliopsida > Poales > Poaceae > Tuctoria > Tuctoria greenei. Next base: position 175,570,199 of record JAYESD010000005.1, read on the forward strand.
AACCATAACCTAGAAGGCTGCCGGGAGGTCCAGAACCTTGCCGAGCGCTACAACAAGTGCCGGGAAGAAGTTCTTTTCCGTCAAAGGGAAGGGAAACAAAAAGTCGATGAAGCTCCGGCTGAAGAGGAGTTAGGCTTTCAGGACCCTAAAAGGTCTTGAAGGCTGTTTACACCTCCGTCAATGATGACTCCGACGTCTCCGACAACGAAGGTCGGAAAACCATGAACACCATTTTTGGTGGTTTGTAGGACATCACCTCCCGCAGTGTCCTCAAGACTATGCGGCGGGACATGGCCTCAGTAGCTCCTACCACCAGGGCGGAGCCGCACCGGAAGTGGATGGACACTGCCATCACTTTCGATACTTCAGACTGCCCTCGGAATATGATCGGAGCTGGCCAACTCCCGTTGATGGTATCTCCAACCATCAACAACATCCAACTCCACCATGTAATGGTGGACGGAGGTTCGGGGCTGAACCTCATAAGCTTTGAAGCTTTCGTCAAGCTTCAGCTCTGACCTTCGGACCTTCGCCCCTCTCGACCTTTCTCCGGAGTAGGTCCGAGGGCCATAACCCCACTCGGTGCAATTACCCTTCCGGTGACCTTCGGGACCCGGGAGAATTACCGCACTGAGAAGTTGGTCTTCGACGTGGCACAGATCAACTTACCCTGCAACGACATTTTGGGCAGGCCAGCCTTATACAAGTTCATGGCTGCTGCTCATTATGGCTAATTGGTATTGAAGATTCCAACACCGGTCAGTGTTCTCCGGATCCGTGGAGATCGCACCGTTGGAGTGAAAGCTCTGGAAGAACTCCACGCGCTTGTTACAACGCAGGAAGAAGAATCCGGAAAGGAGCAAGCTCTGAAACCCTCGAGCATTCGTCATCGAGGCTCAACCTCCGCACCTCGCGTGCAACCAAGCGGTGACACCGCCATTCCCGTCAAAGTCGTCCAAATCGGTTCCGATGCCGCTCAGACCACCCGTATATCGGGAGGTCCGAATGACAAATAGGAACTCGCGCTCATCGCTTTCCTCCGGGCTAATGTCGACGTGTTTGCTTGGCAACCATCACAAATGCCTGGGATCCCTAGGGAAGTGATCGAGCATAATCTGAAGATCTATCCCGACGCTCGACCTGTACATTAGAAGCCTCGGAAGCAATTCGTAGAGCGACAAAACTTTATACGACAAGAAGTGAAGAAGTTGCTCGAAGCTGGATTCATTCGAGAAGTCTTCCACCCAAAATGGCTGGCAAACCCAGTCGTTGTACCCAAGGCCGGCAGGAAGCTTCGGATGTGTATCGACTACACTACACTAAATACGGCATGTCCAAAAGATCCATTCCCACTACCTAGAATAGATCAGATAGTGGATTCCACCTCCGGGTGTGAGTTACTATGTTTCCTAGACGCATATTCTGGGTACCATCAAATCAGAATGTGTAGGATCGAAGAACACGTGAAAAAGCTACCAGAGGGGGGGGTGAATGGTAGATTCAAAAATCTTACGCAGCGGAAACAATTAAACCCCAATCCCTTCGGCAGAAAAAACAATCTGTTAAAGAAATCGTGTGTGAGACTAATCCAAACGTGTTTCACCGTGACAAAAGTGATTTATATCGGAGAAAATCAAGTCACGAAAACAACACAACAAGAATCACTCAAATCCGTCGATAAAAACTCAAGTTATGATCGAAAGATCGAACAAAGGTCAATCTATCTTACCCGAGAAAAACAGTTTCTGGAATGCTTCAAAGAAACTCATGTAGATCAGAAACCACAAATCCAATGATTGTGAAATTTTGAAAGATTATAGATAATCAAGTTGTGAAGACAATCCTAAAAGAATCACATCAATTGGATCTGTAAAACTCGAGTTATGATAAAACCACTGACGAAAGGTAGTGCTGTCCAGAAACTCGACGAGTAAAACTTGTCTGGAACAAGTCGGACGAACAAGGCACAAAAGTTCCTTTCCACTACGAATTTTATTCAATAGAACACAAGAGGAACAGCCCCAAAGTCGTGCACCACGAGCTCTGACCTTCCCTTGCTTATATAACCAGCCCTTAGACCACCCCAATCTCAACTAGGACTCTAATCCTACTCCGATCACGAATCGTAACTTTCCATAACTGCTTAGGATTCTTCTATACGTAGATAGAAGCAATCTTAAGATTTCCAAACACCTTAGGAACGTATCCCACATTCCTAAACAATTCAAATACGTGACCCACATGAAATCCTATCATAACCAACTCAAATCTTTCCATATTTGAGTCAAACCCGACTCGGCCGCAGCCTGAGTCCATAACCTAGTCGGTTGGACCTTTCCGACCAATTCTTTACGTCTAAATCTCTTCATCACGTATCGGAACCATGTAGTCATGTCCATGCACTCCTTGCACACGTGCAAACATCTTCCAATGACATCCACGATACCTTCATATGCATTGTTCTTGATTCAATCATGCTGCGCAACCTCCTGATCAGCTCAACCCCAATTCCTCCTGAATTTGGTTGTTGAAACCTCATATCCTCCCTAAGACTAGTCCAATGGATCCCGTCACCATCCATTTCTTGAACTCAAGCAACACCTGCACATGAATAAACAATCAATCCATACGAGCCCAAGTCCTCGACTTGACTCAAGTTAGTTCCGAACACAAACCCTTACGTGAGCACCTCACATAAGCATGTTGCAAAGCATATCAAAACAAAATCATCCATATCAACCAAAATGCACCAAAAACTTAGCAAATGAATACTAAGCAATATTTCCAAGAATATAAAACAAGTTCAAAACTTTGCAAATGAAAAGCAGAAGTATTGCAGACAAGTTCCGGACCATCCCACAGCAAGCCGGAGCTTGAGTCGGAGCTTACCAAAACTAGTACAATGAGGCACCTGCCGGAGCTTACCAAAACTAGTAGATCCTAGCACCGGAGCTTACCAAAAACTAGTCAACCCAAAACCGGAGCTAGACAAAGTACGTCGGAGCTTAGCAAAAGCATTCCGGAGCTATCAAATATATGTCGGAGCTATCAAAGACATGCCAGAGCTAAAGATAAAGCTCAACGGAGCTAACCAAAGCTAGTCGGACCTAGCTTCGAACATAGTCGGAGCTACCCAAAACAAGCCGGACCTACCGTCGGACCTTGCTGTAGCTCGGAGCTAGAGTTGGACCTTGATAAAAAGGTTTTTTTGGTGATATTCAAAACTTTTATCATCAAAGCCAAGTGTATTCACTACAAGCCAATGTATTCAGCACACATAGGTCTTACAATCTCCTCCTTGATGAATGCATTGGCAACACCACTTAAAATCCGAACATTGGCTTATTCTCATTAAAAGTTTTGAAGAAGACGATTTCTCCCCTTTTTGTAAATCACATATCTCTCCCCCTTTATCATCTCTCCCCATGCACATTATCTCTCCCCTTTTGAATGTGTGATTAATCTCTCCCCCTTTGACAATGTATTCAGCAAGGTAAAAGAGAAACTTTAATTGTTATAAACATATTATAACATATACATATAAAACAAAGCTCATCCAAGTCATACTATCAAGTAACTTACACTATGACATCAATGAGATACATAAAGTAGTGTAAGCCATGCTAGAGATCAAATGTAATTTTCAATTTAAGCAAGTCATGATCTCACAAACTTAACTATTTCAAAACCTGAAAGCATGACACTAGTTGCTACATTTTATTAATTTTCAAAACATAAATTTAGATCATATGATATTTGCAAGAGATTATATGCGCATCTGCCTTATTCTAACCAACCAAGCCAAGCCTATGTCATTTGACAATCAGAAGCTTAATGACATGGTTTTAGTCATACACAACTTCTTCCAAGTTCATATCTAAGTGCAATGACAAGCCATCTCAAAAGAAGAAGTGCAATGCATGCATATTCTCTTGATATTTTCTCAATTTATATTTGTTCATAAAAACTCAACATGTGAGTTGATTACTTGATTAATTCTTTATGATTAAATGCACCTGTGAACATGCAACAAGTTTAAAACAGCAAGAAAGTTCGACCATGACCAGATTTAGTGTAAGTAATTATTCCAATTACTAGACATGGCAAACACTACAAAATGTATAACACGAGTAATATAGTAAGAACTTTCAGCATGTAAAAGGAATCACAAGTCATATATGTATGAAATACTATGCTCATATTATTTTGGTTCAGATTCACACATAGACTTCCATGTTTCAAAACTCCCACTCAATTTAAGCCATGAGGATGCATAAACCCTATTTCACTACGAATGTAACAAAAACGAGTGAAATCCAAAGGTTTTGTAAAAATGTCAGCCAATTGTTGTTCGGTATCTACATGGTGAAGAACAATGTTTCCTTTTTCAACATTATCTCGGAGAAAGTGATACCTAATGTCAATGTGCTTAGTTCTAGAATGTTGCACGGGGTTTTTAGAAATGCAAATGGCACTAGTGTTATCACAAAACAGTGGAACACTATCTAGATCAACCCCATAGTCCTTAAGTGTTTGAACAATCCAAAGAATTTGTGAGCAAGCACTAGCAGCAGCTACATATTCAGATTCGGTTGTGGATTGTGCAACTGAATTTTTTTTCTAGAGGACCAAGCAACAAGAGAATTACCAAGAAAATGACAAGCACTGGAAGTACTTTTCCTATCAATCCTACAACCCCCAAAATCAGCATCCGAAAAAGCTTTCAAAGTAACGGTTGAGGAAGAAGGAAGAAAAATGCCAAATTCTTGAGTTCCATGTAAGTACCTGAGAATCCTTTTGACGGCTTGACGATGTGAAGCACGTGGGGAGGCTTGAAACCGTGCACAAAGACATACACTGAATTGTATGTCCGGTGTTGATGCCGTGAGATACAAAAGTGATCCAATCATGCTTCTATATTCTTTTTGATCCACGGGTTCACCATCTTCATCAAGTTCAAGTGTTGTTGCTGTTCCCATTGGTGTCCGAAGAGGCTTGCTTTTGTCCATGTTGAAGCGCCTTAGGAGGTCTTTGGTATACTTCGTTTGATGCACAAAGGTACCCTCCTTGGTTTGCTTGATTTGCAGCCCCAAAAAGTAAGTGAGTTCACCCATCATACTCATTTCAAATTCGGAACTCATCACTGCTGAAAACTTGGACACAAGATCATGAGAAGCACAACCAAAGATAATATCATCCACATACACTTGAACGAATAATGAGTCATTGCCATGCTTAAGCACAAAAAGAGTTTTATCAACGTTGCCCATGGTAAACCCCTTTTCAAGTAAGAATGTTTTTAGCCTATCATACCATGCTCTAGGGGCTTGTTTGAGACCGTATAAGGCTATGGACAGTTTGTAAACATGATTAGATAAATCTAGATTTTCAAAACCCGGTGGTTGTTTGACATAAACCTCCTCATCTATGTAGCCATTAAGAAAAGCACTTTTAACATCCATTTGATATAGCTTAAAACCTTTAGATGCTACAAAAGCTAACAAAATTCTTATGGCTTCTAATCTAGCGACAGGAGCAAAAGTTTCATCAAAATCTAGACCTTCAACTTGAGTGAAACCTTGAGCAACCAACCTAGCCTTATTCCTAACCACAACCCCATCATCACTTTGTTTATTTTTATATACCCATTTAGTTCCAATTAAAGTGTGACCTAGAGGTGGATGTACAAGTTTCCAAACATTATTTCTTTCAAAATTTTCTAACTCTTCTTGCATGGCAATAATCCAAGTTTCATTAGTGAGTGCGTGTGATATATCTTTGGGTTCAAAAGAAGCAACAAAAGCAGAATGAGCATGGGAGTTTGGATCGCAAAACCTGGACCGTGTGACTCGTTCGTGCAAGCTTCCAATCATCTGTTGTGGGGGATGATCTTTGTAAAAACATAGGGGAACAGATGTCTCATAAGCTTCTTCTTCTTCATGTCCATCACAAATCGATGAGCTTGTGGCTTGAGGATGATTTGAATCAGCATTGATGGTTGTCGGTGCTGGTTGAGAATTAACATCCGGAGCTAAACCAAAGTCTTTAGCTGCTGAATTTTCTGGCAGCAACTCCAATTCTTCCTCATCTTCAATGAAAATGCTCTCCTCCTGCGGATATGGATCTGGACCTGCAATGTTGGAGCTAGTACCTGGGCTAAATTCATCAAAAGACACTTCACAAGTCTCCACAATTTTGTTAGTGTCAAGTAAAAGCACACGGTAGCCTCTAGTATGAGATGGATAACCAAGAAACATGCCATCAATGGATCTAGGTTCAAATCTATCAAGATTACCATGTTTCTTAACAAAGCATTTGCAACCAAAGACCCGAAAGTGTGTAACACTAGGCCTATGTCGAAACCGGAGCTCATATAGTGTTTTACCTAGCTTAGCACGCAAGAAAACACGATTTGAGACATAACAAGCGATTGCTAACACATCAGCCCAAAATTTCCTAGGAGTTTGATATTCATCAAGCATAGTCCTAGCCATCTCAACTAAGGTTCTGTTCTTTCTTTCTACAACACTGTTTTGTTGAGGTACATATGGTGGAGAGAATTGATGATCTATTCTATTTTCAACACAAAAGTGATCAAAAGATTGATTTTTAAATTCAGTTCCATTATCACTTCTAATTGCTTTTAATGATCCTAGGTGATCAATTGATAATCTAAGAAATAAAGTTCTAAAGTGACTAAAAACTTCATTCTTAGACGCCATAAAGTAAACCCAAGAGTATCTAGAATAATCATCAACGATAACAAGAACATACCATTTACCTCCGAAGGATTGAACACGTGAAGGTCCTACGGTGTCAAGATGCAAAAGTTGACATGGTTCAGTTGTCATGATTATTGTGAGAGGAGTATGTGAACCCGCAACCATCTTAGCATGTCTACAAGAAGAGCACACAATTTCTTTGTCCCCTTTAAGCTTAGGCAGCCCATGTATGCGATCAAGAGCACTAACACGCGTTAGGTGACCAAAGCCTACGTGACCAAGTCTATGATGCCAAAAATATAAGTCCTTTGAATCATTAGCATCTAGACACCTATGCTTAGAGGAAGACATATCAAAATCAGCTTTAAAAACTCTTCCAAACCCAGACATGTTAAAAATAAGCTCACTATTTGAACCTACAACTTTGCAGCAGTTTTTATTGAAAATAATTTCCAGATTTTCATCTAGCAATTGTGCAATAGAAAGCAAGTTGTATTTCAAAATTTTGACAAGTGCCACATCCTTCAAAGTGTAGTGATCATTTACTCTAACCGAACCCTTAGCAATTATAGGAGTTGAAGAATTATCGGCAAAAGTAACATTCTCTACACGTGACACAAAAGAGAGGGAGGAGAACCAGTCTTTGTTACCAGTCATGTGGCGTGAGCAACCTAAATCAACAATCCAAATGTTCTCCTTCCTCAAACGTGTAACCTACATAAAAGCACAATACGTCGATGACTCAATACTGGGGTTAGTCAAAAGGCATTTAGGAATCCAGTACTGAGTCACGCGACGTGCAGCAGGAAAAACACGTGAAAGCTGAGACAAAACAGCAGGTTTATGAGTCAAAGTTTGAGATTTCTTATTCTTGACTACTGACCTATAAGGTGTTACTTGTGTAGCACAAAAATCAGTAGCTCCGGAGGCAAAAACAGAAGGTACGGAGGTAAACTTTGAATGTTTTTGACTCAAAACAGCAGGTTGTACATTCGGTTCAATATGTGCAGCAAATTTTGCATGAAAGTTATGAGATCTAGCAACCATTCTTTCCCTTTTCTGTTGTTTAGCTAGTCTATAACAAAAATTTATTACATGACCATCTCTACCACAGAAGGTACAATGAAATTTAACTTTGTGTTCATGTCTAGATGAGCAAGCAATATTTTTATTTGAAACCGAATGAGGCAACACTCCTGTAGATTTGAAAACTTCCTAATGACTTTACAATTTTAGGTGGATGTGCCTTAGCATGAGCATGAGAATCAAAACCTAAACCAGTTTTATCATTGCAAGACTTGGAAGAATTCAGCAGTAAGTTTAGGTTCTTATTCCCATTACAAAACCGATCTAATGTCCTATGCATGTCATCAAGTTTATTGGACAGATCAAGGCAATTTTCACATGAAGTTTTTCCTTTTAGTTTGCAATTGGAACAAAATTTAACTTCATGAGAACGTAAAGCATTGTTCAATATAGAAATTTCATTCATAGCAACCTGTAGTTTCTTATCAAGATCATCACAAGTAGAACAATGCAAATCAATTGTAGAACAGCTAGCATCTTTCAAGTTTTTATCATTAAGTGCAGCAAGCTCTTTGTTCTTTTCAATTTCTAACTCAAGTTTATCAAGTGTGGTGGTGTGCATACTACTTAATGAGGACAATTGTTCATATATTAAATCACATGAGGAACATGCATCATCACTAGGAATCAAAGTTTTTAAACGGTTGATTTCAGATTCTAGTGATTCAATTTTAGCAGCACTATCCCTAAGCTTTTTGTCCTTTTTCTTAACAATAATAGTTGCACGAGAAATGGCATCACACATTTCTTCGCAAGTAAGACATACATCTTCATTGTCACTGTTGTATTCTGCCTCCTCCATACTTGATCTTGACTTGCCCGCCATAATGCACAAGTTTGCCAAATCATCTTCATCTTCATCACTTCCAGTGTCCACGTCGCTTGAACTGAACTCTTGGAGCGCGGTAATGAAACTGTTGATCATCTTGCGTCCTATGGTACTTTTCTTCTTCTTGTTGGAATTTCCAGAGGAGGTCCGAACCTTGCTTTGTTTTTCTTCCCGGGTGGTCGGACCTGAAAGGTTAGGGCATTCTGTACGAAAGTGTCCTGTTTTACCACATTCAAAATAGCTTTGAGGTCCGGAGCTTCCTCTCCTTCTAGTTCTCACATTTTGCAATGCTTTTGAGAATCTAGTAGAGATGAGTGCCAACTCCTCTTTTGGAAATTCTTCGATCTGCTCCAGGGTTAGTGAGGACAACAAAGCAAGAGTATTGCAGGATGATGATTGGCCGGAGCTAGACATATCACGTTGTGAAACAAATGCAATAGACTTATTGGGGTTCTTACGTGAGACTATGTCAATTTCATGAGTTTTTAACTTGGAATATAGCACATCTAAAGTAAGTGAACTCATAAAGTAGATTCATGAATAGATGTGACTTTCATCTCCCAAATTGACATAACTAATGCACTTAGCGATTGCCTAGCATTTTCAGCATCTGAAAAATTAACATTGACACTACGCAAGTTGCTGAGAATCTTATTAAAGCGAGCAAAAAGGTCATCAATAGACTCACCGGGTTGCATCTCGAAGCGCATGTATTCTTTCTTGAACATGTCTTGCCTTACATCTTTGATCGTGTTGGATCCTTTGTGGTAGTCACAAAGTGCTTTCCACACATCGTATGCAGATCGGAGGTGTGCAACACGGTCGAAGTCGCTTTGTGTTAATCCTTGTATGATCAAGTTTCGAGCCTTGTTGTTGTTGTCGACATCTCTAAGATTTGTAGCTGTAACTTGATCGTTTGATGGAACTTCGTAAGGCTTGTATACCTTCTCCCATATTGCAAAGCCTTTTGCCTGGATGAAAGCCTCCATGCATGCCTTCCAAACCTGAAAATCAATACCAGCGAACACACAAGGTTTGGCAGAGTACTTCTCCATGATGATTAGTCAAAACACATGCAAATCACAAAGATTAGAGCACCGTGCTCTGATACCAATTGTAGGATCGAAGAACACGTGAAAAGCTACCAGAGGGGGGGGGGGGTGAATGGTAGATTCAAAAATCTTACACAGTGGAAACAATTAAACCCCAATCCCTTCGGCAGAAAAACAATCTGTTAAAGAAATCGTGTGTGAGAATAATCCAAACGTGTTTCACCAAGACAAAAGTGATATATATCAGAGAGAATCAAGTCACGAAAACAACACAACAAGAATCACTCAAATCCGTCGAGAAAACTCAAGTTATGATCGAAAGATCGAACAAAAGTCAATCTGTCCTACCTGAGAAAAACAGTTTCTGGAATGCTTTAAAGAAACTCGTGTAGATCAGAAACCACAAATCCAATGATTGTGAAATTTTGACAGATGATAGATAATAAACTTGTGAAGACAATACAAAATGAATCACATCAATTGGATCTGTAAAACTCGAGTTATGATAAAACCACTGACGAAAGGTAGTGCTGTCCAGAAACTTGACGAGTAAAACTTGTCTGGAACAAGTCGGATGAACAAGGCACAAAAGTTCCTTTACACTACGAATTTTATTCAATAGAACACAAGAGGAACAGCCCCAAAGTCGTGCACCACGAGCTCTGGCCTTCCCTTGCTTATATAACCAGCCCTTAGGCCACCCCAATCTCAACTAGGACTCCAATCCTACTCCGATCACGAATCATAACTTTCCATAACTGCTTAGGATTCTTCTATACGCAGATAGAAGCAATCTTAAGACTTACAAACACCTTAGAAATGTATCCCATATTCCTAAACAACTCAAATTCGTGACGCACACGAAATCCTATCATAACCAACTCAAATCTTTCCATATTTGAGTCAAACCCGACTCAGCCGCAGCCTGAGTCCATAACCTAGTCGGTTGGATCTTTCCGACCAATTCTTTATGTCCAAACCTCTTCATCACGTCTCGGAACCATGTAGTCACGTCCATGCACTCCTTGCACACGTGCAAACATCTTCCAATGACATCCACGATACCTTCATATGCATTGTTCTTGATTCATCATGCTGCGCAACCTCCTGATCAGCTCAACCACAATTCCTCCTGAATTTGGTTGTTGGAACCTCATCTCCTCCCTGAGACTAGTCCAATGGATCCCGTCACCAGACATGTCTTGAACTCAAGCAACACCTGCACATGAATAAACAACCAATCCATACGAGCCCAAGTCCTCGACTTGACTCAAGTTACTTCCGAACACAACACCTTACGTGAGCACCTCACATAAGCATGTTGCAAAGCATATCAAAACAAAATCATCCATATCAACCAAAACGCACCAAAAACATAGCAAATGAATACTAAGCAATCTTTCCAAGAATATAAAACAAGTTCAAAACTTTGCAAATGAAAAGCAGAAGTATTGCGGACAAGTTCCGGACCATCCCACAGCAAGCTGGAGCTTGAGCCGGAGCTTACCAAAACTAGTACAATGAAGCACCTGCCGGAGCTTACCAAAACTAGTAGATCCTAGCACCGGAGCTTACCAAAAACTAGTCAGAACTAGTCAACCCAAAACTGGAGCTAGACAAAGTACGTCGGAGCTTAGCAAAAGCATTCCGGAGCTATCAAATATATGTCGGAGCTATCAAAGACATGCCGGAGCTAAAGATAAAGCTCACCGAAGCTAAACAAAGCTAGTCGGACCTTACCAAGAAGTCGGACCTAGCTTAGAACATAGCCGGAGCTACCCAAAACAAGCCGGACCTACTGTCGGACCTTGCTGTAGCTCGGAGCTAGAGTCGGACCTTGATAAAAAGGTTTTTTGGTGATATTCAAAACTTTTATCATCAAAGCCAAGTGTATTCACTACAAGACAATGTATTCAGCACACATAGGTCTTACAGAATGTCTAGGGAAGATGAAGAGCATACCTCCTTCATCACAGTATATGGATTATATTATTACGATGCCATGCCATTCAGTCTGAAAAATGCTGCTTCAACATTTGTACGAGCTATGCACAAAACTGTTGGAGAGCTCATCAAGACGTAGTGGAAGTGTATGTCGATGACATCGTCATCAAGATCAAGAACAAGGAGTCATTCCTTGACACCTTGCAAGCTGTCTTCAACAAGTTACGAGTCACTCGCACGAAGCTGAACCTGTACAAGTGTGTCTTTGGGGTTAGCTCTGGAAAACTTCTAGGTTTCTTGGTGAACCACCGAGGAATAGAAGCAAATCCGACGAAGATAAAAGGTATTGAAGACATGCGGCCACCAGCCCGCATCAAGGACGTCCAGAAGCTGACTGGATGTCTAGCTGCCCTAATCCGGTTCATCTCAAGACTGGCGGAACGGGCGCTACCCTTCTTCAAGCTATTGAGGAAGTCCGAACCATTCCAATGGTCTGAAGAAGCAGAGAACGCATTCCAGGAGCTGAAGCAGCTCCTCACCACCCTACCAACCTTGGTAGCTCCGAACCCTGGTGAGCCACTCCTGCTTTACATTTCGGCAACTGACGAAGTTGTCAGCATGGTCCTAGTTGCGAAAAGACCAGAACCATCTCCAGTTCAGGAATCCAGACCCCTTCAGGAGGGTTTGGAGCTACCTGAAGTCGAGTCTGGGTCCCAGCTCCCAGACCCGGATCCTCAAGGCGAGACGCCGAAGGATCCATCTCCTTCAAGTTAAGGAGTCACTGCCACTGAGCAACAAGATCTGGACCCCTCTCGGAAGGTCCAGGTCACTTCAGAAGAAGCTTCGGGTACCTCCAACCGGCGCTTGGAGGTCCCCGAACAAGGTCTGTACCCCTTTGGGAGGGTCCGGGTAGATGATGAGGAAGCTCCGAGCCCCTTCGGGAGGGTCCGGACGGTCCAACGCCCAGTGTACTTCATCAGCGAAGTACTCCATGACGCCAAGACTCGATATATGGAGGTGCATAAGCTGCTCTACGCAGTTCTTATTGCCTCTACGAAACTCCAACACTACTTCCAAGCTCACAAGATTTCAGTGGTAACCTCTTATCCACTACGTGCAATCTTATATAACCCCAATTCCACTAGGAACATTGCAAAGTGGGCAGCGGAATTAGCTGAGTTCGACCCTGAATTCATCCCAAGACAAGCGATCAAGAGTAAAGCATTAGAGGACTTCGTGGCGGAATGGACCCCCTCTCCATCAAATCCTGGGGGCCCCAGTGAACAGAAGTCGGAACCCAAGGTTTCGGTCTTAACTGAGCCTAACTGGACTCTCTACTTTGACAGCTCCGTGCAAAAGCAGGGGCCAGAGCTAGAGTCCTTCTCCTCGCTCCGATCGGGGAGAAGGTTAAATACATGGTGCACCTTGACTTCAAGGCGACCAACAACATGGCGGAGTATGAAGCACTTACTTATTGACTCAAGGTGGCACTATCTTATGGTGTCAAGCAGCTGTTGGTAAAGGGTGATTCACAGCTTGTTGTAAAACAAGTCAAAGGTGAATGTTGCTGCAACAACCCTCAACTAGCTGCATACCTACTTGAAGTCCAGAAGCTTCAGAAGGACTTCGACATCCTAGATCTTTGCCATGTCCAGTGTCTCAACAATGCTGAAGTCGACGAACTCTCGATAAAAGCTTCAATCGGGGCTCTGGCTCCCGACGGAACCTTCGTCCGGAGGTTGTCTAAACCTATAGCTCAGCCTGCCGAACTGAGCGAAGGAGGCGAGACCAGCACCTCGAAGCTGGCGGTCCCGATGGCCCTGTTACCATGGCGTCCATCAAGGGTCGTAGGTGCTGCAGGAAGCTCCGAGCAACCCAACACGTAAGACTCAAATCCTCAAGTTAGTTCCGATGCATGGATCTCGGAGATCCGGAGCTACTTGAAAGACAATTTCCTTCCTGAAGATAATGTATCCACTGACCGGATTGTCAGATTGGCTAAAAGATACACACTGGTAGAAGGGGATCTCTACTGGCGTGGTACCAACGGCGTCCTATTGCGGTGCATTACAAGGAAAGAAGGCTGCGAGCTCCTCGCGGAAATCCATGGAGGCGAGTGTGGGAACCACACGTCTTCCCGCACACTGGTCGGTAAAGCCTTTCGGCACGGCTTCTACTGGCCTACAGCACTCCAGGATGCAATTGAGCTAGTGAAGAAATGCGAAGCATGCCAGTTCCATGCAAAGCAAATTCACACACCATCCCAACCTCTACAAATAATACCTCCTACATGGCCTTTCGTTGTGTGGGGGATGGCCATCAGAGGTTACAAGTTCCTATACGTTGCCATTGACAAATTCACCAAATGGTCGGAATCAACTCCAGTTGTGATAATTAACAAGCAATCAGCTATCAACTTCTTGCAGTCCATTGTATGCAGATTTGGAGTCCCAAACAAGATCATAACTGATAATGGGACCCAATTCACAAGCTCTGCATTCCAAGGATATTGCGAAGACCTCGACATTCAGGTTAGCTACGCCTCCGTAGCTCACCCGGCAAGCAATGGCCTAGCCAAGAGAGCAAATGCAGAAATCCTAAAAGGACTCAAGACGCGTACATATGAGCGCCTGAAAAAACATGGAGCCAACTGGATCGAAGAGCTTCCGCCCACACTATGGACCAATAGGACAACTCCAAACCGGTCAACTGAAGAGACACCCTTCTTCCTGGTGTACGGAGCTGAAGTAGTCCTTTCTCCGGAAATGACCTTGGGGTCGCTCCAGGTCCAGGCCTTCGACGATGCCACACAGGACCAGCTCCGGCGTGAAGACCTTGACCTCCTTGAAGAGAGAAGGTGCCGAGCAGCTATTCGGAATGCCCAATACCGCCAAGCTCTTCGGAGCTATCACCAACGGCATGCTCACAGCCGGCAGCTCGAGGAAGGCAATCTGGTGCTATGGAAAATACAATCCAGAGAAGGGTTAAACAAAATTTTCCCCAGCTGGGATGGACCCTTTCGAGTGATCAAAGTATCCCGTCCCGGATGCGTTCGCTTGGTAACTGAGGATGTGACACCTCTCCCTAATCCTTGGAACATTGAGCACCTTCGTAAGTTCTACGCTTAATATCACGAAGGTGAGTCTGTAGTTACATGTGATGTATGTTATAGAGTCATTGTACAGAGTCGGGTAGCTCCTCTAGGAGAACAGCCGGACCTTCCCTGGAAGGTCCGCAAAGTTCAGGCAACCCTTGTCACAGTCTCAGAACTAAAAGTGTAGCTAGCTACCTTGGGTCAAACGAGAAACGAAACACACTTAGCCTGGTTCCGTACTCTAAGAGTGTACTTTTTTCCCCTGTACCCCGGACCTATAATGAAAGACATCATTGTGTGAAAACAGACTCCATGTGCATTTATTTTGTACAGGCTCAATATTTTTTATTTTTCGCTTTCTTGTCTATAACAAAGTTGTGCAATTCTTAAGAAACTTTAGCTCGACCAATTCATGTATAATTCGAGTTGCATTATCTATTCTTCCGGGTCTAAAACATTGTTAATGGTCTACTCGTCTTAATGCCACCAAGCCAATCTAGGGCCGGAGTGTGCTATTGACTTAGCCTGGTCATGCACCCTAAGTACGCCACTCTACGTACACCCCGATAGGCCGAAGTAAGGCGAGTCCAGAAACGATCGGACCTGGAGGAAACAAACCAGTGCACTTGATTGTATTTAGAATTGTGTTCGACCTAAACCTTTCTCGGGAATAGTAAGTCGCAATTGAGTTATAGATAGGAAATGAGTTTTACTATTTTTCTTGACTTCAGTGTGCAGAAAAAATAAAGATCCCATGATGATGGTGAATGACCGGAGCAACCAAAGCTCTGACATCCCCTAAGGTGGCTTGTTGTTGATGTTCCAAACATTGATAGTGAGCGTTGCTGGAGTTACTAAGCTCCGGTAAAGCCAGGGGGCAAGCCTTCAACGTGAACAAAAGATGGTGGGAAGACTCCACAGTGGGGTCTGCTGTCGACTCACCACGTGTTGACAGAGGTCACTGCCGGAGCTACCAAGCTCCAACACCCCAAAGGACTAACCGTCGATGCTCTACGCGTTGATGGAGACTGCTGCTGGAGCTACTAAGCTCCGACGATGGTCAATGCCGGAGGTACTAAGCTCCGACAACCTCAGGGGGCCTCTACTATCGAAGACTTCAGACCTATGTTCTACAAGTTCGAAGCACGCAAGTCTTCAACAACTGTTACATCCTCTTGATACATGTTCACAATCAAATTGTGTACATCTACCAGGGGGCCAAGTGAGACAAAGATGTTCAAGACAAAAAATGAAATTCATAAAAACTTGGATTTCATTCATCTGGAGACAAAAGATTACAAATTTGGAGAAAAAGAAGAGAGGATACAAGCGGGAGCTACAAAGGGATAGTCCTAGACTGTAGGATCGAAGAGCACGTGAAAAGCTACCAGAGGGGGGGGGTTGAATGGTACATTTAAAAATCTTACGCAGCGGAAACAATTAAACCCCAAACCCTTCGGCAGAAAAACGATCTGTTGAAGAAATCGTGTGTGAGACTAATCTAAACATGTTTCACCATGGAAAAAGTGATAGATATCAGAGAGAATCAAGTCACGAAGACAACACAAAAAGAATCACTCAAATCCGTCGAGAAAAACTCAAGTTATGATCGAAAGATCAAACAATGATCAATCTGCCCTACCCGAGAAAAAAACAGTTCTGGAACGCTGCAAAGAAACTCGTGTAGATCATAGTACACAAAACCAATGACCGTGAAATTTTGACAGATGATAGAAACTCAAGTTGTTAAGACAACCCAAAAAGAATCACGTCAATTGGATAAGTAAAACTCGAGTTATGATAAAACCACCAATGAAAGGTAGTGCTGTCCAGAAACTCGACGAGTAAAACTTGTCTATTACAAGTCGGACGAACAAGGCACCAAAGTTCCTTCAAACTACGAATTTTATTCAATAGAATACAAGAGGAACAGCCCCAAAGTCGTGCCCACGAGCTCTGGGCTCCCTTGCTTATATAACCAGCCCTTAGGCCAACCTAATACCAACTAGGACTCCAATCCTACTCAGATCACGAATCGTATCTTTCCATAACTGCTCAAGATTCTTCTATACGCAGATGGATGCAATCTTAAGACTTCCAAACACCTTAGGAACGTATCCCACATTCCTAAACAACTCAAATTCGTAACCCACACGAAATCCTATCATAACCAAGTCAAATCTTTCCATATTTGAGTCAGACCCGACTCAGCCGCAGCCTGAGTCCATAACCTAGTCGGTTGGACCTTTCCGACAAATTCTTTACGTCCACATCTCTTCATCACACCTCGGAACCATGTAGCCACGTCCATGCACTCCTTGCACACGTGCAAACATCTTCCAATGATGTCCACGATACCTTCATATTCATTGTTCTTGATTCAATCATGCTGTGCAACCTCCTGATCAGCTCAACTACAATTCCTCCTGAATTTGGTTGTTGGAACCTCATCTCCTCCCTGAGACTAGTCCAATGGATCCCGTCACCAGCCATGTCTTTAACTCAAGCAACACCTGCACAATAATAAACAACCAATCCATACGAGCCTACGTCCTCGACTTTACTCAAGTTAGTTCCGAACACAACACCTTATGTGAGCACCTCACATAAGCATGTTGCAAAGCATATCAAAACGAAATAATCCATATCAACCAAAACACACCAAAAACTTAGCAAATGAATACTAAGCAATCTTTCCAAGAATATAAAGCAAGTTCAAAACTTTGCGAATGAAAAGCAGAAGTATTGCGGTCAAGTTCCGGACCATCCCACAGCAAGGCGGAGCTTGACCCGGAGCTTACTAGTACAATGAAGCATCTGCCGGAGCTTACCAAAACTAGTAGATCCTCGCACCGGAGCTTACCAAAAACTAGTCAAAACTAGTCAACCCAAAACCGGAGCTAGACAAAGTACGTCGGAGCTTAGCAAAAGCATGCTGGAGCTATCAAATATATGCTGGAGCTAACAAAGACATGTCGGAGCTAAAGATAAAGCTCACCGGAGCTTACCAAAGCTGGTCGGACCTTACCAAGAAGTCGGACCTAGCATCGAACGTAATCGGAGCTACCCAAAACAAGTCGGACCTATGGTCGGACCTTGCTATAGCTCGGAGCTAGATTCGAACCTTGATAAAAAGGTGTTTTGGTGATATTCAAAACTTTTATCATCAAAGCCAAGTGTATTCACTACAAACCAATGTATTCAACACACATAGGTCTTACAATCTCCCCCTTGATGAATGCATTGGCAACACCATTTAAAATCCGAGCATTGGCTTATTCACATAAAAGTTTTGAAGACAATTTCTCCCCTTTTGTAAATCAAAAGTAAAATGAGAACAAAAATTCCCTCATTATCTCTCCCCCTTTATTTATCTCTCCCCCTTTATTTATCTCTCCCCCTTTATTATCTCTCCTTATGCACATATTCTTTCTCTCTTCATGCTTATCTCTCCCCCTTTGACAATGTATTCAGCAAGTCATGAGCATATAATTAATTTATCTCTCCAACTTTAGTTGTTATGAGCATATTATAACATATACATATAAACAAAGCTCATCCAAGTCATACTATCAAGTAACTTACACTATCACATCAATGAGATACATAAAGTAGTGTAAGCCATGCTAGAGAGCAAGTGTGATTTTCAATTTTAGCAGGTCATGATCTCAAAACTCAACTATTTCAAAGCCTGAAAGCATGACACTTGTTGCTGCATTTTATTATTTTTCATAGCACAAATTTAGATCATATGATATTTGCAAGAGATTATATGCGCATCTGCCTTATTCTAACCAACCACGCCAAGCCTATGTCATTTGACAATCAGAAGCTTAAGTACATGGTTTTAGTCATACACAACTTCTTCCAAGTTCAAATCTAAGTGCAATTATAAGCCATCTCAGAAAAAGAAGTGCGATGCATGCATATTCTCTTGATCTTTTCTCAATTTATATTTGTTCATAAAAACTCAACATGTGAGTTGATTACTGATCAATTCTTAATGATTAAAAGCACTTGTGAACATGTAACAAGTTCAAAACAACAAGAAAGTTCGACCATGACCAGTTTTACTGTAAGTAATTATTCCAATTACTAGACATGGCAAAAACTACAAAATGTATAACACGAGTAATGTAGTAAGAACTTTCAACATGTAAAAGGAATCATAAAGTCATATATGTATGAAATACTATGCTCATATTATTTTAATTTTAGATTCACACATAAACTTCCCAAGTTTCAAAAACTCCCCCTCAATTTAACCCATGAGGATGCATAACCCCTATTTCACTACGAATGTAACAAAAACGAGTGCAATTCAAAGGTTTTGTAAAAATGTCAGCCAATTGTTGTTCGGTATCTACATGGTGAAGCACAATGTTTCCTTTTTCAACATTATCTCGGAGAAAGTGATACCTAATGTCAATGTGCTTAGTTCTAGAATGTTGCACGGGGTTTTTAGCAATGCAAATGGCACTAGTGTTATCACAAAACAGTGGAACACTATCTAGATGAACCCCATAGTCCTTAAGTGTTTGAACAATCCAAAGAATTTGTGAGCAAGCACTAGCAGCAGCTACATATTCAGATTCGGCTGTGGATTGTGCAACTGAATTTTGTTTTCTAGAGGACCAAGCAACAAGAGAATTACCAAGAAAATGACAAGCACCGGAAGTACTTTTCCTATCAATCCTACAACCCCCAAAATCAGCATCTGAAAAAGCTTTCAAAGTAACGGTTGAGGAAGAAGGAAGAAAAATGCCAAATTCTTAGGTTCCATGTAAGTACCTGAGAATCCTTTTGACGGCTTGACGATGTGAAACACGTGGGGAAGCTTGAAACCGTGCACAAAGACATACGCTGAATTGTATGTCCGGTCTTGATGCCGTGAGGTACAAAAGTGATCCGATCATGCTTCTATATTCTTTTTGATCCACAGATTCACCATGTTCATCAAGTTCAAGAGTTGTTGCTGTTCCCATTGGTGTCTGAAGAGGCTTGCTTTTGTCCATGTTGAAGTGCCTTAGGAGGTCTTTGGTATACTTCGTTTGATGCACAAAGGTACCCTCCTTGGTTTGCTTGATTTGCAGCCCCAAAAAGTAAGTGAGTTCACCCATCATACTCATTTCAAATTCGGAACTCATCACTGCTGAAAACTTGGACATAAGATCATGAGAAGCACAACCAAAGATAATATCATCCACATACACTTGAACGAATAATGAGTCATTGCCATGCTTAAGCACAAAAAGAGTTTTATCAAACTTGCCCATGGTAAACACCTTTTCAAGTAAGAATGTTTTTATCCTATCATACCATGCTCTAGGGGCTTGTTTGAGACCGTATAAGGCTTTGGACAGTTTGTAAACATGATTAGGAAAATCTGGATTTTCAAAACCCGGTGGTTGTTTGACATAAACCTCCTCATCTATGTAGCCATTAATAAAAGCACTTTTAACATCCATTTGATATAGCTTAAAACCTTTAGATGCTACAAAAGCTAACAAAATTCTTATGGCTTCTAATCTAGCGACTGGAGCAAAAGTTTCATCAAAATCTAGACCTTCAACTTGAGTGAAACCTTGAGCAACCAACCTAGCCTTATTCCTAACCACAACCCCATCCTCACTTTGTTTATTTTTATATACCCATTTAGTTCCAATTAAAGTGTGACCTAGAGGTGGAGGTACAAGTTTCCAAACATTATTTCTTTCAAAATTTTCTAACTCTTCTTGCATGGCAATAATCCAAGATTCATTAGTGAGTGCGTGTGATATATCTTTGGGTTCAAAAGAAGCAACAAAAGCAGAATGAGCATGGGAGTTTGGATCGCAAAACCTGGGCCGTGTGACTCGTTCGTGCAAGCTTCCAATCATCTGTTGTGGGGGATGATCTTTGTAAAAATGTAGGGGAACAGATGTCTCACAAGCTTCTTCTTCATTAGGTTCATCGTAGATTGATGAGCTTGTGACTTGTGGACAATCAGGACCAGCGTAGGTGATAGCCGGAGCTTGTTCAATGTCCGGAGCTAGACACGTGTCAACTCTGAAACTACCAGGCAATATCACCGGCTCTTCTTCATCTTCGAAAATACCCTCCCCCTGAGGATACGGATCTGGTCCTGCAACACCGGAGCTAGTACCTGGGCTAGCTTCATCAAAAGACACTTCACAAGTCTCCACAATTTTGTTAGTGTCAAGTAAAAGCACACGGTAGCCTCTAGTATGAGATGGATAACCAAGAAACATGCCATCAATAGATCTAGGTTCAAATTTATCAAGATTACCATGTTTCTTAACAAAGCATTTGCAACCGAAGACCCGAAAGTGTGTAACACTAGGCCTATGTCCAAACCGGAGCTCATATGGTGTTTTACCTAGCTTAGCACGCAAGAAAACACGATTTGAGACTTAACAAGCGGTTGCTAACGCATCAGCCCAAAATTTCCTAGGAGTTTGATATTCATCAAGCATAGTCCTAGCCATCTCAACTAAGGTTTTATTCTTTCTTTCTACAACACCGTTTTGTTGAGGTACATATGGTGAAGAGAATTGATGATCTATTCTATTTTCAGCACAAAAGTGATCAAAAGATTGATTTTTAAATTCAGTTTCATTATCACTTCTAATTGCTTTTAATGATCCTGAGTGATCAATTGATAATATAAGAAATAAAGTTCTAAAGTGACTAAAAACTTCATTCTTAGACGCCATAAAGTAAACCCAAGAGTATCTAGAATAATCATCAACGATAACAAGAACATACCATTTACCTCCGAAGGATTGAACACGTGAAGGTCCTACGGTGTCAAGATGCAAAAGTTGACATGGTTCAGTTGTCATGATCATTGTGAGAGGAGTATGTGAACCTGCAACCATCTTAGCATGTCTACAAGAAGAGCACACAATTTCTTTGTCCCCTTTAAGCTTAGGCAGCCCACGTATGCGATCAAGAGCACTAACACGCGTTAGGTGATCAAAGCCTACGTGACCAAGTCTACGATGCCAAAAATATAAGTCCTTTGAATCATTAGCAACTAGACACCTATGCTTAGAGGAAGACATATCAAAATCAGCTTTAAAAACTCTTCCAAACCGAGACATGTTAAAAATAAGCTCACTATTTGAACCTATAATTTTGCAGCAGTTTTTATTGAAAATAATTTCTAGATTTTCATCTAGCAACTGTGCAACAGAAAACAAGTTGTATTTCAAATTTTTGACAAGTGCCACATCCTTCAAAGTGTAGTGATCATTTACTCTAACCGAACCCTTAGCAATTATAGGAGTTGAAGAATTATCGGCAAAAGTAACATTCTCTACACGTGACACAAAGGAGAGGGAGGAGAACCAATCTTTGTTACCGGTCATGTGGTGTGAGCAACCTGAATCCACAATCCAAATGTTCTCCTTCCTCAAACGTGTAACCTACATAAAAGCATAATACGTCGATGACTCAATACTGGGGTTAGTCAACAGGCATTTAGGAATCCAGTACTGAGTCACGCGACGTGCAGCAGGAAAAACACGCGAAAGCTGAGACAGAACAGCAGGTTTATGAGTCAAAGTTTGAGATTTTTTATTCTTGACTACTGACCTATAAGGTGTAACTTGTGTAGCACAAAAATCAGTAGCTCCGGAGGCAAAAACAGAAGGTCCGGAGGTAAACTTTGAATGTTTTTGACTCAAAACAGCAGGTTGTACATTCGGTTCAATGTGTGCATCAAATTTTGCATGAAAGTTATCAGATCTAGCAACCATTATTTCCCTTTTCTGTTGTTTAGCTAGTCTATAACAAAAATCTATGACATGACCATCTCTACCACAGAAGGTACAATGAAATTTAACTTTGTGTTCATGTCTAGATGAGCAAGCAATATTTTTATTTGAAACCGAATGAGGCAACACTCCTGCAGATTTGAAAACCACTCCTTTTTGTTTAGGAACTGTTTGAAACAAACCACTTCCTAATGACTTTACAATTTTAGGTGGATGTGCCTTAGCATGAGTATGAGAATCAAAACCTAAACCAGTTTTATCATTGCAAGACTTGGAAGAATTTAGCAGTAAGTTTAGGTTCTTATTCCCATTACAAAACCGATCTAATGTCCTATGCATGTCATCAAGTTTATTGGACAGATCAAGGCAATTTTCACATGAAGTTTTTCCTTTTAGTTTGCAATTGGAACATAATTTAACTTCATGAGAATGTAAAGCATTGTTCAATATAGAAATTTCATTCATAGCATCCTGTAGTTTCTTATCAAGATCATCACAAGTAGAACAATGCAAATCAATTGTAGAACAGCTATTATCTTTCAAGTTTTTATCATTAAGTGCAGCAAGCTCTTTGTTCTTTTCAATTTCTAACTCAAGTTTATCTAGAGTGGAGGAGTGTGCACTTCTTAATGTGGACAATTGTTCATAGATTAAGTCACATGAGGGACATGCATCATCACTAGGAATCAAGGTTTTTAAACGATTGATTTCAGATTCTAGTGATTCAATTTTAGCAACACTATCCCTAAGCTTTTTGTCCTTTTTCTTAACAATAACAGTGGCACGAGAAATAGCATCACACATTTCTTCGCAAGTAGGACATACCTCTTCATTGTCGCTGTTGTGTTCTGCCTCCTCCATACTTGATCTTGACTTGCCCGCCATAAAGCACAAGTTTGCCAAATCATCTTCATCTTCATCACTTCCAATGTCCACGTCGCTTGAACTGAACTCTTGAAGCGCGGTGATGAAACTGTTGATCATCTTGCGTCCTATAGTACCTTTCTTCTTCTTGTTGAAATTTCCAGAGGAGGTCTAAACCTTGCTTTGTTTTTCTTCCCGGGTGGTCAGACCTGAAAGGTTAGGGCATTCTGTATGGAAGTGTCCTGTTTTACCACATTCAAAACAGCGTTGAGGTCCGGAGCTTCCTCTCCTTCTAGTTCTCACATTTTGCAATGCTTTTGATAATCTAGTAGAGATGAGTGCCAACTCCTCTTCTGGAAGTTCTTCGATCTGCTCCAGGGTTAGTGAGGACAACAAAGCAAGAGTATTGCAAGATGATGATTGGCCGGAGCTAGACATATCATGTTGTGAAACAAATGCAATAGACTTATTTGGGTTCTTACGTGCTAGGATGTCAATTTCATTAGTTTTTAGTTTAGAATAGAGTACATCTAATGTAAGAGAACTCATTACAGTAGATTCACGAATAGATGTGACTTTCATCTCCCAAATTGACATATCTAATGCACTTAGCAATTGCCTAGCATTTTCAGATCTGAAAAATTAACATTGACACTACGCAGGTTGCTGAGAATCTTATTAAAGCAAGCAAAAAGGTCATCAATAGACTCACCGAGTTGCATATCGAAGCGCATGTATTCTTTCTTGAACATGTCTTGCCTTACCTCTTTGATCGTGTTGGATCCTTTGTGGTAGTCACATAGTGCTTTCCACACATCGTATGCAGATCGTAGGTGTGCAACACGGTCGAAGTCGCTTTGTGTTAATCCTTGTATGATCAAGTTTCTAGCCTTGTTATTGTTGTCGACATCTCTCAGATTTGTAGCTGTAACTTGATCGTTTGATGGCACTTCGTAAGGCTTGTATACCTTCTCCCATATTGCAAAGCCTTGTGCCTGAATGAAAACCTCCATGCGTGCCTTCCAAACCTGAAAATCAATACCAGCGAACACACAAGGTTTGGCAGAGTACTTCTCCATGATGATTAGTCAAAAACACGCGCAAATCTTAAAGATTAGAGCACCATGGCTCTGATACCAATTGTAGGATCGAAGATCACGTGAAAAGCTACTAGAGGGGGGTGAATGGTAGATTTAAAAATCTTACGCAGCGGAAACAATTAAACCCCAAACCCTTCGGCAGAAAAACAATCTATTGAAGAAATTGTGTGTGAGACTAATCTAAACGTGTTTCACCGTGACAAAAGTGGTAGATATCAGAGAGAATCAAGTCACGAAGACAACACAAAAAGAATCACTCAAATCCGTCGAGAAAAACTCAAGTTATGATCGAAAGATCAAACAATGGTCAATCTGCCCTACCCGAGAAAAAAAAAAACAGTTCTGGAACGCTGCAAAGAAACTCGTGTAGATCATAGTCCACAAATCCAATGACCGTGAAATTTTGACAGCTGATAGAAAATCAAGTTGTTAACACAACCCAAAAAGAATCACGTCAATTGGATCTGTAAAACTCGAGTTATGATAAAACCACCGGCGAAAGGTAGTGCTGTCTAGAAACTCGACGAGTAAAACTTGTCTGGTACAAGTCGGACGAACAAGGCACAAAAGTTCCTTCAAACTACGAATTTTATTCAATAGAATACAAGAGGAACAGCCCCAAAGTCGTGCCCACGAGCTCTGGGCTCCCTTGCTTATATAACCAGCCCTTAGGCCAACCCAATACCAACTAGGACTCCAATCCTACTCAGATCACGAATCGTATCTTTCCATAACTGCTCAAGATTCTTTTATACGCAGATAGAGGCAATCTTAAGACTTCCAAACACCTTAGGAACGTTCCCACATTCCTAAACTACTCAAATTCGTAACCCACACGAAATCTTATCATAACCAACTCAAATCTTTCCATATTTGAGTCAAACCCGACTCAGCCGCAGCCTGAGTCCATAACCTAGTCGGTTGGACCTTTCTGACAAATTCTTTACATCCACATCTCTTCATCACGCCTCGGAACCATGTAGCCACGTCCATGCACTCCTTGCACACGTGCAAACATCTTCCAATGACGTCCACGATACCTTCATATGCATTGTTCTTGATTCAATCATGCTGCACAACCTCCTGATCAGCTCAACCACAATTCTTCCTGAATTTGGTTGTTGGAACCTCATCTCCTCCCTGAGACTAGTCCAATGGATCCCGTCACCAGCCATGTCTTGAACTCAAGCAACACCTGCACATGGATAAACAACCAATCCATACGAGCCCAAGTCCTCGACTTGACTCAACTTAGTTCTGAACACAACACCTTACGTGAGCACCTCACATAAGCATGTTGCAAAGCATATCAAAACGAAAGCATCCATATCAACCAAAACACACCAAAAACTTAGCAAATGAATACTAAGCAATCTTTCCAAGAATATAAAGCAAGTTCAAAACTTTGCGAATGAAAAGCAGAAGTATTGCGGTCAAGTTCCGGACCATCCCACAGCAAGCCGGAGCTTGGCCCGGAGCTTACTAGTACAATGAAGCACCTGCCGGAGCTTACCAAAACTAGTAGATCCTAGCACCAGAGCTTACCAAAAACTAGTCAAAACTAGTCAACCCAAAACCGGAGCTAGACAAAGTACGTCGAAGCTTAGCAAAAGCATGCTGAAGCTATCAAATATATGCCGGAGCTAACAAAGACATGTCGGAGCTAAAGATAAAGCTCACCGGAGCTTACCAAAGCTGGTCGGACCTTACCAAGAAGTTGGACCTAGCATTGAACATAACCGAAGCTACCCAAAACAAGTCGGACCTATGGTCGGACCTTGCTATAGCTCGGAGCTAGAGTTGGACCTTGATAAAAAGGTGTTTTTGGTGATATTCAAAACTTTTATCATCAAAGCCAAGTGTATTCACTACAAGCCAACGTATTCAGCACACATAGGTCTTACATAGACCCTATGGAAGAACGAGGCGACCTTCTGGGCAACCTCCAACACACTAGCATGGGCGGCTTCTCCCTCTCCATCAATGGGACCTTCAAGCACCGGGTCCAGTGAGAACTGAGGGTCCCGGCTTGTGTAGCACGTCAGCATGTATTCTGTGACATTCTTCACAAGGGATTGTCCTTCAGTTTCCAGCTGGTCTGCGATGACATCGCCCATCTTGGTGAGCTTGTTTCCTGCCGAACTAAACACTTGCAACGCCTGGTCCAGCTCCGACTCCGGATCATCTGGACGCACGAGACTAAAACCCATTGGCGTCAGCGCGTCGTTGGCTTTGCCCAAGAAGTCCCAAACTTGTTAGGACTCCGCAACCCTCGAGCCTCGCATCTCCTCCAAGGATCTTCTGGTCACCGCAAGCTCCGAATTCTCACGGGCAAGGCGCTCAACCTCTTTGGCGTTCTGCTGAATCTTTTTAGCAACCTGCCTTTCGAGTTTACTGAGCTCCTCCTCCCGAAGGTGGATCTTGTTCCGGTGGTCGACCAAGTCCTTCTCCCGGCCCCGCACCTTCTTCTCCCTGGCATCAATTTCATCCTCCCGCTTGTGGAGGTCCTGTCATCTCTGCTAGGCCTTCTTCTCCTCTTTCTCGCAGCGCTCATCCAACTTATTGGTGCGCTCCGCGAGACTCTTGTCACCCAGAGTTAGTCTTTGAGTAAGCTCTTCCTCCCTCTGCACGAAGTCATCCTGCAACTCCAGGAGTTTTTTCTCTTCACCCTCGAGCTTTTTCTCCCGCTCCTCAAGTGCCTCTCGGCGCTTGACGAGGCTGTCGTTGATGGCGCTGAGCTTCTCCCCGCGATCATTCGCCGCGTTATTAGCAGCTACGACCTGTTCGTGGATGGCCCGGGACTTGTTGTCGAGGGATCCCACTATGCTTTCCCTCTCGTCCATCAGCTTACCCTAGTACTCCAACCGGACCTTCTCATTCTTCACCCACTCCTTGTCGTTAGCCAGCCTCGACCGCGCCAGCTTCGTCTCGAATTGGAGCCGGTTGCGCCACCTCCTAAGAGTTTGACGCTCCTCCTCGAGGGCCTTGCTGTCATGGTAAAAAGCCAGCTGGACCTGACGAAGATAGGAGCAGGCGTTGTCAATAGACAATGATAGAGGGATCGGGTCCAAACCTGTTGGGGTCCTCTCCGCTGGTTCTAGCGGGTTTTCCGTAACAAAAATCGAGTCCCACTCTACAAGAGCGGTCCCCTGGGCTTCCACGACACTAGGGCCATCCTCCGGGATAGCCTCAGCCGCCGCCAAGGAAGGTCCTACAACAGTAGTTTCGACCTCTAGAATTGGCTCTGAAGGTCCCGCTGCCAGGTCATCAACAACTGGCCCCTCAGGTGGGGGCCGACAGCTTCATCTAGGCACCCTGGCTCAGGCGCGGACACCTTCGGGACCACCACCTCCGGGACAGGCATTGAAGATTCGGCTGGAGCTGAAGACACTTTCGGCTCCGATGCTGGCGCCTCCTCCATCGCCAGCTCAGGCGCTGGCTCTTCGACCGTCATGGGCTCGGGCGCTGGCACTTCTGCAGCAACCGGCTCAGGTGTCGGAACTTCTTCGATGACCGGCTCTACTGCCAGGACTTCATCAGCCACCATCTCTACCGCCGGGACTTCATCAACACCCGGCTCTATCGCCGGGGCCTCATCAACCACCGGCTCGACTGCCGAGGTTTCAACAACGTCTAGCCCTAGGGCCAGGACTGCAGCTACCTCCGACTCTTAGGCCGGAGCATCCGTCATCTCAACATCCAAACCCGGAGCTTCAACCTCTAGGGTTGGTACCGCTGGTGCATCTTCATTCCTGTGGTCCGGCGCTACCACGGGAGCTTCTGGGGATGAGTCGAGGTCCAGGACCACGACAGCTTACGCCGGAGCTGTCGCAGCCTTAGCCACCTCTCGGGGCGGCACTAGGATTGGAGCTGGTGCCTCCGCCTGCACAGCTTCAGGTGCTGCTACAGGAACCAGAGCTTCAACCCCTTTCTTGGGCAATCTGTGGATGAAGGACGAAGAAACTCAAAACACAGTTACAACAAAAAACAATCAACTGAGGTAAAAAATCAAACTTACCTTGGAAGGCTTCCGCTCCAGCTAGCGCGAAACCTCTTCCCCGGACGCTCGGTGCCGGACCCTGTCATCACTGGTGTGGTAGCTCCGGAAGGTTCCCCGGAGCTTGCTGCTGCCGTCGACGCCATCTTGGTTGAGGCCACCCTTGACTTGGAAGGACCTCCGGACCCAGAGCCCTCAGCTGGCCCTGGTACTGGAGCCACACGCCCGGAGCTAGCACCCCAGGGAGATGCCGATGCTGGAGTGGTTGCCGCCACCGAAGACCTCCTCTGCCCGGGAGAAGGAGCCGTCGTGGAAGGAGCAGGCCTGACAGACCTCCCGTCGGCATGTTTCAACTTCCTCTTGCGGCTCGACGGCTCGGCCAACTCCTTTCCCTTGCCTACGACTTCGGTTCTTGTCTTTGGGGCGGGAACGAAGCCGCCTTCAGAAGCTCCAGGGATTGCCACCCCAGAGGTTGGTCTCCTCTCCACCAGGCCCAAGTCGTCCAATAGCGGCATCTTAGCTCTCTGCACTCTTCTGGTATCATATTCAGAGGAAGGAAGGCCGCTGGTGGAGACACGTCGCCGAGGCCGCTGTTCCCAGGCTGGAACTTATTGAGATGGGTCTTCAAGGCTTCACCGGTCAAGTTGGTGTCCAAGAAGACCTCAATGCAGTTGGTGTCCATCTCACTGTTGAAGGCCCAGGCAGGCCGGGTCCTAGCCCTTAGCGGGGCCAACCTGTTCATCAAGAAGTTGCCGAAGACCATCTGCAGGGTCACCCCACATTCGACACATTCCTGGATTCTGTCTAGGATGGGCCTGTACTCCCTCGACAGTTCCGGCACGTCACTCCAAGTGTCGGTGTCAACGCGAGGAAGACCTTCAGGCAGCTCCAGCCTATCGTGTCCCTCGACAGTGATGACCACCCAGTCTTTCTTCCAGTCGTCCCACTTGCCGGAAGGGAAGGACCTCAAGTACATGAGGGGAGAGTTTTTCCGCTTCACGAAGTAGTAGAAGCCGATGAAATCATCACTCTTCCCGGTCGGGTGGACAGTGAAGAAAGTCTGGAAGAACTCCACGCAAGGCGGCATGCCCACCCACATCTCGCAAAAGTGGACGAAAGTCGCCACTAGCAAGATTGAGTGGGGGCCCAGATGGTGGAGCTGCGGACCATAGAAATCAAGCAGCATCAGAAAGAAAGAGGAGAAAGGTGGGATCAAACCCGCCATGGTGTACCCAAGAAAGTACACCATATCTCCGGCTCGCTCCTTCTCGAAGGGAAGCTTGCCGCATCGAATGTCGTTGTCGAAGGAGTCACTGGACCATCCCACGTAGGTCCGGACCCTAGAAAACTCCTTCTTGCTCCCGATGCGGCTATTGGGGAGTACCAACTTCATCACAGCACAGTGTGGAGAGAGAAGAAAAGCGAGCGAATGTTTGGAGGATTTGAGCGCAAGTTCGAATGAAGGTGTAAAGAATCCCCAAACGGTGCGCGCTTTCCTTCTTAAGTAAGCCCCCGCAACGCTTGGATGGAAACTGCAGAGGAGCCGACGATATAATTCAAAAACTTCACCCTGCCAATGACAAGGGGCCCCGGGGCCACCCCGACGATCAAGTCAATGTCCTTACCCCAGGCGAACAGTTGTCATCATGAAAGGCGGGAAGCCCGAGGGTGGCGGCCTGACAGGGCGCGTGGAATCGATATAGTTTTTGTATAGGGAACTGGCGACCTTCAATTGCGTGAGATCCGCACACTCA
This sequence comes from Tuctoria greenei, assembly GCA_036927565.1. Lineage (NCBI taxonomy): Eukaryota > Viridiplantae > Streptophyta > Magnoliopsida > Poales > Poaceae > Tuctoria > Tuctoria greenei. Next base: position 175,600,422 of record JAYESD010000005.1, read on the forward strand.
GATCTCACCTGCTGCATCCTGGATATGCCACGCGGTGTTGGTTTAACTGCGAACTACCTCCAACGGCGCACCCGAAGACCCTTGAAGACACGGCTCAAAAGCCGAAGGATGGACCCACCTCTGGCAGAACGACTTCATCCAAAAAGTCTCTCCGAGAGGTGGGCCCAGGGGCCACTGTCGGTACCCTGCGTACTGTATACCCCTTGGGACTACAAAAAGACCAAAGAACTTCACCTGTCTGAGTTAAAGACCTGCAAAGGCCCCACATGTCATACAGGACCGGACCTGCCTCCCATCTATGGTTAGTCCCAGTGATGCCACGTGTATACTGCAGCCGGACCTACATCCCACACATGGGATATCTCCGGGCTAAACACCTGTACGGCACCCCCGGACCTAACCCCCTACAGAGGGAAGCTCGGGTACCGACACGTGTACATCTACACCGGACCTACCCGTCGAAGACGGAAAGCTCCGAAGCTACCACGTGTCCAACCGCCGAACCTTCAGCCTAAACAATCAGACTGGTGGACCCCCAACGGCTCGAACCTTCAAGGGGCAATCAAAGACTTCAAGACCTGGTTAAGTGTCATTAATACTATATTAATAACACACGATCGGAAGGACCTTAATACCAGTAACGACACTGTCAAGGCCCGTTACCACACTATTAATTGTAATTAACCTCATTAATTATGTATTAAGCATAAATAATCGCTAGGGCCACATGTCGGGCCAGGCTAACGGTGCAACGACCAGTCCTTGTACTATAAAAGGACTGGTCGACGATACACAAGGGGATCTCTCTATCGACTCCTCTGACACGTACTCTCAAGTACTCAGACACTCAATACAACAACTACACGCCCCGTGGAGTAGGGTATTACGCTCAGACGGCCCGAACCACGTAAATCCTTGTGTCTATTTGCCATCGTGTTTTGAATCTCGGCGCGCCCAATACCGAACTACAAACTCCACGGGCTACCAACGGTAGTACCAGGGGAATTGCCAGAACAACACTCCGACAGAGCTGAATCACCTGGATGGTGCCACAATTGAGGAGATTCCAGTGGTGTGTGAATTTTTGGACGTGTTCCCAGATGAGTTGCCACGTATGCCACTTGATCGCAACATTGAGTTTGTTATTGAATTAATACCTAGAACTGCACCTATAGCTAAGAGGTCATATAGGATGCCTCCTAAGGAGTTAGTGGAGCTCAAGAAGTAGATTCAAGAGCAACTAGAGAAGGGTTTTATTCGCCCAAGCTCTTCACCTTGGGGATCACCTGTTCTTTTCGTGGATAAGAAGGATGGATCACAAAGGATGTGCGTGGATTACCGAGCTCTCAACGAGGTGACCATCAAGAACAAGTACACCTTGCCATGTATAGAAGACTTGTTTGATCAGATGAAGGGTGCTTGTGTTTTCTCCAAGATTGATTTGAGGTTGGGATACATTCAAATGAAGATTAGACCATCTGACATACCCAAGACAGCTTTTTAGACACGATATGGATCTTATGAGCATACAGTTATGTCATTTGGATTGACAAATGCGCCTGCCTACTTTATGTACGTCATGAATAAGGTCTTCATGGAGTACTTGGATAAGTTCATTGTGGTGTTCATTGACGACATTATGATCTACTCGAAGGATGAGAGGGAACATGAGGAACATCTGAGGCTCACATTGCAGAAATTGAGGGAGCATCAATTGTATGCCAAGTTTTGGTTGAAAGAAGTGTCATTTTTGGGTCATATCATCTCAGGAGGAGGAGTATCGGTTGACCCAGGAAAAGTGAGAGATGTGTTGAAATGGGAACCACCACAAAACGTAAAGGAAATTAGAAGTTTTCTTGTAATGACTCGATATTACCGTAGGTTCACCAAGGACTTTTCTGATGAGGACATCACAACAGCGGAGACGCACATTGAACCACAAGGACCAATCACACGAGCATGGTTAATAAATCAGCAGGTGAATTCGTTCCTAACTTCTTTTGCATTTGAGTTTGAGAATAGATTGCTATGTGATGATTTAATTGTTATTAGGAATAATGGAGAAGATCAACAAGTGAAGGAAAGAGTCCTTGGGAGCATGGAGAACCAGCTTGGACGTCCACAAGTTGATAGAAACTGTTTACAACTCAGACTTGAGTTCAACTCAGAGTCCAGGATCAGTCTACCTTAAAACGGACGCCCAGGAGGCATACGTACTCCGTTTTCGATGTTCTACATAGGCACGGAAAGAGGAGAAGATAAAATTTCCAATGGTTCTGGTCCCATCTCAATATATTTCCGGAGTCGTTGGAAATCGTCGAAACAAGTCGAGTCCAGATTTCTATCCGGTGCTACGCCACCGAATCAGGCCTTTGGGCGTTGTATCCCGTAGGAGTCCATTAGGGACACGTCTAATCATGTTTTTGCCGAACCCTAGCCTTTATATACTGCAGCCACCAGTCATATTCGGTAGGTTTTGCTTAGATCAATAATATCGCCGTTATACGGTTTGTGAGACCCCAACTTTGAGATTTCAGATTGTGTCTTCGACGCTCTTGCTCGTGTTCTCAGTTGCACTTGCAGGGATTAGCCTTCTTGGCGAGGTCAAGCGTGTGCAACACAGTTGATAACCAACGGAGCCATGGTGTAGTGATGGAAGGGGTACTCGAACCGCTCGAGTGTCGCGGATCATCAACATCGAGTTCTCCACCCCAATCGACTTTACCTTTCAGAAGGTCGGGCCTAAACCTACTCATCAATTGGTATCAGATTTCCAGGTTGCCAATGAGGTATCTTTGTTTTCCTTCCATTAGATCGATTTTGTTTCGTACCTAGAGTCCAAAGAAAAGCCACAAAAAAAATTTAGATTGTTTTTCCCGCTTCCTAGACTATAGTGCCCGCAGTTTCATTTTTCAGTTTGCATTGTTGAGTTTGCATTCGTGTGGTCGAATCTTGTTGCTGGTTTAGCTTTGTGTTTTGGGTCCAAGTTATCGTGTTTCGTTCTTGTTTTCTTGCTGTTCGACACCTATTACATAATCCCTAAATAACAAACTGATCCACCACGTTCATCTATTTGCCCTTGCTAGCCGCCATGCGTGAACTCCCGCATCGCCAGCCCTAGATTAGGTGACAAACCTTTGTGCCACTCATCCTTGAATCATCACACACAACCCCATTTGTTGCTGTACAAACTCCCGACCGTTTTTATATCCGATTGCGAGTTCTGTTCTCAAACCGAGTTGGAATCAACATCCAAAAAAACGTAACTCGGATAGCCTACCTTAAAACGGCCATAACTTTTGCATACGAACTCGAAATCGGGCGAATTTTTTTCAAATTCATCTACGCGGAATTTTGCATATGATTTTCTGCTGCGTAGCCGCGTTCGGAGAAATTAGATTGCCCAAATTCCCCTCGGAAGATAGGCTATCTGGCCTCCAAAGTTTTAGCACAAATTTTAAGAAATCTTCTTGATTTTCTATAGGCCGCATAATACATCCAATTGAGCTGCAAATTTGTGTGCTTCATATCTTCGTGCTTCTAAGTAAAGAAAAAATATCAAAAAAATATTACAAAAAAAGAAAAAATAGTTGAGAGCACACATATTAAAGCAATTGGCCTATACCACTTGTGCTGTGATTGTTGGTATATCATTCCGTCTTCCTTTTGCCTTGCTACTTCCTTGTGTTTTGCTAGTACCTAGAGCACTTGGTTGACCAGCAACAGTTTCCTACATTGAATACTTATTCAACTTTGTTTACTGTTAACGATTTTCTGCTTATTAGCCACCATATTGTGTCATCCAAGCTCCTCCTTTCTCTTGAGCATAACAGGTACCTTTGCAATCGCCCCACGCTTCATTGGTGCATCTCACCGTCCACGCCACCCGCTGGGTTGGTAAGAACACCTGTAAGAGTGTGGTAAGACGCTTGAGCGAGAGAGATTGTTTTCTTCCACCTTTCACATTGTCACTGTAGTTGATAGGGATAAGAAATTTTTGTTGTCTCTTGTTTCCTACTAACAATGGCAGGAGAAGACAATGATGATGAATGTGTTCAACATGCCGAGTTACGTGATATGATGAAGACCATGACAGATATGTTCGCCAAATACAACACAACAACAGAGGAGTCATTGGTGAACTTGACTCGCCAACTTGATGACCTTGCTCTTCGGATGAATACTTTTGAGGCTCGGTTGCCTCTCGCTGGAAGACATGAAGACAATGCTTATGATGATATGGAAGATCACAATAATCAGCAAAGACTACCACTTTATCATCGAGGTATGGGAGGTAATAATCATCATAACAATTATAATCGTCCTCCTGATGATCCTTTTGCTAAAGTGAAATTTACTATACCCCCTTTTTTCTGGTGCTTATGATGCTGAGGCTTATCTTGATTGGGAGATGACAGTAGAGCAAAAATTTAATGCCCATCTTGTTCCTGAACAACATAGAGTTCGTCAAGCCACTAGTGAGTTTAAGGACTTTGCTATCATATGGTGGAATGAACTTGTTAAAACCAGAACTGATCCTCCAACATGGGATAGATTAAAGGAAGCTAAGCATGTTCGATTTGTTCCTCCATCTTTTTAGCGGGACCTTCGCAAAAAATTGCAGCGCTTAGACCAAGGTAACATGTCCGTAGAGGAGTATTATCAAGAGTTACAAAAAGGGTATGCTGCGTTGTGGGGTAGTAGAGGACATGGATGATAAATTAGCTCGTTTTTATGGGGGGTTGAGGCGTGAAATTCAGGACATTGTTGATTACAAGGAATATGATACTGTTAACAGATTGTTTCAGCTTGCTATGTTGGCAGAAAAAGAATTGCAGGGCCGTCAACAACAGCAACAACGCACGAGGAGCAACTTCACACCGCGTTCGATGTCTACACCATCAAAAACAACACCATCTTTGACCCCTGTGCAGCGACTACACCATCAAATGGCGGCCAACGAACTATGCCTGCTGCTCCACCTTCTCGTGTGCCGGAAGGCAGCAATGCGACATCATTCAAGCCTTCGTCGTCCACTCCTTCTATGGGTCGTACTTCCGACATTAAGTGTCACCACCGCCAGGGACTTGGTCATATGATGAGAGATTGCCCGAGCAAACGAGCATACATAGCACGCGACAATGGCGGGTATGATAGTACTTCAGATGTTGAAGATGAATATTCTCTTGCTACTGACTTTACAGATCCAAATGACGAACACACCGAAGAAGAGGTACTTGGTACAGCGGTGACGGAGAACTATAGGAGCATCATTTTGCAGCGTGCCTTGAGCTCCAAAGTGGAGACCGACGACAAGCTACAACGACACAACCTCTTCCACATGTTTCTCTTCATCAAGGACTGCCGTGTACAAACTATAATTGATGGAGGTAGCTGCAATAACTTGGTGAACACGGACGTCGTCAAGAAACTTGGTTTGACAACAAGAGCACACCCTCATCCGTACCATATTCAATGGTTCAACAACAACGGTAAGGTTCGGGTAACACAAACAGCGAGAATACATTTTTCAATTGGTTCTTACCATGATTTTGCTGATTTTGATGTTGTTCCTATGGATGCTTGTTCTCTTTTATTTGGTCGTCCTTGAGAATTTGATACAAATGCTATTCATCATGGTAGAACCAATAAATATACTCTCATGCATAAGGGAAAGAAAATCACTTTGCTCCCCATGACTCCTGCTGAAATTGTGCATTATGAGAAGAGTAAAATTCGTGATGGCAAAGCAACAAAATTAGAATATGAAAAACAGCAAGTCATTAAGTTAAAATCACCATCGTTGCTCGCAACTAAATCTGAACTTGCTGATTTATTCGATGCTAAGGGGATGTGCTATGCTTTAGTTTCCAAAGAAGCCATATTTTCACATCATGAATTGTCTATTGCATTGCGCCTGCTGTTGCTAACCTTTTGCAGGAGTTTGAGGATGTGTTTCCCTCCGAGATACCCCCTGGTTTACCACTGATGAGAGGCATTGAACACAATATTGATTTGATTCCAGGAGCATGTTTGCCAAATCGTGCAGCATACAGGGCAAATCCACAGTAAACTAAGGAAATTCAGTGACAAGTCCAAGATCTTTTGTACCACGGGTACATTCGTGAAAGCCTTAGCCCTTGTTCCGTTCCTGTTCTTTTGGTTCCTAAGAAAGATGGTAGTTGGCGCATGTTTGTTGATTGTCGATCGATTAATAACATCACCATTCGATATCGTTATCCTATTCCTCGCTTAGATGACATGCTTGATGAATTGAGTGGTGCTATCATCTTCACAAAAATTGACTTGCGTAGTGGTTACCACCAAATTAGAATGGCACTAGGAGATGAATGGAAAACTCCATTTAAAACCAAGTTTGGACTTTATGAGTGGTTAGTCATGCCTTTTGGTTTAACTAATGCACCCAGCACCTTTATGCGTTTAATGAACGAGGTTTTATGTGCTTTCATTGGACAATTTGTGGTGGTTTACTTCAATGATATCCTCATTTACAGCAAGTCATATGATGAACATCTTGATCATTTACGTGCTGTTTTTACTGTTTTGAGAGATGCACGTTTGTTTGGTAACCTCGAAAAGTGCATCTTTTGAACCAATCGAGTCTCGTTTCTTGGCTACGTCGTTTCCTCGCAGGGAATTGAGATGGATGAGGCAAAAATTGAAGCAATCACCAGCTGGCCAGCCCCAACAACCGTAACACAGGTTCGTAGTTTTCTTGGTCTTGCAGGTTTTTATCGGCGTTTTGTGTGAGATTTCAGCGCCATTGCAGCACCTCTACATGAGCTAACGAAGAAGGGAGTGCTGTTTCGATGGGTCGAACAGCAGCAACAAGCTTTTGATGCTCTCAAATTGAAGCTTACACAAGCACCATTGCTACAACTTCCTGATTTTGACAAGACCTTTGAGCTAGAATGCGATGCAAGCGGCATTGGTATTGGAGGCGTTCTCATACAAGGAGGTAAACCCGTTGCTTTCTTCAGTGAAAAACTTCATGGTCCTTCTCTGAATTATTCCACTTATGATAAGGAATTGTATGCCTTAGTGCGAGTATTACAAACTTGGCAACATTATGTTTGGTCTAAGGAGTTTGTCATACATTCCGATCATGAATCATTGAAGTATCTTAGGTGTCAAACCAATCTGAATAAACGACATGCTAAATGGTTTGAGTTCATAGAGTCATTTCCATACATCATTAAGCATAAGAAAGGGAAGGATAATATCATTGCCGATGCATTATCTAGGCGTTATACCATGCTGTCCCAACTTGATCATAAAATCTTTGGTTTGGAAACAATAAAAGCATTATATTCTACTGATTTGGACGATGCTTTTGAAAATTGTAGAGAAGGAAGAACTTGGAATAAATATGTGCTGCGAGAGGGTCTCCTCTATCATGCTAACAAGCTATCGTTCCAGCTAGCTCCGTTCGTCTATTACTTTTGCAGGAAGCACATGGAGGAGGTTTGATGGGACATTTTGGAGTGAAGAAAACTAAAGACGTGCTGTCCACACACTTCTTTTGGCCAAAGATGAGGCGTGATGTCGAGCGCTATGTGTCACGATGCACTACTTGCAACAAAGCTAAGTCTCGCCTTAACCCACATGGTCTTTATATTCCTCTTCCTATTCCTAGTGTACCTTGGGAAGATATTTCTATGGAATCTTTTTTGGAATTGCCTAGGACTAAAAGGGAGAGGGATAGTATTTTTGTAGTTGTTGATCGCTTTTCCAAAATGGCACACTTTATACCTTGTCATAAGAATGATAATGCCTCACACATTGCTGATTTATTTATGACGGAAATTGTTCGATTACATGGTGTGCCAAATACTATTGTTTCTGATCGTGATGCAAAATTTTTAAGTCATTTTTGGAGAACTTTGTGGTATAAATTGGGAACCAATTGCTGTTTTCAACTACATGTCACCCACAAACGGATGGACATACCCAGGTAGTTAATCGTACTTTATCCACTATGTTGCGGGCTGTCTTGAAAACTAATTTGAAGTTGTGGGAGGAGTGTTTACCACATATAGAATTTGCGTACAACAGATCCGTTCACTCCACGACAAAGGTAAGTCCATTCCAGGTAGTGTATGGTTTCAATCCCCGTGCTCCTATTGATTTACTACCTTTACCTCCTTCTGAAACTATAAATTTGGATGCTACACAACGATCTGAATTCATTCTTAAGATGCATGAAACTACAAAGAAAAATATTGAAAGGATGAATGAGAAGTATAGGATTGCAAGTAGTGAAGGTAGAAAGGAAGTAAAACTTGAACCGGGTGGTTTGGTGTGCTTACACTTGAGAAAAGAGCGATTCCCTAACTTGAGAAAATCTAAACTTATGCCACGAGCTGCTGGTCCTTTTAAGATTGTTGAAAAGATTAATGATAATGCATATAAGCTTGAATTGCCTCCCGATTTTGGGGTTAGTCCTACATTTAACATTTCAGATTTGCGATCGTACTTGGGAGAAGAAGATGAACTTGAGTCGAGGACGACTCCAATTCAAAAGGAGGAGGATGATGAGGACATCACAACAGCGGAGACGCACATTGAACCGCAAGGACCAATCACAAGAGTACGAGCACGGTTAATAAATCAGCAGGTGAATTCGTTCCTAACTTCTTTTGCATGTGAGTTTGAGAATAGATTGCTATGTGATGATTTAATTCTTATTAGGAATAATGGAGAAGATCAACAAGTGAAGGAAAGAGGCCTTGGGAGCATGGAGAACCAGCTGGGACGTCCACAAGTTGATGGAAACAGTTTACAACTCGGACTCGAGTTCAACTCAGAGTCCAGGAGCAGTCCACCTTAAAACGGACGCCCAGGAGGCATACGGACTCCGTTTTCGACGTTCTACATATGGACAGAAAGAGGAGAAGATAAACTTTCCAATGATTCTGGTCCCACATCAAAATTCCTTCGGAGTCCTTGGAAATTGTCGAAACAAGTCGGGTCCAGATTTCTGTCCGGTGCTGCACCACCGAATCGGGCCTTTGGGCCTTGTATCCCGTAAAAGTCCATTAGGGACACGTCTAATCATGTTTTGGCCAAACCATAGCCTTTAAATACTGCAGCCACCGATCATATTCAGTGGGTTTTGCTTAGATCAATAATATCGCCGTTCTACGGTTTGTGAGACCCCAACTTTGAGATTTCAGATTGTGTCTTCGACGTTCTTGCTCGGGTTCTCGGTTGCACTTGCAGGGATTAGACTTCTTGGCTAGGTCAAACGTGTGCAGCACGGTTGATAACCAACAGAGCCGTGGTGTAGTGATTGCAGGGGTACTCGAACCGCTCGAGTGCCACGGATCATCAACGTCGAGTTCTCCACTCCAATCGACTTTACCTTTCGGAAGATCGGGCCTAAAACTACTCATCATTTTCTAAAATAGCCAATCCCATGACAGAGTTGCTAATTAAGGGGAAAGCTTTCCAATGGACTCAAGCTTGTCAAGAAAGTTTTGAGGAGTTGAAGAGAAGGTTAACAACAGCCCCAGTTTTGATATTGCCGGATGTAACCAAGAGTTTTGATATCTTTTGCGACGCATCAAGACAAGGACTTAGATGCGTGCTCATGCAAGAAGGTCAAGTGGTAGCCTATGCATCGAGACAATTGAAGAAACATGAGCAGAATTATCCAACACATGATTTGGAACTTGCAGCTATGGTACATGCATTGAAGATTTGGAAACACTACATTCTTGGTCATAGGTGTGAGATTTATACGGACCACAAGAGTCTCAAGTATATTTTCACGCAAACGGATACATAGTTTAGGCAACGAAGATGGCTGAAGCTTATCAAGGATTGTGATGGGGAATCAACTACCATCCGGGGAAGGCTAATGTAGTGGCCGATGCTTTAAGTCCGAAAGGAGTAAGCCACCAAGTCACAGTTCGAGAATTGCCATCTGAGTTATGTAATGAGTTTGAATGGTTGAATCTCAGATTTGTAAATGAGATGGGGATGATGGAGTTAAATCCAATCTTGGAGCAAGAAATTCGAGAATATCAGACCAAGGATGAGGAAATTCAGGAAATCAAAGAAAGGACCCAAGAAGGGAGAGAATTCAGATTTGATGAGGATGAACATGGTACCCTATGGCTTGGAAAAAGGATTGTCGTGCCTAATGTGAAGCATATTCGGGAGACGATATTAGGAGAGGCACATGACTCACCTTACTCAATTCATCCCGGTTATACAAAGATGTACAAGGACTTGAAGACATGTTATTGGTGGGCTAGCATGAAAAAGGATATAGCTTAATACGTAGCGTTGTGTGATGTGTGCCAACGAGTCAAGGCGGAACACCAAAGACCAGCTAGATTATTGTAACCACTAAAGATTCTGGAATGAAAGTGGGAAGAAATTGGTATGGACTTTATTGTTGGTTTACCGCGTACCAAGTCCGATTATGACTTAGTTTGGGTAATTGTGGATCATTTTACCAAGTCAACTCATTTTGTTCCTATCAAGACCACCTATACCATCGCGAAGCTAGCAGAGATGTATATGGAGCACATTGTGTGCCGACATGGAGTACCAAAGGAAATTGTCTCGGATAGAGGTTTTCAATTTACCTCCAGATTTTGGCAGAAACTACATGAAGCATTGTGAGCAAGGTTGAATTTCAGCTTAGCATATCACCCTCAAACGGATGGACAAACTGAGAGCACCAATCAGATTTTAGAAGATATGTTGAGAGCTTGTGCCTTGAAGCATGGGAAAAGTTGGGATAAGAGCTTGCCATACACAGAATTTTCAAACAACAATAGTTACAAAGCAAGCTTGAAAATGTCGCCTTATGAAGCACTATATGGGAGGAAGTGTAGGACACCTTTGTTCTGGAATGAAACAGGACAGAATCAAGTGTTTGGACCTGACATGCTGCAAGAAGCTGAGAAACAAGTCTAGACTATTCATGAAAACTTGAGGGCTGCTCAATCAAGGCAAAAAGGGTACACGGATAATAGGCGGAGAAGCTTAGCCTTTGAAATAGGAGATTTCGTTTCCCTAAAGGTGTCACCAATGAGAGGTTTAACATAAGAGGCAAGCTAGCACCTCAATACATAAGTTTGCTTATTTAGTTTATTTTTGCTGCATTAGTTCAAACTTGTCATTAATATTCATTCTAACTCGTATTCAAGGATATTCTGATTCCTGTAATAAAAGTGGTTAATTAATCTTGTTATGTGGTAATTTTCTATATATCCTTTTGTGAATGCACTCATGTATGTGTGTTGAACGTCCTGGGCACACATATGCGTTCGCTTGGTTCATTTTCGGAACCAGGTGCCACAGCGCAGGATGTCTTTGAATAGCCCCCAGCAGAGTGGGGGAGCATGAGTGGTTGACCTCGGTGTGGCCCTTCTAGGAGCGCGAGCTTTGTCTGAGTGTTGGCATTGACAGCGGACCCCTTGGGTGATGCCGGAGCTGGTGCTCTGACGTCGCCCACCATCATAGTAGATTCGTCGACGGCAGGCCCCTTGGGAGGTGCCAGATCTGGCTGCTCTAGCGTCGCCCTCCATCATTGTAAAGACACTGATGTTATGTCCCCTGGGAGGTTCTGGAGCTGGCTACTCTGGCATCGGCCACCATCGTCGTAGATGCGTCGACGGCAGGCCCCCTAGGAGGTGCCGAAGCTGGCTGCTCCGGCGTCGGCCACCATCTTTGTAGATGCGTCGACAGCAGGCCCCTGGTGTATGGGATACCACAAGAGAACCTTGTTAGCAGTAAGAGCGAGGCAGGGGAGTTTACTCACTTATTCGCGCTTGTTGCTGGCGTTGACATGCTGAGACGTTGACGGCGGACCCCTTGGGAGGTGCCGAAGCTGGATGCTCCAGCATCATCCACAACCAGAAGCGTCGATGGCAGGCCCCTTGGGAGGTGCCAGAGCTGGATGCTCCGACATCGTCCACCATCTTCGTAGAAGCGTCGACGGCAGGCCCCTGGTGTGCAGGCTATCTCAAGAGAATCCTGTTAGCAGCAAGAGCGAAGAAGGGGAATTTACTTACTTATCCGCTCTTGTTGTTGTCGTTAACGTGCTGAGACGTCGATGATGGGCCCCTTGGGAGGTGCCGGAGCTAGATGCTCTGACGTTGTCCACCATCTTCGCAGAAGCATCGATGACAGGCCCCTTGGGAGGTGCCAGAGCTCGCTGCTCTTGCGTCACCCACCATCATTGTAAAGACGTCGACAATAGGCCCCTAGGGAAGTGCCAGAGCTGGATGCTCTGGCATCGCCCACCATCATTGTAGAGACGTCGACGACAGGCCCCTTGGGAGGTGCCGGAGCTGGCTGCTCCAGCGTCGCCCACCAACATCGTAGAAACGCCGATAGCAGGCCCCTTGTTAAGTGTCGGAGCTGGATGATCCAACATCATCCTTCATTATCGTAGATGCGTTAACGGCAGGCCCTCTAGAAGGTGTCAGAGCTGGCTGCTACAGCGTTAGCCACCATCGCAACCTACTTTATATGTTCTGCACACATAATAGGGGTGCATATTTTTTGCTCGTTGGTGATCTTTTCCTATTATTTAGTATTGCCACGTCTTACAGTCCTAGGCTCGTACGCGGGGTTTGGGTAATTTAGTGCGTTAGCGCCTGGGATCCGGCTCCCACCTTAATCGGGGTGTGAGCGTCCTGGCCCTCAGTACTTAACCATAGCACTGGGAGGCAAAGCGCGCACGCTTAGGGTATAAGACCAGGCTAAGCAGGCTGCATGCTCTAGACCTCGAACTCGGTGTAGGCCTTTCATGGGGGACCATTTGGCACCACAGGACCCCAAGTCAGAGGGCAGGCGTGAGGTCCCAAAACACCTTGCAGGTACCTCAAACAAGTCCGCCTTCAGCAGGGTTGCATAACTCTACTAGGGGTGCTACAGAAAAAACTTCACCAGGTGTATGAAGATAGTATACGAAAGAACGAGACTAGCCTGATTGACCACAAAATTAATAGGTAATTTAAGTCAACAAAAGAGAAAGCATATGGTAAGATAGTGATTTTTTCAAATTGGCATTCATAGGAGGGGACTGGCTTTACAATAAGGCAACGACCTACTCTGGTTGGCAAGGGAGGTAGAGTGTTCATGCTTAGGGTACGGGACCAAGCTAAACGGCTGAACACTTTGGACCTGTCCCCCCAGAGCATGGTTGTCCTAAGCGCCGTTCCTTGGCACCATGACACCCTACACTGTCCTACTATATGCTTAGGGATATAACTTACGGAGGTGATCTATGTTCCAAGGGTTGGGGAGGGGCTCTCCTTCTTCTGTGGCCAAGCGGACACACCCGGGGTGGGATACTTGTGTCACTCGGAAGGGGCCCACCCAGCTGGGGGAGAGTTTGTGCGATCCTTCTTGAGAAAGTATAAGCTGCAACACCAGGTCACCCGTCTGTAGTTCTCTACTCCGCACGAACTGCTCCTGGTAGTGCCTGAGCGCCTATCGGTAACATGCATTTCGTATGGTGGCGTGCCACCTTGCTTCATCGACGAGGTCGACATCCTCTTATCAGAGCTGGTCCTGTGAGGCTTCATTGAACACTCGAACCCGGAACGAGCCCATTGCGATCTATAGGGGGAGGATGGCCTTGGCCCCATACACCAGGAAGAAAGGTGTTTCTCCAGTGGCGCGGCTAGGTGATGTACGACTTACTCATAGCGCACAGGAGTGTTTTTCAACCCACTTGGCACCATGCTTATCCAAGCTGTTATACGTGCGTGTCTTGAGGCCCATGAGGATCTCAGCGTTGGCCCTTTCAACTTGGCCATTGATCTTTGGATGAGCCACGGATGCATAACAAACTTGGACGCCGGGGTCTTCGCTGATGAGGATATCACAACAGCAGAGACGCACATTGAGCTGCAAGGACCAATCACAAGAGCACGAGCACGGTTAATAAATCAGCAAGTGAATTCGTTCCTAACTTCTTTTGCATGTGAGTTTGAGAATAGATTGCTATGTGATGATTTAATTATTATTAGGAATAATGGAGAAGATCAACCAGTGAAGGAAAGAGGCCTTGGGAGCCTGGAGAACTAGTTGGGACTTCCACAAGTTGATGGAAACAGTTTACAACTCGGACTCGAGTTTAACTCGGAGTCGAGGAGCAGTCCACCTTAAAACAGACGCCCAGGAGGCATAAGGACTCCGTTTTTGACATTCTATATATGAACAGAAAGAGAAGAAGATAAACTTTCCAATGGTTCTGGTCCCACTTCAAAATTCCTCCGGAGTCATTGGGAATCATCGAAACAAGTCGAGTCCAGATTTCTGTCCGGTGCTGCGCCACTGAATCGGACCTTTGGGCCTTGTATCCCGTAAGAGTCCATTATGGACGCGTCTAATCGTGTTTTGGTCGAACCCTCGCCTATAAGTACTGCATACGCCGGTCATATTCGGTGGGTTTTTCTTAGATCAATAATATCGCCGTTCTACGGTTTGTGAGACCCCAACTTCGCGATTTCAGATCGTGTCTTCGACGTTCTTGCTCGTGTTCTCGGTTGCACTTGCAGGGATTAGCCTTCTTGGCGAGGTCAATCGTGTGCAGCACGGATGATAACCGACGGAGCTGTGGTGTAGTGATTGCAGGGGTACTCAAACCGCTCGAGTGCCATGGATCATCAATGTCGAGTTCTCCACCCCAATCGACATACCTTTCGGAAGATCGGGCCTAAACTTACTCATCAATTGGTATCAGATTTCCAGGTTGCCCGTGAGGTATCTTTGTTTTCCTTCCATTAGATCAATTTTTTTTCGTACCTAGAGTCCATAGAAAAGCCACAAAAAATTAGATCATTTTTACCGCTTCCCAGACTATAGTGCCCGCAGTTTCGTTTTTCAGTTTGCATTGTTGAGTTTGCATTCATGTGGTCGAGTCTTGTTGCTGGTTTAGCTTTGTGTTTTTGGTCCTAGTTATCATGTTTCGTTCTTGTTTTCTTGCTGTCCAACACCTATTCCACAATCCCTAAATAACAAACCGATCCACCACGTTCATTGGTTTGCCCTAGCTAGCCGCCTTGCGTGAACTCTCGCATCGCCAGCCCTAGATTAGGTGACAAACCTTTGTGCCACTCATCCTTGAATCATCACACACCACCCCATTAGTTGCTGTGCAAATTCCCGATCATTTTCATATCCGATTGCGACTTCTGTTCTCAAAATCAACATCCAAAAAAATGTAACTCGGACAGCCTACCTTAAAACGGCCATAACTTTCGCATACGAACTCAAAATCGGGGGATTTTTTTTTCAAACTCATCTACGCGAAATTTCGCATCTGATTTTCCGCGTTCGGCGAAATTAGATTGCCCAAATTGCCCTCGAATGATAGGCTATCCGACCTCTGAAGTTTCAGCACGGGTTTTAAAGAATCTTCTTGATTTTCTATAGGCCGCATATTACATCCAATTGAGCTGCAAATTTGTGTGCTTCCTATATTTGTGCTCCTGAGTAATGAAAAAATATCAAAAAATATTACAAAAAAGGAAAAAAATAGTGAAGAGCACACATATTAAAGCAATTGGCCTATACCACTTGGTGCTATTTTGTTGGCTATATCATTCTGTCTTTCTTTTGCCTTGATACTTCCTTGTGTTGTGCTAGGCCCTAGGGCACTTGGTTGACCAGCAACAGTTTCCTACATTGAATACTTATTCAACTTTATTTAGCTGTTAACGATTTTCTGCTTATTAGCCACCATATTGTGCCATCCAAGCTCCACCTTTCTCTTGAGCACAACAGGTACCTTTGCAATCACCCCATGCTTCATTGGTTCATCTCACCGTCCACACCACCTGTTGTGTCGGTAAGAACACTTGTAAGAGTGTGGTAAGATGCTTGAGCGAGAGAGCTTGTTTTCTTCCACCTTTCACATTGTCACTGTAGTTGATAGGGATAACATATTTTTTGTTGTCTTTTGTTTCCTACTAACAATGGCAGGAGAAGACAATGATGAAAAATGTGTTCAACATGCTGAGTTACATGATATGATGAAGACCATGACAGATATGTTCGTCAAATACAACACAACAACAGAGGAGTCATTGGCGAACTTGACTCGCCAACTTGATGAACTTGCTCTTCGGATGAATACTTTTGAGGCTCGGTTGCCTCTCGCTGGAAGGAAATAAGACAATGCTTATGATGAACTGGAAGATCACAATAATCAGCCAAGACAGACACTTTATCATCGAGGTATGGGAGGTAATAATCATAACAATTATAATCGTCCTCCTAATGATCCTTTTGCTAAAGTGAAATTTACTATACCCTCTTTTTTTGGTGCTTATGATGCTGAGGCTTATCTTGATTGGGAGATGACAGTAGAGAAAAAATTTAATTCCCATCTTGTTCCTGAACAACATAGAGTTTGTCAAGCCACTAGTGAGTTTAAGGACTTTGCTATCATATGGTGGAATGAACTTGTTAAAACTAGAACTGATCCTCCAACATGGGATAGATTAAAGGAAGATATGCGTGTTCGATTTGTTCCTCCATCTTTTCAGCGGGACCTTTGCAAAAAATTGCAGCGTTTAGACCAAGGTAACATGTCCGTAGAGGAGTATTATCAAGAGTTACAAAAGGGTATGCTGTGTTGTGGGGTAGTAGAGGACATGGATGATAAAATAGCTCGTTTTTATGGGGGGTTGAGGCGTGAAATTCAGGACATTGTTGATTACAAGCAATATGATACTATTAACAGATCGTTTCAGCTTGCTATGTTGGCAGAAAAAGAATTGCAGGACCGACAACAACAGCAACAACGCACGAGGAGCAACTTCACGCCGCGTGCAGCGACTACACCATACAAAACTGCACCATCTTCGACCCCCCGTGCAGCGACTACACCACCCAATGGCAGCCAACGAACTATACCTGCTGCTCCACCTTCTCACGTGCTGGAAGGCAACAAGGTGACATCATTCAAGCCTTTGTCATCCACTCCTTCTATGGGTCGTACTTCCGAAATTAAGTGTCACCGCTGCCAGGGACTTGGTCATATGATGAGAGATTGCCCGAGTAAACGAGCATACATAGCACACGACAATGGTGGGTATGATAGTACTTCGGATGTTGAAGATGAATATTATCTTGCTACTGACTTTACAGATTCAAATGACGAACACACCGAAGAAGAGGTACTTGGTACAGCGGTGACGGAGAACTATAGGAGCATCATTGTGCAGCGTGCCTTGAGCTCCAAAGTGGAGACCGACGACAAGCTACAACGGCACAACCTCTTCCACATGTTTCTCGTCGTCAAGGACTGCCGTGTACACACTATAATTGATGGAGGTAGCTGCAATAACTTGGTAAACACAGACGTCGTCAAGAAACTTGGTTTGACAACAAGAGCACACCCTCATCCGTACCACATTCAATGGTTCAACAATAGCTGTAAGGTTCGGGTAACACAAACAGCGAGAATACATTTTTCAATTGGTTCATACCATGATTTTGCTGATTTTGATGTTGTTCCTATGGATGCTTGTTCTCTTTTATTGGGTCGTCCTTAGGAATTTCATACAGATGCTATTCATCGTGGTAGAACCTATAAATATACTCTCATGCATAAGGGAAAGAAAATCACTTTGCTCCCATGACTCCTGCTGAAATTGTGCATTTTGAGAAGAGTAAAATTCGTGATGGCAAAGCAACAAAATTAGAATCTGAAAACAGCAAGTTATTAAGTTAAAATCACCATCGTTGCTCGCAACTAAATCTGACCTTGCTGATTTATTCGATGCTAAGGGGATGTGTTATGCTTTAGTTTGCAAAGAAGCTATGTTTTCACTTCATGAATTGTCTATTGCATTGCCCCCTACTGTTACTAACCTTTTGCAGGAGTTTGAGGATGTGTTTCCCTCCGAGATACCCCCTGGTTTACCCCTGATGAGAGGCATTGAACACAAGATTGATTTGATACCAGGAGCAAGTTTGCCAAATCATGCAGCATACAGGGCGAATCCACAAGAAACTAAGGAAATTCAGCGACAAGTCCAAGATCTTTTGGACCGTGGGTACATTCGTGAAAGCCTTATCCCTTGTTCCGTTCTTGTTCTTTTGGTTCCTAAGAATGATGGTAGTTGGCGCATGTGTGTTGATTGTCGAGCGATTAATAACATCACCATTCAATATCATTATCCTATTCCTCGATTAGATGACATGCTTGATGAATGGAATGGTGCTATCATCTTCACAAAAATTGACTTGCGTAGTGGTTACCACCAAATTAGAATGACACTAGGAGATGAATGGAAAACTGCATTTAAAACCAAGTTTGGACATTATGAGTGGTTAGTCATGCCTTTTGGTTTAACTAATGCACCCAGCACCTTTATGCGATTAATGAACGAGGTTTTACGTGCTTTCATTGGACAATTTGTGGTGGTTTACTTTGATGATATCCTCATTTACAGCATGTCATATGATGAACATCTTGATCATTTACGTGCTGTTTTTGCTGTTTTGAGAGATGCACGTTTGTTTGGTAACCTTGAAAAGTGCATCTTTTGCACCAATCGAGTCTCGTTTCTTGGCTATGTCGTTTTCTTGCAGGGAATTGAGATGGATGAGGCAAAAATTGAAGCAATCACCAGCTGGCCAGCCCCAACAACCGTCACACAGGTTCGTAGTTTTCTTGGTCTTGCAGGTTTTTATCGGCGTTTTGTGTGGGATTTCAGCACCATTGCAGCACCTCTACATGAGCTAACGAAGAAGGGAGTGCCATTTTGATGGGGCGAACAGCAGCAACACGCTTTTGATGCTCTCAAATCGAAGCTTACACAAGCACCATTGCTACAACTTCTTGATTTTGACAAGACCTTTGAGCTAGAATGCGATGCAAGTGGCATTGGTATTGGAGGTGTTCTCATACAAGGAGGTAAACCCGTTGCTTTCTTTAGTGAAAAACTTCATGGTCTTTCTCTGAATTATTCTACTATGATAAGGAATTGTATGCCTTAGTGTGTGTATTACAAACTTGGCAACATTATCTTTGGTCTAAGGAGTTTGTCATACATTCCGATCATGAATCATTGAAGTATCTTAAGTGTCAAACCAATCTGAATAAACGACATGCTAAATGAATTGAGTTCATAGAGTCGTTTCCATACATCATTAAGCATAAGAAAGGGAAGGAAAATATCATTGCCGATGCATTATCTAGGCATTATACCATGTTGTCCCAACTTGATCATAAAATCTTTCGTTTGAAACAATAAAAGCATTATATCCTACTGATTTGGACTTCAAAGATGATTTTGAAAATTGTAGAGAAGGAAGAACTTGGAATAAATATGTGCTGCGAGAGGGTCTCCTCTATCGTGCTAACAACTAACAAGCTATGCATTCCAGCTAGCTCTGTTCGTCTATTACTTTTGTAGGAAGCACATGGAGGAGGTTTGATGGGACATTTTGGAGTGAAGAAAACTGAAGACGTGCTGTCCACACACTTCTTTTGGCCAAAGATGAGGCGTGATGTCGAGCGCTACGTGTCATGATGCACTACTTGCAACAAAGCTAAGTCTCGCCTTAACCCACATGGTCTTTATATGCCTCTTCCTGTTCCTAGTGTACCTTGGGAGGATATTTCTATGGACTTTGTTTTGGGATTGCCTAGGACTAAGAGGGGGGATAGTATTTTTGTAGTTGTTGATCGTTTTTCCAAAATAGAACACTTTATACCTTGTCATAAGAATGATAATGCCTCACACATTGCTGATTTATTTATGACAGAAATTGTTCGTTTACATGGTGTGCCAAATACCATTGTTTCTGATCGTGATGCAAAATTTTTAAGTCATTTTTGGAGAACTTTGTGGTATAAATTGGGAACCAAGTTGCTGTTTTCAACTACATGTAATCCACAAACGGATGGACAAACCGAGGTAGTTAATCGTACTTTATCCACTATGTTGCGGGCTGTCTTGAAAACAAATTTGAAGTTGTGGGAGGAGTGTTTACCACATATAGAATTTGCTTACAACAGATCCGTTCACTCCATGAAAAAGGTAAGTCCATTCTAGGTAGTGTATGGTTTCAATCCCCGTGCTCCTATTGATTTACTACCTTTGCCTCCTTCTGAAACTATAAATTTTGATGCTACACAAAGATCTGAATTCATTCTTAAGATGCATGAAACTACAAGGAAAAATATTGAAATGATGAATGAGAAGTATAGGATTGCAGGTGGTAAAGGTAGAAAAGAAGTAAAACTTGAACCGGGTGATTTGATGTGGTTACATTTGACAAAAGAGCGATTTCCCGACTTGAGAAAATATAAACTTATGACAAGAGCTGCCGGTCCTTTTAAGATCATTGAAAAGATTAATGATCATGCATATAAGCTTGAATCGCCTCCCGATTTTGGGATTAGTCCTACATTTAATATTTCAGATTTGCGACTGTACTTGGGAGAAGAAGATGAACTTGAGTCAAGGACGACTCCAATTCATGAGGGGGAGTGTCGGTGGTTTGGAACCGGCAGATCTCCTGACACTACTAAAGTGTTAGAGGAGTTTGATGTTCGGTGTGGGCGCGCGGAGATTCGAGAAGGTGAATAGTATATGACATGGGAGACACAGGAGTTTACGTGGTTCGGGCCGCCTGAGCGTAATACCCTACTCCACGGATGTAATGGTGTTGTATTATCTGAATGAGCTTGTGACGAGTATCTATGGCGCGTGTGTAGCCTCGCTGAATGTGTCGTCGGCCTGTCCTTTTATAGTACAAGGACAGACCGTTACAAGTTAGCCTGGCCCGACATGTGGCCCCAACGGTTACTAGTATTGATACTTCTTCAACACGCTTGATGGCCCTTAATGACCGTGTAATGGGCTTTGATAGCACCGTTACTTGTAATTAAGGTCATCCGACCATGTGTCATTAATATGGTATTAATGACACTTAATCGGGTCTTGAAGTCCTTGATTTCTCTTTGAAGATCCGGAGCCGTTGCGGGGTCTTCCGGAGGTCTGAGGCTGAAACTCCAACGGTTGGACGCGTGGTAGTTCCGGAGCATACTGTGGGAGGCAGGCAGCTCCGGAGCTACCCGACACATGTCAGGTCCGGAGCTTCTCTTGTTCTGGGGTTAAGTCCAGAGGTGCCCTCTCGGTACACGGCCCGGAGCTTTCCCCTTGTGGGTGGTAGCTCCGGTTTGATAGTACACATGGCGACCCTGGGATTAACCATGCTGGAGAAGCGGGTCCGATTATATCTGACATGTGGGCCTCCGAAGGTCTTCAAATCAAGTGGATGACTTTCCTTTGAGATCTTTGTAACCTCAAGGGGTGTACGGTTTCTAGAGTACCGACAGTGGCCCCCTGGACCTACCTCCGGGGAAGACCACTGGGGTGAAGTCATTCCGCCGGAGGTGGGTCCATCCTCGCGACTTTTGAACTGAGTCTTCAAAGGTATTTAGAGGTGCCGTTGGCGAGGATTTGGAGTTAAATCCCCGCCGCGTGGCGCATCCCGCGTGCGGCAGATGGGATCTTTGGCGTGCGGATCTCACGCAATTGAAGGTCGCCGGTTCCCGATACGAAAACCGTATCGGTTCTGCGCGCCTTGTCAGGCCGCCGCCTTTGGGCTTCCCGCCTCATGATGACCACCGTTCGCCTGGGTAAGAACCTCGACTTGATCGTCGGGGTGGTCCCGGGCCCTCTTGTCATCTGCTGGGTGGAATTTTTGAATGGTATCCTCGACTCCCTTGCGGTTTCCATCCAAGCATTGCGAGGGCTTACTTAAGAAGGGAAGCGCACACCGTTGGGATTTCTTTACGCCTCTCATCTGTTCTTGCACTCAAACTCCCATCTTGTGCTCCACTTTTCCTCTCTTGCCTCGCTGCGCCGCGATGGAGTTGGGTCTCCATGAAAGCCATTTGAAGACCGACAGCAATCTGAAGAAGGTCCGGGCCCTCATGGGATGGTCCTCGGACTTCTTCAACCGCTCAGTCCGCGCCGGTGGAGAGCTCCCGTTTGAGAAGGAGCACTCCGGCGAAATGGTGTACTTCTCCTCGTACGCCATGGTGGGGTTGATCCCACCTTTTTCTTCCTTTTTTCTTGATGCTGCTAGACTTTTATGGTCTGCAGTTGTATCATCTCGGCCCCCACTCCATTCTCCTTGTGTCCATTTTCGTCCACTTCTGTGAGATGTGGGTGGGCATCCCCCCTGCATTGAACTCTTCCGAACCTTCTTCACCATCCACACCACCGGCCGGAGCAATGAGTACCTTGGCTTCTACTACTTCGTGAAGCGCAAGAAGTGCCCATTCAAGTACCTCCGGTCCTTTCCCTCTGGGAAGTGGGATGACTGGAAGAAGGATTGGATAGTCGTCAGGGTGGAGGAGCACGAGAGGCTGGAGCTGCCCGAAGGTCTTCCCAGGATCGACACGACGATCTGGAGTGAAGCTCTGGTGCTGGCGGAAGCTTTCAACCCTGCTTTGACCAGGATCCACCAATGCGTGGAGGGAGGATTGACTCCTCAGGCGGTATTTTGCAACTTCTTGGTCAACAGGTGGGCGCCGCCGAAGAAGAGGGAGAAACTCGCATGGGCCCTCAACAGCGTGATGGATGACAACCGGGTTGAGACCGGGTTGAAGTCCAACATGGTGGGGAAAACCTTGGAGTTCCATCTCAAGAAGTTCCAGCACGGCATCGACGTCGATGGTGATGACTTGACTCCACCATCAGCCTTTCTCCCTCTGAACGTGGAAGTGGAGTTCAGCAGGGAGCTCCGGCGGAAGATGCCCGTGCTTGACAATCTTGGTGTCATCGAGAGAAGATCAACCACCCGGGTGGCGATCCCCAGAATGCCCGAAGATGGCTCTGACCCTGCCCCAAAGCCGAGGGTCGAGGTCGTCGGCAAGGGCAAGGAACTGGCGGATGAACCCGAGAGTCGGAAGAGGAAGCTGCAGTACGCCGACGGAAGGTCCGTCAGGCCCGCTACTTCCGCGTCGGCTCCTTCTCCCCGGAGGGGAAGGTCTTCTACAACTGCGGGGACTGTTCCCGCAGTGGGGTCCTCCCGGGGCGTGACTGTTCTCGCAGTGGGGTCCTCCCGGAGTGCGACTGTTCCCGTAGTGGGATCCTCCCGGAGTGTTAGCTCCGGGCATACGACTCCAGCACCTGGGCCTGTGGAGGTCTCCAGGTCTAGGGGTTCTTCCCAATCGAGGAGGGCCTCGACTCGGGAAACACCTGTGGCCGCGACTAGTTTCGGGGGGCCTTCCGGAGCTTCCACGCCGGCTACGACCAGCCCGGAACGCCCGGGAGAAAGATTCCGCGCAAGCTGGTGCGGAAGCCTCCCAAGGTATTTTTTAATCTTTACCTTGGATAGTTGTTTTGATTGTAGTGACTATATTTTTTAAGTTTCTTCTTCATCATCTGCAGCGTCCCCAAGAAGGGGAGTGAGGCTCCATCCTCAACCACAGTGGCTGAAGCTGTGAGGGTGGAAGCTTCTGCTCCCGTCCCGGTACCGCCCCAAGTGGCGGATGTAGTTGCGACAGCTCCGGCGCCGGCTGTCGTGGTCATGGACCTCGACTCATCCCCAGAGGCTCCCGTGGTAGCGCCGGACCGCGGGAGTGAAGATGTGCCAGCGGCGCCTGTCCCGGAGGTTGAAGCTCCGGGTCCTGGTGCTGAGATGATGGAAGCTCTGGCCATTGAGCCGGAAGAAGCTGTGATTTCGGCCTTAGAGCCGAAAAGTGTCGAAGCCCCGGAGGTCAAGCGGGAGGTGGTTGAAGTCCCGGCGTGCGTGCCGGATGTTGAGGAAGTCCTGACGGTTGGTCCGGCTACCTCAGAAGCACCGGTCGCAGAGCCGGTCATTGTTGAAGCCCCGGCCGCAGGGCCGGTCGAGGTTGAAGATCTTCCGGCTCCCGAGCCGGTTGTTGAGGAGGTGACGGAGCTCGAGCCCCCATCAGAAGAGGTGCCAAGGCCGGAGCCAGAAGCGGCCCCTGCTCCGGAAGTGACGCCATCGGAGGTACTCACGGCTGAGCCGGAGTGCCCCGGAGAAGTTGCTGGCCCCCTGTCTGAGGGGGTGAATGAAGACCTGGCGGCGGGGCCTTCCTCGATGGCGACTGAGGCCATCCCGAAGGACGGCCCTAGTGCCATGGAGACACAGGGGACCACTCTTGTGGAGTGGGACCCAATTTTTGTATCTGAAAACCCGCTGGAACCAGCGGAGGAGACCCCAGCAGGTCCGGAACCTATCCTGTTGTCACTGTCTATTGACAACGCATGTTCCAGTCTGCGTCAAGTCCAACTGGCCTTCTTCCACGACAGCAAGGCTCTTGAAGAGGAGCGCCAAACCCTTAGGGGGTGGCGTAACCGGCTCTACTTCGAGACCAAGCTGGCGCAGTCGAGGCTAGCGGATGACAAAGAGTGGATCAAGCGGGAAAAGATCCGCCTGGAGTACTGGGGCAAGTTACTGGATGACAGGGAGAGTTTGACTCGCGCCCTCGACGCTCAATCCCGGGAGATCTATGATCAAGCCAAAGCAGCCAATAGTGCGGCCGATGAACGCCACGAAAGTCTTGAGGCCATTAACACTACACTCATCAAGCGCCGGGAGGCACTTGAGGAGAGGGAGAAACGGCTCGAGGATGAAGAGCAGAAACTCCTAGAGCTGCGGGATGACGTCCTGAGGAGAGAGGAGGAGCTCGCCGAGAAGGTGGCTCTAGCTGACAAGGGTCTCGAGGAGCGTGCCAAGAAATTGGAAGAGCGCTGCCAAGAGGAAGAGGAGAAGGCCTGGGTGCGAGGGCAGGAACTCTACGAACAAGAGTGTGCCCTTACTGCCAGGGAGAAGAAAGTGAGGGGTAGAGAGAAGGACCTGGTCGACCGCCAGAACAAGACCCACCTCCGGGAGGAGGAGCTCGGAAAACTCGAAAAGCGGGTTGCTGAGAAGATTCAGCAGAACGCTAAAGAAGTTGAGCGCCTCGCCCGTGAGAATTCTGAACTGGTGGCGGCCAGGAGATCCCTGGAAGAAATGAAGGGCTTGAGGACTGCGGACTCCCTACAGATTTGGGAGTTCCTGGGAAAGGCCAACGACGCGCTGACACTGATGGGTTTCAGCCCCGTGCGCTCGGATGATCCGGAGCCGGAGCCGGACCTAGCGCTGCAGGCGTTGAGCTCAGCAGGTAGCAAGCTCTCCAAGGTGGGCGATGTCATCGCGGACCAATTGGAGGTTGAGGGGCAATCCTTGGCGAAGAACTTCGCATAATATGTGCTGACGTGCTACACCAGTCGGAACTCCCAATTTCCTCTAGACCCGGTGCTTGATGGTCCCGTTGAAGGAGAAGGTGAAGCTACCTGAGCCAACGTATCGGAGGTTGCCCAGAAGGTCACCCAATTCTTCCATAGGGTCTAGGACCATCTCTGTAGTTCTCACTTGTATTTTCTCTTCTTCTTCCTCAATTTTGTAATCCCTTGTCTCCAGATGTAATTCCTTGTCTCCAGATGAATGAAATCCCCAAATTTTTGTGAATTTCACTTTTTGTCTTCAACGATTTTGTCTTCACTTGGCCCCCTGGTAGATGTACACAATTTGATTGTGAACATGTACCAAGAGGATATTGTGTTTTGTTGAAGACTCATTTGCTCCGAACTTGTAGAATTTAGGTTCGAAGTCTTCGATAGTGAAGGCCCCCTGAGGTTGTTGGAGCTTAGAAGCTCCGGCATTGTCTATCGCTGGAGCTTAGTAGCTCTGACAATAGTCTCTATCAACACGTAGGGCATCGATAGTTAGTCCTCAGGGGCGTCGGAGCCTAGTAGCTCCGGCAGTAACCTTTGCCAACACTTAGTTTGTTGGCAGCAGACTCCGTTTGCGGGATCTTCTCACCATCTTTTAATCAACGTCGACAGCTGACCCCCCTAGCTTTACCGGAGCTTGATTAGTCCGGTGATGACCTAGGGGAGTCGGAGCTTTGTTAGCTCCGGCTTTTCTCCATCAACGTGTATTTTATTTTTCCTGCACACTGAAGTCAAGAAAAATAGTAAAATTTGTTTCTCGTCTATAACTTCGTCGCAGCTTACGATTCTCAAGAAAGTTTTAGGTCAAACGCGATTCTAGGTAAAATCGAATACATTGCCTTTTCTTCCGGATTCAATTGTATTTGGACTCGCCTTACTTCGGCCTGTCGGGGTGTAGGTAGAGTGGCGTACTTAGGGTGCTTGACCAGGCTAAGTCGATAGCACACTTCGGCCCTAGATTGGCTTGGCGGCTTTAAGGCGAGTTGGCCAGGAGTAATATTTGAATCCAAAAGAATTGACAATACAACTCGTATTGTACATAAACCAGTCGAACTAAAATTTCTTAAGAACAGCACGTCTTCGTTATAGACAAGAAAGATAAAAATAAAAAATGTTGAGCCTGTACAAAATAAATGCACGTGGAGTCTGTTTCACATGAAGATGTCTTTCATTATAGGTCCGGGGTATAGGGGAAACAAGTACACTCTTAGGGTACGGAAGCAGGCTAAGCGTGTTTCATTTCTCGTTTGACCCAGGGTAGTTAGCCACACTTTTAGTCTGGAGACTGTGACAAGTGTTGCATGAACTTTGCAGACCTTTCTGGAAAGGTCCGGCTGCTCTCCCGGAGGAACTACCCAACTCTGTACAATAACTCTATAACATACATCTCAAGTTACTCAAGACTCACCTCCGTGGTATTAAGTGTAGAACTTACGGAGGTGCTCGAGGTTCCAATGATTTGGGAGAGGTGTCCCATCCTCGGTAGCCAAGCGAACGCTTCCGGGTCGGGATACTTTAATCACTCGGAAGGGTTGCTCCCAGCCGGGGGAGAGTTTGTTTAACCCTTCTCTGGATTGTATTCTCCGTAGCACCAGGTCGCCTTCCTCGAGCTGTCGGTTGTGTACATGCCGCTGATGACAGCGCCGAAGGGCTTGGCGATATCGGGCATCCCGAACAGCTGCTTGTCACCTTCCCTCCTTAAGGAGGTCTAGGTCTTCACGCTGGAGCTGGTCCTGCGCGGCTTTGTCGAAGGTCCGGACCCGAAGTGAACCCAAGGTGATTTCCGGAGGAAGGATTGCTTCAGCTCCGTACACCAGAAAAAAGGGGGTCTCTCCGGTTGACCGGTTTGGAGATGTCCTGTTGGCCCATAGAGTCGGCGGAAGCTCTTCGATCCAGTTGGCTCCATGTTTTTTCAAGCGCTCATAGGTGCGCGTTTTGAGTCCTTTAAGGATTTCAGCATTTGCTCTCTCGTCTTGGCCATTGCTGGCTGGGTGAGCTACAGAAGCGTAGCAAACTTGTATGCCAAGGTCTTCGCAATATCCTTGAAATGCAGAGCTTGTGAATTGGGTCCCATTATCAGTGATGATTTTGTTTGGAACTCCAAATCTGCATACAATGGACTGCAAAAAGTTGATAGCAGATTTCTTGTTGATTGTCACAACTGGAGTTGCTTCCGGCCACTTAGTGAACTTATCAATGGCGACATACAGGAACTTGTAACCTCCAACGGATCTTGGGAAAGGTCCCAAGATGTCCATCCCCCACATAGCGAAAGGCCATGTAGGAGGTATCATTTGTAAGGGCTGAGCCGGTGTGTGAATTTGCTTTGCATGAAATTGACATGCTTTGCATTTTTTCACCAGCTCAGTTGCATCTTGGAGTGCTGTAGGCCAGTAGAAGCCATGCCGAAAGGCTTTACCGACCAGCGTGCGGGAAGACGCGTGGTTTCCACACTCGCCTCCATGGATT
Source organism: Tuctoria greenei (assembly GCA_036927565.1). Lineage (NCBI taxonomy): Eukaryota > Viridiplantae > Streptophyta > Magnoliopsida > Poales > Poaceae > Tuctoria > Tuctoria greenei. The sequence continues at coordinate 175,628,165 of JAYESD010000005.1, forward strand.
TCTGCGAGGAGCTCGCAGCCTTCTTCCCTTGTGATGCACTGCATTAGGATGCCGTTGGCACCGCGCTGGTAGACATCCCCTTCTACCAACATGTATCTTTTAACCAATCTGACTATCCGGTCAGCGGATACATCATCGTCAGGAAGGATGTTGTCTTTCAAGTAGTTCCGGATCTCCGAGATCCATGCATCGGAACTAACTTGAGCATTTGAGTCTTGCGTGCTGGGTTGCTCGGAGCTTCCGGCAGCACCTACGACCCTTGATGACTGCCATGGTAACAGGGCCATCGGGACCGTCAGCTTCGGGATGCTGATCTCGCCCCCTTCGCTCAGTTCGGCAGGCTGAGCCGTGGGTTTCGACAACCTCCGGACAAAAGTTCCGTCAGGAGCCGGAGCTCCGGTTGACGCTTTCGTCGAGAGTTCGTCGGCTTCAGCGTTGTGGGCACGCTGAACATGGTGGAGATCTAGGACTTCAAAGTCCTTCTGAAGCCTCTGGACTTCAAGGAGGTAAGCAGCTACCTGGAGATTATTACAGGAACATTCACCCTTCACTTTCTTAATGATGAGCTGCGAATCTCCCTTGACCAGTAGTTGCTTGACACCATATGACAGTGCCACCTTTAGTCCATAGATGAGCGCTTCATACTCTGCCATGTTGTTGGTCGCCTTGAAGTCAAGGTGTACCATGTATTTCACCTTCTCCCCGGTCGGTGCAAGGAGAAGGATTCCAGCTCTGGCCCCCTGCTTCTGCATGGAGCCGTCAAAATAGACGGTCCAGTGAGGCTCGGTGAAGGCTGGAGCTTGATGCTTCGTCTTCTGCTCACTGGGGCCCCCAGGGTTTGATGGAGAAGGAGTCCATTCTTCCACAAAATCTGCCAATGCTTGACTCTTGACTGCTTGCCACTGAGACTTTGTGAGCTTGGAAGTAATGGCGAAGTTTCCTGGAGGCAATAAGAACTGCATAGAGCAGCTTATGCACCTCTAGGTATCGAGTCTTGGCATCATGTAGTACTTCGCTAATGAAGTACACTGGGCGCTGAATGGTCCGGACCCTCCTGGAGGGGTCCGGAGCTTCTTCTTCACTGACCCGGATCCTCTCGGAGGAATCCGGATTTTCTTCAGGGACCTCCGGGTTCTGGCTAGAGGAACCCGGGGCTTCTTCAGAAGCGACCTGGACCCTCCCGGAGGGGTCTGGGTCTCCTGAAGTAACTTCTTGTGGATTCGAGTCTGGGAGCTGGGACCCATTCTCGCTTTCAGGTACCTCCGGACCCTCCCGAAGGGGTCTGGATTCCTGAGTATGAGGTAGCTCTGGTCTCTCCGCAACCAGAACCATACTGACGACCTCGTCAGTTGCTGAAATGTAAAGCAACAAAGGCTCACCAGGGTTCAGAGCTACCAGAATAGGTAGGGTGGTAAGGAACTGTTTCAGTTCTTGGAATGCCTTCTCTGCTTCTTCGGACCATTGAAATGGTCCGGACTTCCTCAATAGCTTGAAGAAGGGGAGTGTGACGCCCGGTTCCGAAAATGAACCAAGCTAACGCATATGTGTGCCCAGGATGTTCATCACACATACACGAGTGCAATCACAAAAGGATATACAGAAAATTACCACAGAACAAGATTAATTAACCAAATTTTATTACACAGACTAGATTATCCTCGAATACAAGCTCTAATGAATATTAATGACAAGTTCAACTAATGCAGCGGAAATAAACTAATTAAGCGAACTAAGCAGCATAAGCGACAGGGTATGTATGCGCAGCTCCAATCAACACCACAGGCAAAGCTGACGGTAGACACGGCCTAGAACTCCGCATTATCACCATTAAAATCCCAGTCCTGACCTACAACTGTTGGGGTGGGAATTGCAAGAGTGAGTACATGTCGTACTCAGCAAGTGTGAAAAGTATGACATGTGGTTATTCAAATGTCGACAATAATAATGGCAAAGTGCTGAAAAGTACATTAAAACATTTGAAAAGCAATACATTACATGTATGTGAAATAAACCCATCATAATCATAAGTAATACCATAATACCAAACTGAATTCATTACCATCATCAATAATTCCAGATTTCACCATCGTCAATAACCATATTAATTACCAGAAATTAATCTGTAACCATCCGTAACCATTACCAGACCATAACCATTACCAAACCATAGCCATCCCAAATTTCAATTTCCCTCTAATCATGGAAGTTGTCCAGGTGCTCATAACCGGGAGCACAGCTATCATGATAGTTTTAATTAACTCTACAGAGTTTGTACCTCTTTACCCACGTGTTCGTGATTTCATCACCCTTCGGCGACTAAGAACCTCCCTTATGCCCATGACCCGTCGGTCACATTACACACTTCCGTTGGCGTGTGGCCAAGAGATCACAAAATAGCCTTTACAAAGGGATTACTAGCCTATTTAGACCCCATTGAGGTTTCACCGATGGCGATGTCTCCCGCAGAGCACATCTTCAACCAAGGGCCCCCTCTTGAGCCATTCGGATCCCAGGGTAGTCCCACCAATCATCAACAAACCCAATCCGACTACCCCTTCCCCGAGCATCCACAATGGTCCAAACAGCACTAGCAAAGCCCTAATTAATCAGCTACGCCGCACCCATACTTGGCCTCGTGGTGGCACTATAGTCCTGGCTTATTCTCGCATGAACCGGTCCTTAGATCTAAAGCAAGCAAACCACCATAACATCCAACCCATCCACATACCAGGCTTGCTTAGATCACCCATTACCATACCATGTTTAACCAGTTCATGTTAACCATAATCTCATCCATGCATAATTAAATTGAGTGATATAGTTGTTTCCCATCCCAATTGATTAAGCGAAGCAAAAAGGTAAAAACCCTTCCTGACTCTCTACCATAAATTACAGGTGACAAGGGTGGTTTAGCAAGTCTAGTAAACTTCCTACCATAGGATTCCCATCAAATTGACACAGCATGCAGTTTTGCAAACAAACATTTATTTTAAAAACAGGATCAATATGCTTCAAGGACACTTGCCTTGCTCTTGCTATTGATTAGGGTCAAAGCCTTCAAACTCTTGATGCTGTAGATCCTCCGCGGCACTCTCTAGAGCAAATCCGTCTAATCCACACAATAAACATACAAGACAAGAAACACAATCAAAGAGTGCACAAATATTACTCAATATGACATGACATGCATGATTGATGCAAATGCAAGGTAGAACCTGTTACTTGATTGCTTTTAATGATCACTAACTAGCTCTAATAGATTTTAACAAGTTTATACAGGTTTGGGTTGATTAGGTCAAATTTTAGAATTAATTCAACACAATTTAACCAGAAAGATCGGACTAGTCCGCTAGGGACCGGACAAGTCCACACTTGACGAGATCAACAGATTAGGGTTTTCTAGATCGACGTAAATTCGGAGATTAGGGGTTGAATTCACATAAGGAAAAGAGAATAGAAGGTATACCAGGTGTTTAGAACTCCAATGAACCAAGAAACTTGGAGGTAGCACTTGGATCATGATGATCTAGGGTTGGTGATGAACTTGGAGATGAATTGGTGGTAAAGGACGAAACTTGGTGGAGATCTTGATCCTCCTTCATTTCCTGCTCTTCTTCCTCTTGCTTGAGATCTTCTCCTCTCTCCTTGATGGTGGCTCCCCACGAACTAGGGTTTGGGTGGGTGGAAAAGTTGCAAATAGATGTCAAACCAAGGGGTGGGGTTGTTTATATAGACGTGGAGGCTAGGGTTAGATGGATTTCGAGTTTTGGGATGAGTAGTGGCCGGTTTAGAGTCCCACACGGGCTCTAAAAGAGTTGGGCACGACGTCCCTAGGCCCACTTGACGTGAAACCCAAGAAACAAGTCGTAAAACAAAAGGTCAATCTCGGAGTCACGAAATATCGGACAAGTCCGGACAGGACCGGACTAGTCCGAAGTCGTCCAGAGAGAAAATCGGACAAGTCTGGCCAAAAATCGGACAAGTCCGATGTTAGTCAGAAAGGAAAACCGACAAGTCCGCTGGAACACCGGACTAGTCCGGAAAAGTCCAGGGACTTAGCAAATTTTCAAGGATTCATGGAACATCAGACTAGTCCGCACAAGATCGGACAAGTCCGAAGTTTTCCAGGGGCAATTATCGGACTAATCCGCAGCAAAAACGGACAAGTCCGTTTTTAGACAGAGAGAAATCGGACTAGTCCTCAGCAAAACCGGACTAGTCCGCACTTTCCTACATTCTTAAGTGCGGTTTTGCTCCAAATCAATTTTAAACTTGTTCCTCTTGTTATGGGATAATGTTAAACATGTATATGAGTGCATGTAGGGCATGATGCATGAAAATGAGGGTGTTACAAACCTACCCCCCTTAAAATGAATCTCGCCCTCGAGATTCGACGCGGAAGAGAAAAGATAGGGAAATTCCTTCTTGAGATCATCTTCTAGCTCCCAAGTTGCTTCTTTTTTGGTATGGTGCTTCCATTGGACTTTACACCATCGAATCACCTTGTTCCTTGTGACTCTCTCCTTGGTTTCCAAGATTTTGACCAGTTGCTCGGCATACGTCAAATCTTCCTCTAGTTCCAATTCTTCCATTGGCACTTGATCTTCCGGTACCCTGAGACACTTCTTGAGTTGGGAAACATGAAACACATCATGTACGTCTGAAAGATGAGCTGGCATCTCCAACTTATATCCTACTTCTCCTCTTTTGTCCAAAATCTTGAATGGTCCAATATAACGAGGTGCGAGCTTACCCCTTATGTTAAACCTCTTATGACCTCTCATTGGTGACACCTTGAGGTAAACAAAATCTCCTGTTTCAAAGGCTAATTTCCTTCTCCTATTGTCCGCATAGCCTTTTTATCTTGATTGGGCAGCCCTCAAGTTTTCACGAATTAATTGGACTTGCTTTTCGGCTTCTTGCAACACATCCGGACCAAATACTTGAGTTTCCCCTGCTTCATTCCAGAATAAAGGTGTCCTACACTTCCTCCCATAAAGCGCTTCATATGGTGACATTTTCAAGCTTGCTTGGTAACTATTGTTGTATGAAAATTCCGCGTATGGCAAGCTTTTGTCCCAACTTTTCCCATGCTTTAAAGCACAAGCTCTTAACATGTCCTCCAAAATCTGATTGGTCCTCTCGATTTGTCCATCAGTTTGAGGATGATATGCTGAACTAAATTTCAACCTCGTTCCCAAAGCTTCATGCAATTTTTGCCAAAATCTGGAGGTAAATTGAGAACCTCTATCCGAGACTATCTTCTTAGGGACTCCATGTCGACACACAATATGATCCATGTATATTTCAGCCAATCGTGCAGCTGTATACTTGGTCTTCACAGGGACAAAATGAGCTAACTTGGTTAAGCGATCCACAATTACCCAAATTGAGTCATATCCGGACTGAGTACGGGGTAACCCAACTATGAAGTCCATTCCAATTTCTTCCCACTTCCATTCCGGAATCTTCAACGGTTGCAATAATCCGGCTGGCCTTTGATGTTTCGCCTTGACTCGTTGGCACACATCACACAGTGCTACGTTTTCAGCTATGTCCTTCTTCATGCTATTCCACCAATAGCAAGTCTTCAAGTCTTTGCACATCTTCGTACAACCAGGGTGAATTGAGTATGGCGAGTCATGTGCCTCCTTTAATATTGTTTCTCGAATATGCTTTACATTAGGCACAACAATTCTCTTTCCAAGCCATAAGGTACCATGTTCGTCTTCATCAAATCTGAATTCTCTCCCTTCTTCGGTCCTTTCCTTGATTTCCTTGATCTCCTCATCTGTGGTTTGTGCCTCTCGGATTTCTTGCTCCAAGGTTGGGTTTAACTCCATCATCTCCATCTCGTTTACAAACCCAAGGTTCAACCGTTCAAACTCCTTACATAACTCAAATGGTAACTCTCGAACCGTGAGTTGATGACTTACTCCTTTTCTACTCAAAGCATCGGCCACTACATTGGCTTTTCCCGGATGATAGTTGATCCCCAAATCATAATCTTTGATGAGCTCTAACCATCTTCGTTGCCTCAAATTCAGATCTGTCTGTGTGAAAATATACTTAAGACTCTTGTGATCCGTATAAATTTCACACCTATGTCCGAGTATATAGTGTCTCCAAATCTTCATGCGTGTACCACGGCTGCTAGTTCAAGATCATGCGTGGGGTAATTCTGCTCATGTTTCTTCAATTGTCTCGACGCATAGGCGACCACTTGACCTTCTTGCATCAATACACATCCAAGTCCTTGTCTCGATGCATCACAATAAATATCAAAACTCTTGCTTACATCCGGCAATACCAAAACTTGGGCTGTTGTCACCCTCTTCTTCAACTCCTCAAAACTATTCTAACAAGCTTCAGTCCATTGGAACGCCTTTCCGTTCGTTAGCAACTCCGTCATAGGCTTGGCTATCTTGGAAAAGTCCTTGATGAATCGACGGTAATATCCAGCCATTCCAAGAAAACTCCTTATTTCCTTGACATTTTGCGGCGGTTCCCACTTCAACACATCCCTCACTTTCCCTGGGTCAACTGATACTCCTCCTCCAGAAATAATATGGCCTAAGAAGGAAACTTCCCGTAACCAGAATTGACATTTACTGAACTTGGCGTACAATTGATGCTCCCTCAATTTCTGCAACGTAAGCCTCAAGTGTTCCTCATGTTCCTTCTCATCCTTCGAGTAGATCATAATATCATCAATAAACACCACAACGAACTTGTCCAAGTACTCCATGAAGACTTTATTCATGAGGTACATAAAGTAGGCAGGCGCATTTGTCAATCCAAAAGACATCACAGTGTACTCATAAGATCCATACCGTGTCCTAAAAGCTGTCTTGGGTATGTCCGATGGTCTAATCTTCATTTGAAAGTAACCCGACCTCAAGTCAATCTTAGAGAAGACACAAGCACCCTTCATCTGATCAAAAAAGTCTTCTATGCGTGGCAAGGTGTACTTGTTCTTGATTGTTACCTCGTTGAGAGCTCGGTAATCCACGCACATCCTTTGGGATCCGTCCTTCTTGTCCGCAAATAGAATGGGTGCTCCCCAAGGCGAAGAGCTAGGGCGAATGAAACCCTTCTCTAATTGCTCTTGAATCTGCTTCTTGAGCTCCGCTAATTCCATAGGAGGCATCCTATACGGCCTCTTAGCTATAGGTGCAGTTCCAGGTATTAAATCAATAACAAACTCAATGTCTCGATCGGGTGGCATACCTGGCAACTCGTCCAGAAAAACATCCAAAAATTCACACACCACCGGAATCTCCTCAATTGCAACACCGTCCATATGATTCAACTCCAATTGCTTCGGTGCGGTTTGAGATGCTTCAAATTCTACGGTGATCCCTTCCTCATTGGTCAACTTCACCGTCTTTGTGGAACATTCAATAACTCCATTGTGCTTCCTCAACCAGTCCATACCAAGTATAATATCCAACCCTTGAGAATCTACAACAATGAGGTTGGCGGAGAAGTCTACCCCCCTTATTCTAAGGCTTACTTTTGGACATACTATATTTGTCCTCATCTCTCCTCCAGGAGACTTAACCAACAGAGTAAACTTCATATGAGAGATAGGCAAACTATACTTGGCAACATACTTCGATGCAATGAATGAATGCGAAGCTCCAGAATCAAATAACATAGTCGCGGGGTTGGAGTTGGCGAGAAACATACCAATGACCACGTCATCCGCTTGTTGAGCATCCTCCGTAGAGACATGGTTCACGTTACCACAAGCAAAATTCTGCTGTCCACGGCTTCCTTGTGGTTGTCCTCCATTAGGTCTTGGGTTTTGCCTCGATGCATTGCTTCCTTGACCAAGGCCCGACTTAGGACATTGATGCGCAAAGTGTCCAGCTTCTCCACGAGTATAGCACTTCTTAACTCCACCAGAATTATTGGGACGAGCTTGGTTTTGAACATTGGCTCCAGGAAAATCAGCACGAGGTGCATAAGGCATCGGAGGCCTAGGTGCTTGCATGACAGGGCGCTGCTGCACAAACTGAGTTGGGCGCGGTGCATAACCAGGGCGCTGAGAAGGAATAGAGGAGCTGTAGTGAGGCACATTGGGCGGCGCAAAGAGAGGGCGCACATTACTTCCTTGTTGCTATCCTTGATATGGCGCCTTCCTCTTGATTTCTTGCTCCATCTCACAGATCTTGTTCTCAAGCACAATTGCTTTGTCCACAAGCTTCTGAAAATTGACATAATCACAGTTGAGCAATTGCACTTGGATCGTATTGTTCAATCCCCTCATGAACAAGTATTGCTTCCGGCTGTCCCGGCTAACATCCTCAGGCGCATATCTTGAGAGTTGAGTGAACTTATTGAGATATTCACTCACGCTTGATTTTCCTTGTCTCAAGTTCTCAAATTCTTGCCTCTTCAAGATCATAACTCCTTCCGGCACATAATGAGAACGAAAATTCTCCTTGAATTCGGCCCAAGTAATTCTCTCTTGGTTCTCATGAGCATTGCAATAAGAATCCCACCAATCTGCAGCTGCTCCAACGAGTTGATGAGAAGCAAATAGCACCTTCTCCCGGTCACTGCATTGGACAATGGATAGCTTCTTCTCCACGGACTTGAGCCAATCATCAGCGTCCATAGGGTCTGCGGCTTGAGCAAAGGTTGGTGGCCTAGTCCTCATAAACTCTCCCAATCGGTTATGAGGAGGTGGGGGTGGCGGTGGAGGCATGTGGGGCTGATTGTTGATATTGCCAGCCTGCAGCTGTCCCATAGTCTGTCATGGTCTGCATGAGCTGGTTTTGCATGGCCAATAGCTGCTCGATGTTGATAGCTCCCTGAGTAGATCCTTGCCCATTGTTGTTCTGAGGCACTCCATTGTTCTCCACTTTATCATTGCCATCCCTCTGGTTGCGAGTCCTCACCATCTGAAGAAAAGCAGTAGGTAAGAATTAGAAAACGCCCCAACTATATGCATCAAGGGATATGAAATTAAACAGCTAGCTACACTAGCCTAGGTGGACATGGCAATGCTAAGGCATCCCAAAATCCTCTATTAAGCACACAAGCAAACAATATATATAGCAAGCAGCACTCCAAGCAAAAACACACCGATTCCTGAGTGCTCCTATGTGCTCTAAAGTGTCCATTCTATCTAGGCTGCATCCTACGGTCAACCTGTGGCTCTGATACCAATCTGTGACGCCCGGTTCCGAAAATGAACCAAGCTAACACATATGTGTGCCCAGGATGTTCATCACACATACACGAGTGCAATCACAAAAGGATATACAGAAAATTACCACAGAACAAGATTAATTAACCAAATTTTATTACACAGACCAGATTATCCTCGAATACAAGCTCTAATGAATATTAATGACAAGTTCAACTAATGCAGCGGAAATAAACTAATTAAGCGAACTAAGCAGCATAAGCGACAGGGTATGTATGCGCAGCTCCAATCAACACCACAGGCAAAGCTGACGGTAGACACGGCCTAGAACTCCGCATTATCACCATTAAAATCCCAGTCCTGACCTGCAACTGTTGGGGTGGGAATTGCAAGAGTGAGTACATGTCGTACTCAGCAAGTGTGGAAAGTATGACATGTGGCTTATTCAAATGTCGACAATAATAATGGCAAAGTGCTGAAAAGTACATTAAAACATTTGAAAAGCAATACATTACATGTATGTGAAATAAACCCATCATAATCATAAGTAATACCATAATACCAAACTGAATTCATTACCATCATCAATAATTCCAGATTTCACCATCGTCAATAACCATATTAATTACCAGAAATTAATCCGTAACCATCCGTAACCATTACCAGACCATAACCATTACCAAACCATAACCATCCCAAATTCCAATTTCCCTCTAATCATGGAAGTTGTCCAGGTGCTCATAACCGGGAGCACGGCTATCATGATAGTTTTAATTAACTCTGCAGAGTTTGTACCTCTTTACCCACGTGTTCGTGATTTCATCACCCTTCGACGACTAAGAACCTCCCTTATGCCCATGACCCGTCGGTCACATTACACACTTCCGTTGGCGTGTGGCCAAGAGATCACAAAATAGCCTTTACAAAGGGATTACTAGCCTATTTAGACCCCACTGAGGTTTCACCGGTGGCGATGTCTCCCGCAGAGCACATCTTCAACCAACGGCCCCCTCTTGAGCCATTCGGATCCCAGGGTAGTCCCACTAATCATCAACAAACCCAATCCGACTACCCCTTCCCCGAGCATCCACAATGGTCCAAACAGCACTAGCAAAGCCCTAATTAATCAGCTACGCCGCACCCATACTTGGCCTCGTGGTGGCACTATAGTCCTGGCTTATTCTCGCATGAACCGGTCCTTAGATCTAAAGCAAGCAAACCACCATAACATCCAACCCATCCACATACCAGGCTTGCTTAGATCACCCATTACCATACCATGTTTAACCAGTTCATGTTAACCATAATCTCATCCATGCATAATTAAATTGAGTGATATAGTTGTTTCCCATCTCAGTTGATTAAGCGAAGCAAAAAGGTAAAAACCCTTCCCGACTCTCTACCATAAATTCCAGGTGACAAGGGTGGTTTAGAAAGTCTAGTAAACTTCCTACCATAGGATTCCCATCAAATTGACACAGCATGCAGTTTTGCAAACAAACATTTATTTTAAAAACAGGATCAATATGCTTCAAGGACACTTGCCTTGCTCTTGCTGTTGATTAGGGTCAAAGCCTTCAAACTCTTGATGTTGTAGATCCTCCGCGGCACTCTCTAGCGCAAATCCGTCTAATCCACACAATAAACATACAAGACAAGAAACACAATCAAAGAGTGCACAAATATTACTCAATATGACATGACATGCATGATTGATGCAAATGCAAGGTAGAACCTGTTACTTGATTGCTTTTAATGATCACTAACTAGCTCTAATAGATTTTAATAAGTTTATACAGGTTTGGGTCGATTAGGTCAAATTTTAGAATTAATTCAACACAATTTAACCAGAAAGATCGGACTAGTCCGCTAGGGACCGGACAAGTCCGCACTTGACGAGATCAACAGATTAGGGTTTTCTAGATCGACGTAAATTCGGAGATTAGGGGTTGAATTCACATAAGGAAAAGAGAATAGAAGGTATACCATGTTTTTAGAACTCCAACGAACCAAGAAACTTGGAGGTAGCACTTGGATCTTGATGATCTAGGGTTGGTGATGAACTTGGAGATGAATTGGTGGTGAAGGACGAAACTTGGTGGAGATCTTGATCCTCCTTCGTTTCCTCCTCTTCTTCCTCTTGCTTGGGATCTTCTCCTCTCTCCTTGATGGTGGCTCCCCACGAACTAGGGTTTGGGTGGGTGGAAAAGTGGCAAATAGATGTCAAACCAAGGGGTGGGGTTGTTTATATAGACGTGGAGGCTAGGGTTAGATGGATTTCGAGTTTTGGGATGAGTAGAGGCCGGTTTAGAGTCCCACACGGGCTCTAAAAGAGTTGGGCACGACGTCCCTAGGACCACTTGACGTGAAACCCAAGAAACAAGTCGTAAAACAAAAGGTTAATCTTGGAGTCACGAAATATCGGACAAGTCCGGACAGGACCGGACTAGTCCGAAGTCGTCCAGAGAGAAAATCGGACAAGTCTGGCCAAAAATCGGACAAGTCCGATGTTAGTCAGAAAGGAAAACGGACAAGTCCGCTGGAACACCGGACTAGTCCGAAAAAGTCCAGGGACTTAGCAAATTTTCAAGGATTCATGGAACATCGGACTAGTCCGCACAAGATCGGACAAGTCCGAAGTTTTCCAGGGGCAATTATCGAACTAATCCGCAGCAAAAACGGACAAGTCCGTTTTTTCCGCCAGTCTTGAAATGAACCGGCTGAGGGCTGCTAGACATCCAGTCAACTTTTGGACGTCTTTGATGCGGGTTGGTGGCCGCATGTCTTCAATGGCCTTAATCCTCGCCGGATTAGCTTCTATGCCCCGGTGACTTACCAGGAAACCAAGAAGTTTTCCGGAGCTAACCCCGAAGACACACTTTTCTGGGTTTAGCTTTGTACGGGTGGCCCGCAGCTTGTCGAAGACAGCCTGCAAGGTGTCAAGGAGTGACTCCTTGTCCCTGACTTTGACCACGATGTCATCGATGTACACTTCCACTATGTCTCTAATGAGTTCTTCAAAAGTTTTGTACATAGCTCGTACAAAAGTTGAAGCTGCATTCTTGAGACCAAAGGGCATGGCTGTATAACAGTACAATCCATCTACTGTGATGAATGAGGTATGCTCTTCATCTTTCCTAGACATCCTGATTTGATGATACCCGGAATATGCGTCTAGGAAACACAGTTATTCACACCCGGAGGTGGAATCCACTATCTGATCTATTCTAGGTAGTGGGAACGGATCTTTTGGACATGCCTTATTTAGTGTGATGTAGTCGATGCACATCCGAAGCTTCCCGCTGGCCTTGGGCACAACAACTGGATTTGCCAGCCATTTTGGATGGAAGACTTCTCGGATGAATCCAGCTTCGAGTAACTTATTCACTTCTTGTCAGATGAAGTTCTGTCGCTCTACGGATTGCTTCTGAGGCTTCTGATGCACAGGCCGGGCATCGGGGTAGATCTTCAGATTGTGCTCAATCACTTCCCTGGGGATCCCAGACATTTGTGACGGTTGCCAAGCAAACACGTCGACGTTAGCCCGGAGGAAAGTGATGAGCGCGAGTTCCTATTTGTTGTTCAATCCTCCCGATATACGGGTGTATGAGCGGCATCGGAACCAATTTGGACGACTTTAACGGGAATGTCGGTGTCGCCGCTTGGCTGCACACGAGGTGCAGAAGTCGAGCCTCGTTGACGAATGCTCGGGGGTTTTGGAGCTTGCTCCTGCCTGGAGTCCTCCTCTTGCGCCGTGGTGAGTGCATGGAGTTCTTCCAGAGCAGTTACTCCGGCAGTACGATCTCCGCGGATCCAGAGAACGCCTACTGGTGTTGGCATCTTCAACACCAGATAGCCATAATGGGCAGCTGCCATGAATTTGTACAGGGCAGGCCTACCCAAGATGGCATTGAAGGGTAAGTTGATCTGAGCGACGTCGAAGACCAACTTCTCGGTGCGGTACTTCTCCCGTGTCCCGAAGGTAACGGGGAGAGTAATAGCTCCGAGTGGGGTAATGGCCCCCGGATCTACTCCGGAGAAAGGTCGAGAGGGGTGAAGATCCGAAGGTCGGAGTTGAAGCTTAGTAAAAGCTTCGAAGCTTATGAGGTTAAGCCCTGAACCTCCGTCTACCATGACGTGGTGGAGCTGGATGTTGTTGATGGTAGGAGATACCATCAAAGGTAACTGTCCTGCTCCAACCATGCTCTGAGGGCAGTCCGAAGCATCAAAAGTGATGGCTGTGTCCATCCACTTCCGATGAGGTTCCGGCCTGACTGTAGGAGCTACAGCGGCCATATCCCGATGCATAGTCTTGATGACGCGGCGGGAGGTGATATCCCATGATCCACCAGAAATGGTGTTCATGGTCTTCCAACGCTCGTTATCAGAGACGTCAGAATCATCGTCGACGGAGGTGTAAACGACCTTCAGGACCTTTTTGGGATCCTGAAATCCTAACTCCTCTTTAGTCGGAGCATCATCGACTTTTTGCTTTCCTTCCCTCTGTCGGAAAGGAGATTCTTCCCGGCGCTTATTGTAGCGCTCGGCCAGGTTTTGGACCTCCCGGCAGTCTTCCAAATTGTGGCTGCCCGTTTTGTGAATGGGACACCACACTTTGGGTGCCTGGTCGGGTGTATGAACTCCCGAAGTTGGCGGTGAACTGCCGGCACAGCTCCTCCCAACTGTTGATAGAGTTGGGTGGAAGGCTCATAAACCAGGACCTGGCGGTCCCTGTTAAGGCCACTGGAAAATAATTGGCCATCACACCCTCGTTTCCTCCAGCTGCCAAGATTGCAGTGGAGTAGATCTGAAGAAATTCGGCGGGATTGACAGTCCCGTCGAATTTTTCCGGCAGGTGAGGCCGGAACTTCTGTGGCCACCTGACCATACGCAGATGCATGGCCAGGGCTGAACAGCCTCCTCCTATTCCTTCAGGAGTAGAAAGGTCTTGAGCTTCCCGTCTTTCACGAGCGCGCTCAATATGGACTCGGCCGTCTTTTTGGCGGTATCAGCGATCAAGCTCCGCCCGGAGGTCATGAGTTGATAGGCTTGATACCGTGTGAGTGTGTCGTGCCCCGGAGGGCAATGACGTCACTTGTTGTGATACAACACGTCTCCTGCTGTTGGAAACATGCGGACCAAGTCTACCAGACAAAGTCCGCCGCTGCGATGGGGCTCGTCCCGAAGGAGGAGGACCCTGGTTGCTGAGGCGTTCGGCTGCTACTGCAACCAAATGTTCCAAATCGGCCCTCCACTGTTCCAGTGCATCCCGGGATGCATCCGGAGGTGGTGGGCGTTGGAGAAGAGCCCGCGCTGCATGGAGCGCGTGTTCCGGGTTATCATGATTTGCCGACGCAGTGATTGACGCCCGCACACCATCGGGTTGCCCAGCTTGATTTGCTGGTGGAGGGGGTGGTGGGGGGAGTGTGACTCCTGCTGGCACTGAAGCTCCTACTGGTGGATGCATATTGGGAGGATTGCCCCCAACAACTTGATCAGCAGGTTGATCGTTGGATGATCCAGCAGCTGAGTTCACCATTCTCAAAATCTGAGGCGCCCTTACCTGGCGTGCCAACTGTCGGTGGTTTGGAACCGGCAGATCTCCCGACACTACTAAAGTGTTAGAGGAGTTTGATGTTCGGTGTGGGCGCGCGGAGATTCGAGAAGGTGAATAGTATATGACACGGGAGACACAGGAGTTTACGTGGTTCGGGCCGCCTGAGCGTAATACCCTACTCCACGGGTGTGTTGGTGTTGTATTAGCTGAATGAGCTTGTGAGAAGTGTCTATGGCGCATGTGTAGCCTCGCTAAATGTGTCGTCGGCCTGTCCTTTTATAGTACAAGGACAGGCCGTTACAAGTTAGCCTGGCCCGACATGTGGCCCCGACGGTTACTAGTATTGATACTTCTTCAACACGCTTGATGGCCCTTAATGACCGTGTAATGGGCTTTGACAACACCGTTACTGGTAATTAAGGTCATCCGACCGTGTGTCATTAATATGGTATTAATGACACTTAATCGGGTCTTGAAGTCCTTGATTCCTCTTTGAAGATCCGGAGCCGTTGCAGGGTCTTCCGGAGGTCTGAGGCTGAAGCTCCAACGGTTGGACGCGTGGTAGTTCCAGAGCATATTGTGGGAGGCAGGCAGCTCCGGATCTACCCGACACATGTCAGGTCCGGAGCTTCTCTCGTTCTGGGGTTAAGTCCAGAGGTGCCCTCTCGGTACACGGCCCGGAGCTTTCCCCTTGTGGGTGGTAGCTCCGGTTTGATAGTACACGTGGCGACCCTGGGATTAACCATGCTGGAGAAGCGGGTCCGGTTATATCTAACATGTGGGCCTCTGAAGGTCTTCAAATCAAGTGGATGACTTTCCTTTGAGATCTTTGTAACCTCAAGGGGTGTACGGTTTCTAGAGTACCGACAGGGAGGATGATGAGGACATCACAACAGCGGAGACGCACATTGAACTGCAAGGACCAATCACAAGAGCACGAGCACGGTTAATAAATCAGCAGGTGAATTTGTTCCTAACTTCTTTTGCATGTGAGTTTGAGAATAGATTGCTATGTGATGATTTAATTGTTATTAGGAATAATGGATAAGATCAACCAATGAAGGAAAGAGGCCTTGGGAGCCTGGAGAACCAGCTGAGACGTCCACAAGTTGATGGAAACAGTTTACAACTCGGACTCGAGTTCAACTCGCAGTCCAGGAGCAATCCACCTTAAAACGGACGCCCAGGAGGCATACGGACTCCGTTTTTGACGTTCTATATATGCACGGAAATAGGAGAAGATAAAATTTCCAATGGTTCTGGTCCCACCTCAAAATTCCTACGGAGTCTTTGGGAATCGTCGAAACACGTAGAGTCCATATTTCTGTCCGGTGCTGTGCCACCGAATCGGACCTTTGGGCCTTGTATCCCGTAAGAGTCCATTAGGGACGCATCTAATCGTGTTTTGGTCGAACCCTAGCTTATAAATACTGCATCTGCCGGTCATATTCGGTGGGTTTTGCTTAGATCAATAGTATCGCCGTTCTACGGTTTGTGAGACCCCAACTTCGCGATTTCAGATCGTGTCTTCGACGTTCTTGCTCGTGTTCTTGGTTGCACTTGCAGGGATTAGCCTTCTTGCTGAGGTCAAGCGTGTGCAGCACAGTTGATAACCAATGGAGCCGTGGTGTAGTGATTGCAAGGGTACTCAAACGGCTCGAGTGCTGCGGATCATCAACGTGGAGTTCTCCACCCCAATCGACATACCTTTCGGAAGATCGGGCCTAAACTTACTCATCATTCGCAGTAGTCCTAGAATGTTGCTCTAGTGCATTGGGTTCCATTGTCGGTGATGATCCTGTTCGGGATCCCAAACATGCAGACAATCGACTTGATGAACTTGACTGTGGACTCCTTGTTGATGTTGATCACTGGGACTGCCTCCGACAACTTGGTGCACTTGTTTATAGCGACGTAGAGGAATCGCTACCCTCCTACTGCCTTGGGGAAGGGTCCCAGAATATCCAGCCCCCAGACTGCAAAAAGCCAGGAGGGCAGGATCATCAGCAGTGTCTGCGCCAGAGTGTGAATTTGCTTGGCGTGGAACTAGCACGCCTTACATCTCTTGACCATCTTGATGCGTCTTTTAGTGCTCTTGGCCAGTAGAAGCCATGTTGGAAGGCTTTGCCAACCAGCGTGCGGGAAGCTCCGTGATTCTGGTAACTCTCCATCGTGGATCTCTGCGAGCAAGTCGTAGCCTTCCTCCCGAGTTATGCATCGTAGCAGTATGCCATTGGCGCCACGCGAGCAGAGGTCACCTTCTACCAGCATGTAGCATTTCACCATCCTCACGATCCTCTCAGCAGATACTGGATCCTCCAGGAGGATGTTGTCCTTCAAATAGTCCCAGATCTCCGTGATCCACACATCGGGACTCTCTGGATCTTGTACGTTGGGTATTCTAGGGTCCCCAGTGACGCACAAGAACCTCGGTGCCCCCATGGTTGCAGGGCTACCCTAATCGCCAGCTCTGTGGTGCTGGGCTCGCCTTTTTCGTTAGGACCAACAGGCCTAATGGCCGGTCGCACCAACCTCCTATCGAAGACCCCTTCAGGAACCGAGGCTCCTGTGGACGCCATGGTTGATAGGGCATATGCAATGGAGTTGTCGGCGCGCGGCACATGGCAGAGGTCCAAGGCCTCGAAACTAGTTTCCAGCTTCTTGACGTGCAGTAGGTACTCCGCGAGTTGGGGGTCATTGCAGCAGCAGTCTCCCCAGACCTGCTTGATGGTCAGCTGGGAGTCTCCCTTGACCAGCATCTGCTGGACACCAAGACCCTGCGCAGCTGTGAGTGCAAAGATGAGGGCTTCATATTCTGCCATGTTGTTGGTCGCCTTGAAGTCTAGGTGCACCGCATACTTGGACTACTCTCCTATTGGCGAGGTAAGCAGTACGTTGGCTCCGACCCCTTGCTTCCGCGAGGATCCGTCAAAGAAGAGCGTCCAGTGAGGTCCTGTAAGCACCGGTGCCCTAGGCTCCAGCTCGCTGATTTCCCGGCCCCCTGGGTTGCTTGGTTGGGGAGTCCACTCAGCGATGAAATCTGCTAGCACTTGACTCTTGATTGAATACCATGGTAGGAAGTCGAGCTTGAACTCCGTCAGTTCAGCCGCCCATTTGGCAATATTGCCTGTTGCGTTAGGGCTGCGGAGCACCGCCCCCAGTGGGAATGAAGTCACCACTAAAACTCTGTGTGTCTGAAAGTAATAGTGGAGCTTCCTCGACGCGATTAGTACCGCATAGAGCAGATTGTGCACTTCAAGGTACCTTGTTTTTGCTTCAAGTAGGACTTTGCCTATGAAGTAGACCAGGCGTTAGATGGCCCGGGATCTCCTTGGGGAATCCGATGCATCCTCTTCCATGTGCTTCGGGCCCAGAGACTCCATATCTCTAAGGCCTGGTGCATCCTTTGGGGGTTGGGACACAAAGGCTCCTTGATCTCCATGGCTCCCTAGGGGAACCTGGTCATCCTCTGGGGGCTGGGACCCAGAGGCTTCTTGTTCTCCAGGGCTCCCTAGAGGGACCCGATCATCCTCTGGGGGCTGGGACCCAAAGGCTCCTTGTTCTTCGAGGCCCGCTAGAGAGACCCGGTCATCCTATGGAGGCTGGGACCCAGAGGCTCCTTGTTCTCGGGGGCCCCCTATGGGGACCCGGGCATCCTTTGGGGGCTGGGACCTAGAGGATCCTTGCTCTCCGAGGCCCCCTAGGGGGACCCGGGCATCCTCTAGGGCCTAGGACCCCGAGGCAACCTTGTTGTCGGGTCCCCCTGCAAGCTCCAAGTCCTGGGCTCAGAATCAGTGGCAGGGGCCCCTTCCATCAATTGGGGCTGCTGGATACCGGCTTGCTCTGCAACCAAAACCATACTTACCACCTCTGTTGTGGTGGCGATGTTGAGGTACAGGGGCTCCCTGGGCTTCGATGCCACCATTATGGGCAGCGACGTCAGTTGCTGCTTTAGCTCGTGGAACACCTTCTCTGCCTCCTCAGTCCAGACGAATGGTCTGGACTGTCGCAAGAGCTTGAAGAACGGGAGGGCCCGCTCAGCTAGCCTAGAGATAAACCGATTGAGCGCTGCCAAGCAACCTGCAAGCTTCTGCATGTCCTTTATGCGGGTTGGAGGCTGCATTTGCTCCACTGCCTTGATCTTCTCTGGGTTGGCCTCAATCCCTTAGTGTGAGACCAAGAAACCGAGGGGCTTCCCAGCTTTGATCCCAAACACGCACTTGTCGGGATTGAGCTTTGTGCGTGTGGTCCGCAGTTTGTCAAAGACTAGGGCGAGGTTCTCTAGCAGTAATGTATGTATCTGGATTTTAACTACAATATCATCGACATATTCCTCAATTAGGTCCCGAATGTGGTCCCCAAATGTTTTATGCATGGCCCATACAAAGGTGGGCAGGGCATTCTTAAGACCGTAAGGCATGGAAACATAGCAGTAGAGAAATCTACTGTTATAAATGAGGTATGTTCTTTGTCCTCTCTAGACATTAGGATTTGGTGAAACCTCGAATGTGCATCTAGGAAGCATAGCATATCGCATCCCGAGGTTGAATCTACGATTTGATCTATTCTACGGAGAGGGAAAGGATCTTTAGGACATGCCTTGTTAAGGTTGGTGTAGTCGATGCACATCTGAAGCTTACCGACAGCCTTGGGGACCACAACAGGATTGAGCAGCCATCTGGGGTGGTGGACCACCCGTATGATGCCAGCATCAAGTAGCTTCTTGATATCTTCATGGATGAAGTTCTACCGCTCGATGGACGGCTTACGAGGTCTCTGCTATGCTGGCTGGGCGTCAGGGTAGATCTTCAGACAGTGCTCGATCACTTCCTTGGGGATACCTGGCATCTGCAATGGTTGCCAGGTGAAGATGTCGACGTTAGCTCGCATGAAAGCGGCGAGCACCAATTCCTGCTCCCGGTCTAGACTCCCCGCGATATGGGTGGTCTGAGCAGCATCAAAGCCAATCTGGATTGCCTTGATGGGCATGTCGTCATCGTCGGAGGGCTGCACCCGTGGTGCAGCGGCATGATTGTGCGCGCGTGAGTCTGGCTAGCGCTGACTCGATCCAACATCGCTCGGTGTAGGTGCTGGGGCTACTGCCATCGCTCGGAGCTTCTCCAAAGCCGTCGCCGCAGTAGCGCGATCTCTGCAGATCTTGAGGACGCCGGAGGGAGTCGACATCTTGAGGACGTGGTAGCCGTAGTGGGCTACAACCATGAACTGGTATAGGGCTGGCCTGCTGATGATGGTGTGGTAGGGGAGGCTAACCTCTGCGACATCGAATAGGATATTCTCCGTCCTGAAGTTCTCGGGTGTCCCGAGGGTCACCCGAAGGTGGATTCTGCCATACGGGATAATACTCCCCGGCCCTACCCCTCAGAATTGTCTTGATGGGGCGAGCCTGGACACATGGATCTTCAGCTTGTCGAAGGTGCACGGTTGATGGGGTAGAGGATGGCCCCACCATCTACCAGGATGTGGTAGGACTCACGTTGGCGATGGTGGGCGCGACGAGGAGGGGCAGAAGCCCAGCTCCCGCCATGTTCTTAGGGAAGTCAGAGGCGTCAAAGTTGATCAGTGTCTCCATCCATTTGTGATGTGACGCCAGGGCATGAGTAGAGGCTGCTGAAGCCATTACCCGACGCAGGGTCTTGACCGCATTTCTGTATGCAGCTTCCCAAAATCCTCCACAGATGATGTGGAGTGCTTTGCGACGCTCGTGGTCACTGTTGAGGTTGAAGTTCACAGCCTGGTGAACCATTTCCACGATGCATTTCGGCCTTTGGAACTCCATTTCCACGTCTTCGTCGACCCACTGGTCGACCTTTTGTGGCTTGATCTTGACGCTACTCGCGAGCTTGATGAACACCATGGTGGTGAAAGCACTACAACTTTTTTGAGGGAAAAAGCCCCTACCTGGCGCGCCAAATGTCGAAGTGTTTATGCGACACTTCTCGCAGATCTGCTAAGGAGCAGCCCGCGAAGGTTCTTGTTCAGCGGGGCTCAGGCCTCAATCAAGTATACACGCGTATGAGAGTGTATGAGACGGTGGTTTTTACATGGGGCTTAGGCTTCTCACATAAGCTTCCTCTGACTGTGACAGTAAAGACTCGCTGTCTTGCCGCCTCTCTCGTCAGTAGCCCATGCGTTGTTGCTGACGATGGCAGAAGGTGTCCCATCAGCCTTTCTTGTTGCCGCAAGCTACCCACTTGGCTGAGTGGGATAGGCTTGCAACTCCTTCACTGTGATGCGATTGGTCATAGCGGTCTATGAATGTTGGCATTCTCCACGTTGTGTGTCAGAGGTGGGTACGTTTTCAATGCTTCAATTGGGCAGAGCGCACCATCCTTTAACTCCTGCATCTTACCATCCAGGGTATGTTGCGAGACACATGGCAACGTCGGGGCTGACCCCTGCCGGGGAGGCCCGTCTCGGTTCTTCATGACGCATGGCAGCTCCGAGGCTCTTCAGGGAATGTGGCAGCTCTGGGCCCTTTCGTTTGGGGGGTGCTGGACCTGGTGCTCTGAGCCACGTGGCTGCACCGCAGCTCTCCCCCAAGGTTCGGTGAGGACCCGTCCCTACTCGTGGCGTCTCGGGAGCCCGTATCACCGGAGGAGCCGAGTCCCATATTTAAGACTCACTTGGCAGTGCTGGAGCTCGTTCTTGAGGAAGGCTGGGGTCTGGCACATTCGGGACACATGGAACCACTAGATGTGCCTAGGTATTTTCACCTTATGTGCGAGGGTACCCCGTCTACAGGGTACCAAAAATCTCTATCTATTTCAAACAGCATAGCTAATGTTCTAGTTATTTGTTGGCCAACTGACTAGATACCTATTCTTTTAGCAAGCTCAGCCCATCTAAACATGGCTAATGGGTGGTTTTTTTACCCTCACAACCTTTGCAGCTCAACTAAACAACAAAATAAATATCATGGAAAATGTGGACCCATAATTAACAAAACTAACTACACGGTGAGCTTTGCTCCGAGAAGAATCGAATCGACACCAACAAAAGGTGATGAATGGAGAGGAGAGATCCCCCACGTGTGGACCTCACCCATTTTAAGAACATTCACAGTGGTACACTGTAAAGGATATTGGATATGTGAAAATTGATATACTAGAAAAGCAGAACAATAATAGTGTATAGAGTATATTTTAGAGGAAAGGAACGCAGATAACCTAAAGAACGAAAACAAAGCCCTCCCTGTCATGGGGCGCGACAGCTTGGTGGGTGCCCACCGCATCAAGGCCGTCCATGGTCTCCACTGGTGCGGGCGCTCGACACGTTATGAATTATGTTTATGAACTACAAAATATGTGTTAATTTTTAATTTTAATTACATATGTTATGTGAAATATTAATTACATGTGTTCCATGTGCGGACTATTTATTGTCTATTATAAAATGATTTTATATATGAAATGTTTTTTTTGCAAAATAAATATCCGATTCCGTCCGATATCCATAAAGTTCTGATCCGATTAAGCCATTTCCGATACATCCGACATATCCGATACACAATCCGCTTCCGACAACATCCGATCTGAATCCGTTTCTGAAATTTTATGTGGATATGGATAGGGAAAAATATTTTATCCGTCCATATCCGTCCGTTTTCATCCCTACTTGCATGTACCCATTATCTAAAATAAGCTATCACTACTGCTTAAGTTTTGTAGTTTTTCTCGTGGTTCGTCCATGCAACAAGATTAGCGAAAAAAATCAAATTCACAGAGAATAATCAATCCCTCTTATGTTGTAATGACATAGCCGGTCCCAAGCTCAGATAAAGGAGGAGAGGTAGTGATAGGTTTGGCGAGCCAACAACTAGCGACACGCCATATCAGAACCTGAGTATGGTGCTAAGTGGGCAAGGACCGTGTCACCACTGCCTTAGTGGCACACCATATTGGAACCCGGATGTGGTTTTAAATGGGCAAGAGCCGGGTAGCCACCACCTTAGGGGCACACTACATCAACCCGAATGTAGGGATAAGTGAGCAAGGATCTTTGCATCTTACTCGACGGATGCGAAGGGAGACTAGATTTTGCCCAATGGCTACCTCTTCGTAACCGGTGTCGACTCCAAGTTGTACGACGTCCCCATGTCTCCCACTATGCCCATGGGTCGCGACGCTTATTCATGAGTAGTTTAGGCCCAATCTACCGAAAGGTAATGAATAAGTCGATTGATGTGGAGATCACGACGTTGATGATCTGAGGCTCTCGAGTAGAACACGAACAACCCCTGCAATCACTACATCACCGCTCTGTTGGTTATCAATCGTTCTTCACACGATAGACCTCGCCAAGAAGGCTAATCCCTGCAAGTGCAACCGAGAACAAAAGCAAGAACTTAGAAGACACGATCTGAAATCGCGAAGTTGGGGTTTCACAAACCGTAGAACGGCGATATTATTGATCTAAGCAAAACCCAATTGTCTGTGGCGGCTACTATGGAGTATATATAAGTGGAATGACGTCCAAGTGCACTGCTACAATAAGCCTCATCACAGGCGGCTCCAAACCTATTATCACAGACGGCTTTTAAAACTGCGTGAAACGAAGAGTCTGTGATAATCTGCAATTTTACAGGCGCAGAAGTGAAACCGCCTGTGAAGACTAATTATCATAGGCGGTTCTTCACTTAGGCTAGCCGCCTGTGAAGACAGATTATCATAGGCGGTTCTTTACTTAGGCTAGCCGCCTGTGAAAATACTTTATCACAGACGGGTCATGCAGCATATATAACCGTCTGTGATAAATGTCTTATCACAGACGGTTATTGAAGCATAACTAACCGCCTATGATAATAAGTCTTCACAGACGGGTATTGAAGCATAACTAACCGCCAATGATAATGTGTCTTCACAGGTGGGTTTTGAAGCATAACTAACCGTCTATGATAATGTGTCTTCACAGACGGATTTGAAGCATAACTAACCGTCTATGATAATGTGTTTTCACAGACGGGTATTGAAGCATAACTAACCATCAATGATAATGTGTCTTCACAGATGGTTATTGAAGCATAACTAACCATCAATGATAATGGTGTTATCACAGACGGAGTTTACCTATATCAGCCGTCTGTGAAGACCCTTTAACGCAGCCGATTTCTACCATAACAGTCACCGCCTGTGAAAATTAGGTTATCACAGATGTTTCTTTACTTGTATCTAGCCGCCTGTGATAATTGTTTTTCACAGTCATGCCTAGCCGTTGGTTAATAACCGCCTGTGATAAGGTATAACCTATGTAGTACTACTGCTGTTATTTCTAATTTCCAGGTCAATTCAATATAATCACAGAACAAAAACAACAATATCATCACAGAACAAAAGTCAACAATATTATCATCACAGAAGTCAATTTCACTAAAACAATATATATATGTACGAGTTACAGATACAATTCATCTCAAAGTTTACAAGTTTTCACTAAAAACTGTTTAAATTGGCATAGTCGCAAAGTTCTGACACATCAGCTGCTGAACCATTCTTATCAAAGAACTTCCCTTTTTTGTGCAAAATTTCGCGACGAATGAACTGACAGAGTTCAGAAGTAATCCTGTTGGCTCCTCCATCAGGAATAATTCTACAAACCGGCCATTCTTCGTTCAGATTCTTCTTGTGCTGCAATATAACACATAACAAGGTTTAGAATGTGTTGGTTTGAACAATCTCAAAGTATAGATCAAAGTGAGAGTATACAGGAATTTAGTTGGTATTTTTGGAGCAGTTGTACTATGAGCAATTGAATTTTGAAGTTGGAATTAAAATATGAAAATAATATTTCTGGTAATATTGAACAGCAGAGAATATAAGCATTAAACTATGCTAGTTACAATGAAAATGAAACACAAAAGTAAGAAAATAAGGTCTCGACATTAAGGATAACTTACATCCTCACAATTGACTCTATATACGCCGGCGGTCCGAAGATGCTCGCATACATAATACCCGCATAAGACACTCCCAGCAGGCTGCTTCGGACAAGCATAATACGTTTTAATGTCCAATGCATTCGTATTAGGAGGTCTCTGACCGCCAAGCTCCGCGTAAAACTGCCAAGTGCTGTAATACAAGAAATGTCATATAAAACTTTTCAACACATTCTAAATGTGCGTAAATTAAAATTATTGAATAAACGTACTTTTTCAAAATGGAAAGGAAATCTTTGTAACGATCTGGTGGGTAACCGGCCGAGTCCAAGACTGTTGCCATTCCCTGCGTTGGCTTGATGAAGATCATTATGTAGTGATTACTGCAAACATACAAACACACGTGTTAACAATTACCAATAATTGCTATTTCAATGTCATGTGTCGAACTTACTCGAAGTGGTACGGAGCCTTTACGAGGTCCTTGCCGTCTCTGACAAAGTTAAACATCGCATGTCCTACGTAAGCTGCAACTTCTGTCTTTCTATCCTTCTTAAGTTTTGCAATTGCTCTTTCAAAATCTTTTTTTTCATGTGTTTGTACTGGCTTGATTCTCGATTCGCCTGGACGTCGAATAGCGACTTTGCAATCCTAGTAGGGTCAAGGATACCTGTCTTGCGCGCCAACTTTTCATTATCCATGTATTGCATCCTATTGAAGAAGTCCAGAATTGTTATAATCTCATGAAATGCGTATGCGTGTAGTAAGAAAAGCAAATACAAAATATTAGAGCACTTACAAGCACCAGACGAGCAGCAGGTTGATATCGAGCATGCCCTGATGGAAAAGGGAAAGCAACTCTTCAAATAAAATGACTCGTTTATCTACTCCACTGCTCTAGAATGCTTCTTTTGGAATACAAAATGTGACGCAATTATGACCAAATTTTGTGCTGGCAGTGATGTACCACTCATGCATTCTTCTGAGCTGGACGGGTTGTTTGCTAAGTTGTACAGATGTCATGAACGGCTTCCAATTCTCAAATTTAGGAGGAACATCCTCAAGCTTGTATATTGGAACTCCTGGTTTAACTAAAGCCGTCCGCCGATTATACATGACACCGTCTTCTTCCCACTCCTCGATATCTTCTAATGCTGGCTCATGAGAAGAACGAGATGCACTCAATTTTTTAATATTTTCCTTCATAGCTTCCAAATACTTTGACACTTCTGATGAAGGTTTATTAATTTCGTATGAGCGAACTTTGATAGGCACTGATGATCGAGGAGTAGTCATCGGAAGTTGGACACTGGCTTGTTGTTGAACCTGTTGTTCAACTGATTGCTCTTTACTCCCAGCAGTTGGCTCTAGTACTACTTCAAGTTGTTGCTCAACTAGTTGCTCTTTACTAGCAACAGCTTGCTCTGGTACTGCTTGAAGTTGTTGTCCAACTTGTTGCTCTTGGATATCATCCTTGCTGAGACATAGGGGGAGCGGATCTTCCCGGACTGGGAGTGGATCTTCATGCGCTTTTGCCTTAGAAGATGGGGTTGCTGTATTTGGAGATGCGACGGGGCTAGAAATTGGCTCATCGTCCAACACGATATCACGTCGGTGCCAAAGGATTAATTGCTTGACAGCCTGCCCCAGAGTCGCGATCCCCTCAGGTGTGACGTGGTCTATTTCATAATCTTCATAATCATTATCAATGATCTGAAGAACTTGCACCACAGAATAATACAACAGAAGTGGATTCCCGTTGAAGTCACGATCAGGCTTTGCCATAGCAGTGGCAACCTGTTTGGTTTTGTTCCCTGCTCTGCCTATCGGGACAAGAAGACGACAAGATTTGTCGTTAGCAATATCATCGACAGGGAACTTATGGGCTGACCCTGAGCCTGGCACGGAACCAACGCTGCTAGGGTAGGCAGTTGGAGATACTAATTGCTCCTTTTGCACTGGAACCATCATTGTACTCGGTGCCACTAATTGTCCTGATTGTCTAAGTTGTTCCATTATTTCTTGCATATTTTCTTTGACCTTTTGAGCAATCATTTAATCAAGTGTTTTCTTAAACTTCTCATGTCTTCTATATGTGTCTTTATCTTTAGGGAAACCATCTAGCCAAGACATTTGAGAAGAGACCGCTCGAGCCCGTCCGCTGTGTTCAGGGTTTCCTAAGATAGCGGTAAGTTGGTCATTCTCCCTCTTCGGCTTGAAGAGACCCTTCTGTTGCTTTTCAATTACTTCTTTCATTTTATCCTCTACTTCATTCAGAGAGTCGGGCTTTTCAAGTTTGCCCTCGCTGGTCAAACCTGACCGAGCAAAGACCCAGCGTTGAGTTTGCTCATCGCACCCTTCTAATGGGTGAGGATTGCCCTTACTAAGAATTTCGTCTAATATCTTATTCCATTTCTGGACTTTGGGGGCATATCCGGCAGACCCCAAGCGATGATGGTATTTGTTCTTCTTTGCAAGCTCTGACCTAGTTGCACTTAGAGCTTTAGCATCAGGTGTGCTCTTTTGACGAACAAACTCTTGCCACTGAGCTTGTGTGATTTTTCCCATCTTCCTCGGGCTAGGGACCTTATCGGCCTTAACATAAGAATTCATTTCACTCTTCCAGGATCGAAACTTCTTGCCGCAAGAGACCATTGTTGCTTTCTTTACAGCTTCTTCTGTGCCTTTCGGGAACTTGAATTGTTTCTTTATCTTTTCCCACAACTCATTCTTGGTCTGCTCGGGTAATTTCCTCCAATTCTCGGTTGTGATCGGCACAACCTCCCTAACAAGAAAACCGCATGCATTACGGTACTTGGTAACTGAATCCAGTGGTTCTTGGGGAAGCCCACCTGGACCGACCCTTGTTATGTACATGATGCGGTCCAATGCACCCTTATTGGGACCTCGTTGCCCTCGTTTCCGCTTGAGTGAAGCTGAGGATTCATCCATTGGAGAACCTTCTGCGGTTTTAGGAGCCGATGTCACCTCATTGTCTTCGAGATTAATCTAGGTAGAAAAAAATTATAAGACTTCGTATACTTGACAACCAACATTAATTTGAACTGCTGAAGTTAAGATTCGCGATCCATACCTTGTCGGCAGGATCATATTCCGCGTCTAATCCACTGAAGTCTTTTTAATTTTTATATTCAGAAAAGGATCCGAAGGACTGTGATAGGAGCCTGAACTACTGGAGTCAGTAAACTCCATATTGCCTTCTTTGTTGTTACTATCAGGACCAATCTTCTTAGGGCTTTCCATGCTAGATCTAATAAGACAAAAAATCTAATAAATGGCTTATTAACTCTACATGAAGTGTTGCATGAAGAAAAAGATGGAAGCATTCTAGGATTTGATAAGGCATTCTTGGGTTTAAGGCGACTGACTAAAAGGTTCCTATACATTGCGAGGGTGACAAGCATGTTAAAGTTGCTCACCAATGGCAATTTTATCTTTTTATTCTAAATAGGCTAGCTTCGTTCAGAGTGGCGACCACGTTCTTGAGGTTTACTAGGCGGCGCCTAGCTCCGGACCTATAACTAATCAAGCAAGGGACAAAAAGCAAATCCCCGCACAGCTCCTACCTAGCTTAGAGGGCATTATCGTCCCCACTCTCAAGTTTCCTCTTATTCCCTGTCACTGATTCTTCTACCTACTGAATGAAAAACAACATGCTGATGCGTACTTGTGCAGATGCAGTGCCTAGAAGAGACTGATAGCAGCAGCAGCAACTAGCAAGCTCACTTTACACCAACAACCCAAGGCATAACTTAGTCAAAATTAGTCAAGTATAGCTATATCTAATGTAACTTAGCCAAAATTAGCCAAATTTTCTCAACTTAACCAAATATAGCTAAATCTTGCCCAGCATAGTCAAACATGCTTGATTATGCTTCAGTTAGTTAAATTTGTTCATATTTAAAACAAATTTTCTCAATTTTTGCTCAATTAAGTAAATTTAGCCAAAACACATTTTGAAGTTATATAGGTCTTCATATGCTCAGACTCCATCGCCACACCTAGTGGTACCTAGATATGGGTGTGAGGATGCTCCTGGCATCACAAATGAGTTGGCCAGCAACTTGTTTGGCTTCAGAGCTAAATATAGCATAACTTTGGTAGCTCAGATTAGGTACAATTGCTCAAATGAAGCTGATGGAGCCACAAGTGTAGACATCTTTGGTAGCACATATTAGCTACAATTGCTCAAATGAAACTTAGAGAAATAAAAGCAAACTTAGCGAAACTTAGTCTAGCATAGCTAACTCTAAGCAAAAGTAGCCAAATATAGCTACATATAGCATAACTTAGTCAAAATTAGTCAAGTATAACTATATCTAATGTAACTTTGCCAAAATTAGCCAAATTTGGTCAACTTAACCAAATATATCTAAATCTTGCCCCTAATAGAGAATTATGTGGCATATGCAAGGCCGATGACACAAATAGGGAATATACTGCTGTTACTAGAGTCTAGAATCATGTTTACCACTAATGTGTCAGAACAGTTTCAGACACACAGAACCAACTACCAATTTATCGTGATATAACCATCCACGACGGAGGGAGTAACTCCTATTCATTCGAACTTGACAGTTTTATCTCTGCAAACTACCAGAAGATGAAATGCTACTGATTTCACAGTTTCAGACACACAAAACCAACTACCAATTTATCGTGATATAACCATCCACATAAATCTTGCCCCACCGAACCCTAACCAAAGATGCCACCGAACTTGACAGTTTTTCGAATTCCACCGAACCCTAACCATGGATGCCTACCATTTTCTAATTCCCGAACCCTAACCAAGGATATGCAAGGCGGCAGCGAGGGCGGGGAGGGAGGTGGCACGGCGAAGGAGGATGGAAGGTCGAAGGGTTTAGGGTTTACCTTGAAGCTCGGCGGCGACGGCAATGGCTTCGCTCTGCGTACCTGGAAGTGAGGAGGGCGAAGCTCGGCGGCGACGGCGAAGCTCGGCGACGGCGAAGCTCGGCGGCGTACCTGGAAGTGACGAGGGCGAACACTTGGCGGCAAATGAAATTTTGGCAGCCTAACGGCGTCTAAGTGTTTCGCCCGGGTTAGGTTTTTCCAATGCTGCCGAGGGGTATATATAGACTCACATTTTCTCTGGCGGATTTTAAGTACCGACCGTCTAAGAAGATTGTTACCTCAGTCGGATTTTACTTACCAACCGCCTGAGAAGATACAATTATCTCAGACGGTTGGTTATTAACACCCGCCTGAGATAAACATGGGCCTGTGAAGATATTTACTTCTTCTTAATTAATATGTGTTCATTATAATTTGATGAACGCCTACATAAAGACCCCTCACCAACCGTGCGCGACTTTCTTTTCCTTGAGGCGCGACCTTTCAATGCGCAGTAAACCAACTGCTCCATCTTCCACTCCGCGCGGCCTTAAAGACGCGCTATCGCTCACAAGCGCATCGCTCACTTTGAATCCTCTTGTTTTCTTCGTCTTCCTCCGCTCCGACGACCCAACACCACTATGGCTGACCTTCCGCCGCCAAGCCCTCCGAGGGAGCCACCTTGCAAGAAACTATGTTGGAGCTCCCCCGAGAAGATCAACACCGAGCAGCGCCTCCTCATGGCGCGAGAGGTGTACAACAATACGTCTCGTGCCATGAGTGCCTTGGGGCTGGGTACCCTTCCAGAGTATACTGGAATGGGTACCATGGGCCACTACCTCTATGCCCTCACGGGGGTGGCTGATCGTCTCGACATTCTGTTCGCGACGATGGCCCAGGTTCTTGGCCCCGAGGGCCGTAGAACGCTGGTGGAGGCGATGGCTAGCAACCTCGGGGTTGCACCGCCGGTGCAGCCGGTGCAGCCGGCCCTGTCTCCTGTTGCACCGGTGCCGGAGTCACCGCCGGAGGACGAGGAGGAGGAGGAGGAAGAGGAGTAGGAGTAGGATTTAATTAGTTTTTCTTTTTGTTGTTTTTAGTTGCTTCTGTTTTGTAAATATTGTTAATGAATGAAATATATCTTTGTTCATCTATGTGATTGAATATTACTTGTGTATCTTGTGTGTTCTTGTGTAAATATTGTGCATCTTGTGTGTTCTTTTGTGAGATGTGTGATTGAATATTGTTAATTAATGAGTATCTTGTGTGTTCTTCAACTGCGTGAATGAATGAATGTGTAGTGTGTTCATCGTTAATTAGAATTTCACGTCTGAGAAGAAGGTTATCTCAGTCGGTTGGTAAGAAATACCCGCCTGAGATAAATATATTTTCAGGCGGTTGGTAAGTACCAACCGCCTGTGAAGATATTTACTTCTTCTTAATTAATATACTTGATTAAATGTGGTCCTTTAAAAGGCAAAAATCCACTTTCTTGTAATATTATTGATAAGTAAAGGTTACCATTATATTTCACTTCATAAATCCTTTGAAATTGGTCAGAACATAAAAAACATACAACAAATGCTATTTTTCATTTTTCTATCTTGATGAATATAATGCTTTTTTCATTTATTTTTCCAGTGGACATTTTTACTCATCATACCAACCTCTACGATTTTTTTCATTTTTTTTAAGTTTTTTTGAATCAATGTGTGTTCATAATTTGATGAATGCCTCATATCTATATGAGCATTTAGTTAGAATGGTGGACAATTTGAAGTTTGACATGTTGGAATGCTTTTAAAAAAATTAAAAAAATTCATACATGTATAAATTATACAAATATGTTCACACCAACAATATTGAGTGAAGGAACTTTTTTTTATGACATACACAAATGTGAATAATATGTGAGTAGAAATTAATTTGATATTTACCAAAACATTACAATGTCAGCTATACAAGTTTTAAAAATATTTTGTTCAAGTGGTAGATGTTAATTTTATACAAATGTAGAAGAAAGAATCATCGAATTTTGACACAATTTGCAGAATCTAAACATGTTTGAGTATTTATATTGGAATCTAAATAAAAAAGAAGCAAGGGATAAGGAAACTGAAGAACAGTATCGGGCATTATCTCAGGCGGTTGTTAAGTAATACCCGTCTGAGATAAATATATTTTCAGGCGGTTGGTAAGTACCAACCGCCTGTGAAGATATTTACTTCTTCTTAATTAATATTCTTGATTAAATGTGGTCCTTTAAAAGGCAAAAATCCACTTTCTTGTAATATTATTGATAAGTAAATGTTACCATTAAATTTCACTTCATAAATCCTTTGAAATTGGTCAGAACATAAAAAACATACAACAAATGCTATTTTTCATTTTTCTATCTTGATGAATATAATGCTTTTTTCATTATTTTTTCAGTGGACATTTTTACTCATCATACCAACCTCTACGAATTTTTTAATATTTCTTTTTAATTTTTTTTGAATCAATGTGTGTTCATAATTTGATGAATGCCTCATATGTATATGAGCATTTAGTTAGAATGGTGGACAATTTGAAGTTTGACATGTTGGAATGCTTTTAAAAAAATTAAAAAATTCATACATGTATAAATTATACAAATATGTTCATACCAACAATATTGAGTGAAGGAACTTTTTTTATGAGATACACAAATGTGAATAATATGTGAGTAGAAATTAATTTGATATTTATCAAAACATTACAATGTCAGCTATACAAGTTTTAAAAATATTTTGTTCAGGTGGTAGATGTTAATTTTATACAAATGTAGAAGAAAGAATCATCGAATTTGGACACAATTTGCAGAATCTAAACATGTTTGAGTATTTATATTGGAATCTAAATAAAAAAGGGATAAGGAAACTGAAGAACAGTATCGGGTATTATCTCAGGCGGTTGTTAAGTAATAACCGCCTGAGATAAATATCTTCTTTGACGGTTATTAAATACCAACCGCCTGTGAAGATATTTACTTCTTAATTAATATAACCCATAGAGTACAACATGTTATGGGAGAACAGGTCATACTCGCGCTCAATCCTACAGTTCTCAGTATAGAAGATGGTCTCGGACCACCCTCGCTTGCCGTAGCGGGCAGGCCCCTGGTTCCCCCCTGTTGGGCAGCGGCAAACGCCATCGTCAATGTCGGGCAGCGCCACCGGCGGCGGTCCGGGAGGAGGCCTACGCAGTAACCTCTAGCTCACGAAAACGTCGAGCCTCTGCATGGCTTGATTCCGACACCGGCAACACTCCTTGTTGGTCCTCTTCATCGCGACGAACCCGACCACGTTGTCGCCGACATGGGCCTTGCCTTCGACCTGCCAGATATACTCGAGGGCGTTGCGGTCCCCGCGGTCGGCGTCGTAGCGGAGCATGGCGAGGACGTAGGCCGCCACCTTGTGGCCGGTCGCGGCCACCCGGGCAAGGAACTGGGTGCCCCGCTGCGCCTGCGCGCGGCCGTAGTTGAAGACGAGGTCGAACCCAGTGACGTAGCACGCATGAGGGTTGCCCACATTGGCCAGGTGCTCCACGAGGGCGTCGTAGCTCCCGTTCCCGTGCCGTTGGAACCACTCCCAGCTGCTCTCCCGCTCCAGCGCCACGCGCCTGCCCACGGTGGGATCACGACACGCCGCGTGCATGGCCTTGCAGGTGGCGCGCAGATTGGAGAGGTCGTCCATGGGCTGGGTGAAGGTTGCGGTGACCCACCCCGCGATCAGGACCGCAATATCGTGCAGCAAGGGGAACTCCATGGCTTATCTCAGGCGGTTGGTAAGTAACACCCGTCCCCGAGATAAATATATTCTCAGGCGGTTGGTAAGTACCAACCGCCTGAGAAGATGTTAATTAACTGACGCGCCGCACGAGGTCTGCGGAGAAGTTAAGAAGCCGTGGTGCAGGGACCCGTGCAACGGAAGGATCTCTGAAGATCGTCTTCCACAGTAGTTTAATTGTGCGTTGCACGAGGTCTGCAAAGAGTTCATTGCGCAATGAACAAAATATTTTGTTCAGTTGGTAGATGTTAATTTTATACAAATGTAGAAGAAAGAATCATCGAATTTGAACACAATTTGCAGAATGTAAACATGTTTAAGTATTTATATTGGAATCTAAATAAAAAAGAAGCAAGGGCTAAGGAAACTGAAGAACAGTATTGGGCATTATCGCAGGCGGTTGTTAAGTAATAACCGCCTGAGATAAACATTTTTGAAACTACAAGATGTTAATTAACGGCCTGAGAAGATGTTAATTAACTGACGCGCCACACGAGGTCTGCAGAGAAGTTAAGAAGCCGTGGTGCAGGGACGCGTGCGACGGAAGGATCTCTGAAGATCATCTTCCACAATGGTTCAATTGTGCGCTGCACGAGGTCTGCAAAGAGTTCAATGCGCAATGAACAAAATATTTTGTTCAGGTGGTAGATGTTAATTTTATACAAATGTAGAAGAAAGAATCATCGAATTTGAACACAATTTGCAGAATGTAAACATGTTTGAGTATTTATATTGGAATCTAAATAAAAAAGAAGCAAGGGATAAGGAAACTGAAGAATAGTATCGGGAATTATCTCAGGTGGTTGGTAAGTAATACCCGTCTGAGATAAATATATTCTTTGACGGTTGGTGAGTACCAACTGCCTGTGAAGATTTTTACTTCTTCTGAATTAATGTTCTTGATTAAATATGGTCCTTTAAAAAGGCAAAAATCCAATTTCTTGTATTATTATTGATAAGTAAGGGTTACCATTAAATTTCACTTCATAAATCCTTTGAAATTGGTCAGAACATAAAAAAGATACAACAAATGCTATTTTTCTCAGGCGATTTGTAAGTAATACCCGCCTGAGATAAACATTTTTGAAACTACAATATGTTAATTAACGGCCTGAGAAGTGTTAATTAACTGACGTGCCGCACGAGGTATGCAGAGAAGTTGAGAAGCCGTGGTGCAGGGACGCGTGCGATGGAAGGATCTCTGAAGATCGTCTTCCACAGTGGTTTAATTGTGCGCTGCACGAGGTCTGCATAGAGTTCAATGCGCGGGAAACGAATTGCTCCCTCGTCTACTCCGCACAGACCATATAGAAGGCGCGTTGTCAGTTATGTACAAGCACAGAACTTTTGCACTCCTTTCTTCTTCTTCCATCGTTCCACCTCTCCTAGCCCGGCGCCGACGAACCACCACAGCCATGGCCAACCTTCCGCCACCTAGCCCGTCGAGGCAGCCACCCTGCAAGCGGATACGCTGCAGCTCCCCCGAGAGGGTGAATGACGACCAGCACGTTCCACCGCCGGTGCAGCCGGAGCCACCGGTACAGCCAGAGCAATCGGCTCAGCCGGAGCAATCGGCTCAGCCGGAGCAGCCGACCCTCTCTCCTGCTGCATCATCGCCAGAGGAGGAGGAGGAGGAGGACGACGACTTCGACGACGACGGCGATGATGACGATGATGACGATGAGTCATCCTCCGACGACGGCGACGACGAGTTGTCCTCCGACGACGGCGACCACCACCATGGTGACGACTATGACGACGACAACGATGAGTCGGAGGAGGACCGCTTGGCTTGGTTTGAGAAGTTTTCGGAGAGGATGGAGGAGGCGGGGCCGTAGTGTAGTTTTAGGATTTCAATCAAGTGTTCTTGTACATATTTCTTGTGTTTTGTACATATTTCAATCAAGTGTCAATGAATACTGGTGGATAATTTGAAGTTTGACATGTTGGAGTCCTTTTAAAAAATTAAAAAAATTCATACATGTATAAATTATACAAATATGTTCATACCAACAATTTTGAGTGAAGGATCTTTTTTTTATGAGATACACAAATGTGAATAATATGTGAGTAGAAATTAATTTGATATTTACCAAAACATTACAATGTCAGCTATACAAGTTTTAAAAATATTTTGTTCAGTTGGCATTATCTCAGACGGTTGTTAAGTAATACCTGCCTGAGATAAAAATCTTCTTAGGCAGTTATTAAATAACAACAGCCCGTGAAGATATTTACTTCTTAATTAATAAACAACTTCTCAGGTGGTTGGTAAGTAAAACCCGTGTGCGATAAAGTTAAAAACCGCCTGTGAAAAACCGACGTCTATATAAGGACCCCTCACCGCAGTCAAAACGCAACCCTGGAGAATTTATATCGAGGCCGCAAGGCTGTTGAATTTCCCCTGCGCCGCGCCGCCGCTCAACCCCGCACCACCACTTCTCCACCCAGCCGGCCCACCGTGCTGACGCCTCCCCACCGTGCTGACGCCTCTGCAAGGTAAATGTAGTTTCCTTCCTTTTTCTTTGTATATTTTCATTAGCTGATAAGCTGTTAGTTTTGTGTGTTCTGGTATATGGATTCTGTCCTTTTGCATGTGTAAGGACCGTATGGATTGTGTTCTGGTATATTGATGTATGGACTATATGGATTGTTTCCTTTTTGTAACTATTATGTGACATGAATATGACGTTTAATTAACAGATACTATTTTAATATATATAAGATGCATCTGGGCCTGTTTCCCGATATAACGGACCGGATCCCACCCAGACCTAGCACATGCTGCTGGGCCTGTTTCCCCCTTTGACTCCGTCCGCCTCAAGACGTCGCCCGTCTCCTACATTAGTCGCCCTAATCATACTTGTTATGTCTCTGTAAATTCATTTTATAGAAGACCTTTAGAGAATATTTGTGGCAAAATTTTGTAAATCTGACAAAAATTCTATTATTGAAACATGGACCGTCGAGCGTGGATGTATAACATGCCAAGACCCGATCCTATGTATATTCGTAATGTTGCAAATTTTATTGAAGCATCCAAGAGACATGCGAAGTTGCAAAAGATAAATGACATATTATGTCCATGTATCGACTGCGAAAATAAGATTGCTTGGACGGATACTATAGTAATCCAATCTCATTTGGGGAAAAGTGGTTTCAAAAATAACTACACAATATGGACAGAGCATGGTGAGTTAGATACACATGATGTGGATAAAGATGATGAGAGAGGCTCAGATGATGATAATGTTCATATCGATGATGGTAGTGACAATCAAGCTGGTGATGATGATGATGAGTTCGATTGTGAGGAGATGTTGCATCACATTGAACCATACGTACTGACTTCTATGGGAGCAAGCAAAGGATTAAGTAAAATGGAGACATTGCAGAATGCGGCGATAGAGCTTTTATATGATGAATCAAACGGTTGTGATAAAGAGTTTACTACATTGCGTGCAGTCTTAGAACTACTAAAGTTGAAAGCTACGCACGGATGGTCCGATTGTAGTTTCTCTGATCTTTTGAATCTTCTAGCAGAAATTCTTCCAAATCCAAATAAACTGCCCAGAAGCACTTATAAAGCGAAGAAACTTCTTTGCTTGATGGCACTAGGCGTGACAAAAATACACGCTTGTGTGAACCATTGTATTCTGTATCGCAAAGAGCATGAGCTCGCAACTAGATGCCCCATTTGTGGTGTCAGTAGATACAAGAAGGACTACAATCACCAGTATGTTACCAATATGAAAAAGACTCAGAAGAATAAGAAGTTTATTATTGGTTCTGAAGGTGACGATGACGATACTTCTGGCGATGCAGACGGGAAGAATAAGAGAAAAATTTCTGCATTGGTGATGTGGTACCTTCCGATAATTGATCGCTTGAAGCGTTTGTTCTCAAACCCTAGGGAGGCTGAACTTATGCGTTGGCATTCCGAGCAACGCAAGAAAAATGAAAAACATATACGACACCCTGGTGATGCAACGCAGTGGAAAAATTTTGATATTCAGTATCCAGAATTTGCGAAGGAAATCAGAAATGTGAGGTTTTCCTTGGGTACAGATGGAATGAATCCGTTTGGTGAAAAAAGGAGCATACACAGCACATGGCCCGTGGTATTAACTATGTACAACCTACCGACGTGGTTGTGTCACAAAAGGAAATATATCTTATTATCTGTTCTCATCCAAGGTCCGAAACAACCCGGCATCGAAATTGATGTGTTACTGGAACCTTTAATGGAAGATATGGCGAAATTGTGGAATGAAGGGGTACGTACATGGGATAAGTACAAGCGGGAGTATTTCACGCTAAGAGCAATGATATTCGTTACCGTGCATGATTATCCCGGACTGTTTACATTATCGGGACAAATGAAAGGGAAGAAAGGTTGCGTTAGGTGCGTGGATAGAACTGGATTTCTATACCTCACTTCATCCAGAAAGACGATGTACATGAGACATCGACGGTTCTTGACAGATACACACAAGTATAGGAAGATGAAAGAACAATTTGATAACAAAATCGAAAAAGATATTGCACCGAAACCTTACAGTGGAAAACTTGTGTTTGAAATGGTCAAGAACATTCATATTGCTTTCGGTAAGGGAAAAAAGAGTAAAGGAATTAAGAGAAAGAAAAGTACATCTTCGGATGATACAACTGACATGGCTTTCAAGAAACAATCAATTTTTTTCAAGTATCTTCCGTATTGGAAGAATCTGGAATTTCGCCATAGTATTGATTTGATGCACGTTACAAAGAATGTATTTGACAGCATCATTGGGACCTTGCTGGACATGCCGAGGAAAACAAAGGACGGATTAAATTCACGTATGGACCTAGTAAATCTTGATTTGAGACCAGAGCTTCATCCAGTAGAAAAGGCGAACGGGAAGCATTACCTTCCCCCAGCCAGCTACAACTTGATGCTAGAAGAGAAAAAAGCAATTTGCGAATGCTTGCGTGGGATCAAAGTGCCCACAAGTTTTTCATCCAATATCCGCAAACTAGTCTCGATGAAAGACTTGTCTTTATTTGGTTATAATTCTCACGACTGTCACATGATGATGACAGTTTTCCTTGCCATTGCAATAAGAGTAATTAAACCTGAGCATATAAAAGTTTTCATCACACGTTTGTGTTACTTCTTCAATGCAGTATCACAAAAGGTAATAGCACGTGAAGATTTAGACTATCTGAAAACATACATCATCGAGACAATGTGCAAGCTTGAGATGTGTTTCCCACCATCCTTTTTTGATATGCAAGTACACCTAATCATACATCTTGTTGATCAGATAAAAGCATTGGGGCCACTATATTTACATCATATGTTTTTGTTGGAGAGATATTTAGGAGTATTAAAAGGTTATGTGCGGAACCGTGCTCACCCAGAGGGTTCAATTATGGAAGAATACACCACTGAAGAAGTGATTGAGGGTTGCGCTGATTACATCAAAGATGGAAAATCGATAGGTGTGCCTATACCGGTACATGAGGGTAGACTACGTGGGAGAGGCAAAGTGGGTAAGAAAACTTTTATTGTTCAAGATTACAAGAATGTACACCGTGCACATTTTGATGTACTACAACAGCTCGCAATAGCTGAGCCGTACATCGAGGAACACCAAATTGAGCTTCGTGATAAAAACCAAGACCGCAAAGAGGACTGGATCATGAAAGAGCACAGAAGATGTTTCACTGAATGGTTAATGGACAAAAATATATCATACGGAAACACTATAGAAGAGGCAACAATGAAGAAGTTAGCTTGTGGCCCATCTGCTTTGGTGAAAGTAGGCCTAGAGGGGGGGGGGGGGGGGGGTGAATAGGCCTTCTTGAATTTTCTCGGTTCTTGTAACACTCAACAACAGAGTCAATACCAGAGATATCGGACTAGTCCGGTAAAGTGCGGACTAGTCCGGTTTTCACGAGCTAAGTTGATCAAGTTTAAACAATCTGATTGACTCGTTAATATTTGCAGCGGAAATATAAACTTGAATGACAGTTTAATAGTTGTATGTCCAATTCTAATACAATTAAGGCTCTTGATCAACAATTTAACTCAAATTGAACAAAGTGAATCAAACCCTAGATTAAGTTGATCAATTAAGATGAAGAACGCAAAAGGACAAGACACACGATTTATCCCGTGGTTCGGCTACCACGAAGGCAACCTACGTCCACGTTGAGGAGCCCACAAAAGGATCGGGTCTTCTCCAACCCTTTCCTCGTCGGATCGCCATGAAGGCCAATCCTCTTCCACTAATCACAAAGGGTAAATAACCAAGTTGAAGGGGCGTTCTCACACGTTGAGAGCTCCCTTGATTACAACTTACAAAAAGCCACCAATAACACACTCAAAATTACAAATTGAAATGCAAGAGTGTGTTAGAGAATCAAACCAAGAGCTCAATGATGTGTGCCAAGTGTCTCTCCAATGATCTAGAAGTGATCTTCAATAGATTGATCGATTTTGCACTTAATTTCGTGGAGAGAGGTGGTTTTTGAGTCTCTTGGGAGGTGTGACGGCGCTAGGGTTCGAGAGAGTGTAAAAGTGGGCCGTGCACCTCTATTTATATGGGGTTTCTAAAAGTGACCATTAGGGTTCAGAAAGATCGGGCTAGTCCGTGGTGGTCACTGGACTAGTCCGGTGTGCTGTGTGTAGCAAACCCTAAGTGTCCAGGAATATCGGACTAGTCCGGTTGAAAACGGACTTGTCCAATTTCACTACTGGAAAACTTCGGACTAGTCCGATTGCCATCGGACTTGTCCGGACATAAGAAACCCTAAGTGTTTAAGATGACAAGTCCGCACTTGGAGGACTTGTCCGATTTATATCAGTGTGTATATCGGACTAGTCCGTGTAGACACCGGACTTGTCCGAAGAGGATCAGAAAGAATATCGGACTAGTCCGGTTCACAACGGACTTGTCCGATTTCGAGTGACTTGTGCATTGTGTTGAGGACTAGTCCGCATTGGGGAGGACTAGTCCGAAGTGGATCAGAAAGATATCGGACTAGTCCAGTGAACACCGGACTTGTCCGATCTAGTGCAGAAAGCGATATCGGACTAGTCCGGCTGATATCGGACTAGTCCGGTCCTGTATAACTTTGTGCATTGTGTGAGTGTGCTTGAAAGTGATTGAGCTCTTGGGTGTGTTTCCTTAACACACTCCTCACATAATAGTCTACTATTTTCTTCTCCTTGAGCTCAAATTCACTTTGCTTTTCATTTCCCTTCTTTTTGGCATTTTGCTCATTTTTCACTATTTGCCTGCATTCATCTCAACAGAAGGATTAGGATCCCAATTGCTTGTCATAAATCATCCAAAACCAACAAGGGAGTCCTAGATGCACTTTCAATCTCCCCCTTTTTGGTGATTGATGACAACCAATTGAGATTTCACAAAATGAGGCAAAAATGAGATTTTCATAAAGTATGCACATATGACTCAAAAAAATACATCAAGCAACAAGAGAATTGTCCATATGTGCATTCTTTATGGTGGGATGCATACTAAGTGCATGAATACATTGAGAATGACATAATTCACATTAATCAACCGATACCAAGTGCATATGACATTCAAAGGAGCAAAAATGCAGTTTTCATCACATACATACTCGCAAATAAATGCAGTTTTCATCACATTGAGAATAAATTGAGCAATTCATCACAAGACCAAGCTTAATATGAAAACGGAGTTAAACTATTACAACCACAAATAAAAGATAAAGAGAAGTCTCTCCTCGCACCCTACTACAGCTACTAAAGATAAGACTCCCCCTCAATCTATCCCCCTTTGGCATCAAGACACCAAAAAGAAGGAGAGGAGGGTCCTAGGGTCTTCAGTCTTCACTGTCGGTCCTCTCGTCATCGTCTTCATCTTCTTCGCTTTCCGCTTGACGAGGAGGAGAGGGAGAAGGAGCGGAGCTGCTCGAGCCCCCAATGCCAAAGTAGGCAAGCTCGGAGGGGTTCAGAGGCCCGAGCTCGGTGATGTCGAGATCAGAATCATCTCCAGCTTTTCACTCAGTTGCTTCACATTGGCTTTGATATATCTCATATCCTCCTTCCTTTTCTGATTGAGTTTATGAAGCTTTACTTCAGTCTTCTTGCAGGAGGAGAATATCGCGGTCAAGTATTTGAGGATCCCACTGGCGGATCCTCTCTGAGGGGGCTTCCCTGGAGGGGGGATGAGCCCTAGCATCTCTTGCTCTTGCCGGTGCCTCAGGACTTGAGGCCGGCGAGGGAGCAGCCTGGACACTCACTGGTTGAAGCTTCTGAGGCCTCAAAGGATTGTGCTCCACATCCTTCACGAACTCAATACCTGTGACTTTCTCAATCATATACATGAGGTAGGGAGCATAGCCACATGACCTGTTAGGCATGCAGATATGTTGACCATATCATTCCAAATGTATTCCGCCACATCAAATGGGCGGTCCTTGCTTATTACTCTCATTAGGGTACGGAGGTAACCCTGCACGCTCCCAGCATCTCCATCTTTAGGAGCAATAGTCTTCCTCAGCACTCTGTTGAGGACCACAAAAATGGTTTCATGTTCTTTGTATAGGGAGGGACATACTTTGAGTTCGGCTCATATAGGAATTTCATCCTATCCTTCTCCATGACACCTATGTTGTGGATGATCAGCCTGTCATGTCCAGAGGTGTCCAGATGGAGCAGATTGTTGAAGTCTTCTTGAGTGATGCTGTACTTAGATCCGTGTGTCATCCAAGTAACACTCTCTTCATCCTCACTCGAGAAGTAGCAAGTTGCAAAGAACTGTGCTATCACCTCATCATTCCAGTTATGCCTGAAGGCAAAGAGATCCTTCAGGCCATGCCTCTCAGCTGCTGCAATGACTTCATCAAAAGCTGAGCACTTCTTCTTCTCAAGGTGTGCCCAGTCAATCCACTGACTGCGCACCACCGGTGTCTTCATTGGGAGATACACCGTTTTGTAGAAGTCTGCATGGAAGTTGCACCAAAACCTCCCATCCACAGCTTGCTTTGGCCTGCCATACCAGTCAATGCTCCTGAACTTGGCCACTGAATCACTGCCCTTGCCATTGAAC
This sequence comes from Tuctoria greenei, assembly GCA_036927565.1. NCBI lineage: Eukaryota > Viridiplantae > Streptophyta > Magnoliopsida > Poales > Poaceae > Tuctoria > Tuctoria greenei. The sequence continues at coordinate 175,670,544 of JAYESD010000005.1, forward strand.
ATCTCCTCAGCAGGTTCCCGGACCCCTTCCCTGGGAGCATGGAGCTTCAAGGGCCCGACTAGCCCCGTTGCTATACCCTTGCCCTTGCCCTTGGCTTGGCTAGAGGATGCTCCTGCCTTTGACACTGGCTTCTTTGCCAGCATTTTTCTCCGAACCTGGGGAGGAGAAGGAGCTGGCTCTGAGGGTCTTTCTTGGTGTTTCTTGCCAAGACCCGCCGAGGACCGAGGTGCCACCTCGTGGTCCGACTCGGCCTCAATGTCAGAGACTTCATTGTCGGAGCGCGACATGATCTGAGAATGATTGAGCAAGAATAATGACAAGTTATACAAGGCATAGGTAAGACAAGATAGCAATGGATGGCATTAAGGAATTAATGAATTAGGTTTCAGGTTCAGAAACATCGGACTTGTCCGGTGCTCAGGCACGGACTAGTCCGGGGTACCGGACTTGTCCGTGCATGGACCGGACTAGTCCGGTGTTCATCCTCAAAAACCTAACAGATTGGACAAGGAATGATTCCTAATGCAAATCTAGTCTAGCATACACGTAGTACATCAAATAAGCATGTATCTAGTGAAGGATGCTAGGCTATACGATCAACAATGGAGAAAAACACGATTTCTAGGGTTTTGAAGATTTTTACCGAAGAAATCGATGGAGGCTTGAATTTTTGGGGTTGGAGGCCGGACTAGTCCGCTAGCTTCAATCCCCAAGTCTTCAAGCTTGATCTCTGCCCAAATGAGTCGCTTTTCGACGGAGGATGCAAAAGATTGCCTTGGGAGCTCGAGCGCAAGAGAGAGGAAGGCTTGAGCAATTGTGGGGATGAGAAGATTAGGGTTTGGTGGCGGCTAGTGTTATGGACACGAAAAATCGGACAAGTCCGGACATGACCGGACTAGTCCGAAGTTATCCAGAGACCTATATCGGACTAGTCTGTAGTCTGTCGGACTAGTCCGGCCTAACCGGCACTCTGCGGACTAGTCTGCATGGGCGAACTAGTCCGGGTAACCACGGACTAGTCCGTGGTCACCAGGAAAGAATTGCATAGCCCATTCATATATATTTGAAGGTTCAATAATAGAAAATAGAGAGGCAAAACAATTCAAGTAATCTTGATGAATTTGACCAGTAAGCATACAACAAACATACAATGATCAAAATTCATCAAGATCTAATAATTGACATAGTTTTTCGAGAGAAAAATGGAGAGGGATGATTTTCACAATTCAATCAACATTTTGAAGCAATCATACAGGTATGCAACTTTTCGAGCCACACTCCGAGAATCAAGAATATTTAGCTCATTTCGGAGTTCGCAAAAACGCTTTTCATCAAGTGGCTTGGTGAATATGTCGGCCAATTGTTTTTGGGTGTTGAAATGTGAGATGGTTATGTCTCCTTTCATGGAATGGTCTCTCAAGAAATGATGTCTTATGTCTATGTGTTTAGTCCTAGAGTGCTCAACTGGATTGTGGGCTATTTTAATGGCACTCTCATTATCACAAAGGAGAGGAATACGGTTCATATTGTAACCGTAACCCCTTAGAGTTTGTCGCATCCAAAGGAGTTGTGCACAACAACTCCCGGCTGCAACATACTCCGCTTCGGCTGTGGATAATGCAATGGAATTTTGTTTCTGATGACCAAGAAACCAAAGATCTTCCTAGGAATTGGCATGTGCCAGAGGTGCTTTTTCTATCAACTTTGCACCCAGCATAATCTGCATCGGAGTAACCAATGAGATTGAATTTGGAGCCTTTTGGGTAGCAAAGACCAAGGTTGAGTGTATGAACTAAATATCTCAAGATTCTTTTTAAGGCTGTCAAATGACATTCCTAAGGGTTGGCTTGAAATCTTGCACACAAACATACACTCAACATAATATCTGGCCTAGATGCACATAAGTAGAGTAAAGATCCAATCATGGAGCGATATACCTTTTGGTCGACGTTCGGTCCATTTTCATTGAGATCCAAGTGGCCATTTGTAGCCATGGGAGTCTTTATGGGCTTTGCATTGTCCATGCCAAACTTCTTGAGTATGTCCTGCGTGTACTTGGTTTGGCTTATGAATGTTCCTTCCCTTTGTTGCCGCACTTGGAATCCCAAGAAGTACTTCAATTCTCCCATCATTGACATTTCAAACCTGTCTGTCATAATTCTACTAAATTCTTCACAGAAGGATTGGTTAGTTGACCCAAAAATTATATCATCAACATAGATTTGGCAAATAAAAAGATCATTATCTAGATTCTTTGTGAATAATGTATAATCTACTTTGCCAATTTGAAACCCATTATTAATTAAGAAATCTCTAAGACACTCATACCAAGCTCTAGGAGCTTGTTTGAGGCCATAGGAAGCCTTAAGCATTTTATAAACGTGGTCGGGGAACTCCTCGTCTTCAAACCCGGATGGTTGCTCCACGTACACCTCTTCCTTGATCGGTCCGTTGAGGAAGGCGCTTTTTACGTCCATCTGATACAGCTTGAAATCATGGTGAGTAGCATATGCAAGTAATATTCTAATTGATTCAAGCCTAGCTACTGGAGCAAAAGTCTCATCGAAATCCAAACCTTCGACTTGTGAGTAACCTTTGGCCACAAGTCGTGCCTTGTTTCTTGTCACCACCCCGTGTTCGTCTTGCTTGTTGCAGAAGACCCACTTGGTGCCCACTATATTTGCATTGGGTCTTGCCACAAGTTCCCAAACCTCGTTTCTCTTGAAGTTGTTCAACTCTTCTTGCATTGCCACCACCCAGTCCGGATCCTTCAATGCATCCTCAGTCATGCGTGGTTCCAAAAAGTAGACAAACGAGTAATGCTCACAAAAATTAGCTATACGAGATCTAGTGGTTACTCCCTTTGGATGTCACCGATGATGTTGTCAATTGGGTGATCCCTTTGAATGCATTGGTGTACTCTTGGGTGTGGCACTTGGAGAGTTGTGTGTTGGTGATCATTTTCTTCTCCCCCTGAGTGGTTGCCCTCATTGATTTGTTGATCATCTTCATATTCTTGTGATTGATCTTGTATCGAAGCTCCCCCTTTATTGTTGATCTCCTCTTGTGGTTCACTTTCCTCTTGTCTTTGTGATGATGACTCTTGTGGTCGAACTTTGCCTAGAGCCATTCTCTTCAATGCTTGATAAGGAGCTTCTTCTTTACCTAATTCACATTGATCAACTTGCTCCTTTTGGGAGCCATTAGTTTCGTCGAACACTACGTCACGTGCCACTTCAACAAGTCCGGAAGCCTTGTTGAAAACACGATAGGCGTAAGTGTTGGAATCATAACCAAGCAAGAAACCTTCATCGGACTTCGAAGCAAACTTTGAAGTCCTGGGCTTCTTGTTCAAGATATAACATGGAGAGCCAAAAACTCGAAAATATGAAATGTTTGGTATGTTACTGGTGAGTAGCTCATAAGGAGTCTTTTTGAGTAGTCGATGAAGGTAGAGTCGATTTGCGGCGTGGCAAGCGGTGTTAATTGCTTCCGCCCAAAATCGATCCGAAGTCTTGTATTCATCAAGCATTGTTCTTGCCATCTCTATGAGCGTTCGGTTCTTCCTTTCGGCAACTCCGTTTTGTTGTGGAGAGTATGGTGCTGAAAATTCGTGTTTGATTCCCTCCTCATCAAGGTACTCCTCCACTTGTATGTTCTTGAACTCCGTGCCGTTGTCGCTCCGAATACTCTTGATCGATAGTGAGAACTCGTTTTGCGCTCGTTTGAAGAATTTCTTGAGTGTCCCTTGTGTTTCTGACTTGTCATGCAAAAAGAACACCCAAGTGAAGCGGGAAAAATCATCAATAATGACTAAACCATATTTATTACCGCCGATGCTTATGTAAGCAATTGGACCAAACAAGTCCATATGAAGTAGTTCGAGCGGTCTTGTCGTAGTCATGATGTTCTTTGCGGGATGGTGTGCTCCAACTTGCTTCCTGGCTTGGCACGCGCTACAAGGCCTGTCTTTCTCAAAAACAACATCTTTCAAACCTCGGATGTGATCGCCCTTGAGGAGTTTTTGAAGATTCCGCATACCAACATGTGCTAGCCGTCTATGCCACAGCCAACCCATGTTGGTTTTTGCAATCAAGCATGTGTCGAGTTCGGCTTTATCCTTGTTGAAGTCAACAAGGTAAAGCTTTCCCTTCAACATACCCTTGAATGCAACGGAACCATCACTCCTCCTTGAGACGGTCACACCCTCGTTAGTGAACAAGCAATTATAACCTTTGTCACATAATTGAGATATGGACAGCAGGTTATAATCCAAAGATTCCACATGTAAAACTTGTGAAAGAGTGTGTTCAGAGGATATTGCTATTTTACCGGTACCGAGCACCCTTCCTTGACTATTATCTCCGAAGTAGATGCCTTCGTTTGGGTCCTTGTTTTCTTCATATTCCACGACCATCCTCCTTTCTCCGGTCATGTGGTTGGTGCATCCACTGTCTAGCACCCATTTGGTTCCACCGGAGGAATAGGCCTGCAGAAACAAATTATGCCTTGGTTTTAGGTACCCAAGCTTGCTTGGGTCCTTGGAGGTTAGTTACAATACATTTGGGCACCCACACATGGGATTTTGTGTTCCCATGGCGTGTCCCAGCATAATAAGCATAAAATTTACCAAGATTGTTTCTCATCAATACATAAGAGGCATCAAAGGTTTTGAATAAAAGTTGCTGTTGTTTAAGGATCGGACTAGTCTGGGTGACCAGACTTGTCCGGATAACCGGACTTGTCCGGACTACAACCGGACTAGTCCGGTGTTCATGAGAGTTCAAGTTCTTAATTTTCGAGTTACCAGGTCGTGAGGGTCCTCCTTTCACAAAGGTAATCCTTCCCTTGTTATTCTTATGACTTCCAGCATTTTGCTTTCCATCATAAGAGTAACCAATGCCATACTTGACATTTGGAGGTCTTTGGACCAAGTATGCACTACGTGCATAGTTGATCCTCTCCTTGTCAAATATTCCACATTGGGTAGGATTTTTATCCTTTGTGGAGGTGGACTTTTCCTTCAAACTGGTGTTGATTTTACCACATTTGCACATATGAACAAGATTAGTTGAAGTGGGTTGAGAAGGTAGACTTGAAGAGGAGGAAGATTCACTTAGCTTGAGTGACTCAACTTGCACTTCAAGGGTCTTGTTGACCTTGATCAGGTCATCAAGTTGTTCCTTGATTGCAACGTTTGAGTTGGTTAACTCCAAGCAAGTTTTCTTGCTTGAAGCTAGCTCCAGCTCTAGTGAGCTGTTTTTCTCCTTCTCAAGGACTAGAAGATTGTCAAGTTTGGCATGCTTCTCCTTTTGGGAGATAATCATGTCCTCTTGACGATCAATTAGTTGTTCCTTCTCAACAAGTTGGTGAAGTAGAAATTTCATTTTAGCAGCAGTTTTTCTATCTAATCCAATTAACATATCTTCATCATCACTATCCAGTTCATCATTACTTGAGTAGGAATGCATGGAAGGAGTTTTGATGTTTACCTTACGTTTACCTTCCTTTGCCATGAGGCAAGTGCCATGTCCCTTCTTTGTACCGAGCGTGGGGAAGAGTGTGGGTCTCTTGGACGTGCCTTCAATGGCTATGCTAGCCATCTCTTCTTCATCGGATGATGAGGACTCATCGTTTGAGTCCCACTCCTTTCCAATGTGTGCTTGTTCAGCTTGTTTCTTCTTGTTGAAGAATTTCTTCGGTTGAGGCTTGGCTTTTTTATTCTTCTTCTTGTTGTCCTCATACGGGCAATCAACTATAAAGTGGTTGTACTCACCACAATTATAGCACGCCCGCCTCATCTTCGGCTTTGTTCTCTCCTTGTACTTGCCTTCACTTGATTTTGTTCCTTGTCTTTTCTTCATTATTCTTTTGAACTTTTTCATGAACAAAATCATATCCTCTTCGTCCAGCTCACTGCTTTCATCATCGCTGTCCTCCTCAAGCTGTGCTTCTCTTGCTTCTTTGGACAGAGGCTTGAGTGTGGATTTTAAGGCAACTCCCTTCTTCTTGGCCGATGTGAGGTTGGCTATTTCTTTGACGTGCTTGGCTTGTTTCTCCATCATTTCAAAGTTGATGATTTTGCCAAGCAGCTCATCTGGAGTCATCCTCTTGTACCCGGGACTCTCTCTGATCATAGAGAATAGTGTGACATTGCGAGGCATAAAGGCTCTAAGGATGAGCTTTACAACCTCGTGGTCATTCCACTTCTTGCTCCCATATGATCGAACCTTGTTTACAAGTGTTTTCAGTCGGTTGTACATGTCTTGGGGAGACTCGTCTTCCTCAATTGCGAACCTTCCTAGTTCGCCTTCGATCATTTCAATTTTCGCCTCCCGCACATGCCGGTCACCTTCATGGGCTGTTTGTAGTGTGTCCCATATTTCCTTGGCAATCTCCAGTCCGTCCACCTTTGTGAATTCATCTCAACTTAGAGAGGAGGTGATTACGGCTGCGGCTTGAGCGTTTCTGTGGATGGCTTGCTCTTGACTTGGGGTGAGCTCTTCGTCGTCATCTGGGATGTCTATTCCTGTGCACACAATATGCCATAAACTTGGGTTAAGGGAAATCAAGTGCATCTTCATATTTTGCCTCCACATGGAGTAATCACTCCCATCGAAGTGTGGGGCTTTTCCAAGAGGAATAGATAGGTAATGGCTGTTGTTTGAATTTAAACGATCATAGTTAAAAGGATATCGGGAGTAGTCGGTGTGACTACTCCCCTTCTTCTTTTCTTCAACTTTAGCTTTCCCTTTGGAAAGTGCTTTCTTTCTGAGGAGTGCTTTCAACTCTAGCGTCTCCTCGTCATCATCATCGAAGTCTTGAATTGCTTCGAGATACTTTTCAAGCTTTTGGTTCTTGCCATTGTTCACTTCTTCCTGGTTGTTGATTTTCTGAACTTCCTTCATGTCTGACATGATCTCTTCGAGTGGTTGCACTCTTTCTTGAAGAACCCACTCTGATACCAATTGAATGTAGGCCTAGAGGGGGGGTGAATAGGCCTTCTTTAATTTTCTCGGTTCCTGTAACACTCAACAACAGAGTCAATACCAGAGATATCGGACTAGTCCGGTAAAGTGCGGACTAGTCCGGTTTTCACGAGCTAAGTTGATCAAGTTTAAACAATCTGATTGATTCGTTAATGTTTGCAGCGGAAATATAAACTTGAATGATAGTTTAATAGTTGTATGTCCAATTCTATTACAATTAAGACTCTTGATCAACAATTTAACTCAAATTGAACAAAGTGAATCAAACCCTAGATTAAGTTGATCAATTAAGATGAAGAACGCAAAAGGACAAGACACACGATTTATCCCGTGGTTCGGCTACCACGAAGGCAACCTACGTCCACGTTGAGGAGCCCACAATAGGACCGGGTCTTCTCCAACCCTTTCCTCGTCGGATCGCCACGAAGGCCAATCCTCTTCCACTAATAACAAAGGGTAAATAACCAAGTTGAAGGGGCGTTCTCACACGTTGAGAGCTCCCTTGATTACAACTTACAAAGCCACCAATAACACACTCAAAATTACAAATTGAAACGCAAGAGTGTGTTAGAGAATCAAACCAAGAGCTCAATGATGTGTGCCAAGTGTCTCTCCAATGATCTAGAAGTGATCTTCAATAGATTGATCGATTTTGTACTTAATTTCATGGAGAGAGGTGGTTTTTGAGTCTCTTGGGAGGTGTGACGGCGCTAGGGTTCGAGAGAGTGTAAAAGTGGGTCGTGCACCTCTATTTATATGGGGTTTCTAAAAGTGACCGTTAGGGTTCAGAAAGATCGGACTAGTCCGTGGTGGTCACCGGACTAGTCCGGTGTGATATGTGTAGCAAACCCTAAGTGTCCAGGAATATCGGACTAGTCCGGTTGAAAACGGATTTGTCCAATTTCACTACTGGAAAACTTCGGACTAGTCCGATTGCCATCGGACTTGTTCGGACATAAGAAACCCTAAGTGTTTAAGATGACAAGTCCGCACTTGGAGGACTTGTCCGATTTATATCAGTGTGTATATCGGACTAGTCCGTGTAGACACCGGACTTGTCCGAAGAGGATCAGAAAGAATATCGGACTAGTCCGGTTCACAACGGACTTGTCCGATTTCGAGTGACTTGTGCATTGTGTTGAGGACTAGTCCGCATTGGGGAGGACTAGTCCGAAGTTGATCAGAAAGATATCGGACTAGTCCGGTGAACACCGGACTTGTCCGATCTAGTGCAGAAAGTGATATCAGACTAGTCCGGCTGATATCGGACTAGTCCGGTCCTGTATAACTTTGTGCATTGTGTGAGTGTGCTTGAAAGTGATTGAGCTCTTGGGTGTGTTTCCTTAACACACTCCTCACATAATAGTATACTATTTTCTTCTCCTTGAGCTCAAATTCACTTTGCTTTTCATTTCCCTTCTTTTTGGCATTTTGATCATTTTTCACTATTTGCCTGCATTCATCTCAACAAAAGGATTAGGATCCCAATTGCTTGTCATAAATCATCCAAAACCCACAAGGGAGTCCTAGATGCACTTTCATTTGGTAACATCATGGCAAGCATATGACATCAATGGTTACACATTTTACACTAAAGAAAAAGACGGTAAGAGTGTTGCACAAAATAGTGGTGTTTGTATTGAGGCTTATGATTCACAAGGGCAGAAGACCACATACTTCGGGTTCATAAAGGAAATATGGGAACTCGATTATGGCGAAAGAATGGTAATGCCCGTATTTAGGTGCCAATGGTTCAAACATCCTGATGGTTTGAAAGTGGACAATTACGGGCTGACACTGGTAGACTTGAATAAAGTGGGTTACAAAGATGACCTGTGGGTTCTCGCCGATAATGTTGCACAAGTTTTTTATGTTCAAGATCCAGAAACTGAGAAGTTGCACGTAGTTGTTTCTGGAAAGCAAAATATTGTTGGGGTTGACAATGTGGGAGATAATGAAGAGGAATATAATCAGTATGAAGAGATGTACCTTTTCACCGAACCAGAAAACATCAAGCGCGTAGAGAGAAGCATTAAAAATAATTTGAAACCCTATATGCGAGAAGATGTCAATGCTGGAAAAAATGTATATAACAATGCAAGATGATATATATTGTATATATTTCTATCTTCTGAAATCAACTTAGAACAATGTTGGTATATGGATTGTGTCCTTTTGCATTTGTGTACACATATGCGTTTGGACTCAATGATTTGGAAGTTTGGAAGTTTGGTATTTCAGATAATGATGTCTCGGGCGTGTAGCCGATTGAAGGAGGAGCGCTTGGCGTGGCGCAAGAACCATCCCCATGTATGTACATATGGCACACCGGTCACATGGTTGTATATACATATGTATCAGTAATGGACTGATGAACTTAACTGTAGTTTGATTTTCCGTCTTGTTTGTTTTTGGTATTTTCAATTTCTCCGCGTAGGGTTTCTCTGCGAAGCCTGAATCGGGAGATTTATTGAAGTGGCAGTGCATCGTCCCCAGTAAAGAAGGGGTAAGTCATGAAGAACAAGCACAATATGAGTTTAACCATCGTCCTCCTATTAATAAATTTCTTTTGCAGACTGAATGGGAAGATGGTTACTACCCCCTGACAATCTCCTTCTCTGAGGACTATCCCTTGGTGCCTCCAAGATGCACCTTTCCAATTGGGTTCTTCCACCCAAATGTCCATCGTTCGGGAGCACTCTGCATCGGGATTCTTGATCAAGAGACTGTAAGATAGACCTATTTTGTTCATGTAATTATTACTTATAATTGTTGTCGAACTTATTTGCTGGTTTCTTATATTGCTTAAATTATATTTCGTAGGGGTGGTGCAGTGCTTTTACAATCAAAACTATACTACTTGAAGTTCAGCGTTTGCTGCATCAGCCAAATGTGCCTGATGTTGAAAATGATTGCTATAATCTACTTATCAAGGTCAGATGACACTTTGACTTAGTGACCAATGTAGGTTATTCATTCCTCCTTCGACATTTGTTAATTTAAATAATGTCAATATTTTCAGGATCCAGCGGAACATAAGAGACGTGTTCGGGAGCAAGCAGGACGGTATAATTTAGATTGATCGATGGGAGCTTCATCGTCGATCTACAATGAATGTAGCATGATTTTTGTTCGGTGTGTAAAGAAATTATCTTTGAACAATTGTAAAGCCTCTAATGGTGTATTATCACAATTAAGCAAGCCTCACTGGTGATCGAGCATTTCCTACAATGCATTACTGTACTAGTATCCGCTCATCTGTGTTTTTTCCTGATACAATTTTCCCTGCAACGACTACATACGGTTGTGATAATTGCAACGACTACATCCCTGTAATTTCAATGAAAACCGCTTGTGATAATTGAACAACTACATACATGATCTTCTCAGACCGTTGTTAACCAAGAACCGTCTATGATGTTCATTGCATTACAGGCTGTTATTAATTAAGAACCGTCAACGAAGATCATGTATTTACCCAGGCGGTTGTTTTTTAAAATCCGTCTATGAAGTTCATTGCATTACAGGCGGTTATTAATTAAGAACCGTCAACGAAGATCATGTATTTACCCAGGCGGTTGTTTTTTAAAATCCGTCTGTGAAGTTCATTACATTACAGAACCGCCTATGAAGATCATGTATTTACCCAGACGGTTGTTTTTTAAAATCTGCCTGTGAAGTTCATTGCATTATAGACGTTTCTTAATTAAGAACCGTCTGTGAAGATCATGTATTTACCCAGACGGTTGTTCTTTAAAATCCGTCTGTGTTGTTTTGTCATCACAGGCAGTTATTATATCATTCGTCATCACAGTCGCATATTTTTAAGGACCGCCTGTGTTTGAAAATTTGAGGCGCCTGTAAAAATGCTTTTTGTAGTAGTGGTTTGTTTTGGAGTTGTAACCTAACACTAAGACACGAAAATAAGAGATGTAGACTTGATACAAGGCCCAATGGCCCAATATGGTGGCGCATCACCCTAACAGATTCTGAACTCGATTTTGTTTTGAACATTTCTGTTGACTCCGCGAAAGTTTTGACATGGGACAAGCAGCATTGGAAAGGTTATCCTCTCCCCTTTCTGTGCATATATAGAACGTCCAAAACGGAGATTGTATGCGTACTGGGCGTCTGTTTTAGTACGAACTGCTCCTGGACTCCGAGTTGGACACGATTTTGAGTTTGGCTCGGTTTCCATCTTCTTTGAACGAATTATCTGGTCCTCCACGTCCCTAATACTTCCTCCAAGTACTCCTTGAACCTCTCCATGGATCCTAATCACAATTAAATCATTAGGTAGCAATATATGCTCAAAAACATATAAATAAACATATAAGAACGAGCTCACCTCTGAAACTAATTGTTGTGTATGAACTCTATTGATTGCATCTTGTATGTTCAATGGAATGTTGTTTTTATCCATAGAAGTGATCTCCTCATCATCCTCCCCTTCTTGAATTGGAGTCATCCTCGACTCAAGTTCATCTTCTCTCATGTATGGGTCCATATGTGCAACGCCATCAAGTCCTCTTGTGTGCATCAAAGGAGGAGGCCAAGGTGGTGGACGACATAGTGCACCATCTCCATGTTCTTCATCAAATACGCATGCACATTCACTCGAGCCAGGATCCCATACAAATAAACATCGTTCCATGCTTGTATGTGCAATGACAATGTTCTTGATCTCATCATTCTCCTCTTCTTTATGACAAGTCGTCCTCGGCTTGCTCGTATGTCTAGCAAAGAGTCTTGCTTTGGGGGTAGAATGAGCGCTGTCCATATTGCACAACCGCAGCGAACAATGCTCCCCTATTATATGTTGTCCCTGCTGCAAGAAAAAAATACTAGAAAAACTTGACAAAGAATTATTAGTGTTAGTGCATCCATTCATTTCACCATGTTGTTGCAGCACAATATGGGATTTCTCATTTGAGCATATATAAACTTTATGCACCATAAATTCACCACTATGTTCATATTTTCCTATTGCATGAAAATTATTTCTTTTCAACAAAGATAATTCAGTTTTCAGAAATATTCTTCACTCTAGAGTGTCTACATCACAAAGATTGTAAAATTCAATATAACCCAAAGTATTTAGAGAAGACAACAATTTCAGCTGATCTCTTTCACATGTAATTGGAATGAAATGCTTAATTTCAGCAAAAGTGGGTGATAAAGTATCAAATTCATTCACTTTTTCTAGCATCGGTACAATATAATTATCAGCACAAAATGCATTTTTGTCGTAAGGATCGGTAGGAAAATCAACTAGTGGTAAATGAGTTTTTAGAAAAGGCTCTTGAAATTGTTGCTCTCCAATAGAATGATTGAGGGAAACATTTGAAACATTCAAAAACTTCTCAACATTGATAAGTGTAGTGCGAGGTACATTACCTTCATTCTCATATTCAACAGTAACTATGGGTGAAATAGGAATTGAAAGATCTGAAGTTTTACAAGAGATGTTGAACACCTCATTCTGTTTTGAATTTTCTACATTTGTTTGTTCATGTTCCTGCAAAAGGTTAGGCATAGGAGGAGGTACAACAAGAAAATTCTTCTAAAGTTCATTTATTTTATCTTTGCAATTAGATATATTGACAAAAGTTTCTCGCATAAGAATTTTCATATCTTTCCATGTTCGTGGTTTTTCTAAATCACTTAAGTTGTTCCACCAAGTTAATGCACAATCTACTAATGCACTGGCAACCTTTCTAATTTTTCTCCTCTCACACATATGACATTGTCCAAAATTTTTATCCAACTCTATTTCCCAAGCAATATATTCATCATAACCAAGACCATCAAAAGAAGGAAAAGATGGGAGAATGTAATTACTTCTTTGAAGGAGTTGCAATGGTGGTCTGAACGTCATGTGCAACCTTGGTTGATGTTTAATTTTTAGTGAGCAACTCCATCGTCGTCTTCATCATGTCAATAATCTCAGCATATAATGCATGATTCTTGCTTTTACCTGACATTGTTAGTAGCAAACAGAAGATAACAAAAAAATATGTTATCCCTATCAACTACAAAGGATAATGGCAAAGTGGAATTAGAATCACACACGCTCAAGCGTCTTACCATGCTCTTACAAGTGTTCTTATCAACACTGCAGGTGGCAAACGGTGACCAGTATGAAGAAACCAATGAAGCGTGGGATGATTGCAAAGGTGTATCGATTCTGCTCAAGAGTAAGGTGTAGCTTGGATGACACTTTATATGTAGCAAGTTTTAGCAACAATGCAATCAGATAGTAAAGTTGAATAAGTGTCCAAAGTACTTGTCAAAGTTGTTGGCTTAAATGTGTTCCTAGTAGTTCAAGCTAGCAAGACATGAGATAAAACTAGATGACACAAAGAATGCAAGCATCTGTTTTATTGTTGTTTTTTTTTGTGCGGCTTTAGTATCTTGTTTTGCACTTGCCTTTTTCTTTTTTCCTTTATTTTTTCAAAATGTGCCGCAAAAGAAGAACACAATGAAAAGCAATCAAAGATATCTCGTGAGTCTGTCACAGATTTTCTGCTCAATCGTCCAAGGACCAATAGGCACACTTAGAGGCTTCAAATCTAATAGCTTTCAACAACAAGATTATATATATCTATCTCTACTCTTTAATTTCAGTATATGGAAGACCTATTTTGGATCAGAACAATAGGAGATATTGCCCCCGAAATACAGACTGTTCAAAATTTCTAGGTCAATAATATATTTGGATCTAAAGCAATTTCGACCTTGATAACTCTATTTTCTGGGAAACTGGTGAATACAAAAATTATAGAGAACTTCGTAAGATTTACAGGAAGTACAAGAACACCAAAATCCGAGTTCATATGGTCGAGATATGATGAAAATACCGAACTAGACAAAGATGAATCTAATCTGGAAGTGATGACGTGATTCAAAAGGATGAATCAACACAATACAAAACTCAAACTAAGAAAAAAAACTTCTAAACCGGCAATATGACTCAACCACGGATACAAACTCAACAAAACCAAACTGAATAACAAAGTTGCAAAGGTTCAATGGTGGTTTGGATAAAGTGATGAATAGATCTACTAAACTATAAGTTTTTTGTGGACTCTAGGTATGAAAAACAAACAAATCGAAACGATAGATGAATTACCTAACGGGCAACCTGGAAATCTGATACTAATTGATGAGTAGGTTTAGGCTCGATCTTCTAAAAGGTAATGGATAAGTCGATTGATGTGGAGATCTCGTCGTTGATGATCCGAGGCTCTCGAGTAGAACACGAACAACCCCTGCAATCACTACACCACCGCTCCGTTGGTTATCAACCGTCCTTCACATGATTCACCTCACCAACAAGGCTAATCTCTGCAAGTTCAACCGAGAACACAAGCAAGAACATAGAAGACACGATCTGAAATCACGAAGTTGGGGTTTCACAAACCGTAAAACGGCGATATTATTGATCTAAGCAAAATCCAATTGTTTGTGGCGGCTACTATGAATTATATATAAGTGGGAGAACGTCCAAGGGGTTGTTGGGGTCGTAACCTAACCCTAAGACACGAAAATAAGAGATTGTAGACTTGATACAAGGTCCAATGGCCCAATATGGTGGCACAACACCCTGACAGATTCTGAACTCGATTTTGTTTTGATTATTCCTGTCGACTCCGCAGGATTTTTGACATAAGACCAGCTGCATTGGAAAAGTTATCCTCTCCCCTTTCCGTGCATATGTAGAACGTACAAAACGGAGATCGTATGCGTCCTGGACGTCCGTTTTAGTGCGAACTGCTCCTGGACTACGAGTTGGACACGATTTTGAGTTTGACTCGGTTTCCATCTTCTTTGAACGAATTCTCTGGTCCTCCACGTCCCTAATACTTCCTCAAAGTACTCCTTGAACCTCTCCATGGATACTAATCACAATTAAATCATTAGGTAGCAATCTATGCTCAAAAATATATAAGGAAACATATAAGAACGAGCTCACCTCTGAAACTAATTGTTGTGTATGAACTCTATTGATTGCATCTTGTATGTTCAATGGATTTTTGTGTATCCATAGAAGTGATCTCCTCATCACTTATAAACAAGCGGGTCTATCTTATAGGGGTAAGTTTATGACCCACTTTTGGTGTCACGCACAGTCCGACTTCGAATTGCCTGCCTGTCTCACAGGTCGTAATGGCTGCACCGAATGAACAAGAGTTAGGGATGGATGACACGAGTGTTGACAGTTGGTACATTGTTGATAGTTCTTAAGTAACACTAATAAATCATCCCCAGCAACAACACTAGAAATTCTTGTTGACGGCTACTAACATCACAGGTAAAAATCTGCAAGCGCACGGAAGCTATCGATGTAGTATTTTCCCTTAAAGAGTATTTCCAAGGGTGTCATTTATATTTTCCCAAAGGAAGGCTAGGTGGAAGCAAATCAATCATCAAATGAAGGGGATATTTTGGTCTAGGTATATTTCTAGTAAGCATGGGTAAATGATAATTTAGAGGTAGTGCGACACACACAAGAGCATTCTATCCTAAAGGTTTAAATGAGGCAAAGATGGACTAGGCTAAGAGTTAGGTAGATACTCCTACTGTGCTTTTAATATACATATACATAGCCTATGTTAGTTACTAATTATCATATCAATTATGAATTCTCATGCTACGTTGATCAACACATCGGGTACGGGTTTAACCCTAGCAACACTAGGACGACTCCCGCCAAGAGCCTATAGCATAACTGAATGTTGAGAATTACAAAGGACAGATAGGGCTGTCACCACCTACTGCATACCTCTTCAATCCGTGGGTCTACGAGACATTCAATGATACTTATCTATACTAGCACCATTCTAGCATATTAAGTAATTACCTTAAGAGCCTAGGCACAAGCCATCCTACGAGAATGAACTAAATCATTGTTGAACAATTATTAATACATAGCATAAGTGATTCATATTAACATAATCATGTCATAGATAATTAGACTATAGTGGGGGTTTGTAGTGTTTATGATGATATAATAAGAATGGTATGTCATAATCATAAATACTACTCCTACCACATATATGGAATCCACAATCAAACAAGAAATGCTTCATCCAAGTATATGAACAATAGAAGACTAAAGATAACATCTTTATTGAGAGCAAAGTCACAAATACAAACAGGAATATGAGAGCCATACCTTTTCCAATTAGGAATTGGGAAGAAACTCCTTCTACTCCTCTCCTACTTGGACTATGGACTAGAGATTCTCCTCTCTACAGCCTAAACTGCTCTAAACCTATGGAGAATAGTGGATACAATGGAATGAATACTCAAGTGGTGTGTATGTAAAGTGAAGGTAGGGAGTCCTATTTATAGGTGGAGAAGGGTTGGTTCCAGCCACCAAAAGCACGTGAATCAGTCACCACTGATTTCTTCAAGCCGGGAAGAGCCAGCACGTGGCGGTTGATTGAGTTTGGCGCCAGGACCAAGTCGGCCGACTAGGGGGGTCAACCGACCTGGTCTCTACACCATTTCTTGTGTGCTTTCTCCAGGTCACTGCCAAGTGAGTCCCATAACTTGATATGGGTGCTACACCGTTGGATGGCCTCAAATACTTCTGTTTGTGGGCCATTTGATCTATGTGGTACCACATGTCAGCGCTTGATTGGTTGGGATGATATTTTATAGGATTGCTCCCCCTCATTTACCTCATTTCCTGCAATAATTCCCTGCATGCACTATTTCTCCAAGGACAAGTGGAAATAGGTTTAATAGAAAGGTGACGTGTGCAAGAAATGACAATTACTTCACATAATTGAGTTATATTGGCAGGTGAAATTGGTATATAATAGCCGTCAACAAACTCCCTCAAGCTTATCCTTTGCTCATCCCGAGCAAAGTCAAGACTTTTGATTAATGATATGGAGTTGATACAATGTTCTATTTTTCAAAAGTACCATGTGCACAACAAAATACTCTACCCAGTATTGCAAAAATTTATATGGTATTTCACCCATCTTAAGTCATTATGGGGCTTATTCCTGCTCCAATTTATGGTGGTTGAAAGATAGAACAACAAATGGAGCAAGCATACCCTACAGATCAAGTTCCACTCAAATTCCGAAGAATTAAGTTTAGATTTTAAGTACCTCAAATTGATTCTCTCAATCACTCCTTTTTGTGTAGTGGAAATATTTCCTCACCAAGGTATTTCTCCTATACTAGTTTGACAAAGCTCAACGTGTAGACAAATAGCATATGCATAAGGTCTATCAATGTATTGAATCATATGGCTTTGGTAGGTATTTCCAATCAAATGGGAGTAACTTAAATATTTTTAGAATTTTCTGCGGAAATCTAAGTTTCACTTTCAAACTAGGAATAGCAACCCTATCACTATATCATATCTCACAACAACTTAGAATGGATTAAGTTTTTGCTACCCATAATTTCTAAATCAAGGCAAAAGCAATTTTAATGAGAGCAATATGTTGGAGAGTAGTAAGTTGTAAACTAGGGACTTAGGAAAATTAAAACAGGGCAACTATTCATCATTTCATCTATGTGAATTCCAAGTCATTCTTACCGCACATCTTTTATTTTATTTGAAAACAAATCTACTCTACTTATTATTTATTTATTTTTGTAAGTTTTTTATATGCGAGGTGGATGATGGGTGAATGGAAAATAAATATGCAAAGTAGTTGATACAATTTACCTCAAGTGGGGGTCCTCCCCCAAGCTTGTTCTTCAATTACCTTCGAGATGAGGGTTGAACCCTTGATTAAGTATGCCGAGAGATCAGCTTATTGTTGTTATAGCGTGGAGTTGATAATGGTGAATTGAGCGTCCATGTGTTGTTGCCACTCTTGGGTACCTTGGACATGCCCTTGGAGAGTGTTGTAGATGTCACCCATTCTCACTTAAAAGTCTTCCATACATCTAGTAAAATTCGTGATTCCTTGGCTATAGTCACGATGACTTCTGGCCAAAGAGGAATGCCATCTTCTCATGGACGTTGGAGGCAAGATGCTAGAGCTTGAAGTGGATAGGTGTGGCTCCCATGCGGCACATGGCCATCCATGCCAAGACGGACCTTCGATCTCATACTATGGAGGTTGAGTCCATCTGGGTGCATCACCCGTTGGATTCTCTTCCTCTTCGTACTCATGGACCATAGAGGTTGTTGGAGGCATGACCGCTCTCCTTGCGTGGTTTATGGTTACCCTGCCATAGACATTACTTCTTCAGGCTTACTCGATGGGAAGAAGGTCCATAGTTAGCCTTCGACATTTGTACAAATGATAATCCGGTTTAGGTAACCTAATTTCATTGACAAAGCCGAGATAATAAAATATCAAAGAGCCACCTTGATCATGCTTAAGGGTATGTTCTTACACTAGATAATCTTCCTTAATTAATTCTCTTTCATTTTCAATTTGCTCAAATGAAGAATATTCTAGTGCTCCCACCTTAATAGCAATACGAATAATCAATGAAGTGCATTCAATTGGCCCTATCCTTGAGTGTTATCTAACCATTGTGTCATCATGGCAATAACTGGAGCAACTTTTATCTTTCAAACTATGGCAAATAAAAATTTCAGCTCATCTTCACACATTACCCTTACATCTCTTCTAGGGAACATAGTCATAGCCACACATCTATGCATGAGACATATAGTAGAGTTTTGTAAGTGGCTATTCCCAAGTGGACTACATCTGACCTCACTAGTTAATTCTTGCCAAAAACTTTTTTTGTGAAACTTAGGCAAAGTGTCTAAATCTAGCAAACAAAGTTTATGGAAGACTAGGATTTCACTTAATTCTTTCCATAGGATGTTGTATTCTTATTGTAATAATCTAAAAGAAATACTATCAAATCCTATTTCAAGTGTGCAAAGGAATTGTATGGAGGGAAGGTGTGAACCTCTCTCCTCTATGTGAGCAAATTTTTCTCATCCTAGTGCACACCAAATGGAAAAGAATTCTGAATCCCATACCTATTTTGGAGATCAAATCTGGATCATAAGATTTGGTATGAGAAAACTCACGATCTTGGAGGAGCTTGTGTGCTTGATATTCAACTTCACTTTGTATGTCGAGGTCGTCGTCGTGGAGGAGTTGGTGCAGGTTGCTCCTCTCACCCATGGGAGTGTCCTCACATACACTCCTCCTCCATGAACTTTGTGTAGCAATAGAAGAGGGACGTGCACTTGAGTCTCCACCATGGATTGAGCTTGCAACCTCCTTCCTCTTCCAAAAAAACCTCTTCATTCCTTTCATGGCCACAAAAAACAAGAACACAACAAGGCAAAAACTCAGAAGAGGTGATGTTAGTAAACGCAAAACCCCCGACAATTTTTTTCTTAAAAAAATTGAGAGCAAATTGCCAATGCAGACAAAAGCAAATCTTTTTGAGTGGGATTTGAGCAAGAGTGCTTTAATGAAGAGCAAGAAAAACAATGTGAGCAAGGAGTGACTTTGGGGAGGTGTGAAATGTGGTGAAGTGTGAGGAGGAGTTCCCCTCACAACCACCATTTATAGTGTACACTCCCCAACGGTCACAAGGGAACCAAATGTAGCCGTTGGAGGAGAGAGAGAGCCAAAATGGCCCTTTCCCCATGTCGGCCAAACACGGGGGTTGGCCACAAGGCAATGTGGCCCCCCTGTTCTTCCTTTTGGCAGGTGGCTCCCCAACAACTATAACATCAGCACGTTAGTGAAATGCCACATTTGCAGCTCAGAAAAATTGGTTTCCAAATAAAAACTCTTTTTTCAAAAGCCAACAATTTTCCTTTTGTGAAAAATAAAGAATAAAAATGATAGTTGAGAATAGAAGATTCTTAGCTTGCTAAGAAAAACCAAATATGTAGTGGGGAAAAATCAAACTAAATGGAGAAAACCCAAATGAAGAGAAAAGAAAAATCAAAGAAATGATAACTACCAATTTAACGTATTGGCAAGGTCTCACCATCGTCCAATGAGATGGACGTTCTTCCTTCTTCATTTCTTGACCTCCGGGCCCGGAGGGACGGGCTCGGATGGTTTGTCTTTCTTCTTCTGCCATTTCTTTTCTGGCAGTTTGGTGGACTTGAGCCTTTGGGGAGGCCCAGACTTCTCTGTCTTCTTGGGGTGTCAGCGTGGACGATAAGATGGGTTCTCCGCATAGATCAATTGTCTCATAAAAGCAATGAGCGGGTCCACCTTTGGAGGTGTGACTTCGACCTCTTGAATGTGTTTAACATTCAACCCATACTTGATACGGATCATGAAGCATTGCTCCAACTTTGGGCGAAAGTTAAATTTCTCCTCCCTGCCATTGATATGGAAGTGGATTTCTCCAGCTCCAACATCTATGCATGCCTTTGTGGTGCTAAGGAATCGTCGCCCAAGAATGAGCAGCGTATCCTTCTCGACCTCCATGACGGACACCACAAAATCCACGAGTATGAAGTAATTCCAGATTTTCACCAGAACGTCTTTAGCAATACCCGTCGGATAATGGACTAAAGAGTCAGCCAATTAGAGCTGCATTGGTGTTGGAGTAAGCTCTACGAAGTTCCGCTGGTCAAAGACCACCATGGGCATCACACTCACACTTGCTCCAAGGTCACAAAGTGCCTTGTCAAAGTAGTGAGTCCCAATTGAGCAAGATATTGTAGGGTATTCAAGGTCCTTCATACAGTTGCCTACCCGTAGAGAAATCATGTTGACATTTTCCACGGGAGGTTCGTGTGTTCCTGACATCTTGCCATTCTCCTGGTGGAACAACATCTTCCTGTTGAGCCAACTCAGTATCCAACATCTTGTTGAAGCTTAGTTGATTCTTGAAGGTCGATGATAGTCCTTCAATCTTGGCATTAATGCTTTTTAGGGTCTTTTCATTAGCTGAATGTTTCTTGGATAATGCATCATCGATCTTGAATTGGCTAATGGCAAGCTCTCTCAAGTTGGGTCATTTCCATTGTTGCCATTGTTGTTGTACCCTCCTTGAAAGAGTGGGTTTGGTTCGCCCCACCCTTGACCTCTTGTACGATAGCCATTGTTGTTTCCATTATTGGCTACGTATAAGGCATCCTCACAGGTTCCTGGGCAGTCATTGCCCAATTGGCCCGTGTTGCCATAGACTTCACATATGATGTTAGAGTCTAGGGCATAAGCATTGCCACATACCTCACCATTGGCTTGTCCATCTATCTTCTTCATGAGGAGGTTCAATTTGGCAGCTATCATATCCACCTCCTTCAAGGTGTGCATGCCTCGCTGACGGGTACGGGCACGCTTGGCACTCCAACTCATGTTTCACACCATCTTCTCAATTAAGTCTTTGGCTTTAGGCACCGTCAATCAGAAGAAGGCTCCTCTAGTAGCAGCATCGACATGGTCACGGGCGGAAGGGATCAACCCATTATAGAAGTTTTGGATAATCAACCAGTCATCCATCCCATGGTGGGGATGGGCCAGGATGTACTCCTGAAGCATTTCCCAAGCCTCGAGAATAGACTCCGTGGCATCTTGCTGGAAGCTGGAAATTCTTCCACGTAGGGTATTGGTCTTGACCAACGGAAAGAACTTGGCAAGGAATGCCGTAGAACACTTCTTGCAAGTGTCTACAACACTTCGGTTCACGTAGAACCACTGCTTTGCCCTCCCAAGAAGGGAGAACAGAAACAGCCTAAGACGGACAACATCAGAAGAGACATCCCTGATCTTAAAAGTGCTACAGACCTTAAGGAATCGTTGCAGGTGAGCACTTGCATCCTCGTTAGCATTCCCACAAAATTGGTTGGCTTGCACCATAGTGATCAGGCTAGTCTTGCTTTCGATGTTCATGTCTCTCGTATCAACAGTGGGCCCAACAGTCACGTTGTTAGTAGAGGGAGCCGAAAACTCACAAAGGGTCTTCTGGGCCATTGGTGTTTAGGTTGCTGGTGCAGTTGTGACACCCGGTCCCGAAAAAGAACCAAGTGAACGCATATGTGTGCCCAGGACGTTCAACACACATACACGAGTGCATTCACAAAAGGATATGCATAAAATTACCACAAGACAAGATTAATTAAGTACTTTTATTTCACAAACCAGAATATCCTCGAATACAAGCTCTATTGAATATTAATGACAAGTTTGAACTAATGCAGCGGAAATAATCTAATTAAGCAAACTAAGCAGCTAAGCAGCATATGCAATAGGGTATAGCGCAGCTCCAACACTCCACAGGCAAAGCTGATGGTAGACACGGCCTAGAACTCCGCATTATCATCGTTATACTCCCAATCCTGACGTGCAACTATTGGTGGGGGAATTGCAAGGGTGAGTACATGTCGGACTCAGCAAGTGTGGAAAGTATGACTTGTAGCTGATTCAAATGATGAATATAATAATGGCTAAGTGCTAAAAAGTACATTAAAATATGAAAAGCAATATATTATATGTATGTGAAATAAACCCATCATAAACCATAATTATTAACATAATACAAGTCCATATTCCATATCCATCACCATGATACCGGATTTCTCATTACCATTAACCATGTCCATTGCCATAAATCATGATTAAATTCATAACCATAACCATGTTATCAACCATAAACATAACCAATACCAAAACATAACCATCCCAAATCCCAATTTACCCCTAATCATGTGAGGGTCCATGTTGCTCATAATCGAGAGCACGACTATCATGATAGTTTTAGACACACTCTGCAGAGGTTGTACCACTTTACCCACGTGTTTGTGATATCATCACCTTTCGATGACTATAAAATCTCAATTATGCTGTCTCACACTTCCTTGGGTGTGTGGCCAAGAGATCACAAAATGGCCTTTACAAATGGATTACTAGCCTATTTAGACCCCACTGAGGTTTCACCGGTGGCGATGTCTCCAACTAAGCACATCTTCAACCAAGGCCCCCTCTTGAGCCATTCGGATCATGGGGTAGTCCCACCAATCATCAACAAACCCAATTCGACTACCCCTTCTCCGAGCATCCTTAATGGTCCAAATAGCACTGGCAAAGCCCTAATTAATTAGCTATGCCACACCCATACTTGGCCTCTTGGTGGCACTGTAAATCCTGGGTGGTCACTCCACGAGCCGGTCCTTAGATCTAAAGCAAGCAAAACCACCATAACATTCAACCCATCCACATACCGTGCTTGCTTAGATCACCCATTATCACATCATATTAACCAGTTCATGTTAATCATAATCTCACTAATGCATAATTAGATAATATACGTGTTTTCCCATCCCGATTAATTAAGCATAGCAAAAAGGTAAAAAGCCCTTCCTGACTCTCTACCATGTATTCCAGGTGACAAGGGTGGTTTAACAAAGCTAGTAAGCTTCCAACCAAAGGGTTCCCATCAAATTAACACAAGCATGTAGTTTTGCAAACAAAACATTTCTTTTAGAAACAGGATCAATATGCTTCAAGGACACTTGCCTTGCTCTTGGGATTGGTTCGGGTCAAATCCTTCAAACTCTTGGTGCTAGAGATCCTCCGCGGGACTCTCTAGCGCAAATTCGTCTAATCCGCACAATAAACATACAAGACTAGAAACACAATCAAAGAGTGCACAAATATTACTCAATATGACATGACATGCATGATTAATGCAAATACAAGGTGGAACTTGTTAATGAGTTGCTAATAATGATTACTAACTAGTTTTAATAGCTTTTAACAAGTTTATACAGGTTTGTAGTTGATTCGAAACAAATTTTAGAATTAATTCAATATAATTTAACCATGAAAATTGGACTAGTCCGCTAGAGACCGGACAAGTCCGCACTTCGCAGAACTGGCGAACTAGGGTTTTCTAGATCGACGTGAATTTGGAGAAACAGGGTTGAATTCACGTAAGGAAAAGGAAGTATAAGGTACAAGTGTCTAAGACTCCCAAGAATCAAGAGTTTTGGAGACAACACTTGGATCTTGACGATCTAGGGTTGATGAAGAACTTGATGGTGAATTGTTGACGAAGAACGTGAAGTTGATGGAGATCTTGATCCTCTTTCGTTTCCTCCTCTTCTCTTCTTGCTCTAGATCTCCTTCTCCCTCCTTGGTGGCGGTTATCCACAAACTAGGGTTTGGGTGAGGTGAAAAAGTGGCAAATAGATGTCAAGCCAAGGGGTGGGGTTGTTTATATAGAGGTGGAGGCTAGGGTTGGATGGATTTCTAGTATGAGATGAGTAGGAGTCGGTATAGAGTCCCACATAGGCTATAAAAGAGTTAGGCATAACGTCCCCAGGTCCACTTAACATAAAACCCAAGGAACAAGTCGTGAAACAAAAGATCAACTCGGAGTCGCGATTTATCGGACAAGTCTGAAAAGGGTCAGACTAGTCCGAAGTTGGACAGAGAGAAATCGGACAAGTTTGGACTGGAGCTTGGACAAGTCTGGACTATCGAGAGGGGGAAAACATACAAGTCTGGCCAAAATCAGACAAGTCCGACTTTAATCAGAGGGGAAAACAGACAAGTCCGCTGGAACACCGGACAAGTCTAGGGACTTAGCAAATTTCCAATGAATTGGAAAACCGGACTAGTCTGCACAGGACCGGACAAGTCCAAAAGTGTCCAGAGGGAAAAACAGACTAGTCCGCAGCAAAACGGACAAGTTAGTTTGAAGTCAGAGAGAAATCGGACTAGTCCGCGCCAAAATCAGACTAGTCCGCACTTTCTAGAATTCTTAAGTGCAGTTTTGCTTATAATTCATTTTAAAGTTATTGCTTTTTATGTTGATTAATGTTAGACATATTTAATGATGGACGCAAGGCATGATTCATGAAAATGAGGGTGTTACAGCAGGAGCACTATCTTGCTTTGTCGCACGAAGCTTCTAAGGAGTAACAACACGAGGTCAATCTCTCAAAAGGGATTCAGGATTTTCAACAAAGTTTTCCGGCAAGCGAAAACCAGACATACAATACCCTATTTTCTAATAAGAGTTATCCTACTATTAACCTACCCAGGGTCCTATCATATTCACTCAATCATGCAATACTTCAGCTGCCTTCCCCGGCAACGGCGCCAGAAATGCTTGTTGATGTTTCTTATGTCACAAATAAAAATCCGCAAGCGCACGAAAACTATCGAAGCAACATTTCCCCTTTAAGAGTATTCCCAATGGTGTCTTTTATATTTTTCTAAAGGAAGGCTAAGTGGAAGCATAGCAATCGTCAAATGAAAAGGGTAGATTGGTCTAGGTAAAGTTCTAGTGAGGATGGGTAATAGATATGTAGAGGTAGTGTGACACACACAAGAGCATTCTATTCTAAGGGGGATAAATGGGTCAAAGAGGGATTAGGCTAGGAGTTAGGGAGTTGCTCCTACAATGCTTCTAATGTACATATACATAGCCTAGGTCAGATACTAATGAACATGTAAATGATGAATTCTCGTGCTAAGCTGTTCAACACATCGGGCACGAGTTTACCCCTAGCAATACTAGGACGGCTCCCGCAAAGAGCCTTTGTCATAGCCGAATGTGGAGGATTAAACTAAGGAAATGACTACCCTAAACAACATTGAACAATTGTTGGAACATAACATAAGTTATTCATAATAACATGGTCATGTCATAACTAATTAGCTATAGTAGGGGTTTGTAGTGTTTATGACGATATAATGAGAATAATATGGCATCATAAATACTACTTCTACCGCATACATGGAATCCACAATCAAACAAGAAATGCTTCATCCAAGTATATGAATAAAAGAAGACTAGAGACAACATCTTTATTTAGAACAAAGTCACAAATACAAATAGGATTATATGAGCAATACCTTTCCCAATTTGGAATTGGAAAGAGAGAGACTCCTTCCACTCCTTTCTTACTTGGACTGTGGACTAGAGGCTCTGCTCTCTATAGCCTAAACTCCAATAAACCTATGGAGAATAGTGGATACAATAGAATGAATACTCCCACCACCAAAAGCGCGCAAATCAGTCTTCATCGTGACCAGGGCACCACAGGGAGTCGACACGTGGATGTAGACCAAGTTTTGTGCATGTTTTAGTGCGGCCAAAAAAGTGGACCAATTCCATTGTGCTTCCTCGGGGTGACTTCCAGGTGGGTCCTATTGAATGATATGAGTGATACACCATTGGATGGCCTCATATACTTCTGTTTGTGGGCCATTTGATCCATGTGGTGCCACATGTCGATGCTTGATTGGCTAGGATGATATTTTATAGGATTGCTCCCCCTCTTTTACCTTATTTCCTGCAATAAATGCCTGCATGCACTAATTCTCCAAGGATAGGTGGAAATAGGTTAAATAGAAAGGTGATGTGTGCAAGAAATGATATTTCCTTCACATAATTGAGTTATATTAACACGTGAAATTGGTATATAACAGTCGTCAACATTTTGTAGCTCCGGACCCCACCTCCCTGCAGAGGAAGGCTCCAGCCTATGCCTCCCCGTAGCACCACAGGTTGCTTGACACTCCTCATCAAAATCAAAGGGAGCATCCTTAGCCAATAGGTTTGTGAGGGGTCTAGCGATTTTGGGGAAATCCTTGATAAATCATGGATAGAACCCCGCATGAGCTAGGAAGCTACAAATTCCCATAATGTTGACAAAAGGTGGAAGTTGTTCAATAACTTCAATGTTTGCTTTGTCCACCTCTACCCCCCTCTTGAACACTAAGTGTTCGAGAACGATGTATTCACGGACCATAAAATGGCACTTTTCCCAACTAAGCAACATGTCCTTCTCTTGATTGGTAAGACCTTGTCTAAATTCTCCAGACAATGATCAAAAGTTTTTCCATAGACAGAAAAATTGTCCATGAAAACTTCCATGATTTCCTCAATCATGTCAGAAAAGATAGACATCATGCACCACTGAAAAGAAGCGGATGCATTACATTGTCCAAAACACATTCACCGGTAGGCGTATGTCCCATATGGACATGTGAATGTGGTCTTACTTTGATCATCGGGATAGATGGGAATTTGATGATATCCCGAATATCCATCATGAAAATAGAAGGAGTGTTTTGTCAACCGTTCCAACATCTCATTGATGAAGGGAAGTTGAAAATGATCCTTTCTAGTTTCCTTTTTGAGTTTTCAGTAGTCTATGCACATCCTCCATCCTGTGATAGTTCGTTGAGGATTTAATTCATTCTTCTCATTTTGAATGACCGTCATTCCTCCCTTCTTGGGCACTACTTGGACTGGACTGATCCACTCACTATGAGGCACGGGATAAATAATCCCGGCATGAAGGAGTTTCAAGACCTCCTTCTTGACAACCTCACACATCGCATTATTCAACCGCCGTTGAGGCTCCCGTGAGGGGGTAATCTTGGGGTCAACGAGGATGCCATGGGTGCAAAGAGCAGCGCTGATGCCCTTGAGATCTTGGAGTGTGTAGCCAAAAACAGTCCTATGCTTTTCCAACAAGCCTACAAGATTGAGTGTTTCCTCATTCGAAAGCTTGTCACTTATGATGACAGGGGCTTCCAAGTCTCCATTTAGATAAGCATACCGTAGGCCTGGAGGCAAGATTTTGATCTCAATAGGACGTTTGGGTGTGGGCTCTTCCTTTGGCAATTCAAATGTCTACTGAAGTTCATCCCCTTCTTGGATGAAATCCTGTTCTCCTTCTTCTTTAGGAGGTTCCAAGTAATTAAGAGTCCTAAACTCCTCAATTGGCCCATCTTGGAGGGGTGATTCTGTAGATGTGTTCTTAGAACACGGAATGGGAATGGAAATTTTGTTCTATCCAAGATTTATATTGAGGTTTCCTTCAGAGGGGATTTCCGTGAGAAATTTCTCAATGGGTACCCCAATCATAATGTTGAATTCTCATACTTTGAACACATGGAAATCAAGCAGAACCTCAACATTTTAGTGTCTTACTGACACTTCTTGTAAAATTCCATATCCTTCAAGAATATTTCCAAACGTGTATCGGAAGGACTTTCGTGTCAGTGCCATAGGCACGTCGCCCAAAATGGCAAGAGCACAAGTATCACAAATGATATTTACTCCAACTTAAGGATTAAATAGGACTCGCATTGTTGCTCCTCTAATATGACATAGATTGGTGGCTAAGGGTGAGGTCATCCGAAGGATATCGGGTGAGCTCTCAACCCCTGTCGTCCATTTGGAACTCAAAAAAGAGGTTAACTCCTTGATCGTCTCCTGGAGGAATACCCCATCAGGCGGTTCCGTTGGAGTTGGAGGCAACAATGGCTTCCTTTGACAACTATACTTTGAGGTATTTCTATAACCTTCAAAAATCTCTTCATCGAAGTAAAATGGGAATTCCAAAGGTTGAATTTCTTCATCCTTCAATGGTTTTGGTTCGGAAGAGGATTCTATAGGCAAGGCAGGTGATTGTCAAGGTTATGGCTTCCTCTCGTGGAGGTTCATTAAGACCCATAATGAAGGAGGCATTTTCTAGAATTCGATCCAGAAGTTCATTCCCTTCTTCCAGCATCTTATGGAGGAAAAACCCTCCAGCCGCAATGTCGAGATATAGGGTAGACTCTTTGTTAAGTCCCATAAAGAAATGTTGCAATAACAACAGATCAGAGGCTAACAAATCTGGACCAGAATTTCATAAAAGCAAAAACCTATCCCAGGCTGCACCTATTGATTCCTTCTCCATCTGTTGGAAGCCTAGTACTTCCATTCAAAGGGAAACAATTCGGGATATTGGAAAGAAAGCAAGACATAATTTGTCTCATAATTCTCTCCAATCACCGTTTGTTTTCCCGACCTTATGGGTGTACCATTGTTTCACTTTTTCTTTGAGAGAAAAAGGAAACAACTTCGATTTGAGAGTTTCTTGTGTCATGCCTTTAATTAAAAGGGAACAACACAATTTTTTAAACTCTCGCAAATGGTGGTAAGGGTTTTCACAATCCATTCCTCAGAAGGATTGTTCCTGAACTATGTCTATAAAGCCAGGGCGGAGTTCATAGCTGGTTGAGCAAATAGGTTCCATCGACGGCGGTGGTTCGTAGAACTCGCCCTTTGGGGCAGAATAAGAAAGAATGGTGGACTGCTCCATATTGGTGGTGAAATGATAAGAAGTAAAGAAAAGAATATAGATACGAGGGTCAACAAGATTCGAAGTTCAACCGCAACCGTTCCTCGACAATGGCACCAGAAATGCTTGATGGTATTTCTTATGAAAATAGAATAATCTGCAAGCGCATGGAAATACCGTTGTAGCATTTCCCCTTAAAGAGTACCCCCAATGGTACCGAATCCAAAGAACGTTTGTGAGATCTTCTGGCTTGTTCTCCCAAGTACACACAGTTTGTTTGGGAGGCAAGGATTTGAGAGGAATTCAATGGTTTGAAATCTAGGTCACAATAGTCTACGGCAACTACTTGCTTCGAGCACAATTTTACCCTTGGCAACACCAAGAATATTCCCGCCACGAGCCTATGGCGTAGCCGAACGTGGAGGATTACTAACGACAGATAGGGCTATCACCACCTACTGTCTACCTCTTCAATCCGTGGGTCTACGAGATATCCACTAATGAACTCTAACTAAGCACCACACTTAAGTTCTAATTCACAACTCCAATTGTTTTGAATCCAAAGCTACGAATAGAGCCTCTAATAAATTAAAGCAGAACCCACAAGCAGCTATGAAAGTAAACTACTATGAAATAGAAATCAAACTAGTATTGAATTCACAAAAGTTCATACTCGACTCCGACAGAACTTCCGTAGAGGTACAAGTGTGGAAGAGGGACTTGACAAGCACAAGCATCCTCCTCCTAGCTCCTCCTCACACTCCTTCTACTTGGTTGGCCACTTGGGCAGCTCTAAACCTTATGAGTGAAGTACTATTTATCAAACTTGTGGTGTGTGGAGAAGTGAGGGAGTGAGGGGATATTTATACACGAGTTCTGACGAGATCATGCACATTATCATTGCACCTACAAATATGGTACAAAGTTTATTTGTTTGGGATCCTGGCTCAAGTGAATGTGCGCTCTTGTTTGGACAAGATCAAGATGGTGCACTATTTCGTCCACCACCTTGGCCTCCTCCTTTCATGCTTACAAGAATATTTGATGGCATTGCACATATGGACCCACACATGATAGAAGATGAACTTGAGTCGAGGACGACTCCAATTCAAGAAGGGGAGGATGATGAGGACATCACTTCTATGGATACAAACAACACTCCATTGAACATACAAGATGCAATCAATAGAGTTCATACACAACAATTAATTTCAGAGGTGAACTCGTTCTTATATATTTCCTTATATGTTTTTGAACATAAATTGCTACTTAATGATTTATTTGTGATTAGGATCCATGGAGAGGTTCAAGGAGTACTTGGAGGGAGTATTAGGGACGTGGAAGACCAGAGAATTCGTTCAAAGAAGATAGAAACCGAACCAAACTCCAAATCGTATCCAACTCGGAGTCCAGGAGCAGTACGCACTAAAACGGACGCCCAAGACGCATACGGACTCCGTTTTGGACGTTCTACATATGCACGGAAAGGGGAGAGGATAAACTTTCCAATGGCACCGGTCCCATGTTAAAATTCCTTCGGAGTCGACGGGAATCGTCGAAACAAAATCAAGTACAGAATCTGTCAGGGTGCTGCGCCACCGTATTGGGCCATTGGGCCTTGTATCAAGTCTAAGTCCATTATTTTCGTGTCTTAGGGTTAGGTCACGACCCTAACACCCCCTTGGACGTCCTACCACCTATATATACTCCATGGTAGCCGCCATAGACAATTGGGTTTTGCTTAGATCAATAATATCGCCGTTTTTCGGTTTGTGAAACCCCAATTTCTCGATTTCAGATCGTGTCTTCTACGTTCTTGCTTGTGTTCTCGGTTGCACTTGCAGGGATTAGCCTTCTTGGCGAGGTCAATCTCGACTCAAGTTCATCTTCTATCATGTGTGGGTCCATATGTGCAATGCCATCAAATATTCTTGTAAGCATGAAAGGAGGAGGCCAAGGTGGTGGACGAAATAGTGCACCATCTTGATCTTGTCCAAACAAGAGCGCACATTCACTTGAGCCAGGATCCCAAACAAATAAACTTTGTACCATATTTGTAGGTGCAATGATAATGTGCATGATCTCGTCAAGTTCAGTCGGTTTGGCGCCACAATTAGTGCGCGAATCAGTTGTTACCGCCATTAGGGAGCCACAGGAGGGTGACACGTGTAGTTCTACTGCGTTTGGCACTAGGGATGGTAACTCTCGAACTGTGAGTTGATGACTTACTCCCTTTCTACTCAAAGCATTGGCCACTACATTGGCTTTTCCCGGATGATAGTTGACCCCCAAATCATAATCTTTGATGAGCTCCAACCATCTTCGTTGCCTCAAGTTCAGATCCGTTTGTGTGAAAATATACTTCAAACTCTTATGATCCGTATAAATTTCACACCTATGTCCAAGAATATAGTGCCTCCAAATCTTCAATGCGTGTACCACGGTCGTGAGTTCCAAATCATGTGTTGGGTAATTCTGCTCATGTTTCTTCAATTGTCTTGATGCATCGGCGACCACTTGACCTTCTTGCATCAATACACATCCAAGTCCTTGTCCTGATGCGTCGCACAAATCCAAACTTCTTGCTCACGTCTAGTAATACCAGCACCGGTGCAGTTATAAATCTCTTATTCACCTTCTCAATGTCATCCTAGCAAGATAGAGTCCATTTGAGAAGCTTTCCCCTTGTTAGCAACTCAGTCATAGGCTTGGCTATTTTAGAAAAGTCCTTGATGAACCGACGGTAATATCCAGCCATCCTAAGAAAACTCCTTATTTCCTTGACATTTTGCGGCGGTTCCCACTTCAACACGTCTCTCACTTTTCCGGGGTCAACTGACACTCCTCCTTCTGAGATGATATGACCCAAAAACGACACCTCTCTCAACCAAAACTGACACTTGTTGAGCTTGGCATACATTTGATGCTCCCTCAATTTTTGCAATGTAAGCCTCAAGTGTTCCTCATGTTTCTTCTCATCCTTCGAGTAGATCATAATGTCATCAATAAACACCACAACGAACTTATCCAAGTACTCCATGAAGACCTTATTCATGAGGTACATGAAGTAGGCAGGCGCATTTGTCAATCCAAATGATATCACGGTGTACTCATAAGATCCATACCGTGTTCTAAAAGCTGTTTTGGGTATGTCCGATGGTCTAATCTTTATTTGAAAATATTCCGACCTCAAATCAATCTTAGAGAAGACACAAGCACCATTCATCTGATCAAACAAGTCTTCTATGCGTGGCAAGGTATACTTGTTCTTGATTGTTACCTTGTTGAGAGCTCGGTAATCTACGCACATCCTTTGGGATCCACCCTTCTTGTCCACAAATAGAACGGGCGCTCCCCAAGGTGAAGAACTAGGGCGAATAAAACCTTTCTCTAGTTGCTCTTGAATCTACTTCTTGATCTCTGCTAATTCCATAGAAGGCATCCTATACGGCCTCGTAGCTATAGGTGCAGTTCCAGGTATTAAATCAATAACAAACTCAATGTCTCGATCAGGTGGCATACTTGGCAACTCTTCCGGAAAAACATCCAAAAATTCACACACCACCGGAATCTCCTCAATGGCGGCACCGTCCATATGATTCAACTCCAATTGCTTCGGCCAGTTTGAGATGCTTCAAATTCTACGGCGATCTCTTCCTCATTGGTCAACTTCACCGTCTTCGTGGCATACTCAATAACTCCATTTTGCTTCCTCAACCAGTCCGTACCTTTGTTACCTCGTTGGCGGAGAAGTCTACCCCCCTTATTCTAAGGCTTACTTTTGGACATACTATATTTGTCCTCATCTCTCCTCCGGAAGACTTAACCAATAGAGTAAACTTCATATGAGAGATAGGCAAACTATACTTGGCGACATACTTCGATGCAATGAATGAATGCGATGCTCCAGAATCAAATAACATAGTCGCGGGGTTGGAGTTGGCGAGAAACATACCAATGACCACGTCATTCGCTTGCTAAGCATCCTCCGTAGAGACATGGTTCACGTTGCCACGAGCGAAATTCTGCTGTCCACGGTTCCCTTGTGGTTCTCCTCCATTGGGTACTGGGTTTTGCCTCGGTGCATTGCTTTATTGACCAAGACCTGACTTAGGACATTGATGCGCAAAGTGTCCAGCTTCTCCACAAGTATAACAATTCTTAACTCCACCAGAATTATTGGGACGAGCTTGGTTTTGAACATTTGCAGCAGGAAAATTAGCACGAGGTGCATAAGGCATTGGAGGCCTAGGTGCTTGCATGACAGGGTGCTGCTGCACAAACTGAGTTGGGCGTGGTGCATAACCAGGGCGCTGAATAGGAATGGAGGAGCTGTAATAGGGCGCATTGGGTGGTGCAAGGCGAGGGCGCACATTACTTCCTTCTTGCTATCCTTGATATGGCGCCTACCTCTTGATTTCTTGCTCCATCTCATGGATCTTGTTCTCAACCACAATTGCTTTGTCCACAAGCTTCTGAAAATTGGCATAATCGCAGTTGAGTAGTTGCACTTGGATCTCATTGTTCAAGCCCCTCATGAACAAGTATTGCTTCCGGCTGTCCCGACTAACATCTTGAGGCGCATACCTTGAGAGTTGAGTGAATTTATTGAGATATTCACTCACGCTTGATATTCCTTGCCTTAAATTCTCAAATTCTTGCCTCTTCAAGATCATAACACCCTCGGGCACATAATGAGAACGAAAATTCTCCTTGAATTCGGCCCAAGTAATTCTCTCTTGGTTCTCATGAGCATTGCAATAAGCATCCCACCTATCCGCAGCTGCTCCAACTAGTTGATGAGAAGCAAACAAGACCTCCCGGTCACTGCATTGGACAATAGCTAGCTTCTTCTCCACGGACTTGAGCCAATCATCCGCATCCATAGGGTCGGCAGCTTGAGCAAAGGTTGGCGGTCTAGTCCTCATAAACTCTCCCAATCGGTTATGAGGTGGCGGGGGTGGCGGTGGAGGCATGTGGGGCTGATTGTTGATATTGCCAGCCTGCAGCTGTCCCATTGTCTGTATCATGGTCTGCATGAGCTGGTTTTGCATAGCCAATAGCTGCTCAATGTTGATAGCTCCCTGAGTGGATCCTTGTCCAATGTTGTTCTGAGGCACTCCATTGTTCTCCTCTTTATCATTGCCATCCCTCTAGTTGCGAGTCCTCACCATCCGAAGAAAAGCAATGGTAAGAATTAGAAAACGTCCCCAACTATATGCATCAAGGGATATGAAACTAAACAACTAGCTGTACTAGCCTAGGTGGACATGGCAATGCTAAGGCATCCCAAAATCCTCTATTAAGCACACAAGCAAACAATATATAGCAAACAACATCCCAAGCAAAAACACATCGATTCTTGAGTGCTCCTATGTGCTCTAAAGTGTCCATTCTATCTAGGTTGCATCCTACGGTCAACACCTGTGGCCCTGATACCAATCTGTGATGCCCGGTTCCGAAAAATGAACCAAGCTAATGCATATGTGTGCACAGGATGTTCATCACGCATACACGAGTGCAATCACAAAAGAGTATACAGAAAATTACCATAGAACAAGATTAATTAACCAAATTTTATTACACGAATTATCCTCGAATACAAGCTCTAATGAATATTATGGACAAGTTCAACTAATGCAGCAGAAATAAACTAATTAAGAAACTAAACAACTAGATAGCATAAGCAATAGGGTATAGCGCAGCTCCAATCAACACCACAGGCAAAGCTGGCGGTAGACACGGCCTAGAACTCCGCATTATCACCATTAAACTCCCAACCCTGACCTGCAACTGTTGGGGGGATTGCAAGAGTGAGTACATGTCGTACTCAGCAAGTGTGGAAAGTATGACATGTGGCTTATTCAAATGTCGACAATAATAATGGAAAAGTGCTGAAAAGTACATACAAACATTTGAAAAGCAATATATTATATTTATATGAATCAAACCCATCATAATCATAAGTAATATCATAATACCAGTCTGAATTCAATACCATCATCAATAATTCCAGATTTCACCATTGCCAAAAACCATATTCAATACCAGAAATTAATCCATAACCATAATACCAACCATAACCATCCCAATACCGAGTACCCTCTAATCATGGAAGTTGTCCAGGTGCTCATAACCGGGAGCACGACTATCATGATAGTTTTAATTAACTCTGCAGAGTTTGTACCTTTTTACCCACGTGTTCGTGATTTCATCACATTTCGATGACTAGAACCTCTATTATGCCGTCTCACACTTCCATCGGTGTGTGGCCAAGAGAACACAAAATAGCCTTTACAAAGGGATTACTAGCCTATTTAGACCCCACTGAGGTTTCACCTGTGGCGATGCCTCCAACTGAGCACATCTTCAACCAAGGGCCCCCTCTTGAGCCATTCAGATCCCAGGGTAGTCCCACCAATCATCAACAAACCCAATCCAACTACCCCTTCCCCGAGCATCCACAACGGTCCAAACAGCACTAGAAAAGCCCTAATTAATCAGCTACGCCGCACCCATACTTGGCCTCATGGTGGCACTGTAGTCCTGGCTTATTCTCGCATGAACCGGTCCTTAGATCTAAAGCAAGCAAACCACCATGACATCCAATCCATCCACATACCAAACTTGCTTAGATCACCCATTACCATATCATATTTAACCAGTTCGTGTTAACCATAATCTCATCTGTGCATAGTTAAATTGAGTGGTATAGTTGTTTTCCATCCCAGTTGATTAAGCGAAGCAAAAGGTAAAAACCCTCCCAACTCTCTACCATAAATTCCAGGTGACAAGGGTGGTTAAACAATTCTAGTAAACTTACTATCATAGGGTTCCCATCAAATTGACACAAGCATGCAATTTTGCAAACAAAACATTTACTTGAAAAATAGGATCAATATGCTTCAAGGACACTTGCCTTGCTCTTGCTGTTGATTAGGGTCAAAGCCTTCAAACTCTTGGTGCTGTAGATCCTCCGCGGCACTTTCTAGCGCAAATCCGTCTAATCCACACAATAAACATACAAGACAAGACACAATCAAAGAGTGCACAAATATTACTCAATATGACATGACATGCATGATTAATGCAAATGCAAGGTAGAACTTGTTACTAGATTGCTTTTAATGATCACTAACTAGTTCGAATAGCTTTTAACAAGTTTATAAAGGTTTGGATTCGATTAGATCAAATTTTAGAATTAATTCAACACAATTTAACCAGAAAGATCGGACTAGTCCGCTGGAGACCGGACAAGTCCGCCCTCTGCGAGATCAGCAGATTAGGGTTTTCTAGGTCGATGTGAATTTGGAGATTAGGGGTTGAATTCCCGTAAGGAAAAGATAATAGAAGGTATACCAGGTGTTTAGAACTCCAATGAATCACGAAACTTGGAGGTAGCACTTGGATCTTGGTGATCTAGGGTTGGTGATGAACTTGGGGATGAATTGGTGGTGAAGGACGTAACTTGGTGGAGATCTTGATCCTCTTTCGTTTCCTCCTCTTCTTCTTCTTGCTTGGATCTTCTCCTCCCTCCATGATGGTGGCTCCCCACGAACTAGGGTTTGGGTGGGTGGAAAAGTGGCAAATAGATGTCAATCCAAGGGGTGGGGCTGTTTATATAGAGGTGGAGGCTAGGGTTAGATGGATTTTGAGTTTTGGGATGAGTAGAGGCCAGTTTAGAGTCCCACATGGGCTCTAAAAGAGTTAGGCACGACGCCCCTAGGCCCACTTAATGTGAAACCCAAGAAACAAGTCGTTAAACAAAAGATCAACTAGGAGTCGCGAAATATTGGACAAGTCCGAAAAGGACCGGACTAGTCCAAAGTTGTCCAGAGAGAAAATCGGACAAGTCTGGCCAAACATCGGACAAGTCCGACTTTAAACAGAGAGGAAATCGGAAAAGTCCGCTGGATCACCGGAATAGTCCAGAAAAGTCCAAGGACTTAGCAGATTTTCAAGGATTCATAGAATATCGGACTAGTCCGCACAAAATCGGACAAGTCCAAAAGTTTCCAGAGGCAAAATTGGACTAGTCCGCAGCAAAAACAGACTATTCTGCACTTTCCTGCATTTTAAGTGCGGTTTTGTTCCAAATCAATTTTAAACTCGTTCCTCTTGTTGTGGGTTAATGTTAAACATGTATATGAGTGTATGTAGGGCATGATGCATGAAAATTAG
Organism: Tuctoria greenei; assembly: GCA_036927565.1. NCBI lineage: Eukaryota > Viridiplantae > Streptophyta > Magnoliopsida > Poales > Poaceae > Tuctoria > Tuctoria greenei. The sequence goes on from JAYESD010000005.1 coordinate 175,707,729, forward strand.
GGTGTTACAAACCTACCCCCCTTAAAATGAATCTCGCCCTCGAGATTCGACGCGGAAGAGAAGAGATAGGGAAATTCCTTCATGAGATCATCCTCCAATTCCCATGTCGCTTCTTTTTCTGTGTGGTGCTTCCATTGAACTTTACACCATCTAATAATCTTGTTCCTTGTGACTCTCTCCTTGGTTTCCAAGATTTTGATCGGTTGCTCGGCATAAGTCAAATCTTCCTCTAGCTTCAATCCTTCCATTGGCACTTGTTCTTCCGGTACTCTCAAGCACTTCTTGAGCTGGGAAACATGAAAGACATCATGTACGTTTGAAAGATGAGCTGGCATCTCCAACTTATACGCTACTTCTCCTCTTTTGTCCAAAATCTTGAATGGTCCAATATAATGAGGTGCTAGCTTTCCTCTTATGTTAAACCTCTTATGACCCCTCATTGGTGACACCTTGAGGTAAACAAAATCTCCCACTTCAAAGGCTATTCTCCTTCTCCTATTGTCTGCATAGCCTTTTTGCCTTGATTGGGCAGCCCTCAAGTTTTCACGAATTATTTGGACTTGCTTTTCGGCTTCTTGCAACACGTCCGGACCAAATACTTGAGTTTCTCCTGCCTCATTCCAGAATAAAGGTGTCCTACAGTTCCTCCCATAAAGCGCTTCATACGATGACATTTTCAAGCTTGCTTGGTAACTATTGTTGTATGAAAATTCTGCGTATGGCAAGCTTTTGTCCCATCTTTTCCCATGCTTCAAAGCACAAGATCTTAACATGTCCTCCAAAATTTGATTGGTCCTCTCGGTTTGCCCATCCGTTTGTGGGTGATACGCTGAACTAAAATTCAACCTCGTTCCCAAAGCTTCATGCAATTTTTGCCAAAATCTGGATGTAAATTGAGAACCTCTATCCGAGACTATCTTCTTAGGTACTCCGTGTCGACAACCAATATGCTCCACGTATATTTTGGCCAACTGTGCAGCTATATATTTGGTCTTCACAGGGACAAAATGAGCTGACTTGGTTAAGCAATCCACAATTACCCAAATTGAGTCATACCCGGACTGAGTACGTGGTAACCCAACTATGAAGTCCATTCCAATTTCATCCCACTTCCATTCCGGAATCTTCAATGGTTGCAATAATCCGTATGGCCTTTGATGTTCCGCCTTAACTCGTTGGCACACATCACACAATGCTACGTATTCAGCTATGTCCTTCTTCATGCTATCCCACCAATAGCAAGTCTTCAAGTCTTTGTACATCTTTGTACAACCAGGGTGAATTGAGTAAGGCGAGTCATGTGCCTTCTTTAATATTGTCTCCTGAATATGCTTTACATTAGGCAAAACGATCCTCTTTCCAAGCCATAAGGTACCATGTTCGTCTTCATCAAATCTGAATTATCTCCCTTCCTCGGTCCTTTGCTTGATTTCCTTGATCTCCTCATCTGCGGTTTGTGCCTCTCGAATTTCTTGCTCCAAGGTTGGGTTTAACTCCATCATCTCCATCTCATTTACAAACCCGAGGTTCAACCGTTCAAACTCCTTTGCATAACTCGGATGGTAACTCTCGAACTGTGAGCTGATGACTTACTCCCTTTCTACTCAAAGCATCGGCCACTACATTGGCTTTTCCCGGATGATAGTTGATCCCCAAATCATAATCTTTGATGAGCTCCAACCATCTTCGTTGCCTCAAGTTCAGATCCGTTTGTGTGAAAATATACTTCAAACTCTTATGATCTGTATAAATTTCACACCTATGTCCAAGAATATAGTGCCTCCAAATCTTCAATGCGTGTACCACGGCCGCGAGTTCCAAATCATGTGTTGGGTAATTCTGCTCATGTTTCTTCAATTGTCTTGATGCATAGGCGACCACTTGTAGGATCGAAAAGCACGTGAAAAGCTACCAGAGGGGGGGTGAATGGTAGATTAAAAAATCTTACGCAGCAGAAACAATTAAACCCCAAACCCTTTCGGCAGAAAAACGATCTGTTAAAGAAATCGTGTGTGAGACTAATCTAAATGTGTTTCACCAAGACAAAAGTGATGGATATCATAGAGAATCAAGTCACGAAGACAACACAAAAGGAATTACTCAAATCCGTCGAGAAAAACTCAAGTTATGATTGAAAGATCAAACAAAGGTCAATCTGCCCTACCTAAGAAAAAAAACAGTTCTGGAACGCCGCAAAGAAACTCGTGTAGATCATAGACCACAAATCCAATGACCGTGAAATTTTGACATATGATATACAATCAAGTTGTGAAGACAACCCAAAAATAATCACGTCAATTGGATCTGTAAAACTCGAGTTATGATAAAACCACCGACGAAAGGTAGTGCTGTCCAGAAACTCGACGAGTAAAACTTGTCTGGAACAAGTCGGACAAACAAGGCACAAAAGTTCCTTCAAACTACGAATTTTATTCAATAGAACACAAGAGGAACAGCCCCAAATTCATGCACCACGAGCTCTGGGCTCCCTTGCTTATATAACCAGCCCTTAGGCCAACCCAATATCAACTAGGACTCCAATCCTACTCAGATCACGAATCGTAACTTTCCATAACTGCTCAAGATTCTTCTATACACAAATAGAAGCAATATTAAGACTTCCAAACACCTTAGGAATGTATCCCATATTCCTAAACAACTCAAATTCGTGACCCACATGAAATCCTATCATAACCAACTCAAATCTTTCCATATTTGAGTCAAACCCGACTCAGCCGCAACCTGAGTTCATAACCTAGTCGGTTGGACCTTTCTGACCAATTCTTTACGTCCACATCTCTTCATCACAGCTCGGAACCATGTAGCCACATCCATGCACTCCTTGCACATGTGCAAACATCTTCCAACGACGTCCACGATACCTTCACATGCATTGTTCTTGATTCAATCATGCTGCGCAACCTCCTGATCAGCTCAACCACAATTCCTCCAGAATTTGGTTGTTGGAACCTCATCTCCTCCCTGAGACTAGTCCAATGGATCCCGTCACCGGCAATATCTTGAACTCAAGCAACACCTGCATGTGAATAAACAACCAATCCATACAATCCCAAGTCCTCGACTTGACTCAAGTTAGTTCCGAACACAACACCCTACGTGAGAACCTCAAATAAGCATGTTGCAAAACCACAGTAACACGATATCATCCATATCAACCAAAACACACCAAAAACTTAGCAAATGAATACTAAGCAATCTTTCCAACAATGTAAAGCAAGTACGAAACATTGCAAATGAAAAACAGAAGCACTACGGTCAAGTTCCGGACCTTGCCAGAGCAACCCGGACCTTGAGCCGGAGCTAACAAAAGCTAGTAGAATCTAGCGCCAGAGCTTACCAAAACTAGTACAACCAAGCTCCCGCCGGAGCTTACAAAACTAGCAGGACCTAGCGCCGGAGCTAACTAGAACTAGTCGGAACTAGTAATCCCAAAAGCCGGAGCTAGAAAAATCAACTTCGGAGCTTAGCAAAAACATGTCAGAGCTATCAAAGACATGTCAGAGCTAAAGGCAAAACTTCACCGGAGCTGACCAAAGCTAGTCGGACCTAGCATCGAACGTAACCGGAGCTACCCAAACCAAGCCGGACCTACCTTCGGACCTTGCTGTAGCTCAGAGCTAGAGTCGGACCTTGATAAAAAGGTGTTTTGGTGATATTAAAAACTTTTATCATCAAAGCCAAGTGTATTCACTACAAGCCAATGTATTCAGCACACATAGGTCTTACAATCTCCCCCTTGATGAATGCATTGGCAACACCATTTAAAATCCGAACATTGGCTTATTCACATAAAAGTTTTGAAGGCAATTTCTCCCCCTTTGAAAATAAAAAGTAAAATGAGAAGAAAATCCAAAAATTATCTCATATTATCTCTCCCCCTTTATTATCTCTCCTTATGCACATATTTTCTTTCTCTTCATGCTTATCTCTCCCCCTTTTGACAATGTATTCAGCAAGTTAAAAGAGAAATTTTAATTGTTATGAGCATATTATAACATATACATATAAAACAAAGCTCATCCAGGTCATACTATCAAGTAACTTACACTATCACATCAATGAGATACATAAAGTAGTGTAAGCCATGCTAGAGATCATATGTAATTTTCAATTTAAGCAAGTCATGATCTCACAAACTTAACTATTTCATAACTTGAAAGCATGACACTAGTTGCGGCATTTTATTATTTTTCAAAACACAAATTTAGATCATATGATATTTGCAAGAGATTATATGCGCATCTGCCTTATTCTAACCAACCAAGCCAAGCCTATGTCATTTGACAATCAGAAGCTTAAGGACATGGTTTTAGTCATACACAACTTCTTCCAAGTTCATATCTAAGTGCAATGACAAGCCATCTCAAAAGAAGAAGTGCGATGCATGCATATTCTCTTGATCTTTTCTCAATTTATATTTGTTCATAAAAACTCAACATGTGAGTTGATTACTTAATGAATTCTTAATGATTAAAAGCACTTGTGAACATGTAACAAGTTCAAAACAGCAAGAAAGTTCGACCATGACCAGTTTTAGTGTAAGTAATTATTCCAATTACTAGACATGGCAAAAACTACAAAATGTATAACACGAGTAATGTAGTAAGAACTTTCAGCATGTAAAAGGAATCACAAATTCATATATGTATGAAATACTATGCTCATATTATTTTTATTTCAGATTCACACATAGACTTCCCAAGTTTTAAAACTCCCCCTCAATTTAAGCCATGAGGATGCATAACCCCTATTTCACTACGAATGTAACAAAAACGAGTGAAATCCAAAGGTTTTGTAAAAATGTCAGCCAATTGTTGTTCGGTATATATCTACATGGTGAAGCATAATGTTTTCTTTTTCAACATTATGTCGGAGAAAGTGATACCTAATGTCAATGTGCTTAGTTCTAGAATGTTACATGGAGTTTTTAGCAATGCAAATGGCGCTAGTGTTATCACAAAACAGTGGAACACTATCTTGATCAACCCCTTAGTCCTTGAGTGTTTGAACAATACAAAGAATTTGTGAGCAAGCACTAGCGGCAGCTACATATTCAGATTCGGCTGTGGATTGTGCAACTGAATTTTGTTTTCTAGAGGACCAAGCAACAAGAGAATTACCAAGAAAATGACAACCACCGGAAGTACTTTTACTATCAATCCTACGACCCCCAAAATCAGCATCCAAAAAAGCTTTCAAAGTAACGGTTGAGGAAGAAGGAAGAAAAAAGCCAAATTCTTGAGTTCCATGTAAGTACCTGAGAATCCTTTTGATGGCTTGACGATGTGAAGCACGTGGGGAAGCTTGAAACCGTGCACAAAGACATACGCTGAATTGTATGTTCGATCTTCATGCCGTGAGGTATAAAAGTGATCCAATCATGCTTCTATATTTTTTTGATTCATAGGTTCACCATCTTCATCAAGTTCAAGTGTTGTTGCTGTTCCCATTGGTGTCCGAAGAGACTTGCTTTTGTCCATGTTGAAGTGACTTAGAAGGTCTTTGGTATACTTCGTTTGATGCACAAAGGTACCCTCCTTGGTTTGCTTGTTTTGCAGCCCCAAAAAGTAAGTGAGTTCACCCATCGTACTCATTTCAAATTCGGAACTCATCATTGCTGAAAACTTGGACACAAGATCATGAGAAGCACCACCAAAGATAATATCATCCACATACACTTGAACGAATAATGAGTCATTGCCATGCTTAAGCACAAAAAGAGTTTTATCAACCTTGCCCATGGTAAACCCCTTTTCAAGTAAGAATGTTTTTAACCTATCATACCATGCTCTAGGGGTTCGTTTGAGACCGTATAAAGCTTTGGAAAGTTTGTAAACATGATTAGGAAAATTTGGATTTTCAAAACCCGGTGGTTGTTTGACATAAACCTCCTCATCTGTGTAGCCATTAATAAAAGCACTTTTAACATCCATTTCAAATAGCTTAAAACCTTTAGATGCTGCAAAAGCTAACAAAATTCTTATGGCTTCTAATCTAGCGACAGGAGCAAAAGTTTCATCGAAATCTAGACCTTCAACTTGAGTGAAACCTTGAGCAACCAACCTAGCCTTATTCCTAACCACAACCCCATCCTCACTTTATTTATTTTTATATACCCATTTAGTTTCAATTAAAGTGTGACCTTGAGGTGGAGGTACAAGTTTCCAAACATTATTTCTTTCAAAATTTTCTAACTCTTCTTGCATGGCAATAATCCAAGATTCATTAGTGAGTGCGTGTGATATATCTTTGGGTTCAAAAAAGCAACAAAAGCAGAATGAGCATGAGAGTTTGAATCGCAAAATCTGGACCGTGTGACTCGTTCGTGCAAGCTTCCAATCATCTGTTGTGGGGGATGATCTTTGTAAAAACGTAGGGGAACAGATGTCTCACAAGCTTCTTCTTCATTAGGTTCATCGTAGATTGATGAGCTTGTGACTTGTGGACGATCAGGACCAGCATAGGTGATAGCCGGAGCTTGTTCAATGTCCGGAGCTGGGCATGTGTCAACTTCGGAACTACCAGGCAGTATCACCGGCTCTTCTTCATCTTCGAAAATACCCACCCCTGAGGATACGGATCTGGTCCTGCAACACCGGAGCTAGTACCTGGGCTAGCTTCATCAAAAGACACTTCACAAGTCTCCACAATTTTGTTAGTGTCAAGTAAAAGCACACGGTAGCCTCTAGTATGAGATGGATAACCAAGAAACATGCCATCAATGGATCTAGGTTCAAATTTATCAAGATTACCAAGTTTCATAACAAAGCATATGCAATCAAAGACCCGAAAGTGTGTAACACTAGGCCTATGTCCAAACCGGAGCTCATATGGTGTTTTACCTAGCTTAGCACGCAAGAAAACACGATTTGAGACCTAACAAGCGGTTGCTAACGCATCAGCCCAAAATTTCCTAGGAGTTTGATATTCATCAAGCATAGTCCTAGCCATCTCAACTAAGGTTCTGTTCTTTCTTTCTACAACACCGTTTTGTTGAGGTACATATGGTGAAGAGAATTGATGATCTATTCTATTTTCAGCACAAAAGTGATCAAAAGCTTGATTTTTAAATTCAGTTCCATTATCACTTTTAATTGCTTTTAATGATCCTGGGTGATCAATTGATAATCTAAGAAATAAAGTTCTAAAGTGACTAAAAACTTCATTCTTAGACGTCATAAAGTAAACCCAAGAGTATCTAGAATAATCATCAACGATAACAAGAACATACCATTTACCTCCGAAGGATTGAACACGTGAAGGTCCTACGGTGTCAAGATGCAAAAGTTGACATGGTTCAGTTGTCATGATCATTCTGAGAGGAGTATGTGAACCTGCAACCATCTTAGCATGTCTACAAGAAGAGCACACAATTTCTTTGTCCCCTTTAAGCTTAGGCAGCCCACGTATGCGATCAAGAGCACTAACACGCGTTAGGTGATCAAAACCTACGTGACCAAGTCTACGATGCCAAAAATATAAGTCCTTTTAATCATTAGCAACTAGACACCTATGCTTAGAGGAAGACATATCAAAATCAGCTTTAAAAACTCTTCCAAACCGAGACATGTTAAAAATAAGCTCACTATTTGAATCTACAACTTTGCAGCAGTTGTTATTGAAAATAATTTCTAGATTTTCATCTAGCAATTGTGCAACACAAAGCAAGTTGTATTTCAAATTTTTGACAAGTTGCCACATCCTTCAAAGTGTAGTGATCATTTACTCTTACCGAACCCTTAGCAATTATAGGAGTTGAAGAATTATCGGCAAAAGTAACATTCTCTACACGTGACACAAAAGAGAGGGAGGAGAACCAATCTTTGTTACCGGTCATATGGCGTGAGCAACCTGAATCTACAATCCAAATGTTCTCCTTCCTCAAACGTGTAACCTACATAAAAGCACAATACGTCGATGACTAAATACTGGGGTTAGTCAAAAGGCATTTAGGAATCCAGTACTGAGTCACGCGACGTGCAGCAGGAAAAACACGCAAAAGCTGAGACAAAACAGCAGGTTTATGAGTCAAAGTTTGAGATTTTTTATTCTTAACTACTGAACTATAAGGTGTTACTTGTGTAGCACAAAAATCAGTAGCTCCGGAGGCAAAAACAGAAGGTTCGGAGGTAAACTTTGAATTTTTTTGACTCAAAATAGCAGGTTGTACATTCGGTTCAATATGTGCAGCAAATTTTGCATGAAAGTTATGAGATCTAGCAACCATTCTTTCCCTTTTCTGTTGTTTAGCTAGTATATAACAAAAATTTATGACATGCCCATCTCTACCACAGTAGGTACAATGAAATTTAACTTTGTGTTCATGTCTAGATGAGCAAGCAATATTTTTATTTGAAACCGAATGAGACAACACTCCTGCAGATTTGAAAACCACTCCTTTTTGTTTAGGAACTATTTGAATCAAACCACTTCCTAATGACTTTACAATTTTAGGTGGATGTGCCTTAGCATGAGCATGAGAATCAAAATCCAAACCAGTTTTATCATTGCAAGAGTTGGAAGAATTCAGCAACAAGTTTAGGTTCTTATTCCCATTACAAAACCGATCTAATGTCCTATGCATGTCATCAAGTTTATTGGACAGATCAAGGCAATTTTCACATGAAGTTTTTCCTTTTAGTTTGCAATTGGAACAAAATTTAACTTCATGAGAACGTAAAGCATTGTTCAATATAGAAATTTCATTCATAGCATCCTCTAGTTTCTTATCAAGATCATCACAAGTAGAACAATGCAAATCAATTGTAGAACAGCTAGCATCTTTCAAGTTTTTATCATTAAGTGCAGGAAGCTCTTTGTTCTTTTCAATTTCTAACTCAAGTTTATCAAGTGTGGAGGTGTGCACACTTCTTAATGAGGACAATTGTTCATATATTAAATCACATGAGGAACATGCATCATCACTAGGAATCAAAGTTTTTAAACGGTTGATTTCAGATTCTACTGATTCAATTTTAGCGGCACTATCCCTAAGCTTTTTGTCCTTTTTCTTAACAATAACAGTGGCACGAGAAATAGCATCACACATTTCTTTGCAAGTAGGACATACCTCTTCATTGTCGCTGTTGTGTTCTGCCTCCTCCATACTTAATCTTGACTTGCCCGCCATGAAGCACAAGATTGCCAAATCATCTTCATCTTCATCACTTCCAATGTCCACGTCGCTTGAACTGAACTCTTGAAGCGCGGTGATGAAACTGTTGATCATCTTGTGTCCTATGGTACTTTTCTTCTTCTTGTTGGAATTTCCAGAGGAGGTCTGAACCTTGCTTTGTTTTTCTTCCCGGGTTGTCGGACCTGAAAGGTTAGGGCATTCTGCACGAAAGTGTCCTGTTTTATCACATTCAAAACAGCGTTGAGGTCTGGAGCTTCCTCTCCTTCTAGTTCTCACATTTTGCAATGCTTTTGAGAATCTAGTAGAGATGAGTGCCAACTCCTCTTCTGGAAATTCTTCGATCTGCTCCATGGTTAATGAGGACAACAGACCAAGAGTATTGCAAGATGATGATTGGCCGGAGCTAGACATATCACGTTGTGAAACAAATGCAATAGACTTATTGGAGTTCTTACGTGAGATTTTGTCAATTTCATGAGTTTTTAACTTGGAATACAACACATCTAAAGTAAGTGAACTCATGACAGTAGATTCACGAATAGATGTGACTTTAATCTCCCAAATTGACATATCTAATGCACTTAGCAATTGCCTAGCATTTTTAGCATCTGAAAAATTAACATTGACGCTACGTAAGTTGCTGAGAATCCTATTAAAACGAGCAAAAATGTCATCAATAGACTCACCGGGTTGCATCTCAAAATGCATGTATTCTTTCTTGAACATGTCCTGTCTTACCTCCTTTATCGTGTTGGATCCTTCGTGGTAGTCACAAAGTGCTTTCCACACATCGTATGCAGATCGGAGGTGTGCAACACGGTCGAAGTCGCTTTGTGTTAATCCTTGTATGATCAAGTTTCGAGCCTTGTTGTTGTTGTCGACATCTCTAAGATTTGTAGTTGTAACTTGATCGTTTGATGGCACTTCGTAAGGCTTGTATACCTTCTCTCATATTGCAAAGCCTTTTGCCTGGATTAAAGCCTCCATGCGTGCCTTCCAAACCTGAAAATCAATACCAGCAAACATACAAGGTTTGGCGGAGTACTTCTCCATGATGATTAGTCAAAAACATGTGCAAATCACAAAGATTAGAGCAACGTGGCTCTGATACCAATTGTAGGATCGAAGAGCACGTGAAAAGCTACCAGAGGGGGGGGGGGTGAATGGTAGATTTAAAAATCTTACGCAACAGAAACAATTAAGCCCCAAACCCTTTCGGCAGAAAAACGATCTGTTAAAGAAATCGTGTGTGAGACTAATCTAAATGTGTTTCACCATGACAAAAGTGATGGATATCAGAGAGAATCAAGTCACGAAGATAACACAAAAGGAATCACTCAAATCCGTCGAGAAAAACTCAAGTTATGATCGAAAGATGAAACAAAGGTCAATCTGCCCTACCTGAGAAAAAAAAACAGTTCTGGAATGCTGCAAAGAAACTCGTGTATATCATATACCACAAATACAATGACCGTGAAATTTTGACATTTGATAGACAATCAACTTTTGAAGACAACCCAAAAAGAATCACGTCAATTGGATCTGTAAAACTCGAGTTATGATAAAACCACCAATGAAAGGTAGTGCTGTCCAGAAACTCGACGAGTAAAACTTGTCTGGAACAAGTCGGACGAACAAGGCACAAACGTTCTTTCAAACTACGAATTTTATTCAATAGAACACAAGAGTAACAGCCCCAAAGTCGTGCACCACGAGCTCTGGGCTCCCTTGCTTATATAACCAGCCCTTAGGCCAACCCAATATCAACTAGGACTCCAATCCTACTAAGATCACGAATCGTAACTTTCTATAACTGCTCAAGATTCTTCTATACGCAGATCGAAGCAATCTTAAGACTTCCAAATACCTTAGGAACGTATCCCATATTCCTAAACAACTCAAATTCGTGACCCACACGAAATCCTATCATAACCAACTCAAATCTTTCCATATTTGAGTGAAACCCGACTCAGCCGCAGCCTGGGTCCATAACCTAGTCGGTTGGACCTTTCCGACCAATTCTTTACGTCCACATCTCTTCATCACGTCTCGGAACCATGTAGCCTCGTCCATGCACTCCTTGCACACATGCAAACATCTTCCAACGACGTCCAATACCTTCACATGCATTGTTCTTGATTCAATCATGTTGCGCAACCTCCTGATCAGCTCAACCACAATTCCTCCTGAATTTGGTTGTTGGAACCTCATCTCCTCCCTGAGACTAGTCCAATGGATCCCGTCACCAGCCATGTCTTGAACTCAAGCAACACCTGCACATGAATGAACAACCAATCCATACGAGCCCAAGTCCTCGACTTGACTCAAGTTAGTTCCGAACACAACACCCTACGTGAGAACCTCAAATAAGCATGTTGCAAAACTACAGTAACACGATATCATCCATATCAACCAAAACGCACCAAAAACTTACCAAATGAATACTAAGCAATCTTTCCAACAATGTAAAGCAAGTACGAAACATTGCAAATGAAAAACAGAAGCACTACGGTCAAGTTCCGGACCTTGCCAGAGCAACCCGGACCTTGAGCCGGAGCTAACAAAAGCTAGTAGAACCTAGCGCCGGAGCTTACCAAAACTAGTACAACCAAGCTCCCGCCAGAGCTTACAAAACTAGTAGGACCTAGCACCGGAGCTAACCAGAACTAGTCGGAACTAGTAATCCCAAAAGCCGGAGCTAGAAAAATCAACTTCGGAGCTTAGCAAAAACATGTCGGAGCTATCAAAGACATGCCAAAGCTAAAGACAAAACTTCACCGGAGCTGACCAAAGCTAGTCGGACCTAGCATCGAACGTAACTGGAGGTACCCAAACCAAGCTGGACCTACCTTTGGACCTTGTTGTAGCTCAGAGCTAGAGTCGGACCTTGATAAAAAGGTGTTTTGGTGATATTAAAAACTTTTATCATCAAAGCCAAGTGTATTCACTACAAGCCAATGTATTCAGCACACATAGGTCTTACACCACTTGACCTTCTTGCATCAATACACATCCAAGTCCTTGTCTTGATGCGTCGCACAAATCCAAACTTCTTGCTCACATCTAGTAATACCAGCACCGATGCAATTATAAATCTCTTCTTCACCTTCTCAATGTTGTCCTAGTAAGATAGAGTCCATTTGAGAAGCTTTCCCCTTGTTAGCAACTCAGTCATAGGCTTGGCTATTTTAGAGAAGTCCTTGATGAACCGACGGTAATATCCAGCCATCCCAAGAAAACTCCTTATTTCCTTGACATTTTGCGGCGGTTCTCACTTCAACACGTCTCTCACTTTTCCGGGGTCAACTGATACTCCTCCTCCTGAGATGATATGACTCAAAAACGACACCTCTCTCAACCAAAACTGACACTTGCTGAGCTTGGCATACGATGCTCCCTCAATTTCTGCAACGTAAGCCTCAAGTGTTCCTCATGTTCCTTCTCATCCTTCGAGTAGATCATAATGTCATCAATAAACACCACAACGAACTTATCCAAGTACTCCATGAAGACCTTATTCATGAGGTACATGAAGTAGGCAGGCGCATTTGTCAATCCAAATGACATCACGGTGTACTCATAAGATCCATAACGTTTTCTAAAAGCTGTTTTGGGTATGTCCAATGGTCTAATCTTCATTTGAAAATATCTCGACCTCAAATCAATCTTAGAGAAGACACAAGCACCCTTCATCTGATCAAACAAGTCTTCTATGCGTGGCAAGGTATACTTGTTCCTGATTGTTACCTCGTTGAGAGCTCGGTAATCTACGCACATCCTTTGGGATCCATCCTTCTTGTCCACAAATAGAACGGGCGCTCCCCAAGGTGAAGAACTAGGGCGAATAAAACCTTTTTCTCGTTGCTCTTGAATCTGCTTCTTGAGCTCCGCTAATTCCATAGGAGCCATCCTATACGACCTCTTAGCTATAGGTGCAGTTCCAGGTATTAAATCAATAACAAACTCAATATCTCGATCAGGTGGCATACCTGGCAACTCGTCCGAAAAAATATCCAAAAATTCACACACCACCGGAATCTCCTCAATGGCGGCACCGTCCATATGATTCAACTCCAATTGCTTCGGTGCGATTTGAGATGCTTCAAATTCTACAGCGATCCCTTCCTCATTGGTCAACTCCACCGTCTTCGTGGCACACTCAATAACTCCATTGTGCTTCCTCAACCAGTCCATACCAAGTATAATGTCCAATCCTTGAGAATCCAAAACAATGAGGTTGGCGGAGAAGTCTACCCCCCTTATTCTAAGGCTTACTTTTGGACATACTATATTTGTCCTCATCTCTCCTCCAGAAGACTTAACCAATAGAGTAAACTTCATATGAGAGATAGGCAAACTATACTTGGCGACATACTTTGATGCAATGAATGAATGTGATGCTCCAGAATCAAATACCATAGTCGCGGGGTTGGAGTTGGCGAGAAACATACCAATGACCACGCCATTCGCTTGCTGAGCATCCTCCGTAGAGACATGGTTCACGTTGCCACGAGCGAAATTCTGCTGTCCATGGTTCCCTTGTGGTTGTCCTCCATTGGGTCTTGGGTTTTGCCTCGGTGCATTGCTTTCTTGACCAAGACCTGACTTAGGACATTGATGCGCAAAGTGTCCAGCTTCTACACAAGTATAACACTTCTTGATGAGGACATCACTTCTATGGATACAAACAACACTCCATTGAACATACAAGATGCAATCAATAGAGTTCATACACAACAATTAATTTCAGAGGTGAACTCGTTCTTATATATTTCCTTATATGTTTTTGAACATAAATTGCTACTTAATGATTTATTTGTGATTAGGATCCATGGAGAGGTTCAAGGAGTACTTGGAGGGAGTATTAGGGACGTGGAAGACCAGAGAATTCGTTCAAAGAAGATAGAAACCGAACCAAACTCCAAATCGTATCCAACTCGGAGTCCAGGAGCAGTACGCACTAAAACGGACGCCCAAGACGCATACGGACTCCGTTTTGGACGTTCTACATATGCACGGAAAGGGGAGAGGATAAACTTTCCAATGGCACCGGTCCCATGTTAAAATTCCTTCGGAGTCGACGGGAATCGTCGAAACAAAATCAAGTACAGAATCTGTCAGGGTGCTGCGCCACCGTATTGGGCCATTGGGCCTTGTATCAAGTCTAAGTCCATTATTTTCGTGTCTTAGGGTTAGGTCACGACCCTAACACCCCCTTGGACGTCCTACCACCTATATATACTCCATGGTAGCCGCCATAGACAATTGGGTTTTGCTTAGATCAATAATATCGCCGTTTTTCGGTTTGTGAAACCCCAATTCAGCAATTTCAGATTGCTTCTTCTACGTTCTTGCTTGTGTTCTCGGTTGCACTTGCAGGGATTAGCCTTCTTGGCGAGGTCAATCGTGTGAAGCACGGTTGATAACCAACGGAGCGGTGGTGTAGTGATTGCAGGGGCTGTTCGTGTTCTACTCGAGAGCCTCGGATCATCAACGTCGAGATCTCCATCAATCGACTTACCCATTACCTATCGGAAGATCGGGACCAATTTTCCTATCAATTGGTATCAGATTTCCAGGTTGCCCGTTAGGTAATTCATCTATCCATTACATTAGTTTTGTTTTTCATACCTAGAGTCCACAAAAAAGCCACAAAAAAACTTGCAGTTTAGTAGATCTGTTCATTACTTTGTCCAAACCACATTGAGCCTTTGCAACTTTGTTATTCAGTTTGGTTTTGTTGAGTTTGTGTCCGTGGTTGAGTCATATTGCTGGTTTAGAAAGTGTTTTTGGTCTTAGTTTGAGTTTTTCATTGTGTGATTCATCCTTTTGAATCACGTCATCACGTCCAGATTAGATTCGCCTCTGTCCAGTTCGGTATTTTCATCATATCTCGCTCATACGAACTCGTATTTTAGAGTTCTTGTACGTTCTGGAAAGCTTAAGAAGTTTTCTATAACTTTCTTATTCATCATGATCCCAGAAAATATAGTTATCGATGTCTAAATTGCATTAGATCCGAATCTGTTATTGACCTAAAAATTCTGAACAGTCTGTATTTCGGGGTCAGTATCTCCTATTGTTCTTTTCCAAAATAGGTCTTCCATATATTGAAATTAAAGAGGAGAGATATATCTACAATCTTACTGTTCTAAGTTTTCCAATTTAGAGCCTATAAGTGTGCCTATTTGTCCTTGGAAGATTGAGCAGAAAATCTGCGACAGACACACGAGATATCTTGGGTTGATTTTCATTGTGTTCTTCCCTTGCAGCACATTCTGAAAAAAAAAAGGAAGAAAAAAGAAAAAAGCAAGTGCAAAACAAGAAACAAAAGCCGCACAAAAAAAGAGGAAAAAAAACAACAAAAAACAGAAGTGCTTGCATTCTTTGTGTCATCTAGTTTTGTCTCATGTCTTGCTAGCTTGAACTACTAGGAACACATTTAGGCCAGCAACTTTGACAAATACTTTGGACACTTATTCAACTTTACTATCTGATTTCATTGTTGCTAATCCTTGCTACATAGAAAGTGCCATCCAAGCTACACCTTACTCTTGAGCAGAATCGATACACCTTTGCAATCATCCCACGCTTCATTGGTCTCTTCATACCGTCCACCGTTTGCCACCTGCAGTGTCGGTAAGAACACTTGTAAGAGCGTGGTAAGATGCTTGAGAGTGTGTGATTCCACTTCCACTTTGCCATTATCCTTTGTAGTTGATAGGGATAACATATTTTTTGTGTTGTCTTCTGTTTGCTACTAACAATGTCAGGTAAAAGTAAGAATCATGCATTATATGCTGAGATGATGGACATGATGAAGACAGCGATAGAGTTGCGCACTAAAAATCAAACATCAACCAAGGATTCACATGACATTCAGACCACCTTTACAACACCTTCCACAAGAAGTAATTACATTCTCCCATCTCTTCCTTCTTATGATGGTTTTGGTTACGATGAATATATTGCTTGGGAAATAGAGTTGGATAAAATTTTTGGACAATGTCATATGTGTGAGAAAAGAAAGATTAGAAATGTTGCAAGTGCATTAGTAGGTTGTGCATTGACTTGGTGGAACAACTTAAGTGATTTAGAAAGACCTCGAACATGGAAAGATATGAAAATTCTTATGCGAGAAACTTTTGCTAATGTATCTAATTGTAAAGATGAAATACATGAACTTGAGAAGAATTTTCTTGTTGTACCTCCTCCTTTGCCTAACCTTTTGCAGGAACATGAAAAAATAAATGGAGATGCAAATGAGAGTGAGGTGTTGAACAACTCTTCTGAATTTTTTGATGAATCAACTCATAATGCATTTGAATTTGTTGCTGAAAATGAGAGTAGTGTTAATGGACAATGCTCTACAGTTAACCACGGTATGACATTTTCAGATGTGCTGAATTTTGCTACCAATCATACTATCGATGAGCAGCAACAAGATGAACCTTTTCATAATACACCTTTACCATTAGTTGATTTTCCTACTGACTCTTACAACAAAAATGAGTTGTGTGCTGATAATTATATTGTTCCTATGCTAGAACAACCAAATGAATTTGATACTTTATCACTCACTTGTGCTGAAATTAAGCATTTGATCACAACTACATGTGAAAGGGATGAGCTGAAATTGTTATCTTCTCTAAATACTTTGGGTTATATTGAATTTGACACTCTTTGTGATCTAGATATCGTAGAGAAGAGAATATTTTCCCAATCTGAATTGCCTTTGTTAAGTAGAAATATTTTTCATGCAGTAGGCAAATATGAACATAGTGGTGTGTTTATGGTGCATAAAGTTTACGTTTGTTCAAATGAGAAAACTCCTTTTGTGCTGCAACAACATCCTAAAGTAAATGAATGCACTAACGCTAATAATGTTTTGTCAAGCTTTTCTAGTATTTTTTTCTTGCAGCAGGGACAAAAAATAAAAGAGAAG
This sequence comes from Tuctoria greenei, assembly GCA_036927565.1. Taxonomy (NCBI): domain Eukaryota; kingdom Viridiplantae; phylum Streptophyta; class Magnoliopsida; order Poales; family Poaceae; genus Tuctoria; species Tuctoria greenei. Next base: position 175,724,831 of record JAYESD010000005.1, read on the forward strand.
TATTGTTCGCTGCAGTCGTGCAATATGGACAGTGTTCATTGTACCCCCAAAGCAATCATTTTTCCTGGAGATACGAGCAAGCCGAGGACGGCTTGTCATAAAGAAGGGGAGAATGACGAGATCATGCACATTATCATTGCACCTACAAATATGGTACAAAGTTTATTTGTTTGGGATCCTGGCTCAAGTGAATGTGCGCTCTTGTTTGGACAAGATCAAGATGGTGCACTATTTCGTCCACCACCTTGGCCTCCTCCTTTCATGCTTACAAGAATATTTGATGGCATTGCACATATGGACCCACACATGATAGAAGATGAACTTGAGTCGAGGACGACTCCAATTCAAGAAGGGGAGGATGATGAGGACATCACTTCTATGGATACAAACAACACTCCATTGAACATACAAGATGCAATCAATAGAGTTCATACACAACAATTAATTTCAGAGGTGAACTCGTTCTTATATATTTCCTTATATGTTTTTGAACATAAATTGCTACTTAATGATTTATTTGTGATTAGGATCCATGGAGAGGTTCAAGGAGTACTTGGAGGGAGTATTAGGGACGTGGAAGACCAGAGAATTCGTTCAAAGAAGATAGAAACCGAACCAAACTCCAAATCGTATCCAACTCGGAGTCCAGGAGCAGTACGCACTAAAACGGACGCCCAAGACGCATACGGACTCCGTTTTGGACGTTCTACATATGCACGGAAAGGGGAGAGGATAAACTTTCCAATGGCACCGGTCCCATGTTAAAATTCCTTCGGAGTCGACGGGAATCGTCGAAACAAAATCAAGTACAGAATCTGTCAGGGTGCTGCGCCACCGTATTGGGCCATTGGGCCTTGTATCAAGTCTAAGTCCATTATTTTCGTGTCTTAGGGTTAGGTCACGACCCTAACACCCCCTTGGACGTCCTACCACCTATATATACTCCATGGTAGCCGCCATAGACAATTGGGTTTTGCTTAGATCAATAATATCGCCGTTTTTCGGTTTGTGAAACCCCAATTCAGCAATTTCAGATTGCTTCTTCTACGTTCTTGCTTGTGTTCTCGGTTGCACTTGCAGGGATTAGCCTTCTTGGCGAGGTCAATCGTGTGAAGCACGGTTGATAACCAACGGAGCGGTGGTGTAGTGATTGCAGGGGCTGTTCGTGTTCTACTCGAGAGCCTCGGATCATCAACGTCGAGATCTCCATCAATCGACTTACCCATTACCTATCGGAAGATCGGGACCAATTTTCCTATCACTTCTTAACTCCACCAGAATTATTGGGATGAGCTTGGTTTTGAACATTTGCAGCAGGAAAATTAGCACGAGGTGCATAAGGCATTGGAGGCCTAGGTGCTTGCATGACAGGGCGCTGCTGCAGAAACTGAGTTGGACGTGGTGCATAACCAGGGCGCTGAGCAGGAATAGAGGAGCTGTAATAGGGCGCATTGGGTGGTGCAAGGCGAGGGCGCACATTACTTCCTTCTTGCTGTCCTTGATATGGCGCCTTCCTCTTGATTTCTTGCTCCATCTCACGGATCTTGTTCTCAACCACAATTGCTTTGTCCACAAGCTTCTGAAAATTGGCATAATCACAGTTGAGTAGTTGCACTTGGATCTCATTGTTCAAGCCCCTCATGAACAAGTATTGCTTCCGGCTGTCCCGACTAACATCCTCAGGCGCATACCTTGAGAGTTGAGTGAATTTATTGAGATATTCACTCATTCTTGATCTTCCGTGCCTTAAATTCTCAAATTCTTGCCTCTTCAAGATCATAACACCCTCGGGCACATAATGAGAACGAAAATTCTCCTTGAATTCGGCCCAAGTAATTCTCTCTTGGTTCTCATGAGCATTGCAATAAGCATCCCACCAATCCGCAGCTGCTCCAACTAGTTGATGAGAAGCAAACAAGACCTTCTCCCGGTCAGTGCATTGGACAATAGCTAGCTTCTTCTCCACGGACTTGAGCCAATCATCCGCATCCATAGGGTCGGCAGCTTGAGCAAAGGTTGGCGGTCTAGTCCTCATAAACTCTCCCAATCGGTTATGAGGTGGCGGGGGTGGCGGTGGAGGCATGTGGGGCTGATTGTTGATATTGCCAGCCTACAGCTGTCCCATTGTCTGTATCATGGTCTGCATGAGCTGGTTTTGCATAGCTAATAGCTGCTCAATGTTGATAGCTCCCTAAGTGGATCCTTGTCCAATGTTGTTCTGAGGCACTCCATTGTTCTCCTCCTCATCATTGCCATCCCTCTGGTTGCGAGTCCTCACCACCTGAAGAAAAGCAATAGGTAAGAATTAGAAAACGTCCCCAACTATATGCATCAAGGGATATGAAACTAAACAACTAGCTATACTAGACTAGGTGGACATGGCAATGCTAAGGCATCCCAAAATCCTCTATTAAGCACACAAGCAAACAATATATAGCAAACAGCACTCCAAGCAAAAACACATCGATTCCTGAGTGCTCCTATGTGCTCTAAAGTGTCCATTCTATCTAGGCTGCATCCTACAGTCAACACCCGTGGCTCTGATACCAATCTGTGACGCCCGGTTCCGAAAAATGAACCAAGCTAACGCATATGTGTGCCCAGGATGTTCATCACACATACACGAGTGCAATCACAAAAGAGTATACAGAAAATTACCACAGAATAAGATTAATTAACCAAATTTTATTACACGAACCATATTATCCTCGAATACAAGCTCTAATGAATATTAAGGACAAGTTCAACTAATGCAGCAGAAATAAACTAATTAAGCAACTAAACAGCTAGACAACATAAGCAATAGGGTATAGCGCAGCTCCAATCAACACCACAGGCAAAGCTGACGGTAGACACGACATAGAACTCCGCATTATCACCATTAAACTCCCAACCCTGACCTGCAACTGTTGGGGGGGATTGCAAGAGTGAGTACATGTCGTACTCAGCAACTGTGGAAAGTATGACATCTGGCTTATTCAAATGTTGACAATAATAAAGGCAAAGTGCTGAAAAGTACATAAAAACATTTGAAAAGCAATATATTTTATTTATATGAATCAAACCCATCATAATCATAAGTAATATCATAATACCGGTCTGAATTCACTACCATCATCAATAATTCCAGATTTCACCATTGCCAAAAGCCATATTCAATACCATAAATTAATCCATAACCATAATACCAACCATAACCATCCCAATACCGAGTACCCTCTAATCATGGATGTTGTCCAGGTGCTCATAACCGGGACCACGGCTATCATGATAGTTTTAATTAACTCTGCAGAGTTTGTACCTCTTTACCCACGTGTTTGTGACTTCATCACCTTTCGATGACTAGAACCTCTATTATGCCGTCTCACACTTCCATCGGTGTGTGGCCAAGAGATCACAAAATAGCCTTTACAAAGGGATTACTAGCCTATTTAGACCCCACTGAGGTTTCACCGGTGGCGATGCCTCCAATTGAGCACATCTTCAACCAAGGGCCCCCTCTTGAGCCATTCGGATCCCAGGGTAGTCCCACCAATCATCAACAAACCCAATCCGACTACCCCTTCCCCGAGCATCCACAATGGTCCAAACAGCACTAGCAACGCCCTAATTAATCAGCTACGCCGCACCCATACTTGGCCTCGTGGTGGCACTGTAGTCCTGGCTTATTCTCGCATGAACCGGTCCTTAGATCTAAAGCAAGCAAACTACCATGACATCCAACCCATCCACATACCAGGCTTGCTTAGATCACCCATTACCATATCATATTTAACCAGTTCGTGTTAACCATAATCTCATCCATGCATAGTTAAATTGAGTGGTATAGTTGTTTTCCATCCCAGTTGATTAAGCGAAGCAAAAGGTAAAAACCCTTCCCAACTCTCTACCATAAATTCCAGGTGACAAGGGTGGTTAAACAATTCTAGTAAACTTCCTATCATAGGGTTCCCATCAAATTGACACAAGCATGCAATTTTGCAAACAAAATATTTACTTGAAAAATAGGATCAATATTCTTCAAGGACACTTGCCTTGCTCTTGCTGTTGATTAGGGTCAAAGCCTTCAAACTCTTGGTGCTGTAGATCCTCCGCGGCACTTCCTAGCGCAAATCCGTCTAATCCACACAATAAACATACAAGACAAGACACAATCAAAGAGTGCACAAATATTACTCAATATGACATGAAATGCATGATTAATGCAAATGCAAGGTAGAACTTGTTACTAGATTGCTTTTAATGATCACTAACTAGTTCGAATAGCTTTTAACAAGTTCATAAAGGTTTGGATTCGATTAGATCAAATTTTAGAATTAATTCAACACAATTTATCCAGAAAGATCGGACTAGTCCTATGGAGACCGGACAAGTCCGTCCTCTGCGAGATCAGCAGATTAGGGTTTTCAGATCGACGTGAATTTGGAGATTAGGGGTTGAATTCTCGTAAGGAAAAGATAATAGAAGGTATAACAGGAGTTTAGAACTCCAATGAACAAGAAACTTGGAGGTAGCACTTGGATCTTGGTGATATAGGGTTGGTGATGAACTTGGGGATGAATTGGTTGTGAAGGACGAAACTTGGTGGAGATCTAGATCCTCTTTCGTTTCCTCCTCTTCTTTTTCTTGCTTGGGATCTTCTCCTCCCTCCTTGATGGTGGCTCGTCACGAACTAGGGTTTGGGTGGGTGGAAAAGTGGCAAATAGATGTCAATCCAAGGGGTGGGGCTGTTTATATAGAGGTGGAGGCTAGGGTTATATGGATTTCGAGTTTTGGGATGAGTAGAGGCCGGTTTAGAGTCCCACATGGGCTCTAAAAGAGTTAGGCATGACGTCCCTAGGACCACTTAACGTGAATTCCAAGAAACAAGTTGTAAAACAAAAGATCAACTCGGAGTCGCGAAATATCGGACAAGTCCAAAAAGGACCGGACTAGTCCGAAGTTGTCCAGAGAGAAAATCGGACAAGTCTGGCCAAACATTGGACAAGTCCGACTTTAAACAGAGAGGAAATCGAACAAGTCCGCTGGAACACTAGACTAGTCCGGAAAAGTCCAAGTACTTAGCAGATTTTCAAGGATTCTTAGAATGTCGGACTAGTCCGCACAAAATCGGACAAGTCTGAATGTTTCTAGAGGCAAAATCGGACTTGTCCGCAGCAAAAACGGACTAGTTCACACTTTCCTGCATTTTAAGTGCGGTTTTGTTCCAAAACAATTTTAAACTCATTCCTCTTGTTGTGGGTTAATGTTAAACATGTATATGAGTGTATGTAGGGCATGATGCATGAAAATTAGGGTGTTACAATTCGGCCACCCCATATTGTTCGGGGGAGTAAGGGGCCAAAAAACTAACGCTTGTTGCCCTCCTTGTCCAAGTACTCCTCCACTTGGGTTTTCTTGAATTTGGTGCTATTGTTGCTTCTTATCTTCTTGATTCTTAAGGAGAACACATTTTGAGCTCTCCTCAAGAACCTCTTGACGATTGCTTGAGTTTCACCTTTGTCATGCAAGAAAAACACGGAAGGGAAGCAAGAAAAATCATCTATAATTACTAAGACAAAATTGTTACCGCCAATGCCTATATAACAATGGGACCGAACAAGTCCATGTGAAGCATCTAAAAGGGTCTTGTTATCGTCATCCCGTTCTTGGCGAGATGACATGCTCCAATTTGCTTCCTGGTTTGGCATGTGCTACAAGGTCTATCTTTCTCAAACACAAAATTTTTTAGTCCACAAATGGATCCCCTTTTAGAAGTTTTTGTAAGTTCCTCATACCAACATGGGTTAGTGTTGACGGTTGTTATACACCAATTTCACCCGTCAATAGAACTCAATTATGTGAAGGAATTGTCATTTCTTGCACACATCACCTTTCTATTTAACCTATTTCCACTTGTCCTTGGAGAAAGTAATACACACAGGGATTCTATGCAGAAATGAAGTGAAACAAGGGGATGGATCCTATAAAATATCATACCAGCCAATCAAGTGATGACACGTGGCACCACATGGATCAAATGGCCCACAAACAGAAGTATCCGAGGCCATCCAACGGTGTGGCACCCATATAAGTCAATGGGACCCACTTTTCTGTCACATGGAGAAAGCACACCGCAAAAAGGGGCCAGGAACAGGTCGGCCGACCCCCCTAGTCGACCGACTAGTTCCTGGTGCCATTATCAGTCAAACTCAACGTGGTGGCTCCTCCAAGCTTGAAGTGGTCATGGGTGACTGATTCGCGCGCTTTTGGTGGCGGGAACCAACCCTTCTCCAATCTATAAATAGGACCCCCATCCCTCACTTCAACACACACCACTTGACTATTCATCCATTGTATCCACTACTCTCCATAGGTTTAGAGGAGTATAGGCTGTAGAGAGGAGAGCCTCTAGTCCATAGTCCAAGTACAAGAGGAGTAGGAGTCTCTTGCCAATTGGGAAAGGTATGTCTCGCATATTCCTATTTGTATTTGTGACATTATTCATAATAAAGATGATATCTTTAGTCTACTATTGTTCGTATACTTGGATGAAGTGTTTCTTGTTTGATTGTGGATTCCATGTATGTGGTAGGAGTAGTATTTATGATTTTGCTGTGCCATGGTCATTACATTATCATAAACACTATAAACCTCCACTATAGTCTAGTTAGATATGATATGGTTATGTTAACATGAATCACTTATGCTATGAATTAACATTGGTTCAACGATGACTTAGTTCATTGCTTTAGGATGGCTTGTGCCTAGGCTCTTAAGGTAATTTCTTAATATGCTAGCATGGTGCCAGGATAGAGAGTAGCGTTGAATGTCTCGTAGACCCACAGATGGAAGAGGTAGGTAGTAGGTGGTGACAATCCTCTCTGTCCTTTGTAATCCTCCACGTTCGGCTATGCCACAGGCTCTTGACGGGAGTCGCCTAGTGTTGCTAGCGGTAAACCCATGCCCATTGTTTTAATCCACTTAGCATGAGAATTCATAATTAACATGATCATTAGTAACTAACTTAGGCTATGTATATGTACATTAGATGCATGGGAGGAGTCTCTACCTAACTCTTAGCCTAGTTCCTCTATTACCTCATTTATCCCCTTAGGATAGAATGCTCTTGTGTGTGTCACACTACCTCAACTTATCATTTAACCCATCCTTGCTAGAACCCTACCTAGACCAACCCATGCCTTTCCACTGATGATTGTTTTACTTCCATCTAGCCTTCCTTTGGGAAAATATAAATGACACCCTTTGGGAACACTCTTTAACGGGGAAATGCTACATCGACAGTTTCCGTGCACTTGCGGACGTTTATTTAAGAATTAAAACCTACCAACAGCATTTTTGGCACCACTGCTAGGGATGAATTGTTAGTAGTGCGTAGGAAATATCAACAAGCATTTCCGGCGCCATTGTCGGGGATGGCAGCCGAAGTATTACATGATTGAGAGAATAGGATAGGACCCTGGTAGGTTTTAGTAGGATGACCCCTCTTTGTTTTTGCATTTTATGTGAAAACAGGGCAGTGTATGTCTGGTTTCCGATTGCCGGAAAACTTTGTTAAAGATCCTGAATCCCTTATGAGAGATCGACCTCATGTCGTGACTCCTCAGAAGCTTCGAGCGGCAAAGCAAGCCAGCACAACCTCACCAACAACCAAAACACCAACGACCCAGAAGACCCTTCGTGAGTTTTTGGCTCCCTCTGCTAACAATGTGCCTATTGGGCCCACTGCTAACACAGGAGACGTGAACTTTGAAATCAATATTAGCCTTATCACTATGGTGCAAGCCAACCCATTTTGTGGGAAGGCTAACGAGGATGCAAGTGCTCACCTGCAGCAGTTCCTTGAGATCTGTAGCACTTTTAAGATAAAGGACATATCTGTCCGTCTTAGGCTGTTCCCGTTCTCTCTTCTTGGGAGAGCAAAACAATGGTTCTACGTGAACCGAAGTGCTATAGACACTTGGGAGAAATGTTCTACAACATTCCTCGCCAAGTTTTTCCCGTTGGGATAAACTAATGCCCTACGTGTAAGAATTTCCAGCTTCCAGTAAGATGCCAAGGAATCTATTCCCGAGGCTTGGGAGAGGCTGCAGGAGTATTGTAACACCCTCATTTTCATGCATCATGCGTTGCATAAGTTCGTTAACCATGTTTAACATTGAGCAACATAAAAAGGAATACGTTTAAAATGAATAGATAGCAAAACCACACTTAATAATTCTGGGAAGTACGGACTAGTCCACTTTTGGTGTGGACTAGTCCGATTTCTCTCTGACTTCGAACGGACTTTTCCGTTTTGCTGCAGACTGGTCTATTTTTCCCTCTGGACACTTTCGGACTTGTCCAGTCCTGTGCGGACTAGTCCAGTGTTCCAATTCCTTAGAAATTTTGCTAAGTCCCTGGACTTGTCCGGTGTTCCAGCGGACTTGTTCGTTTTTCCTCTTACTAAAGTCGGACTTGTCCAATTTTGGCTAGAGTTGTCTCTTTTTCCCTCTCTGGATAAGTTCAGACTTGTCCGATCTCCAGTCCGGACTTGTCCAATTCCTCTCTGTCTAGCTTCGGACTAGTCTGGCCCATTTCGGACTTGTCCGACAAATTGCGACTCCGAGTTGATCTTTTGTTTCACGACTTGTTTTTGGGTTTTCTGTTAAGTGGGACTAGGGACGTCGTGCCTAACTCTTTTAGAGCCCATGAGGGACTCTAAACCGACCCCTACTCATCTCAAACTCGAAATCCATCTAACCCTAGCCTCCACCTCTATATAAACTACCCCACCCCTTGGCTTGACATCTATTTGCCACTTTTCCATCCTCACCCAAACCCTAGATCGTGAATAGCCGCCACCAAGGAGGGAGAAGAAGATCTAGAGCAAGAAGAATAAGAGGAGGAAACAAAAGAGGATTAAGATCTCCATCAAATTCGCGTTCTCCATTGCCAATTCACCATCAAGTCCTCCATCAACCCTAGATCGTCAAGATCCAAGTGTTTTCTCCGAGATTCTTGATTCATTGGAGTTCTTAGACACCTGGTATACCATCTACTTCCTTTTCCTTACATGAATTCAACCCCAAATCTCCAAATTCACGTCGATCTAGAAAACCCTAGTTCGCCAGTTCTGCGAAGTGTGGACTTGTCCGGTCCCTAGCGGACTAGTCCGATTTTCCTGGTTAAATTGTGTTGACTTAATTCTAAAACTACATCGAATCAACTCCAAACCTTTGTTGACTTGTTAATAACCATTGTAATTGATTAATAAACATTATTAACAACTTATTAACTAGTTTTGCTTTGCATTAGTCATACATAACATGTCATATTGTGTGCACTCTTTGATTGTGTTTCTTGTCTTGTATGTTTATTGTGCGGATTAGACAGATTTACGCCAGAGAGCGTTGCGGAGGATCTCCAGCACCATGAGTTTGAAGGCTTTGACCCTAACCAATCCCAAGAGCAAGTCAAGTGTGCTTGAACATATTGATCCTGTTTGAAATAAATGTTTTGTTTGCAAAACAGCATGGCTGTGTAAATTTGATAGGAATCCTATTGTAGGAAGTTTATTAGCTTTTTTAAACCACCCTTGTCATCTGGAATTCATGGTAGAGAGTCGGGATGGGCTTTTTACCTTTTTGCCTCGCTTAATTAATTGGGATGGAAAGCAACTATACCACTTAGCTTAATTATGCATTAACATGAACTGGTTAATATGATATGGTAATGGGTGATCTAAGCAAGCATGGTATGTGGATGGTTTGGATGTTATGGTGGTTTCGCTTGCTTTAGATCTAAGGACCAGTTCGTGGAGCGAACATCCAGGATTTATAGTGCCACCACGAGGCCAAATATGGGTGCGACGTAGGTGATTAATTAGGGCTTTGCGAGTGCTATTTGGACCATTAAGGATGCCTAGGGAAGGGGTAGTCGGATTGGGCTTGTTGATGATTGGTGGGACTACCCTGGGATCCGAATGGCTCAACAGCGGCCCTTGGTTGAAGATGTGCTCCGTAGGAGACATCGCCACCGATGAAACCTCAATGGGGTCTAAATAGGCTAGTAATCCCTTTGTAAAAGCTATTTTGTGATCTCTTGGCCACACACCTAAGGAAGTGTGAGATGATATAATTGAGATTCTATAGTCATTGAAAGGTGATAAAATCACAAACACGTGGGTAAAGTGGTACAAACTCTACAGAGTCTAATAAAACTATCATGATAGCCGTGCTCCCGGTTATGAGCAACCTGGACCCTCAGATGAATAGAGGAAACTTGGTATTGGGATGGTTTGGTTATGGTTATGGTTATTAGTATGGTTATGGATGGTTATGAATTAAATTCTGATAATGATTATGGTTATTGGTAATGAGAAATCTGGTATACGGATGATGGTAATGAAATATGGACTTGTATTATGATTATATGGCTTATGATGGGTTTACTTCACATACATATAATACATTGCTTTTAAAATGTTTTAATGTACTTTTCAGCACTTAACCATTATTATATTCGTCATTTGAATCAGCTACATGTCATACTTTCCACAATTGCTGAGTACGACATGTACTCACCCTTGCAATTCCCCCACAAACAATTGCAGGTCAGGATTGGGAGTTTAACAATGATAATGTGTATTTCTAGGCCATGCCTACCGTCAGCTTTGCTTGTGGAGTGTTGGAACTGTGCTATACCCTATTGCTTAGCTGCTTAGTTTGCTTAATTAGTTTATTTTCAATGCATTAGTTCAAACTTGTCATTAATATTCATTAGAGCTTGTATTCGAGGATATTCTGGTTTGTGAAATAAAAGTACTTAATTAATCTTGTCTTGTGGTAATTTTCTGTATATCCTTTGTGCATGCACTCGTGTATGTGTGTTGAATGTCCTGGGCACACATATGCGTTCAGTTGGTTCTTTTTCGAGATGCAACCTAGATAGAGTTTACACTTTAGAGCACATAGGAGCACTCATAAATCGATGTGTTTTTGTTTGATGTGCTGTTTGCTATATATATTGTTTGCTTGTGTGCTTAATAGAGGATTTTGGGATGCTTTAGCATTGCCATGTCCACCTAGGCTAGTATAGGTAGTTTCTTAGTTTCATATCACTTGATGCATATAGTTGGGGACGTTTCTAAATTCTTATCTCTTGCTTTTCTTCAGATGGTGAGGACTCGCAACCATAGGGATGGCAATGATGAGGAGGAGAACAATGGAGCATCTCAGAACAACAATGAACAAGGACCTGTTCATGGAGCTATCAACATTGAGCAGCTTTTGGCTATCCAGAACCAGCTCATGCAGACCATTATACAGACTATGGGACAGCTGCAGGCTGGTAACATCAATAATCAGCCCCACATCTCTCCACCGCCGCCCCCACCTCGTCATAACCGGTTGGGAGAGTTCACGAGGACTAGGCCACCGACTCTTGCTCAAGCTGCTAACCCTATGGATGCTAATGATTATCTCAAGTCTATGGAGAAGAAGCTAGATATTGTCCAATGCAGTGACCAAGAGAAGGTGCTATTTACATCTGATCGACTTGTTGGAGCAGCTGCGGATTGGTGGGATTCTTTATGTAATGCTCATGAGAATCAGGAGTTGATTACTTAGGCCGAATTTAAGGAGAGCATCCGTTCTCATTATGTGTCGGAAGGAGTTATTGTAGGATCGAAGAGCACGTGAAAAGCTACCAGAGGGGGGGGTGAATGGTAGATTAAAAGTTTTCAGTGGAAGCAAAGAAACACCCCTCAACAGAAAACATATCTGTTTAAGAAACCGTGTGTGCAGCTAATCTAGAAGTGTTCAACTATGACAAAACTAGTATATATTGTAGATAATCAAGTCACGAAGATGTAATAATAAGAATCACAAAAATCCGTCGAGAGAAACTCAAGTTACGATCGAAAGATCGAACAAAGGTCAATCTGTCCTACCCGAGAAAAACAGTTCTAGAACACTGCAAAGAAACTCATGTAGATCAGAAACCACAAATCCAATGACCATGAAATTTTCATAGATGATAGAAAATCAAGTTGTGAAGACAACCTAAAAAGAATCACGTCAATCGGTTCTGTAAAACTCAAGTTATCATAAAACTACCGAAGCAAGGTAGTACTTTGCAGAAACTCGACGAGAAAAACTTGTCTAGAACAAGTCGGACGAACAAGGCACAAAAGTTCCTTTAAGCTACTATCTTTATTCAATAGAACACAAGAGGAACAGCCCAAAAGTCGTCCACCATGAGCTCTGGCCTCCCTTGCTTATATAACCAGCCCTTGGGCCAACCCAAACCTAACTAGGACTCTAATCCTACTCAGTTCACGAATCGAAACTTTCCATAACTGCTCAAGACTCTTCTATACGCAGATAGAAGCAATCTTTAGAATTCCAAACACCTCAGGAACGTATCCCACATTCCTAAAACAACTCAAATTCGTGAACCACACAAAATCCTATCATAACCAACTCAAAAAATTCCATATTTGAGTCAAACCCGACCCAGCCGCAGCCTGAGTCCATAACCTAGTCGGTTGGACCTTTCCGACCAATTCTTTACGTCCACAGCTGTTCATCATGCCTTGGAACCATGTATCCACGTCCATGCACTCCTTGCATACGTGCAGACATCTTCCAACGACGTCCATGATACCTTCATATGCATTGTTCTTGACTCAAATATGTTGCGCAACCTCCCGATCAACTCAACCACAGTTTCTCCCGAACTTGGTTGTGAACCTCATCTTTTCCCTAAGAATAGTTCAATGATCCCATCACAAGACATGTCTTGAACTCAAGCAATACCTGCACATGAATAAACAACCAATCTGTACGAGCCCAAGTCCGCGACTTGACTCTCATTAGTTCTGAGACTACAACATCTTACGTGAGCACCTCACACAAGCATGTTGTAAACCATAGCAAAATGATATCAGCTTTAACCACCAAAACACACCAAAAACTTAGTAAAAGCATACTAAGCAAACTTTCCATAAGTGTAAAGCAAGTTTAAAACATTGCAAGATAAAAGTAGAACCACTGCGATCAAGCTTCGAACCTTGCCAAAGCTAACCAAAACATGCCAGACCTATCGTCGAATCTTGATAAAAAGGTGTTTTGGTAGTATTAAAAAAATTTATCATCAAAGCCAATGTATTCAGCACACGAAGGTCTCACAGTTTTGATTTGGAAGAGACAAGAATTTGAGAACTTTAGGCAAGGAAGATCGAGTGTGGGTGAATATCTCAATAAATTCACTCAACTCTCGAGGTATGCGCCTGATGATGTGAGCCGGGACAGCCGGAAGTAATACTTGTTCGTGAGGGGCTTGAACAATGAAATCCAAGAACAATTGTTGAATTGTGATTATGCAAACTTCTAGAAGCTTGTGGACAAAGCAATTGTGGTTGAGAACAAGGTCCGTGAGATGGAGCAAGACAATAAGAGGAAGGCGCCATATCAAGGACAACAGCAAGGAAGTAATGTGCACCCTCGCTTTGTACCACCTAGTGTGCCTTATTACAGCTCTTCAGTCCCTGTGCAACGCCCTGGATTTGCACCGCGCCCAACTCAGTTTGTGCAGCAGTGCCCTGTCATGCAAGCACCTAGGCCTCCAATGCCTTTTGCACCTCGTGCCAACTTTCCTGATGCGAATGTGCAGACTCAAGTCCGTACGAATTCTGGTGCAATTAAGAAGTGTTATACTTGTGAAGAAGCTGGACACTTTGCACATCAATGTCGTAAGTCAGGCCTTGGTCAAGGAAGCAATGCGCCGAGGCAAAACCTAAGACCCAACGGAGGACATCCGCAAGGAAACTGTGGACAGCAAAATTTTGCTCTTGGCAACGTGAACCATGTCTCTATGGAGGATCCTCAACAAGCGCATGACATGGTGATTGGTATGTTTCTCGCAAACTCCAACCCGACGACTATGTTATTTGATTCTGGAGCATCCCATTCATTCATTGCATCGAAATATGTTGCCAAGTATAGTTTTCCTATCTCTCATATGAAGTTTACTCTATTGGTTAAGTCTCCTAGAGGAGAGATGAGGACAAATATAGTATGTCCAAAAGTAAGCCTTAGAATAAGGGGGTAGACTTCTTCGCCAACCTCATTGTTTTGGATTCTCAAGGATTGGACATTATACTTGGTATGGACTGGTTGAGGAAGCACAATGTAGTCATCGAATGTGCCACGAAGACGGTGAAGCTGGCCAACGAGGAAGGGATCACCATAGAGTTTGAAGCATCCCAACACGCACCAAAGCAATTGGAGCTGAATCACATGGACGGTGCCGCAATTGAGGAGATCTCGGTGGTGTGCAAATTTTTGGACATGTTTCCGGATGAGTTGCCAGGTATGCCACCTGATCGAGACATTGAATTTGTTATTGATTTAATACCTAGAACTGTACCTATAGCTAAGAGGTCGTATAGTATGACTCCTAAGGAGTTAGCGGAGCTCAAGAAGCATATTCAGGAACAACTAGAGAAAGGTTTTATTCGCCCAAGCTCTTCACCTTGGAGAGCGCCCATTCTTTTCGTGGATAAGAAGGATGGATCGCAAAGGATGTGTGTGGATTACCGAGCTCTCAATGAGGTGACCATCAAGAACAAGAACACCTTGCCCCGCATAGTAGACTTGTTTGATCAGATGAAGGGTGCTTATGTCTTCTCTAAGATCGATTTGAGGTCAGGTTACTTTCAAATGAAGATTAGACCATCGTACATACCCAAGACAGCTTTTCGGAGATGGTATGGACCCTATGAGTACACCGTGATGTCCTTTGGATTGACAAATGCGCCTGCCTACTTTATGTACATCATGAATAAGGTCTTCATGGAGTACTTGGATAAGTTTGTTGTGGTGTTCATAGACAACATTATGATTTACTTGAAGGATGAGAAGGACCACGAGGAGCACTTGAGGCGACGTTGCAGAAGTTGAGAGAGCATCAATTGTATGCCAAATTTAGCAAGTGCCAGTTTTGGTTAAGGGAGGTGTCATTTTTGGGTCATATCATCTCTGGAGGAGGAGTATCGGTCGACCCAGGAAAGGTGAGGGATGTGTTGAAATGGGAACCCCCGCAAAACGTAAAGGAAATAAGGAGTTTTCTTGGGATGGCTGGATATTATCATTGGTTCATCAAGGACTTTTCCAAAATAGCCAAGCCAATGACGGAGTTGCTGATGAAGGGGAAGGCTTTCCAATGGACTCAAGCTTGCCAAGAAAGTTTTGAGGAGTTGAAGAAAAGGTTAACAATAGCCCCAACTTTAGTTTTGCCAGATGTAAGCAAGAGTTTTGATATTTATTGTGATGCGTCAAGACAAGGACTTGGATGTTTGCTTATTCAAGAAGGTCAAGTGGTTGCATATGCATCGAGACAATTGAAGAATCATGAGCAGAATTATCCGACCCATGATTTGGAACTTGCCGCCGTGGTACACGCATTGAAGATTTGGAGACATTATATCCTTGGACATAGGTGTGAAATTTATACGAATCATAAGAGCCTTAAGTATATTTTCACATAAAAGGATCTAAATTTGAGACAGTGAAGATGGCTGAAGCTCATCAAATATTATGATGTGGGAATCAATTATCATCCAGGAAAGGCTAATTTAGTGGCCGATGCTTTGAGTCGAAAAGGAGTAAGTCATTAACTCACGGTTTGAGAGTTGCCATCGGAGTTATGTAAGGAGTTTGAATGATTGAACCTTGGATTTGTGAATGAGATGGGAATAATGGAGTTAAATCCGACCTTTGGAGCAAGAAATTTGAGAAGGTCAGACCAAGGCTGAGTAAATTCAGGAGATCTAAGAGAGGACCCAGGAGGAAAGGGAGTTTAGGTTTGATGAGGATGAACATGGTACCTTATGGCTCGAGAAAAGGATTGTTGTGCCCAATGTGATACATATTCGAGAGACAATACTAAAGGAGGCACATGACTCGCCATACTCAATCCATCCCGATTGTACGAAGATGTACAAGGATTTGAAGACTTGTTATTGGTGGGCTAGCATGAAAAAGGACATAGCTGAATATATAGCATTGTTTGATGTGTGCCAACGAGTCAAGGCGGAACATCAAAGGCCAGCGGGATTATTGCAGCCATTGAGGATCCCAGAATGGAAGTGGGAATAAATTGGAATGGACTTCATAGTTGGGTTACCGCGTACTCAGTTTGGTTATGACTCAATTTGGGTAATTGTGGATCGGTTAACCAAGTCAGCTCACTTTCTTCCCGTCAAGACCACCTTCAATGGAGAGAAACTGGCTGGACTATATATGGGAAGGATAGTATGTTTGCATGGATTTCCAAAGAAGATAGTATCGGATAGGGGTTCTCAATTTACCTCCAGGTTTTGGCGAAAATTGCATGAAGGATTGGGAACAAGGTTGAATTTCAGCTCAGCATATCACCCTCAAACGAATGGACAAACTGAGAGGACCAATCCAATTTTAGAGGATATGTTAAGATCTTAAGCTTTAAAACATGGAAAGAGTTGGGACAAGATCTTGCCATATGCAGAGTTTTCATACAACAATAGTTACCAAGCAAGCTTGAAAATGTCACCCTATGTAGCGCTTTATAAAAGGAAGTGTAGGACACCTTTGTTCTGGAACAAGACACGGGAGAATCAAGTATTTGGACCTGACATGTTGCAAGAAGCTGAAAAACAAGTTCAGGTTATTCGCGAGAACTTGAAGGATGCTCAACAACAACAACAACAACAACCAAGCCTTTGTCCCAAACAAGTTGGGGTCGGCTAGAAATGAAACCCAACAATTTTGAAGAAAAGTAATAGAAAATAAGATGAAAGTAAAAAAATCTACATTTTATTTATTCTAGAAATGGGTTAATAAGAAAGAAGATAAGAGTAACAAATTACGAATAAACTAAGATTCTGGCACATGAATTGCTAATTTCCATGCAGTCCTATCATGAGCCAAATCTCTAGGTATGTCCCACTCCTTTAAATCTCGTTTCACCGCCTCTTGCCATGTCAACCTTGGTCGACCTCTACCCCTCCTAAAATTTTCTCCACTCTTTATAATCCCACTGTTAACCGGTGCGTCTGGAGGTCTCCGCTGGATATGCCCAAACCACCGTAGGCGATGTTGGACTAGCTTCTCCTCAATCGGTGCCACCCCTACCCTATCACGTATTACTTCGTTCATAATTTTGTCTCTTCTTGTGTGACTGCACATCCACCGTAGCATGCGCATCTCCGCAACACTCATTTGTTGGACATGTTGCCTTTCAGTTGGCCAACATTCTGCTCCATACAGCATCGCAGGTCTGATCACCGTCCTATAGAATGTTCCTTTCAATTTTTGTGGAACTTTCTTATCACATAAGATTCCAGATGCTTGTCGCCACTTCATCCACCCGATCTTGATCCTGTGGCAAACATCTTCATCAATATCACCATTGCTTTGTAACATTGATCCTAAATATCGAAATGTGTCCCTCCTAGGTACTACTTGTCCTTGTAAACTAACATTACCATCCTCGCACCCGACATCACTAAAGTCGCATCTCATATACTCGGTCTTGGTTCTACTAAGTCTAAACCCCTTAGACTCTAAGGTCTGCCTCCATAGCTCCAATTTTCTATCAACACCATCCCTAGTTTCATCTACCAACTTGAGGGATGCTCAATCAAGGCAAAAAGGCTATGCAAATAATAGGCGGAGAAAACTAGCCTTTGAAATAGGAAACTTTGTTTACCTTAAGGTGTCACCAATGAGAGGTTATAAGAGGTTTAACATAAGAGGCAAGCTAGCACCTCGCTATATTGGACCATTCAAGATTTTGGACAAAAGAGAAGTAGCGTATAAATTGGAGATGCCAGCTCATCTTTCAGATGTCCATGATGTGTTTCATGTTTCCCAACTCAAGAAGTGCTTGAGAGTACCGGAAGAACAAGTTCCAATGGAAGAATTGGAATTAGAGGCAGATTTGACTTATGTCGAGCAATCGATCAAAATCTTAGAAATTAAGGAGAGGTTACAAGGAACAAGGGTATCAGATGGTGTAAAGTGCAATGGAAGCGTCACACATAATTGGAAGCAACATGGGAGTTGGAGGATGATCTTAAGAAGGAATTTCCCTATCTCTTCTCTTCTATGTCGAATCTCGAGGGCGAGATTCATTTTAAGGGGGGTAGGTTTGTAACACCCTCATTTTCATGCATCAAGCATTGCATAAGTTCGTTAACCATGTTTAACATTGAGCAATATAAAAAGGAATAAGTTTAAAATGAATAGATAGCAAAACCACACTTAAGAATTATGGGAAGTGCGGACTAGTCCGATTTCTCTCTGACTTCGAACGGACTTGTCTGTTTTGCTGCGGAATGGTCTGTTTTTCCCTCTGGATACCTTCGGACTTGTCCGGTCCTGTGCGGACTAGTCCGGTGTTCCAATTCCTTAGAAATTTTGCTAAGTCCCTGGACTTGTCCGGTGTTCCAGCGGACTTGTCCATTTTTCCTCTGACTAAAGTCGGACTTGTCCGATTTTGGTCAGACTTGTCTGTTTTCCCCCTCTGGATAAGTTCAGACTTGTCCGATCTCCAGTCCGGACTTGTTCGATTTCTCTCTGTCTAACTTCGGACTAGTCTGACCCTTTTCGGACTTGTCCAATAAATCGCGACTCTGAGTTGATTTTTTGTTTCATGACTTGTTCTTGGGTTTTATGTTAAGTGGGCCTAGGGACGTCATGCCTAACTCTTTTAAAGCCCATGAGGGACTCTAAACCGACCCCTACTCATCTCAAACTCAAAATCCATCTAACCCTAGCCTCCACCTCTATATAAATAACCCCACCCCTTGGCTTGACATCTATTTGTCACTTTTCCAACATCACCCATACCCTAGCTCGTGAATAGCCGCCACCAAGGAGGGAGAAGGAGATCTAGAGCAAGAAGAAGAAGAGGAGGAAACGAAAGAGGCTCAAGATCTCCATCAACTTCGCGTTATCCATCGCCAATTCACCATCAAGTCCTTCATCAATCCTAGATCGTCAAGATCCAAGTGTTTTCTCCAAGATCCTTTATTCATTGGAGTTCTTAGACACCTGATATACCTTCTACTTCCTTTTCCTTACATGAATTCAACCCCAAATCTCCAAATTCAAGTCGATCTAGAAAACCCTAGTTCGCCAGTTCTGCGAAGTGTGGACTTGTCCGGTCCCTAGCGGACTAGTCCGATTTTCCTAGTTAAATTGTGTTGAATTAATTCTAAAACTACATCGAATCAACTCCAAACCTGTGTAGACTTCTTAATAACCATTGTAATTGATTAATAAACATTATTAACAACTTTTTAACAAGTTTTTCTCTGCATTTGCATTAATCATGCATATCATGTCATATTGAGTAATATTTGTGCACTATTTGATTGTGTTCTTGTCTTGTATGTTTATTGTGCGGATTAGACGGATTTGTGCTAGAGAGCGTTGCAGAGGATCTCCAACACCAAGAGTTTGAAGGCTTTGACCCGAACCAATCCCAAGAGCAAGGCAAGTGTCCTTGAACATATTGATCCAATTTGAAATAAATGTTTTGTTTGCAAAACTGCATGCTTGTGTCAATTTGTTGGGAATCCTATGGTAGGAAGTTTATTAGCTTTGTTAATTCACCCTTGTCACTTGGAATTCATGGTAGAGAGTCGGGATGGGCTTTTTACCTTTTTGCCTCACTTAATTAATTGGGATGGAAAGCAACTATACCACTTTGCTTAATTATGCATTTAAGAGAATATGATCAACATGAACTGGTTAATATGATATGGTAATGGGTGATCTAAGCAAGCATGGTATGTGGATGGGTTGGATGTTATGGTGGTTTCACTTGCTTTAGATCTAAGGACCGGTTCGTTGAGCGACCATCCAGGATTTACAGTGCCACCACGAGGCCAAGCATGGGTGTGGCGTAGCTGATTAATTAGGGCTTTGCCAGTGCTATTTGGACCATTAAGGATGCTCGAGGAAGGGGATGTTGGATTGGGCTTGTTGATGATTGGTCGAACTACCCTGGGATCCGAATGGCTCAAGAGGGGGCCCTTGGTTGAAGATGTGCTCTGTTGGAGACATCACCACCGGTGAAACCTCAGTGGAGGCTAAATAGGCTAGTAATCCCTTTGTAAAAGCTATGTTGTGATCTCTTGGCCACACACCTAAGGAAGTGTGAGACGGCATAATTGAGATTCTATAGTCGTCAAAAGGTGATGAAATCACAAACACGTGGGTAAAGTGGTACAACTCTGCAAACTCTAATAAAATTATCATGATAACCGTGCTCCCGGTTATGAGCAACCTGGACCCTCACATGATTAGAGGAAACTTGGTATTGGGATGGCTTGGTAATGGTTATGGTTAATAGTATGGTTATGGCTTGTTATGAATTAAATTCTAATATTGATTATGGTTATTGGTAATGAGAGATCTGGTATACGGATGATGGTAATGAAATATGGACTTGTATTATGATAATTATATGACTTATGATGGGTTTACTTCACATACATATAATACATTGCTTTTCAAATGTTTTAATGTACTTTTCAGCACTTAGCCATTATTTTATTCGTTATTTGGATCAGCTACATATCATACTTTCCACACTTGCTGAGTACGACATGTACTCACCCTTGCGATTCCCCCACCAACAGTTGCAGGTCAGAACTGGGAGTTTAAAAATAATAATGCGGAGTTCTAGGCCGTGTCTACCGTCAGCTTTGCCTATGGAGTGTTGGAGCTGCGCTATACCCTATCACTTGTGAAGTCTGTGGCAACACGAGCCATTTGAGCAATGACTGCACAGAAACCCGTGAGGATGCCCTATACCTAGCCAACAATGGAAACTACAATGGTTATCGTCCAGGAGGTCAAGGGTGGGGCCAACCACGCCCATTGTTTTAGGGAGGATACAACAACAATGGCAATAATGGAAATCAACCCAACTAGAGAGGCCAGCTGAAGATCAACGAGGCTATATCCAAGAAGCTATCAGCCAATGACAAGACCCTGTAAAATATTAATGCCAAGATTGAAGGACAATCCTGAGCCTCCAAGAATCAATTGAGTTTCAACAAGATGTTAGAGACTCAGTTGGCTCAACTGGTAGCTGTTGTTCCTCCAATGGAGAATGGCAAGATGCCAGGACAGCTCGAACCTCCCATGGAGAGTGCCAACATGATTTCTCTACAAGGAGGCAACTGGCTGAAGGACCCTGGATGTCCTACAATATCATGCTCAATTGGGGCACACCACTTTGACAAGCCCCTTTGTGACTTTGGAGCATGTGTGAGTGTGATGCCCAAGATGGTTTTTGACCAGCTGAACTTCAGGGAGCTTATTCCAACACCAATGTAGCTCCAACTGGATGATTCCTCAGTCCGTTATCTGGTGGGTATTGCCGATGATGTCCTGGTGAAAATCCAAAACTGCTTCATACCCGTGGATTTCGTGGTGCTCGACATGGTGGTCGAGAAGGATACGCTGCTCATTCTTGGGCGCCCGTTACTAAGCACTGCGAAGGCTCGCATAGATGTGGGAGCTGGAGAAATCCACATTCAAGAGAAGTTTAACTTTCGCCCAAAGTTAGAGCAATGCTCCATGATCCATATCAAGTATGGGACAAATGTTAAACACATTCAAGAGGTCGAAATCACACCTCCAAAGGTGGACCCGCTCATTGCATTCATGAGGAATTTGATTTATGCGAAAAACCCGTCTTATCGTCCACGCCGACACCCCAAGATGACAGAGATGTTTGGGCCTCCCCAAAGGCCCAAGTCCACCAAGCCGCCAAGAAGGAATGGAGGAAGAAGCAAGAAAATCCGTCCAAGCCCATCCCTCCGGGCCCGGATGTCAAGAAATGAATAAGGAGGTATGTCCATCTCATCGGACGGTAGTGAGACCTAGCGAATAGGTTAAATTGGTAGTTATCCTTTTCTTTGTTTTTCTTTTCTCTTTATTTGGATTTTCCCTATTTAGTTTGATTCTCCCACATCATATTTGATTTTCTTTGCAAGTTGAGAATCTTATATTCTCAACTATCATTTTCATTTCTTTGTTTTTCACAAAAAGAAAATTGTTGGGTTTTGAAAACGGAACTTTTATTTAGAATACAATTTTTATGAGCTGCAAAAGTGGCATTTCACCAACATGCTAATTCATTAGCCGTTGGGGAGCCACCTTCCAAAGGGAAGAACAGGGGGGCCACCTGTCAGGTCGGTCGCCCCTCCCTGCTCCGCCGACTAGGGGAAAAAGCAATTTTGGCTCTCTCTCCTCCAACGCCTACATTTGATGTCATTGTGACCGTTGGGGATTGCACACTATAAATGGTGGCCGTGAGGAGCACTTCTCTTCACACTTCACCTCATTTCTTACATCCCCAAAGTCACTCTTGATCAAATTGTTTTTCTCGCTCTTCATTGAAGCACTCTTGCTCGAAATCCAACCCGAAAAGATTTGCTTTTGATTGCATTTGCAATTTGCTCTCACGATTTTCAAGGGAAAATTTGTCGGGGTTTGTTTTCACTAACATCACCTTTTTTGAGTTTTTGCCTTGTTGTGTTCTTGCTTGTTGTGGCAATGAAAGGAATGAAGAGTTTGTTTTGCAAGGGGAAGGATGCTGCATGCTCAAGCCATGGCGGAGACTCAAGTGCACACCCCTCTTCCGTTGCTACACCAAGTTCACGAAAGAGGAGTGTAGGAGAGGACACTAACATGGGTAAGAGGAGCAACCCTCACCAACTTCTTCACGGCGACGACCTCAACATCCAAAGTGAAGTTGAAGATCAAGCACACAAGCTCCTCCAAGATCATGAGTTTTCTCACACGAAAGCTTATGATCCGGATTTGATCTCCAAAATAGGTTTGGATTCCGAATTCTTTTCCATTTGGTGTGCACTAGGATGGGAAAAATTTGCTCACATAGAGGAGAAAGGTTCAAGCCTTCTCTCCATACAATTCCTTTGCACACTCAAGATAGGATTTGATGGTATTACTTTTCGATTATTTCAAAAAGAATACAACATCCCATGGAAAGAATTAAGTGAAATCCTAGGCTTCCATAATTGTTGTTTGCTAGAATTAGACAATTTACCCAAGTTTAACAAACAAAATTTTTGGCAAGATTTAACTGGTGAGGTCAGATGTAGTGCACCTAGGAATAGCCACTTGCACAACCCCACTTTACGCTTCATGAATCGATAGGTGGCTATGACTATGTTCCCTAGAGGAGATGTAAGGATAGTGAGTGATGATGAGCTAAAAGTTTTATTTTCCATGATCAAAAAGATAAAAGTTGCTCCAGTTATTTCCATGATGACACAATGGTTAGATTACATTCCAATGGTAGGGCCAATTGAATGCACTTCATTGATTACCCGTATTGCTACTAGGTTTGGAGCACTTGAATATTCTTCATTTTAACACATTGAAAATGAAAGGGAATCAATTGATGAAGAATATTTAGTGCAAGGACATACCTCTAAGAATGATCAAGATGGCTCTTTGATATTTTATTATCCCGGCTCTGTCAATGAAACTCGGTTACCTAACCCGGATTATCATTTGTACAAATGTCGGAGGCTAACCATTGACCTACTTCCCGTCAAGGAAACCGGAAGAAGTAATGTCTCTAGCAGGGTAACTAGAAGTCGCACAAGGAGAGCGGCCATGCCCCCGATGACCTCCACAGTCCATGAGTACGAAGAGGAAGAGAACCCAATGGGTGTTGCACCCAGATTGACTCAACCTCCATCGTATGAGACTGAAGGTCCGTCTTGGCATGGATGGCAAGGTGCTACATGGGAGACACCCCTATCCACTTCAAGCTCTAGCAGCTTGCCTCCAACATCTATGAGAAGATGTCATTCCACTTCGGCTAGAAGTCATCGTGACTATAGCCATGGAATGACGAACCTCTCTAGACGTATGGAGGAGCTTGATGTAACGATGGGTGACATCTACAACACTCTCCAAGGGCATGTCCAAGGCACCCAAGACTAGCAACAACACATGGATGCTCAATCCATCAACCTCAACTCCACGCTACAACAACAACAAGCCGATCTCGCGGCATACTTCAGTTATCAAGGGTTCAAGCCTCGACACGGAGGTGAGTGAAGAACAGGCTTGGGGGAGGACCCCCACTTGAGGTAAATTGTATCAACCCCTTGCATATTTATTTTCCACTTACCCATCATCCACCTTGCATTTAAAAAAATATATATAGGATAGGTTTAATTTCTAAATAAAATAAAAGATGCACAGTAAGAATTACTTGGAATTCACATAGATTAAATGATGAATAGTTGCCCTATTCTAATTTTCCTAAGTCCCTAGTTTACAACTTACTACTCTCCAACATATTGCTCTCATTGGCTAGAATTGATGTTGCCTTGATTTGGAAATTGTGGGTAGCAAAAGCTTAATCCATTCTAAGTTGTTGTGAGATATGATATAGTGATAGGGCTGCTATTCCTAGTTTGATAGTGAAACTTATATTTTTGGAGAAATTTTAAAAAGATTTAAGTTATCCTCATTTGATTGGAAATACCCACAAAACAATATGATACATTACATTGATAGACCTTATGATATGCTATTTGCTTTCACATTGAGCTTTGTCAAACTAGTATAGACCTATGTGAGATTTCTTTCATTACTTTTTGAATTCAAGACTTCACTTGCACATGCCATACTTCTACACTAGAAGTAAGCAAATTTCCATCATACCACCATTCCACAATAATAAGAGAAACTCCATATCATTCATGCATAAAAAAGGGAGTAGAAGACATTGCTACAAGAAAAAGAAAAAGAAATGCATGCTTACATCATAAGCATGAGAAAAAAAAAGAGAAAAGTAGCCATGTTTCATCCCTGCAAAATAAGAGAGTCCATTGAAAAAGGAGTCATCTCAAAATATCCATATCCACTCCGTTCCATCACAAATGAACAAGTCTTGAATCTAATTGATTTGAACT
The DNA here is from genome assembly GCA_036927565.1 of Tuctoria greenei. Taxonomy (NCBI): domain Eukaryota; kingdom Viridiplantae; phylum Streptophyta; class Magnoliopsida; order Poales; family Poaceae; genus Tuctoria; species Tuctoria greenei. Next base: position 175,749,834 of record JAYESD010000005.1, read on the forward strand.
CCTAAGGCTTGCTCTTTTGACTTAGCAATATTATGTATTGCAAATATGCCTACTATATTCCCTACCAAGCTCCACATACAAGCCTTATGTAGAGGTAGGATGAAATTAGGCACAATGCCTTGGTGAGGACATATTTCACTACACAAAAAAGAGAGACTTGAGAGCATCAAATTGAGATACTTCAAATCTAAACTGAGCTCTCTGGAATTTGAGTGGAACTTAATTTCTAGGGTATGTGTGCTCCATTTGCTGTTCTATCTTTCAACCACCCATGAATAGGGGATGACATAAGCCCCATAATAACCTAAGATGGGTGAAGTACCGTGTCAATTTTTGCAATACTAGGTATAATATTTTTTTGTACACATGGTACTTTTATAAAAGTAAAACATAGTAGCAACTCCTGATCATCAACCTAAAGTCTTGACTTTGCTCAGGACGAGCAAAGGATAAGCTTGGGGGAGTTTTTTGATGGCTGTTATACACCAATTTCACCCGTCAAATATAACTCAATTATGTGAAGGTATTGTCATTTCTTGCACACATCACCTTTCTATTTAACATATTTCCACTTGTCCTTGGAGAAAGTAGTACACGGAGGGATTCTATGCAGAAATGAAGTGAAACAAGGGGATGGATCCTATAAAATATCATTCCAGCCAATCAAGCGATGACACATGGCATCACATGGCTCAAATGGCCCACAAACAGAAGTATCCGAGGCCATCCAATGGTGTAGCACCTATATCAGTCAATGGGACCCACCTATCAATCACTTGGAGAAAGCACACCGCAAAAGGGGCCAGGAACAGGTCGACCGACCCCCCTAGTCGGCCGACAAGTTCCTAGCGCTATTCTCGGTCAAACTCCACGTGGTGGCTCCTCTAGGCTTGAAGTGGTCATGGGTGACTGATTCGCGTGCTTTTGGTGGTAGGAACCTACCCTTCTCCAAGCTATAAATAAGACCCCTCACCCCTCACTTCAACACACCCCACTTGAGTATTCATGCATTGTATCCACTACTCTCCATAGGTTTAGAGGAGTATAGGCTGTAGAGAGGAGAGCCTGTAGTCCATAGTCTAAGTAGAAGAGGAGTAGAAGGAGTCTCTTCCCAATTGGGAAAGGTATGTATCCCATATTCCTATTTGTATTTGTGATATTATTCATAATAAAGATGATATCTTTAGTCTACTATTGTTCATATACTTGGATGAATCGTTTCTTGTTTGATTGTGGATTCCATGTATGTGGTAGGAGTAGTATTTATGATTATGCTATGCCATGTTCATTACATCATCATAAACACCATAAACCTTCACTATAGTCTAGTTAGATACGATATGGTTATGTTAACATGAATCACTTGTGCTATGAATTAACATTGGTTCAACACTGATTTAGTTCATTGCCTTCGGATGGCTTGTGCCTAGGCTCTTAAGGTAATTACTTAATATGCTAGCATGGTGCTAGGATAGAGAGTAGCGTTGAATGTCTCTATCGTAGTGTTAATACGACACTTCCCCCAGATCCGCTAAGGAGCACCCCGTGGAGGTTCTTGTTCGGCGGGGCTTAGGCCTCAAACTAGTGTTCTAGCGGAAGAGTATGTGACACGATGGTTTTTAGGTGGTTCGGGCTGCAAGGAGCGTAACACCCTACTCCACGATGGATTGTATTGCTGGTGAGTGTGTATGCGTGTGTGTGTTATATCGGGATTCTGAGTCTGGTCCTTATGGCGATGGCGGTCCGAGCCTTTTATAGACAAGGCCGAACGCCTTACAAGTGGGGTCCCGGGGCCCGACAGGTGGTCCCGGGGTGATCTTGTCCTAATGATCTAAGCCTTCTCGCATAAGCTTCCTCTGAGGGCGGCAATGGAGACTCGCCGTCTTGCTGCCTCCCTTGTTAGTAGCCCACGCGCCGTTGCTAACAGTGGCAGAAGGTGTCCCGTCAGCTTGTCTTGTTGCCGCAAGCTACCCACTTGGTTGGGTAGGATAGGCCTGCAGCGCCTTCACAGTGATGCGATTGGTCATAGCGGTCTATGACCGTTGGTGTGCCCCGCATCGTGCGCCGGGGGTGGTTGTGGGTCTTCAATGCTTGATTGGAACGGAGCGCAGCAACTTTTAACTCCCGCACCTCACCACCTGTGGCGAGCTACGGGACACGTGGCAGTGTCGGGGCAGGTCCTCGGTGGGAGGCTAGCTCTGATCTTTTTTGATGCGTTGCGGCTCTAGGGCTCCCCAGTGTACGTGGCAGCTCCATGCTTTTTCCCTTGGGGGTGCTGGTCCTTGTGCTCCGTGCCATGTGGCTGTTCTGGGGTGCTCCCCCAAGGATGGGTGAGGTCTCATCCCTACACGTGGCATCCCGGGAGCCCGTCACACCGGAGGGGCCAAGTCCCATCTTCAAGGCTTACATGGCAGCACTGTAGCTAGATCTTGGGGGAGGCAAAGGCCTTGGCACCTATAGGACATGTGGCACCTTCGGACGTGCCTCAGTGTCTTCATACTATGTGCGAGGGTACCCCGACTGCAGGGTACCGACAGTGGCCCCTGGGTCCACCTTGGGGCGTGGTGAAGAGCCCAAAGGTGGAGCCCTTTCCATGTCTCCCTGCACTCTGCTTTAAATTCTGTCTTGGACAGCCGAAGCAGTGGGTGCTTCTGTCAATCGTCGCCACGCATCCTCTCCTGGTTGAGGGACTGTGGCGATGGGATCTTTGCTCGTTGTAATATCTCTATCTTTTGTTGTGCCTTTAACTGTGACTGTTCCCGATGCAGCTATAGCACTTTGGTTCCCTTTGTCGTTATGGGAGTCGCCTCAAGGGCTTCCCCGGATGCCTGACCGACTGGGCTAGTACGTCAGTGTGGGGACATAAGACCCATTCTCATGGGTGTCGGGCGTTGATTGGTGTAGTCTGAGCCTTCGCTCGGAGTACTCAGGCGCTGCGGGAGTGATCAAAAGGAAACCTTTGTTATAGGAACGGTTCTTCCCTTACTCAATTCCTACATCCTGAGCTTTCGCCTTGTTTCTCGAGTGCTCGATCCTTCTTCACCCCTTTCACCAAAGCTCCTACTTTAGCTTGCTCCAATAGCTTCCCTGTTGCCCTCTTCTCGCTTTTGATTGGCCAGAGATCTGGTACCGATGAGGCGGCTCCTTGGCTGGGCGGCTTCGGAGTGCAGATGGATGATCCGATGCGGATCTCCCGATCTTCAGGATCTGCATGAGGACAAGACTATTCTCTTCATCGCCTACGCCACTGCTAGGCTCACACTCCCGTTCTCAAGGTTCTTCCTTGCATTGTTGGGGGAGTATGGGCTGCAACTTCACCACTGTTGACGGCTCCTAAGATATACTAACAAATCATCCCCGGCAATGGCGCCAGAAATGCTTTTTGGTATTTCTTATGCACTATTAACTAAACATCTCCAACTGATGTGTCAGAAATGCTTGTTAATGATTCTATTGGATCACAGAGTGAATTCCGCAAGCATACGGAGATATCATTGTAGTATTTCCCCTTAAGAGTATTCCCAAGAGTGTCACTTATTTGATCCCAAAGGAAGGCGGGGTAGAGATATAACAATCATCATGTGGAAAGGGTAGAAAGGTCTAGGTAAGAATCTAGTAAGGATGGATAAAATAATAGTGGAGGTGGTGTGACACACACACAAGCTTTCAAGTCTAAGGGGGGTAAGAGGATCCTAGAGGTTAGTTAAGGTTGACAGTTATGGAGGTACTCCTACTATGCTCTAATGTACATATACATAGTCTAAACTAATTATTCATAAGCTAGATCAATAGTGAATACTTATGCTATGTGGTTCAACACATCGGGCATGGGCTTACCCCAAGCAATACTAGGGCGAATCCCGCCAAGAGCCTGTGGCATAGCCGAACGTGGAGGATTACAAAGGACAGATAGGGCTGTCACCACCTACCGCCTACCTCTTCAATCCGTGAGTCTACAAGACATCCAATGCTACTTAGCTATCCTAGCACCATGCTAGCATATTAAGTAATTACCTTAAGAGCCTAGGCACAATCCATCCTAAGGCAATGAATTGAATCATCATTGGACCAATGTTGATACACAACATAATTATCCATACTAACCTAGTTATGTTATAATTAACTAGACTATAGTGGGGGTCTATAGGTTCTATGATAATGAGATATGTTTATGATAAAATAGTCATAGAAGCTATACATTCCACATACATGGACTCCACAATCAAACAAGAAACGCTTTGCCCAAGTATATGTATAAGTAGAGACTAAAGATACTATCTTTATTATGCATAAAGTCACAAATACAAGATAGAATACATGAGCCATACCTTTCCCAATGTAGGATTGGGAAGAGAAAGACTCCTTACTCCTTTCTGTTGACGGCTGTTATATACCAATTTCATCTGTCAATTTAACTCAATTATGTGAAGGATTTGTCATTTCTTGCACACATCACCTTTCTATCTAACCCAATTTCCCTTGGACTTGGTGAAATATGTGTATGCAGCATTTTATGCAGGAAATGAGAAAATGTAGAGGGACCAATCCTATAAAATATCATCTCAGCCAATTAGGCGACAACACGTGGCATCCCCTGGATCAAATGGTCCACAAACAGAAGAATCCGAGGAGATCCAACGGTGTTGCACCCATATACATCAAGGGTACCCACCTGGCAGCCACCTGGAGAAAGCACACGAGAACTGGTGCCTTGACCAGGTCGGCCAAACCAGGGGTTCGGCCGACCTCTTCCTGGCGCCAAACTCGGTCAGCCTCCACGTGTTGGCTCCTCCCAGCTCCCTGGAGTCAATGTTGACTGATTCGCGCGCTTTTGGCTGCGGGAAACGACCGCAACACTAGTATAAATAGGACCCCTACCCCTCACTTCAACACACACCACTTGAGCTTCATCTCTATTGTATACACTATCATCCATAGTCTTAGAGGAGTTAGGTTGTAGAGAGGAGAGTCTCTAGTCCCAAGTCCAAATTAGGAAAGGAGTAAGGAGTCTCTCTCTTCCCAATCCTATATTGGGAAAGGTATGGCTCATGTATTCTTTCTTGTATTTGTGACTTTGTGCATAATAAAGATAGTATCTTTAGTCTCTACGTATACATATACTTGGGCAAAGCGTTTCTTGTTTGATTGTGGAGTCCATGTATGTGGAAGGTATAGCATCTATGACTATTTCATCATGAACATATCTCATTATCATAGAACCTATAGACCCCCACTATACTCTAGTTAATTATAACATAACTAGGTTAGTATGGATAATTATGTTGTGTATCAACATTGGTTCAATGATGATTCAATTCAATTCCTTAGGATGGATTGTGCCTAGGCTCTTAAGGTAATTATTTAATATGCTAGCATGGTGCTAGGATAGCAAAGTAGCATTGGATGTCTCGTAGACCCACGGATTGAAGAGGTAGGCAGTAGGTGGTGACATCCCTATCTGTCCTTTGTAATCCTCCATGTTCGGCTATGCCATAGGCTCTTGGCGGGAGTCGCCCTAGTATTGCTAGGGGTAAGCCCGTGCCCGATATGTTGAACCACATAGCATAGGATTCACTATTGATCGAGCTTATGAATAATTAGTTTAGACAATGTATATGTACAATAGGTCATAGTAGGAGTACCTCCATAACTATCAACCTTAACTAACCTCTGGGATCCTCTTACCCCCCTTAGACTTGAAAGCTCTTGTGTGTGTCACACTACCTCCACCATTATTTTATCCATCCTTACTAGATGCTTACCAAGACCTTTCTACCCTTTCCACTTGATGATTGTTATATCTCTTCCCTGCCTTCCTTTGGGATCAAATAAATGACACACTTGGGAATACTCTTAAGGTGAAATGCTACAATGATATCTCTGTGCGCTTGCGGAATTCACTCTGTGATCCAATAGAACCATTAACAAGCATTTCTGAAACATCAGTTGGATATGTTTAGTTAATGGTGCATAAGTAATATCAACAAGCATTTGTGGCACTATTGTCGGGGATGATTTGTTAGTATATCTTAGGAGCTGTCAACAAGCATTTTTGTCGCCATTGCCGGGGAAGGCAAATAGATATATAACATGACTGAGTGAATAGGATAGAACCATGGGTAGGATTTTAGTAGGATCACCATTCTTGGTTTTCGCATTTTAAATGTGAAAACAGGGTAGTGTATGTCTGGTTTTCGCCTGCCGAAAAACTATGTTGAAGATCCAAAATCTCTTCAGAGAGACCGACCCCGTGTCATTACTACTGAGAAGATTCGAGCGGCAAGGCAAGCCAACATTTCTGCACCAACAATCCAAACACCAATGGCTCAGAAGACCCTTCGTGAGTTCTCAGCTCCCTCTACTAGCAATGTGCCTATTGGGCCCACTGTTAACACGGGAGATGTGAACTTCGAGATCAAAACTGGCCTTATCACTATGGTGCAAGACAACCCATTCTGTGGGAAGGCTAACGAGGATGCAAGTGCTCACCTGCAACAATTCCTCAAGATCTGCAACACTTTTAAGATCAAGGACGTGTCTCCGAATGCGGTCCGTGACTGTTCCTGTTCTCCCCCCTTGGGAGAGCAAAACAGTGGTTCTACGCGAACTGAAGTGCTGTAGACACTTGGGGGAAATGTTCTACGGCATTCCTTGCCAAATTCTTCCCATTGGGCAAAACCAATGCCCTACGTGGAAGGATTTCCAGCTTTCAGCAAGAGCCCAGGGAATCTATTCCCGAGGCATGAGAAAGGCTTCTTGAGTACATCCTAGCCTGTCCCCACCATGGGATGGATGACTGGCTCCTTATTTAAAATTTCTATAACGGGCTGTTCCCATGAGCTCGTGACCATTTGGATGCTGCTGGAGGAGGAGCCTTCTTCTCATTGACGGTGCCAAAAGCTAAAGATCTTGTTGAGAAGATGGTGTCCAACATGGGATGGAATGATGAGAATCTCCATACCCGACATGGAGGCATGCACACCTTGAAGGAGGCGGACATGATCGCTGCAAAATTTGACCTCCTAATGAAGAAAATTGATGGACAAGCCAGTGGTGAAGTGTCTGGCAATGCCTATGCCCTAGACTCTCACATCACGTCTGAAGTCTGTGGTGACACGGTTCATATGGGCAATGATTGCCTAGAAACTCGTGACGATGCCTTATACCTCGCCAACAACAGAAATTTCAACAACAACAATGGCTATCGTCCAGGAGGTCAAGGGTGGGGTCAACAACGCCCATTCTTTCAAGGAGGGTACAACAACAATGGCAACCCTGGAAATCAGCCCAAGTTGAGAAAACTAGACATTAGCCAGCTCAAGATCAACGAGGCCCTATCCAAGAAGCTGTCCGCTAATGACAAGAACCTAGAGAATATCAATGCAAAGATTGAAGGACTATCAGCATTCAAGAATCAACTGAGCTTCAACAAGATGTTGGAGACTCAGCTGGCACAACTTGGTGCAGTTAGGTAACCGAATTTCATTGAGAAAGCTGGGATGGAAAATATCAAGGACCCATCATGATCATGCTTAAGGGTATGCCCTTGCACTAAATAGTCTTCATCAATTAATTCTCTTTCAGTTTCAATATATTCAAATGAAGAGTATTTAAGTGCTCCTAACCTATCAGCAATATGAGTAATCAATGAAGTGCATTCAATTGGTCCTTATTTTGAAATGTAATCTAACCATTGTGTCATTGTGGCTTTGACTGGAGCAACTTTTATCTTTTTAGTCATGGCAAACAAAATTTTTAATTCATCATCTCACACAACCCTAACATCTCCCCTAGGGAACATAGTCATAGCCACCCATCTATGCACGAAGCGTAAGGTAGGGTTTTGGATGTGGCTATTCCTAGGAGCGCTACATGTGACCTCACTAGTTAGCTCATGACAAAAACTTTGTTTGTTAAACTTAGGCAAATTGTCTAAATCTAGCAAACACCGTTTATGGAAGCCTAGGATGCTACCTAATTCTTTCCATAGGATGTTGTATTCTTTTTGAAATAATCTAAAAGCAATACCATCAAATCCTATTCTTAGCGTGCAAAGGAACTGGATAGTGACAAGGCGTGAACCTTTCTCCTCTATGTGAACAAAGTCATCAAATCCAATTGCATGCCAAATGGAAAGAAATTCAGAGTCCATACCTATTTTGGAGATCAAATGTGGATCGTAAGCCTTGGTGTGGCGGAACTCACAATCTTGGAGAAGCATGCGTGCTTGATCTTCAACTTCGCTTTGTATGTCGAGGTCGTTGTCATGAAGAAGTTGGTGTGGGTTGCTTATCTTTTCCATGGGAGTGTCCTCACACACAATTCTCCTCCTTGGGAATGTATCCATGGAAGAGAGGCATGCACTAGAACCTTCACCATGGCTTGAGCTTGCAACCTCCTTCCTCTTTTGAAACAACCTCTTCATGTCTTTTTGAGTTCAACAAGCAAGAACAAAACAAGGCAAGAAAAATCCGAAAAGAAGAGATGTTTGGAAATCAAAACTCTCAACGAATTTTCTCCTCTTGAAAGCTTGAGTGTAAAATGCAAATGCAAACAAAAGAAAATCTTTTTTTGGGGATGGATTTGAGCAAGAGTGTTGCAATGAAGAGCAAGAAAAACAAGGTGAGCTAGAGAGTGACTTGGGGAGGTGTAAAATGATGTGGTGTGTGAAAAGAGGTGCTCCTCACGGCCACAATTTATAGGATGCACCCTCCAACGGTCACTTGGGGTTCAAAATATAGCCATTGGAGGAAGGGGAGCCAATATGGCTCCACTCCCTGTTCGGCCGACCAGGGGGTTTGGCCGACCTGACAGGTGGCCCCCCTGGTTCCCCTTTTGGCAAGTGGCTCCCCAACGGCTATAAAGTTAGCACGTTGGTTAAATGCCACATGTGCAGCTCAAAAAAAATTGTTTTTCATATATAAACTTTTTTTTCAAATCCAATAATTTTTTTTGAAAAGAAAGAAAGAAAAATGATAGTTGAGAATATAATATTCTCAACTTGCAAGGGAAAATCAAATATGCAATGGGAAAAATCCAAATGGGGTGGAAAAAGAAAGAAAGAAAAATAAAGTGCGATAACTACCAATTTAACCTATTGGCGTAGGTCTCACCATCGTCCAATGAGATGGACATTCCTCCGTCTTCATTTCACATCTGGGCCCGGAGGGATGGGCTCGGACGGCTTATCTTGCTTCTTCCGCCATTCCTTCTTTGGCGGCTTGGTGGACTTGGGCCTTCGGGAAGGTCCAGACGGTTCCGTCGCCTTTGGATATCGGCGTGGTCGAAATGACAAATTCTCCTCTTAGATTAATCTTCTCATGAATGCAATGAGTGAGTCCACCTTTGGAGGTGTGAGTTCGACCTCTCTGATATGTTTATCATTCGGCCCATACTTGATTCGAATCATGGAGCATTGCTCTAATCTTGGCCGAAAGTTAAACTTTTCCTCCTTACCATTAATATGGAAGTGGATTTCTCTAGCTCCCACATCTACGCGAGCTTTTCCAATGCTTAGGAATGGACGCCCAAGAATGAGTGGTGTATCTCTCTCAGTGTCCATGTCTAGCACCACAAAATCCATGGGTATGAAGGAGTTCCGGATCTTCACCGGGACATCTTCAGTAATACCCGCTAGATAATGGACTGAAGAGTCAGCCAATTGTAGCTGCATTGGTGTTGGAGTCAGTTTTGTGAAGTTCAGCTGGTCGAACACAACCTTGGACATCAAACTAACACTTGCTCCCAGATCACAAAGTGCCTTGTCAAAGTGGTGAGCCCAAATTGAGCATGAAATGGTAGGACACCCAGGGTCCTTCTGCCAGTTACTCTCTCGTACGGAAATCATGTTAACATTTTCCATCAGAGGTTCTGGCTGGCCTGGCATCTTGCCATTCTCCACCGGAGGAATAGCAGCTGCTAACTGAGCCAACTGAGTCTCGAGCATCTTGTTGAAGCTCAGTTGATTCTTGAAGTCTAAGGATAATCCTTCTATCTTTGCATTGATGTTTTCCAGGGTCTTGTCATTAGCTGACAGCTTCTTAGATAGGGCATCATTGATCTTGAGCTGGCTAATGGCTAGTTCTCTCAAGTTGGGCTGATTTCCAGGGTTGCCATTGTTGTTGTACCCTCCTTGAAATAATGGGCATTGTTGACCCCACCCTTGACCTCCTGGACGATAGTCATTATTGTTGTTGAAATTCCAATTGTGGGCGAGGTATAGGGCATCCTCATGAGTTTCTAGGCAATCATTGCCCATATGACCCGTGTTGCTATAGACTTCAACGTGGTGTGAGAGTCTAGAGCATAGGCATTGCCAGACACTTCACCGCCAGCTTGTCCATCTATTTTCTTCATTAGGAGGTCCAATTTTGCAGCGATCATGTCCACCTCCTTCAAGGTGTGCATGCCTCGATGTCGGGTATGGAGACGCTCATCATTCCATCTCATGTTGGACACCATCTTCTCAATAAGATCTTTAGTATTTGACACTGTCAATGAGAAGAAGGATCCTCCAGCAGCAGCATCCAAATGGTCACGAGCTGATGGGATCAGCCCGTTATAGAAATTTTGAATAAGGAGCCAGTCATCCATCCCATGATGGGGATAGGCTAGGATGTACTCCTGAAGCCTTTCCCATGCCTCGGGAATATATTCCTTGAGCTCTTGCTGAAAGCTGGAAATCCTTCCACGTAGGGCATTGGTTTTTCCCAACGGGAAGAATTTGACGAGGAATGTCGTAGAACACTTGTCCCAAGTGTCTACGACACTTTGGTTCGTGTAGAACCACTATTTCGCTCTCCCAAGGAGAGAGAACGGGAACAGTCTCAGACAGACCGCATCCGGAGACACGTCCTTGATCTTAAAGGTGCTACAAATCTCGAGGAATTGTTGCAGGTGAGCACTTGCATCCCCGTTAGCATTCCCACAGAATGGGTTGGCTTGCACCATAGTGATAAGGCCAGTTTTGATCTCGAAGTTCACATCTATCGTGTTAACAGTGGGCCCAATAGGCACATTGTTAGCAGAGGGAGCTGAGAACTCACGAAGGGTCTTTTGGGACATTGTCATTTGGATTGTTGGTGCAAAAATGTTGGCTTGCTTTGCCGCTCGAATCTTCTTAGGAGTAACGACACGGGGTCGGTCTCTCAGAAGAGATTCGGGATCTTCAACAAAGTTTTCCGGCATGAGGAAACCAAACATACACTACCATGTTTTCACATTTAAAATAAATGCGAAAACAAAGAATGGTTATCCTGCTATAGTCCTACACAGGGGTCTATACTATGCACTTGGTCATGTTATATATCTATTTTGCCCTTCTCGGCAACGGCGCCAGAAATGCTTGTTGGTGGCTCCTAAGATATACTAACAAATTATCCCTAGCAACGGCGTCCGAAATGCTTGTTGGTATTTCTTATGCACCATTAACTAAACATCTCCAACTGATGTGTCACAAATGCTTGTTAATGGTTCTATTGGATCACGGAGTGAATTCCGCAAGCGTACGGAGATATCATTGTAGCATTTCCCCTTAAGAGTATTCCCAAGGGTGTCATTTATTTCATCCCAAAAGGAAGGAGGGGTAGAGATATAACAATCATCAAGTGGAAAGGGTAGAAAGGTCTAGGTAAGAATCTAGTAAGGATGGATAAAATAATAGTGAAGGTAGTGTGACACACACAAAATCTTTCAAGTCTAAGGGGGGTAAGAGGATCCTAGAGGTTAGTTAATGTTGAGAGTTATGGAGGTACTCCTACTATGCTCTTATGTACATATACATAGTCTAAACTAATTATTCATAAGCTAGATCAATAGTGAATACTTATGCTATGTGGTTCAGCACATCGGGCACGGGCTTACCCCTAGCAATACTAGGGTGACTCCCGCCAAGAGCCTGTGGCATAGCTGAACGTGGAGGATTACAAAGGACAGATAGATCTATCACCATCTACTGTCTACCTCTTCAATCCGTGGGTCTACGAGACATCCAATGCTACTTAGCTATCCTAGCATCATGCTAGAATATTAAGTAATTACCTTAAGAGCCTAGGCACAATCCATCCTAAGGCAATGAATTGAATCATCATTGAACCAATGTTGATACACAACATAATTATCCATACTAACCTAGTTATGTTATAATTAACTAGACTATAGTGGGGGTCTATAGGTTCTATGATAGTGAGATATGTTTATGATAAAAAAGTCAAGCTATACCTTCCACAAACATGGACTCCACAAACAAACAAGAAATGCTTTGCCCAAGTATATGTATAAGTAGAGACTAAAGATACTATCTTTATTATGCATAAAGTCACAAATAGAAGAAAGAATACATGAGCCATACCTTTACCAATGTAGGATTGGGAAGAGAGAGACTCCTTAATCCTTTCCCAATTTGGACTTGCGACTAGAGACTCTCCTCTCTACAACCTAACTCCTCTAAGACTATGGATGATAGTGTATACAATAGAGATGAAGCTCAAGTGGTGTGTGTTGAAGTGAGGAGTAGGGGGTCCTATTTATACAAGTGTTGAGGTTGGTTCCTGCAACAAAAAACGCGCGAATCAATCACCATTGGCTCCATGGAGCCGAGAGGAGCCAACACGTGGAGGCTAACCGAGTTTGGTGCAATGACTAGGTCGGCCGACCCCCTGGTTCAACCGACCTGGTCATTGCAACTTTTCTCGTGTGCTTTCTCCAGGTGGCTGCCAGGTGGGTCCCATTGATGTATATGGGTGATATATCGTTGGATCTCCTTGGATACTTCTGTTTGTGGGCCATTTGATCCATGGGATGCCACCTGTCGTCGCCTGATTGGCTAGGATGATATTTTTTAGGATTGGTCTCTCTACATTTACTCATTTCCTGCATAAAATGCTGCATACACATATTTCTCCAAGTCCAAGTGGAATTTGGTTAGATAGAAAGGTGATGTGTGCAAGAAATAACAAATCCTTCACATAATTGAGTTAAATTGACGGATGAAATTGGTATATAACAGCCGTCAACAAACTCTCCCAAGCTTATTCTTTGCTCGTCCCGAGCAAAGTCAAGACTTTAGGTTGATGATCAAAAGTTGCTACAATGTCTTATTTTCAAAAGTATCTAATGCACAACAAGATTCTCTACCTAGTATTGTAGAAATTGGTTATGATACCCTACCTTTCTTAAGTTATCATGGGGCTTATTCTTTTTCATATTCATGAGTAGTTGAAAGGTAGAATAGCAAATGGAGCAAACATAGCCTAGAAAATCAAGTTCCACTTAGATCCCAGAGAATTTAATTTAGATATTAAGTACCTCAATTTGATTCTCTCAGTCACTCCTTTGTGGATAGTGGAAATATTTCCTCACCAAAGCATTGTGCCTCTACTATTCCTACTCATTGAATATGGCTTGTATGTGGAGCTTGGTAAGGAAAGTAAGGAGGCATATTTGCATCACATATATTGCTCAGTCAAAAGAGTAAGCCTTAGGAGAATTCAAATCAAAACTTTTTGATTCAAGACTAGTGCATGTGTGATGGAGTGGAAGTGGATGTGGATACTTGAGATAACTACTTTTTGGTGTAATCTCTCTTTCTTTTGCAGGGATGAAACATGACTACTTTTCTTTTCTCTTTTTTTTTTCTCTCATGCTTATGATGTAAGCATGCTCTTTTTTTAGCCATGTATTCTACTCTTGTTCTTTGCAATGAATTTTGAAGAGAGTGATAAACATGAATAACATGGAGTTTCTCTTTTTGTTGTGGTATGGTGGATATGATGGACATTTTGCTTACCTCTAGTGTAGAAGTATAGCATGTGCAAGTGAAGTCTTGAATTCCAAAAGAGTTGAATGATTTCTCACATAGGTCTATACTAGTTTGACTAGGCTCAATGTGAAAGCAAATAGCATATGCATAAGGTTTTGTCTATGTATGGACATCATATGGCTTTGGTAGGTATTTCCAATCAATTGAGGGAAAATTAAATCGTTTTAGAATTTCTCCGGAAATCTAAGTTTTACTTTCAAACTAGGACTAGCAGCCCTATTACCAATTCTAGTCTTGCAACAACCTAGAATTAGATTAAGCTTTTGCTACCCACAACTTCCAAATTAAGGTAAAAGTATTTCAAACCAATGAAAGCAATATTCGGAGAGTAGCAAGTTGTAAACTAGAGACTTAGGAAAATAAAATAGAGAAACTATTCATCATTTCATCTATGTGAATTCTAAATCATTCTTACCGCAGATCTTTATTTGATGAAAGAAAATCTAACATATATATATATATATATATATATATATATATATATATATATATATATATATATATATATATATATATATATATAGATGCATGGTGGATGGTGTATGTATGGAAAATAAATATGCAATGAATCATTTGAAATAAAAAGGTAGTGGGTGTGATACAAATTACCTCAAGTAGGGGTCCTCCCCCAAGCTTATTTTTGATCAAGGTCCGTGATAAGGGTTGAAACCCTCACGACAGAGGTAGGCCATGAGTTGGCCTATCCTTTTTGCAGCATGGCTTTGACAATGGAGGGTTGAGTGTTGATTGTTGTGTTGCCTCCCATTGACACCATGAGTGTGGTTGAATGGAGTGTTTTCGATGTTGATCGTCTGCACATCAGGGTCTCCATGTGTTTGGTGTGATTTGCCATTCCTTGGCTAAGATAGTGATAACCTTTTAGATCCAAAGGAATGACGTGCACTCAACATACATTGAGTATGTTCATCATTATTTGGCTAAGGTGTATCATATCTTTTTGCCATAAGGGAGTGACATGTGCCCAACATGCATTGGGTATGATCAGTTGTTCCTTGGGTAAGGTACAACATACCTAGAACCACAAAGGAATGACATGCACTCAACATGGGTTGAGTGTGATCTGTTGTTCCTTGGCTAAGGCATGACATACCTTCTAGCCACATAGGAACAACTTGCACCCAATATAAGTTGGGTGTGATCTTATCATTCCTTTGTTATGGTACATCATAACTCTTAGCCACATAGGAATAACTTGTACCCAATGATGGTGGCAAATCCCTTGAGCTCGAATGGGTGCTTAAAATAGTTGAGAGCGTAATGCTCTCACCCATTTGTGGCAGCTCATTGGTTGCTCATGGAGGGTTCCCATTTCAAATCTCTAGCCTCGTATAGTTATGATTGACCTTCGTGCATAATTTCCGATAGGAAGCAACCATCCTCATTTACTCCTTGGCCAAGAGATGTTGAAATGGCATCCTCTAGAGATCCCAACAATCAGCTTCATGAATGCCTTCATAGTAATATTACTCCTGCAAACTTCCTCTCTTGAATGGAGAGGGATGGTTAGCTCCCGAGACTTGTACAAATGAACGTTCGAGTTAGGTAACCGAACTTTCATTTGTACATACGGGGCAGAACAAAATCAAATATGCAATGGATCCAATGTCAAGTGTATCTATGATCAATGTGTTGTTCATTGATAAGAGTGGAGCTTTATGGATAATTTATGTTGCATATTTTCTAAAGCTCCTACTCATAGCAATGCATGTGATAGAAATACACTATATGGATCCCTACACCTTTTAAAGTTTCTAACCATCTTAGCTTTCAAGAGTAAATTTTTATCATTTAGACCATGACAAACAAGATTCTCAATTTTATCCTCCTGAACCTCACTAGGAATTTGAAATTTAGTGACTCCTCCTAAAAATGCAATTCAATTTCAGAGAAAGGATATCACTTATTACTAAAAGTTTGAAATCTAGTGACACCATCTATGCATGTAACTCAATTAAAAATTATGGTTGTCACTATGCCCAAGTTCCTATATGCCAATTAACCAATTAAGTCATGCCCAAGAGTTTTTTTTCTAAACCTCGACAACAATGACTAAGTTTACAAAACAATTCTTAAAGGATTCTAGGTACTTGTTTGAGATTTTTCCCAGTATGGTGGGATTTCCTTTTGGAGATCCAAAAGTCAATACCCACACTTACTCTTGTGGGGATGCTTGAGAATTGAATGATGAGGAAGTGTCAACCTTCCTCACAAATGAAAGCAAATACATTCAATTCTATGGCAAACCAAACAATGAAAAATTCTAAACTCATACCTCATTTGAAGAGCAGTTGGTGACAAAGGTCTTTGTGTGAGAAAACTCACAACCTTGATTTTTGGCGTAGGCTTGATGGTTGATGTCAAATGCCAAGTTGAGGTTGGATTTGGCGATGGATTTGGTTCTGGCTCCTCCATTGGGTCATCGTCTTGAACATTTCTCTTCCTCAAACTCAAAATGAGTTTGAAGGAGAGAAATGTTCTCAAATCCTCCCAATGGTGACTTGAGCTTGATGAAACCTTCCACTTTCTTGTCATACCACCTCTTCACAATTTTGACCTAGATGCACTTTAATCAAGAACACACAAAACAACTCGAAAACGGGTTACGTTAGCCAAAAGAAAATTGAACTCAATTTTCAAATTGTCCTGCCTAGCTTGAAATAACTTGTAAATGCAATGAGGGTCAAAACAAATCTTTTTGGTTTGAACTAGGAAGATAAATTCATGTGGTCATGCACGTAGTTCATATCCAATTAAATTTCTCCCCTAATTCAAATTTTTAGTTGTATGATGGTTGGAAATTTTACTTTCCAACATGCAAGTGTGGAATTTCAAACATGCAAATGCAAGGGTTGATGCAATTTGGAAAACAAATATGAGATAACTACCAATTAACCTATTGGCAAGGACTCACCGAATTTTTGAAGTCCGGTGAGTGATAACTACCAATTAACCGATTGGCAAGGACGCACTGAATTTTTGACGCCCGATGAGCAGGACTTACCTTCGTTCTGTTCAGCGTGATGATTTGTTGTCCAATCCCGGAGTTGAAGATGTGGACGATTTCTTCTATTTTGACATGCCAAACTCATTTGGCTGTCATTTGGACATGTGGGCCACATGATGGCCCTAGCCTCTCCACGTTGTATTGATATAGACATGTTGTTATAGCGACGGGTTCTCCCTCTTGAATGTATTCCTTCATGGACGGCTCCTAAGGTATACTAACAAATCATCCCTAGCAATAGTACCAGAAATGCTTGTTGGTATTACTTACGAACCATTAACTAAACTTCTCCAACTAATGTGTCAGAAATGCTTGTTAATGGTTCTATTGGATCACAGAGTGAATTCTGCAAGCGCACAGAGGTATCATTGTAGCATTTCCCCTTAAGAGTATTCCCAAGGGTGTCATTTATTTGATCCCAAAGGAAGGCGGGGTAGAGATGTAGCAATCATAAAGTAGAAAGGGTAGAAAGGTCTAGGTAAGAATCTAGTAAGGATGGATAAAATAATAGTGGAGGTAGTGTGACAAACACAAAAGCTTTCAAGTCTAAGGGGAATAAGAGGATCCTAGAGGTTAGGTAAGGTTGAGAGTTATGGATGTACTCCTACTATGCTCTATTGTACATATACATAGTCTAAACTAATTATTCATAAGCTAGATCTAGTGAATATTTATGATATGTGGTTCAACGCATCGGGCACGGGCCTACCCCTAGCAATACTAGGGCAACTCCCGCCAAGAGCCTGTGGCATAGCCAAACGTGGAGGATTACAAAGGACAGATAGGGCTGTCACCATGTAGTGCCTACCTCTTCAATCCATGAGTCTACGAGACATCCAATGCTACTTAGCTATCCTAGCACCATGCTAGCATATTAAGTAATTAACTTAAGAGCCTAGGCACAATCCATACTAAGGCAATGAATTGAATCATCATTGAACCAATGTTGATACACAACATAATTATCCATACTAACCTAGTTATGTTGTAATTAACTAGACTATAGTGAGGGTCTATAGGTTCTATGATAATGAGATATGTTCATGATGAAATAGTCATAGAAGCTATACCTTCCACATACATGGACTCCACAATCAAACAAGAAACGCTTTGCCCAAGTATATTATAAGTAGAGACTAATGATACTATCTTTATTATGCATAAAGTCACAAATACAAAAAAGAATACATGAGCCATACCTTTCCCAATGTAGGATTGGGAAGAGAGAGACTCCTTACTCCTTTCCCAATTTGGACTTGGGACTAGAGACTCTCCTCTCTACAACCTAACTCCTCTAAGGCTATGGATGATAGTGTATACAATAGAGATGAAGCTCAAGTGGTGTGTGTTGAAGTGAGGGGTAGGGGGTCCTATTTATACTAGTGTTGAGGTTGGTTCCCACCACCAAAAGCGCGCGAATCAGTCACCTTTGACTCCAGGAAGCCGGGATGATCTAACACGTGGAGGCTGACCGAGTTTGGTGCAGAGACCAGGTCGGCCGACCCCCTTGTTCGGCTGACCTGGTCATTGCACCAATTCTCGTGTGCTTTCTCCAGGTGGCTGCCAGGTGGGTCCCATTAATGTATATGGGTGATACACCGTTGGATCTCCTCGGATACTTTTGTTTGTGGGCCATTTGATCCATGGGATGCCATGTGTCGTCGCCTGATTGGTTGGGATGATATTTTATAGGATTGATCCCTCTACATTTCCTCATTTCCTGTATAAAATGCTGCATACACATATTTCTCCAAGTTCAAGTGGAATTGGGTTATATAGAAAGGTGATGTGTGCAAGAAATGACAAATCCTTCACATAATCGAGTCAAATTGACGGATGAAATTGGTATATAACAGCCATCAACAAAATCCCCCAAGCTTATCCTTTGCTCGTCCCAAGCAATGTCAAGACTTTAGGTTCACGATTAGGAGTTGCTACAATGTCTCATTTTCAAAAGTATCTAATGCACAACAAGATACTCTACCTAGTATTGCAGAAATTGGCTATGATACCCTACCTTTCTTAAGTTATCATGGGGCTTACGCTTTCTCATATTCATGAGTAGTTGAAAGGTAGAATAGCAAATGGGGCAAACATAGCCTAGAAATCAAGTTCCACTTAAATCCTGGAGAATTCAGTTTAGATATTAAGTACCTCAATTTGATTCTCTCAGTCACTCCTTTGTGGATAGTGGAAATATTTCCTCACCAAAGTATTGTGCCTCTACTATTCCTACTCATTGGATATGGCTTGTATGTGTAGCTTGGTAACGAAAGTAAGTAGGCATATTTGCATCACATTCATTGCTAAGTCAAAAGAGTAAGCCTTAGGAGAATTCAAATCAAAACTTTTTGATTCAAGACTAGTGCATGTGTCATGGAGTGGAAGTGGATGTGGATACTTGAGATAACTCCTTTTTGTTATACTCTCTCTTTCTTTTGCAGGGATGAAACATGGCTACTTTTTTTCTCATGCTTATGATGTAAGCATGCCTCTTTTTTTTTCATTTTGTACCCATGTCTTCTACTCCCTTTCTTTGCAATGAATTTTGAAGAGAGTGCTAAATATGAATAACATGGAGTTTCTCTTTTTATTGTGGTATGGTGGATATGATGGACATTTTGCTTACTTCTAGTGTAGAAGTATAGCATGTGCAAGTGAAGTCTTGAATTCAAAAAGAGTTGAATGATTTCTCACATAGGTCTATACTAGTTTGACTAGGCTCAATGTGAAAGCAAATAGCATGTGCATAAGGTTCTGTCTATGTATGAATATCATATGGCCTTGGTAGGTATTTCCAATCAAATGAGGGAAACTTAAATCTTTTTAGAATTTCTCTGAAAATCTAAGTTTTACTTTCAAACTAGGACTAGCAGCCCTATTACTCATTCTAATCTTGCAACAACCTAGAATTAGATTAAGCTTTTGCTACCCACAACATCCAAATTAAGGTAAAAGTATTTCAAACCAATGAAAGCAATATTCGGAGAGTAGCAAGTTCTAAACTAGAGACTTAGGAAAACAAAACATAGCAACTATTCATCATTTCATCTATGTGAATTCTAAATCATTCTTACCGCACATCTTTATTTGATGAAAGCAATTCTAACCTATTATTTATTTTATTTTTTTATATATTTTTTTAAATGCAAGGTGGATGATGATGGATGGAAAATAAATATGCAAGTAATGTGATACACGTTACCTCAAGTGGGGGTCCTCCCCCAAGCTTGTTCTTCAACTGCCTCCGTGATAAGGGTTGAACCCTTGATGACGGAAGTATGCTGCAAGATCGACTTGTTGTTGTTGTAGCGTCGTGTTGAAGTTGGTGAATTGAGCATCAATGTGTTGTTGCCAATCCTAGGTACCTTGAACATCCTCTTGGAGTGTGCTGTAGATATCACCCGTTCTCACTTCAAGTTCTCCCATACGTCTAGTGAGGTCCGTCATTCCTTGGCTATAGTCATGATGACTTCTAGCCGAAAAGGAACGACGTCCTCTCATGGACGCTAGGGGCAAGCTGCTAGAGCTTGAAGAGGATAAGGGTTGATCCCTTTTCCATTCTTGCCAAGATGATCCGCTAGTCTCATACGTCAGAGGTTGAGTCCATCCGGGTGCATAACCCTTTGGGTTCTCTTCCTTTTGGTATTTATGGACCGGAGAGATTATCGGTGGCATGCCTGTGGCTGCAGCCCTCGAGCAATTCCTTGTTACCCTACCAGAGACATTACTTTTTCTTGCTTCCTCAAGGGGAAGAAGATTAATGGTTAGCTTCCAGCATTTGTACAAATGAAAATCTGGGTTAGGTAACTGAATTTCATTGACAAAGCAGGGATAGAAAAATATCAAGGACCCATCTTGATCATGCTTAAGGGTATGTCCTTGCACTAAATAGTCTTCATCAATTAATTCTCTTTCAGTTTCAATATATTCCAATGAAGAGTATTTAAGTGCTCCTACCCTATCAGCAATATGAGTTATCAATGAAGTGCATTCAATTGGTCCCGATTTTGAAATGTAATCTAACCATTGTGTCATCATGGCTTTGACTGGAGCAACTTTTATCTTTTTAGTCATGGCAAACAAAATTTTCAATTCATCATCTCGCGCAACCCTAACATCTCCCCTAGGGAACATAGTCATAGCCACCCATCTATGCATGAAGCTTAAGGTAGGGTTTTGGATGTGGCTATTCCTAGGAGCCCTACATGTGACCGCACTAGTTAGCTCATGCCAAAAACTTTGTTTGTTAAACTTAGGCAAATTGTATAAATCTAGCAAAAACCATTTATGGAAGCCTAGGATGCTACCTAATTATTTCTAGAGGATGTTGTATTCTTTTTGAAATAATATAAAAGAAATACCATCAAATCCTATTCTTAGTGTGCAAAGGAATTGGATAGTGAGAAGGCCTGAACCTTTCTCCTCTATGTGAGCAAAGTCATCAAATCCAATTGCATGCCAAGTGGAAAGAAATTCGGAGTCCATACCTATTTTGGATATCAAATGTGGATCGTAAGCCTTGGTGTGGCGGAACTCACAATCTTGGAGAAGCCTGCGTGCTTGATCTTCAACTTCGCTTCTTATGTCGAGGTCGTTGTCATGAAGAAGTTGGTGTGGGTTGCTTCTCTCTTCCATGGGAGTGTCGTCACACACACTTATCCTCCTTGGGCTTGTACCCATGGAAGAGAGGCGTGCACTAGAACCTTCACCATGGCTTGAACTTGCAGCCTCCTTCCTCTTTCCAAACAACCTCTTCATGTCTTTTTGATTCAACAAGCAAGAACAAAACAAGGCAGGAAAAATCCGAAAAGAAGCGATGTTTGGAAAACAAAACTCTCGACGAATTTTATCCTCTTGAAGGCTTGAGTGTAAAATGCAAATGCAAACAAAAGAAAATCTTTTTGGGGATGGATTTGAGCAAGAGTGTTGCAATGAAGAGCAAGAAAAACAAGGTGAGCTAGAGAGTGACTTGGGGAGGTGTAAAATGATGTGGTGTGTGAAGAGAAGTGCTCCTCACGGCCACAATTTATAGGGTGCATCTTCCAACGGTCACTTAGGGTTCAAAATGTAGCCGTTGGAGGAAGTGTAGCCAATTTGGCTCCACTCCCTGTTCGGCCGACCAGGGGGTTCGGCTGACCTGACAGGTGGCCCCCTGGTTCCCCTTTTGGCAAGTGGCTCTCGAACGGCTATAAAGTTAGCACGTTGGTGAAATGCCACATGTGCAGCTCAGAAAAAATTATTTTACAAATAAAAACCCTTTTCAAATCCAATAAAAATTTTCTTTTGAAAAGAAAGCAAGAAAAAAATGATAGTTGAGAATATAAGATTCTCAACTTGCTAGGAAAAATCAAATATGCAATGGGAAAAATCCAAATGGGGTGGAAAAATAAAGAAAGAAAAATAAAGTGGGATAACTACCAATTTAACCTATTGGCAAAGGTCTCACCACCGTCCAATGAGATGGACATTCCTCCGTCTTCATTTCACATCCGGGCCCGCAGGGATGGGCTTGGACGGCTTGTCCTGCTTCTTCCACCATTCCTTCTTTGGCGGCTTGGTGGACTTGGGCCTTCGAGAAGGTCCAGATGATTTCGTC
This sequence comes from Tuctoria greenei, assembly GCA_036927565.1. NCBI lineage: Eukaryota > Viridiplantae > Streptophyta > Magnoliopsida > Poales > Poaceae > Tuctoria > Tuctoria greenei. Next base: position 175,772,277 of record JAYESD010000005.1, read on the forward strand.
GCCTTTGGATATCGGTGTGGTCGAAATGACGGATTCTTCTCGTAGATTAATCTTCTCATGAATGCAATGAGTGAGTCCACCTTTGGAGGTGTGACTTCGACCTCTCTGATGTGTTTATCATTCGGCCCATACTTGTTTCGAATAATGAAGCATTGTTTTGATTTTGGCCGAAAGTTAAACCTTTCCTCCTTGCCATTGATATGGAAGTGGATTTCTCCAGCTCCCACATCTATGCGAGCTTTTGCAGTGCTTAGGAATGGACGCCCAAGAATGAGTGGTGTATCTTTCTTAGTGTCTATGTCTAGCACCACAAAATCCACGGGTACGAAGTAGTTCCGGATCTTCACCGGAACGTCTTCAGCAATACCCGCTGGATAACGGACTGAGGAGTCAGCCAGTTGTAGCTGCATTGGTGTTGGAGTCAGTTCTGTGAAGTTCAGCTGGTCGAACACAACCTTGGGCATCACACTAACACCTGCTCCCAGATCACAAAGTGCCTTTTTAAAGTGGTGAGCCCCAATTGAGCATGAAATGGTAGGACATTCGGGGTCCTTCTTCTTTTCAAGAAGCCTATTGAGGATGGCTGCACTGCAGTCTTCCGTAAGCTTGACGACCTCAGTAGTGGGCAATGGCCGTTTGTTGTTCAATATGTCCTGGAGATAGCGAGCATAAGTGGGTACTTGCATCGCATCAATCAAGGGCACATTGATGTGGATATTTTGGATGATCTCAACAAAACAGTTGAATTGCTCATCCACTGTTGGCTTCCTTTGTCTGTGAGGGAATGGCAATAAGTTGGTGTCTTCAAGGTGTTTGGCCATTCTCTCACCAAGTAATTTACTTGGGACATCCTCCTTCTCAGGCTCAGTTGTCCTCTTTTCTTGTGTGGGATATGGTGGGTCACGAGTGGTCTTTCCTACTCTCGTAACCACTGCACTGACGTTCTCCACTGGGGCTTCTGGCTGCCCCGGAATTTTGTTCTTTTCTAATGGAAAGACAACTGCAGCAAGTTGTGCCAACTGAGTCTCTAACATCTTCTTGAAGCTCAGTTGATTCTTGAACGCTGGGGATAGTCCTTCAATCTTTGCATTGATATTCTCTAGGGTCTTTTCATTAGCTGACAGCTTTTTGGATAGGGCCTCGTTGATCTTGAGCTGGCTAATGGCAAGTTCTCTCAAGTTGGGCTGATTTCCAGGGTTGCCATTGTTGTTGTACCCTCCTTGAAAGAATGGGCATTGTTGACCCCACCCTTGACCTCCTAGACGATAGCCATTGTTGTTGTTGAAATTTCCGTTGTTGGTGTGGTATAGGGCATCCTCATGAGTTTCTGGGCAATCATTGCCCATATGACCCGTGTTGCCACAGACTTCGCACGTGATGTGAGAGTCTAGGGCATAGGCATTGCCCGACACATCACCACTGGCTTGTCCATCAATTTTCTTCATTAGGAGGTCCAATTTTGCAGCGATCATGTCCACCTCCTTCAAGGTGTGCATGCCTCGCTGTCGGGTATGGAGACGCTCATCGTTCCATCCCATGTTGGACACCATATTCTCAATAAGATCTTTAGCTTTTGGTACCGTCAATGAGAAGAAGGATCCTCCAGCAGCAGCATCCAATTGGTCACGGTCTGATTGGATCAGCCCGTTATAGAAATTTTGAATAAGAAGCCAGTAATCCATCCCATGATGGGGACAGGCTAGGATTTACTCCTGAAGCCTTTCCCATGCCTCGGGAATAGATTCCTTGGGCTCTTGCTGAAAGTTGGAAATCCTTCCACGTAGGGCATTGGTTTTGCCCAACAGGAAGAATTTGGCGAGGAATGCCGTAAAACATTTCTCCCAAGTGTCTACAGCACTTCGTTTCGCGTAGAACCACTGTTTCACTTTCCCAAGGAGAGAGAACGGGAACAGTCTCAGACGGACCGCATCCGGAGACATGTCCTTTATCTTAAAAGTGTTGCAGATCTCGAGGAATTGTTGCAGGTGAGCACTTGCATCCTCATTAGCCTTCCCACAGAATGGGTTGGCTTGCACCATAGTGATAAGGCCAGTTTTGATCTCGAAGTTCACATCTCCCGTGTTAATAGTGGGCCCAATAGGGACATTGTTAGCAGAGGGGGCTGAGAACTCACGAAGGGTCTTCTGGGCTATTGGCGTTTGGATTGTTGGTGCAAAAATGCTGGCTTGCGTTGTCGCTCGAATCTTTTGAGGAGTAACGACACGGGGTTGGTATCTCAGAATAGATTCGGGATCTTCAACAAAGTTTTTCGGTAGGCGGAAACCAGACATACACTACCCTGTTTCCACATTTAAAATGCGAAAACAAAGAATGGTTATCCTACTAAAATCCTACCCAGGTTTCTATCCTGTTCACTCAATCATGTTATATATCTATTTGCCTTCCCCGGCAACGACGCCAGAAATGCTTGTTGACAGCTCCTAAGGTATACTAACAAATCATCCCTGGCAAAAGTATCAGAAATGCTTGTTGGTATTACTTATGCACCTTTAACTAAACATCTCAAACTTATGTGTTAGAAATGCTTGTTAATGGTTCTATTGGATCACAGAGTGAATTCTGCAAGCACACGAAGCTATCATTGTAGCATTTCCCCTTAAGAGTATTCCCAAGGGTGCCATTTATTTGATCCTAAAGGAAGGCGGGGTAGAGATATAGCAATCATCAAGTGGAAAGGGTAGAAAGGTCTATGTAAGAATCTAGTAATGATGGATAAAATAATAGTGGAGGTAATGTGACACACACAAAAGCTTTCAAGTCTAAGGGGAATAAGAGGATCCTAGAGGTTAGTTAAGGTTGATAGTTATGGAGGTACTCCTACCATGCTCAATTGTACATATACATAGTCTAAACTAATTAGTCATAAGCTAGATCAATAGTGAATACTTATGCTATGTGGTTCAACACATCGGGCACGGGCTTACCCCTAGCAATACTAGGGCGACTCCCGCCAAGAGCCTGTGGCATAGCCGAACGATGAGGATTACAAAGGAAAGATAGGGTTGTCACCACCTACTGCCTACCTCTTCAATCCATGGGTCTACGAGACATCCAATGCTACTTAGCTATCCTAGCACCATGCTAGCATATTAAGTAATTACCTTAAGAGCCTAGGCACAATCCATGCTAAGGCAATGAATTGAATCATCATTGAACCAATGTTGATACACAACATAATTATACATACTAACCTAGTTATGTTGTAATTAACTAGACTATAGAGGGGGTCTATAGGTTCTATGATAATGAGATATGTTCATGATGAAATAGTCATAGAAGGTATACCTTCAACATACATGGACTCCACAATCAAACAAGAAACGCTTTGCCCAAGTATATGTATAAGTAGAGACTAAATATACTATCTTTATTATGCATAAAGTCACAAATATAAGAAAGAATACATGAGTCATACCTTTCCCGATGTAGGATTCGGAGGAGAGAGACTCCTTACTCCTTTCCCAATCTGGACTTGTGACTAGAGACTCTCCTCTCTACAACCTAACTCCTCTTAGACTATGGATGATAGTGTATACAATAGTGATGAAACTCAAGTCGTGTGTGTTGAAGTGAGGGGTAGGGGGTCCTATTTATACTAGTGTTGAGGTTGGTTCCCGCCACCGAAAGTGCGCGAATCAGTCACCATTGACTCCAGGAAGCCGGGATGAGCCAACATGTGGAGGCTGACTGAGTTTGGTGCAGAGACCAGGTCGGCCGACCCCCTGGTTCGGCCGACCTGGTCATTGCACCAATTCTCGTGTGCTTTCTCCAGGTGGCTGCCAGGTGGGTCCCATTGATGTATATGGGTGATACACCGTTGGATCCCCTCGGATACTTCTGTTTGCGGGCCATTTGATCCATGGGATGCCACGTGTCATTGCCTGATTGGCTGGGATGATATTTTATAGGATTGGTCCCTCTACATTTCCTCATTTCCTGCATAAAATGCTGCATACACATATTTCTCCAAGTCCAAGTGGAATTGGGTTAGATAGAAAGGTGATGTGTGCAAGAAATGACAAATCCTTCACATAATTGAGTTAAATTGACGAGTGAAATTGGTATATAACAGCCGTCAACAGCATGGTGAGGCTTTGTCCTTCTTAGGGGTGCCACTCTGACCATATTGAAATTCCATTGAATCAAGCCATACCTTGATCATGGATCAAAGGCTTCCTTGTGCATGATGACATGTAAACTCCACAATCAAACAAGAAACGCTTCATCCACAATGTCACTTGCCCTAGGTTGAATGGGTTTGGTCGAAGTGTGGGAATCCCAACAAGTGATGTGGGAAATCTTGGACTTTAAGTGCTCCTTAAGTTCTTGTTCTTGGCCAAGATCTTCATGTGAATGTTGTTTCGATTTCTGCTTGGCCAAGGTACTTCAAGGTAGGCTAGTTGAACTTAAATCCCTTAGAAAGCCATAGCCTCCTTGAATACAAGGGTGATGTTAATTCCACCCTTGACTTCCTTGTGAATGGTAGCCATTGGAGTTGTTGTTTGAAAAAGGTCATCATGGGTCTTAGGGAAATAATTCACAGGCGTCCCATGTTGACATGGATTTTCACAAATCATGTGAATATCCATGGCTTGGAATATCCAAACAAATCTCCATTGACTTGGTATTCATGATACTTCAATGGGAGGTGTAGTTCCATAACTAGCATGTCCACCTTGTGAAGTGGTGTGCATGACAAGCTATGGGAACCTGAGCATTCTTCAATCCACCCCTTGACTGGAGACCTTCTTCTCATCAATGATGGATGAGAATAAGGCTCCTTCAGCTCTAAAACGAATGTGGTCATGGATTGGTGGAGCCAACCCATGACACAAGTGTTGGATGAAGAGCCAGCTATCCACCCCATGGTGGAGGCAAACCAAGAAGAACTTCTTGGAGCCTTCACCAAGCTTGGGTATGGATGACTTTGGCTTCTACTGAAAGCTGATATTCTCTAGCAAAAGGCAATGGTGTTGCCTAGCGGACATTTGTTGAGGTATGCCTTAAATCATCTTGCAGTTTAGCACTTGCATCCTCATTGGCCATCCCATACAATGGGTTGGCCAACACTACCCTGTTTTCACACAAAGGAGAAAACAAACAAGGGTAATCCTGTGTAATAACTATTAGTACCTATAGCTTAATCACAAGTGATAGCTATCCTTCACTTCCTTTGCCTTCCCCAGCAACGGCGCCAGGAATGCTTGTTGGTATTTCTTAACACCACATATCATCTCCGGTAAAGAGATGAGATCCGCAAGCGCACGGATGATACCGTTGTAGCATTTCACTCATGAGTATTCCCAAGGGTATCGCATTTATCCCAAAGGAAGGCAATGGAGTAAAGTATATACTACTCTTATGGTCAAGCTATGGGATATGTAGGGTCGAAGAGCACGTGAAAAGCTACCAGAGGGGGGGGTGAATGGTAGATTTAAAAATCTTACGCGGCGGAAACAATTAAACCCCAAACCCTTTCGGCAGAAAAACGATCTGTTAAAGAAATCATGTGTGAAACTAATCTAAACGTGTTTCACCATGACAAAAGTGATAGATATCAGAGAGAATCAAATCAAGAATACAACACAAACAGAATCACTCAAATTCGTCGAGAAAAACTCAAGTTATGACCGAAAGATCAAACAATGGTCAATCTGCCCTACCCGAGAAAAAACAGTTGTGGCATGCTGCAAAGAAACTCGTGTAGATCATAGAAAACAAATCCAATGACCGTGAAATTTTGATATATGATAGATAATCAAGTCGTGAAGACAAACCAAAAAGAATCCCGTCAATTGGATCTGTAAAACTCGAGTTATGATAAAACCACCTACGAAAGGTAGTGCTGTCCAGAAACTCGACGAGTAAAACTTGTCTAGAACAAGTATGACGAACTAGGCACCAAAGTTCCTTCAAACTATGAATTTTATTCAATAGAACACAAGAGGAACAGCCCCCAAAGTCCTGCACCCCGAGCTCTGGGCTCCCTTGCTTATATAACCAGCCCTTAGGCCAACCCAATATCAACTAGGACTCCAATCCTACTCAGATCACGAATCGTAACTTTCCATAACTGCTCAAGATTCTTTTATACGCAGATAGAAGCAATATTAAGACTTCCAAACACCTTAGGAACGTATCTCACATTCCTAACCATCTCAAATTCGTGACCCACACGAAATCCTATCATAACCAACTCAAAACTTTCCATATTTGAGTCAAACCCGACTCAGCCGCAACATGAGTCCATAACCTAGTCGGTTGGACCTTTCCGACCAATTCTTTACGTCCACATCTCTTCATCACGTCTCAGAACCATGTAGCCACGTCCATGCACTCCTTGCACATGTGCAAACATCTTCCAATGACGTCCACGATACCTTCATATGCATTGTTCTTGATCCAAACATGCTGCGCAACCTCCTGATCAGCTCAACCACAATTCCTCCCGAACTTGGTTGTTGGAACCTCATCTCCTCCCTGTCCAATGGATCCCGTCACCAGCCATGTATTGAACTCAAGCAACACCCGCACATGAATAAACAACCAATCCATACGAGCCCAAGTCCTCGACTTGACTCAAGTTAGTTCCGAACACAACACCCTACGTGAGAACCTCACATAAGCATGTTGCAAAACCACAGTAGCACAATATCATCCATATCAACCAAAACGCACCAAAAACTTAGCAAATGAATACTAAGCAATCTTTCCAACAATATAAAGCAAGTACGAAACATTGCAAATGAAAAGCAGAAGCACTACGATCAAGTTCCGAACCTTGCCAGAGCAACTCGGAGCTTGAGCCGGAGCTAACTAAAGCTAGTAAAACCTAGCACCGGAGCTTACCAAAACTAGTACAACCAAGCTCCCGCCGGAGCTTACAAAACTCGCAAGACCTAGCGCTGGAGCTAACCAGAACCAGTCGGAACTAGAAAACCCAAAAGCCAGAGCTAGAAAAATCAACTTCGGAGCTTAGCAAAAACATGTCAGAGCTATCAAAGATATACCGGAGCTATCAAAGACATACCGGAGCTAACAAAGACATGCTGGAGCTGACCAAAGCTAGTCGGACCTAGCATCAAACATAACCGGAGCTACCCAAAACAAGCCGGACCTACCGTCGGACCTTGCTGTAGCTCGGAGCTAGAGTCGGACTTTGATAAAAAGGTGTTTTGGTGATATTCAAAACTTTTATCATCAAAGCCAAGTGTATTCACTACAAGCCAATGTATTCAACACACATAGGTCTTACAATCTCCCCCTTGATGAATGCATTGGCAACACCATTTAAAATCCGAACATTGGCTTATTCACATAAAAGTTTTGAAAACAGTTTCTCCCCCTTTGTAAATCAAAAGTAAATGAGAAGAAAAATTATCCCATATTAAAAATTATCCCATATTATCTTTCCCCCTTTATTATCTCTCCTTATCTTCCCCCCTTTATTATCTCTCCTTATGCACATATTCTCTCTCTCTCTTCATGCTTATCTCTCCCCCTTTGACAATGTATTCAGCAAGTCATGAGATATAAACAAATTATCTCTCCTCCTTTAGTTGTTATGAGCATATTATAACATATACATATAAAACAAAGCTCATCCAAGTCATACTATCAAGTAACATACACTATCACATCAATGAGATACATAAAGTAGTGTAAGCCATGCTAGAGATCAAGTGTGATTTTCAATTTTAGCAGGTCATGATCTCACAAACTCAACTATTTCAAAACCTGAATGCATGACACTTGTTGCTGAATTTTATTTTTCAAAGCATAAATTTAGATCATATGATATTTGCAAGAGATTATATGCGCATCTGCCTTATTCTAACCAACCAAGCCAAGCCTATATCATTTGACAATCAGAAGCTTAATGACATGGTTTTAGTCATACACAACTTCTTCCAAGTTCATATCTAAGTGCAATGATAAGCCATCTCAAAAGAAGAAGTGCGATGCATGCATATTCTCTTGATCTTTCCTCAATTTATATTTGTTCATAAAACTCAACATGTGAGTTGATTACTTGATTAATTCTTAATGATTAAAAGCACTTGTGAACATGTAACAAGTTCAAAACAGCAAGAAAGTTCGACCATGACCAGTTTTAGTGTAAGTAATTGTTCCAATTACTAGACATGGAAAAAACTACAAAATTTATAACACGAGTAATGTAGTCAGAACTTTCAGCATGTAAAAGGAATCACAAAGTCATATATGTATGAAATACTATGCTCATATTAATTTAATTTCAGATTCACACATAGACTTCCCATGTTTCAAAAACTCCACCTCAATTTAAGCCATGGGGATGCATAACCCCTATTTCACTACGAATGTAACAAAAACGAGTGAAATCCAAAGGTTTTGTAAAAATGTCAGCCAATTGTTGTTCGGTATCTACATGGTGAAGCACAATGTTTCCTTTTTCAACATTATCTCGGAGAAAGTGATACCTAATGTCAATGTGCTTAGTTCTAGAATGTTGCACGGGGTTTTTAGCAATTCAAATGGCACTAGTGTTATCACAGAATAGTGGAACACTATCTAGATCAACCCCATAGTACTTAAGTGTTTGAACAATCCAAAGAATTTGTGAGCAAGCACTAGCAGCAGCTACATATTCAGATTCGGCTGTGGATTGTGCAACTGAATTTTGTTTTCTAGAGGACCAAGCAACAAGAGAATTACCAAGAAAATGACAAGCACCGGAAGTACTTTTCCTATCAATCCTACAACCCCCAAAATCAGCATCCGAAAAAGCTTTCAAAGTAACGGTTGAGGAAGAAGGAAGAAAAATGCCAAATTCTTGGGTTCCATGTAAGTACCTGAGAATCCTTTTGATGGCTTGATGATGTGAAACACGTGGGGAAGCTTGAAACCGTGCACAAAGACATACGCTGAATTGTATGTCCGGTCTTGATGCCGTAAGGTACAAAAGTGATTCGATCATACTTCTATATTCTTCTTGATACACGGGTTTGCCATCTTCATCAAGTTCAAGTGTTGTTGCTGTTCCCATTGGTGTGAGAAGAGGCTTGCTTTTGTCCATGTTGAAGCGCCTTAGGAGGTCTTTGGTATACTTTGTTTGATGGACAAAGGTACCCTCCTTGGTTTGCTTGATTTGCAGCCCCAAAAAGTAAGTGAGTTCACCCATCATACCCATTTCAAATTTGGAACACATCATTGCTGAAAACATGGACACAAAATCATGAGAAGCACAACCAAAGATAATATCATCCACATACACTTGAACGAATAATGAGTCATTGCCATGCTTAAGCACAAAAAGAGTTTTATCAACCTTGCCGATGGTAAACCCCTTTTCAAGTAAGAATGTTTTTAACCTATCATACCATGCTCTAGGGGATTGTTTGAGACCGTATAAGGATTTGGACAGTTTGTAAACATGATTAGGAAAATCTGGATTTTCAAAACCCGGTGGTTGTTTGACATAAACCTCCTCATCTATGTAGCCATTAAGAAAAGCACTTTTAACATCCATTTGATATAGCTTAAAACCTTTAGATGCTGCAAAAGCTAACAAAATTCTTATGGCTTCTAATCTAGCGACAGGAGCAAAAGTTTCATCAAAATATAGACCTTCAACTTGAGTGAAACCTTGAGCAACCAACCGAGCCTTATTCCTAACCACAACCCCATCCTCACTTTGTTTATTTTTATATACCCATTTAGTTCCAATTAAAGTGTGACCTAGAGGTGGAGGTACAAGTTTCCAAACATTATTTCTTTCAAAATTTTCTAACTCTTCTTGCATGGCAATAATCCAAGATTCATTACTGAGTGCGTGTGATATATCTTTGGGTTCAAAAGAAGCAACAAAAGCAGAATGAGCATGAGAGTTTGGATCGCAAAACCTGGACCGTGTGACTCGCTCGTGCAAGCTTCCAATCATCTGTTGTGGGGGATGATCTTTGTAAAACCGTGGGGAAACATATGTCTCACAAGCTTCTTCTTCATTAGGTTCATCATAGATTGATGAGCTTGTGACTTGTGGACAATCGGGACCAGCATAGGTGATAGCCGGAGCTTGTTCAATGTCTGGAGCTGGACACGTGTCAACTTCGGAACTACCAGGCAGTATCACCGGCTCTTCTTCATCTTCGAAAATACCCTCCCCCTGAGGATACGGATCTGGTCCTGCAACACCGGAGCTAGTACCTGGGCTAGCTTCATCAAAAGACACTTCACAAGTCTCCACAATTTTGTTAGTGTCAAGTAAAAGCACAAGGTAGCCTCTAGTATGAGATGGATAACCAAGAAACATGCCATCAATGGATCTAGGTTCAAGTTTATCAAGATTACCATGTTTCTTAGCAAAGCATTTGCAACCAAAGACCAGAAAGTGTGTAACACTAGGCCTATGTCCAAACCGGAGCTCATATGGTGTTTTACCTAGCTTAGCACGCAAGAAAACACGATTTGAGACATAACAAGCGGTTGCTAATGCATCAGCCCAAAATTTCCTAGGAGTTTGATATTCATCAAGCATAGTCCTAGCCATCTCAACTAGGGTTCTGTTCTTTCTTTCTACAACACCGTTTTGTTGAGGTACATATGGTGAAGAGAATTGATGATCTATTCTATTTTCAGCACAAAAGTGATCAAAAGATTGATTTTTAAATTCAGTTCCATTATTACTTCTAATTGCTTTTAATGGCCCTGGGTGATCAATTGATAATCTAAGAAATAAAGTTCTAAAGTGACTAAAAACTTCATTCTTAGACGCCACAAAGTAAACCCAAGAGTATCTAGAATAATCATCAACGATAACAAGAACATATCATTTACCTCCGAAGGATTGAACACGTGAAGGTCCTACGATGTCAAGATGCAAAAGTTGACATGGTTCAGTTGTCATGATTATTGTGAGAGGAGTATGTGAACCTGCAACCATCTTAGCATGTCTACAAGAAGAGCACACAATATCTTTGTCCCCTTTAAGCTTAGGCAGCCCACGTATGCGATCAAGAACACTAACACGCGTTAGGTGATCAAAGCCTATGTGACCAAGTATACGATGCCAAAAATATAAGTCCTTTGAATCATTAGCAACTAGACACCTATGCTTAGAGGAAGACATATCAAAATCAGCTTTAAAAACTCTTCCAAACCGAGACATGTTAAAAATAAGCTCACTATTTGAACCTACAACTTTGCAGCAGTTTTTATTGAAAATAATTTCTAGATTTTAATCTAGCAATTGTGCAACAGAAAGCAAGTTGTATTTCAAATTTTTGACAAGTGCCACATTCTTCAAAGTGTAGTGATCATTTACTCTAACCGAACCCTTAGCAATTATAGGAGTTGAAGAACTATCGGCAAAAATAACATTCTCTACACGTGACACAAAAGAGAGGGAGGAGAACCAATCTTTGTTACCGGTCATGTGGCGTGAGCAACCTGAATCCACAATCGAAATGTTCTCCTTCCTCAAACGTGCAACCTCTTCATTGTCGTTGTTGTGTTATGCCTCCTCCATACTTGATCTTGACTTGCCCGCCATAAAGCACAAGTTTGCCAAATCATCTTCATCTTCATCACTTCCAATGTCCATGTCGCTTGAACTGAACTCTTGAAACGAGGTGATGAAACTGTTGATCATCTTGCGTCCTATGGTACTTTTCTTCTTCTTATTGGAATTTCCAGAGGAGGTCCGAACCTTGCTTTGTTTTTCTTCCCGGGTGGTCGGACCTGAAAGGTTAGGGCATTCTGTACGAAAGTGTCCTGTTTTACCACATTCAAAACAGCGTTGAGGTCCAGCGCTTCCTCTCCTTCTAGTTCTCACATTTTGCAATGCTTTTGAGAATCTAGTAGAGATTAGTGCCAACTCCTCTTCTGGAAATTCTTAGATCTGCTCAAGGGTTAGTAAGGACAACAAAGCAAGAGTATTGCAAGATGATGATTGGCCAGAGCTAGACATATCACGTTGTGAAACAAATGCAATAGACTTATTGGGGTTCTTACGTGAGATTATGTCAATTTCATGAGTTTTTAACTTGGAATATAGCACATCTAAAGTAAGTGAACTCATGACAGTAGATTCACGAATAGATGTGACTTTCATCTCCCAAATTGAAATATCTAATGCACTTAGCAATTGCCTAGCATTTTCAGCATCTGAAAAATTAACATTGACACTACGCAAGTTGCTGAGAATCTTATTAAAGCAAGCAAAAAGGTCATCAATAGACTCACCGGGTTGCATCACGAAGCGCATGTATTCTTTCTTGAACATGTCTTGCCTTACCTCTTTGATCGTTTTGGATCCTTCGTGGTAGTCACAAAGTGCTTTCCACAAATCGTATGCAGATCGGAGGTGTGCAACACGGTCGAAGTCGCTTTGTGTTAATCCTTGTATGATCAAGTTCCGAGCCTTGTTGTTGTTGTCGACATCTCTTAGATTTGTAGCTGTAACTTGATCATTTGACGGCACTTCATATGGCTTGTACACCTTCTCCCATATTGCAAAGCCTTGCGCCTGGATGAAAGCCTCAATGCGTGCCTTCCAAACCTGGAAATCAATACCAGCAAACACACAAGGTTTGGCGGAGTATTTCTCCATGATGATTAGTCAAAAACACGTGCAAATCACAAAGATTAGAGCACTGTGGCTCTGATACCAATTGTAGGATCGAAGAGCACATGAAAAGCTACCAGAGGGGGGGTGAATGGTAGATTTAAAAATCTTACGCAGCGGAAACAATTAAACCCCAAACCCTTTCGGCAGAAAAAAGATCTGTTAAAGAAATCGTGTGTGAGACTAATCTAAACATGTTTCACCGTGACAAAAGTGATAGATATCAGAGAGAATAAAATCACGAAGACAACACAAACAGAATAACTCAAATCCGTCGAGAAAAACTCAAGTTATGATCGAAAGATCAAACAATGGTCAATGTGCCCTACCCGAGAAAAAACAGTTCTGGCATGCTGCAAAGAAACTCGTATAGATCATAGAAAACAAATCCAATGACCGTGAAATTTTGATATATGATATATAATCAAGTTGTGAAGACAACCCAAAAAGAATCCCTTCAATTGGATCTGTAAAACTCGAGTTATGATAAAACCACCGACGAAAGGTAGTGCTGTCCAGAAACTCGACGAGTAAAACTTGTCTGGAACAAGTCTGACGAACAAGGCACAAAAGTTCCTTCAAACTACGAATTTTATTCAATAGAACACAAGAGGAACAGCCCCCAAAAACAGCCCCCAACGTCCTGCACCACGAGCTCTGGGCTCCCTTGCTTATATAACCAGCCCTTAGGCCAACCCAATATCAACTAGGACTCCAATCCTACTCAGATCACGAATCGTAACTTTCCATAACTGCTCAAGATTCTTCTATACGTAGATAGAAGCAATCTTAAGACTTCCAAATACCTTAGGAACGTATCCCACATTCCTAACCAACTCAAATTTGTGACCCACACGAAATCCTATCATAACCAACTCAAAACTTTCCATATTTGAGTCAAACCCGACTCAGCCGCAGCCAGAGTCTATAACCTAGTCGGTTGGACCTTTCCGACCAATTCTTTACGTCCACATCTCTTCATCACGTCTCGGAACCATTTAGCCATGTCCATGCACTCCTTGCACACGTGCAAACATCTTCCAATGATGTCCATGATACCTTCATATGCATTGTTCTTGATCCAAACATGCTGCACAACCTCCTGATCAGCTCAACCACAATTCCTCCCGAACTTGGTTGTTGGAACCTCATCTCCTCCCTGAGACTAGTCCAATGGATCCCATCACCAGCCATGTCTTGAACTCAAGCAACACCTGCACATGAATAAACAACCAATCCATACGAGCCCAAGTCCTCGACTTGACTCAAGTTAGTTTCGAACACAACACCCTACGTGAGAACCTCACATAAGCATGTTGCAAAACCACAGTAGCACAATATCATCCATATCAACCAAAACGCACCAAAAACTTAGCAAATGAATACTAACAAATCTTTCCAACAATGTAAAGCAAGTATGAAACATTGGAAATGAAAAGCAGAAGCACTACGGTCAAGTTCCGGACCTTGCCAGAGCAACCCGGAGCCTTAGCCGGAGCTAACTAAAGCTAGTAAAACCTAGCACCGGAGCTTACCAAAACTAGTACAACCAAGTTTCCGCCGGAACTTACAAAACTAGCAAGACCTAGTGCTGGAGCTAACCAAAACTAGTCGGAACTAGTAAACCCAAAAGCCGGAGCTAGAAAAATCAACTTCGGAGCTTAGCAAAAACATGTCGGAGCTATCAAAGATATGCCAGAGCTATCAAAGACATACCGGAGCTAACAAAGACATGCCGGAGCTGAACAAAGCTAGTCGGACCTAGCATCGAACGTAACCGGAGCTACCCAAAACAAGCCGAACCTACCGTCGGACCTTGCTGTAGCTCGGAGCTAGAGTCGGACTTTGATAAAAAGGTGTTTTGGTGATATTCAAAAAATTTATCATCAAAGCCAAGTGTATTCACTACAAGCCAATGTATTCAGCACACATAGGTCTTACAGGATACTAATCCATTATCTGGACAGGGGTAAGTTGATAATAGGGTTAGTGTGACACACACCTAGGCAATCTATTCTAAAGGGTAAAATGGGTCCTAGAGGGAGATTGTATTAAGAGATAGAGAGTTGCTCCTACAATGCTCCTAATACATATACATAGCCTAAGGTAGATACTAATGGTCATGTCAATGATGAATTCCTATGCAATGCTATTCAACACATCGGACACGGGCTTTCCCTAGCAATACTAGGGTGACTCCCGCCAAGAGTCTGTGGCATAGCCGAACATGGAGGATTACAAAGGACAGATAGGGCTGTCACCACCAAATGCCTACCTCTTCAATCCGTGGGTCTACGAGACATCCAACTCTACTTAAATACCCTAGCACCATGGTAGCATACTAAGCAAATACCTTAGGAGCCATGGCACAATCCATCCTAAGGCAATGTTTAACCTAAACATCGTTGAACCAATGTTGAAGCATAGCATAAGTCATTCATATTAACATAATCATATCATAACTACATAGACTATAGTGGGGGTCTATAGTGTTTATGACCATAATATGTGATCATGAGAGTGAAATCATAAAGACTATCTTCCACATACATGGACTCCACAATCAAACAAGAAACACTTTGTCCAAGTATACGTATAAAAGAAGACTAAAGATAATATCTTTATTGAGCACAAAGTCACAAATACAAGAAGGAATACATGAGATATACCTTTCCCAATGTGGAATTGGGAAGAGAGACTCCTTCTACTCCTTTCCCAATTTGGGCTTGGGACTAGAGGCTCTCCTCTCTACATCTAACTCCTCTAAGGACTATGGAAGATAGTGTATACAATAGAATGATGCCCAAGTGGTATGTCTTGAAGTGAGGGGTATGGGGTCCTATTTATACTAGTGTTTAGGTCGGTTCCCGCGACCAAAAGCGCGCAAATCAGTCGTCACTGACTCCAGGGAGCCAGGAGGAGCCAACACGTGGAAGTTGACCGCGTTTGGTGCCAGGACCAGGTCGACCGACCCCCTGGTTCGGCTGACCTGGTCATTGCACCATTTCTCGTGTGCTTTCTCCAAGTGGCTGCCAGGTGGGTCCCATTGATGTATATGGGTGATACACCATTGGATCTCCTTGGATACTTCTGTTTGTGGGCCATTTGATCCATGGGATGCCACGTGTCATCGCCTGATTGGCTGGGATGATATTTTATAGGATTGGTCCCTCTACATTTCTTCATTTCCTGCATAAAATGTTGCATACACATATTTCTCCAAGTCCAAGTGGAATTGTGTTAGATAGAAAGGTGATATGTGCAAGAAATGACAAATCCTTCACATCTCTGAGTTAAATTTATGGATGAAATTGGTATATAACAACTGTCAACATGTATCATTTCTAGTGGTTGATCCGGTGTGTGAATTTGCTTCGCATGGAACTGGCATGCTTCACATTTCTTCACTAGCTCGGTTGCATCCTGGAGTGCTATAGGCCAGTAAAAACCATCCCGGAAGGCTTTACCGACCAACGTGCGGGAAGATGCGTGGATCCCACACTCGCCTCCATGTAATTCCGCGAGGAGCTCGCGGCCTTCTTCCCTTGTAATGCACTGCATTAGGACGCCGTTGGCACCACGCCGGTAGAGATCCCCTTCTACCAGTGTGTATCTTTTAGCCAATCTGACTATCCTGTCAGCAGATACATTGTCTTCAGGAAGGATGTTGTCTTTCAAGTAGCTCCGGATCTCCGAGATCCATGCATCGGAGCTAACTTGAGCTTCTGAGTCTTGCATGCTGGGTTGCTCGGAGCTTCCTGCAGCACCTACAAACCATGATGGACGCCATGGTAACAAGGCCATCGGGACCGCCAGCTTCGAGGTGTCGGTCTCGCCCCCTTCGCTCATTTCGGCAGGCTGAGCTGTTGGTCTTGACAATCTTCAGACGAAGGTTCCATCAGGAACCGGAGCTCCGGTTGAAGCTTTCGTTGAGAGTTCGTCAGCTTCAGCGTTGTTGAGACGCTGGACATGGCAAAGATCCAGGACTTCGAAGTCCTTCTGAAGCTTCTGGACTTTAAGAAGATATGCAGCTAATTGGGGGTTGTTGCAACAGCATTCACCTTTCATTTGTTTTATAATGAGCTGCGAATCACCCTTTACCAATAGCTGCTTGACACCATATGATAGTTCCACCTTGAGCCCATAGATTGTGCTTCATACTCCGCCATGTTGTTAGTCACCTTGAAGTCAAGGTGAACCATGTATTTGACCTTCTCCCCGGTTGGAGTGAGGAGAAGGATTCCAGCTCTGGCCCCCTGCTTCTGCATGGAGCCGTCGAAGTATAGAGTCTAGTGAGGCTCAGTGAAGACCAGAACATTGGGTTCCGGTTTCTGCTCACCGGGGCCCCCAAGATTTGATGGAGAGGGTGTCCATTCCGCCACAAAGTCCGCCAATGCTTGACTCTTGATCGCTTGTCTTGGGATGAATTCAAGATCGAACTAAGCCAATTCCGCTACCCACTTTGCAATGTTCAGAGTAGAGTTGGGGTTATGCAAGATTGCATGCAGTGGATAAGAGGTTACCACTTAAATCTTGTGAGCTTGGAAGTAGTGATGAAGCTTCCTAGAAGCGATAAGAACTGCGTAGAGCAGCTTATGCACCTCTAGGTATCGAGTCTTGGGGCTTGGACCCAGGCTCGTTTTCAGGTAGCTCCGAACCTTCCTCAAGGGGTCTGGATTCCTGAACTGGAGATGATTCTGGTCTTTCCGCAACCAGGACCATGCTGATCACCTCGTTAGTTGCCGAAATGTAAAGCAGAAGTGGCTCACCAGGATTTGGAGCTACCAAAGTTGGTAGAGTGGTGAGGAGCTGCTTCAGCTCTTGGAATGCCTTTTCTACATCTTCGGACCATTGGAATGGTCCAGACTTCCTCAACAGTTTGAAGAAGGGTAGCGCCCGTTCCGCCAGACTTGAGATGAAATGACTGAGGGCTGCTAGACACCTAGTTAGCTTCTAGACATCCTTGATGTGAGATGGTGACCGCATTTCTTCAATATCTTTAATCTTCACTGGATTTGCTTGTATTCCTCGGTGGTTCACCAAGAATCCAATAAGCTTTCCGGAGCTAACCCCAAAGACACACTTGTCTGGGTTCAAATTTGTGCGTGTGATTCGCAACTTGTCGAAGACAGCTTGCAAGGTGTGAAGAAATGACTCCTTGTTCTTGATCTTGATGACGATGTCATTGACGTACACTTCCACTACATCTCTAATGAGCTCTCCAAAACTTTTGTACATAGCTCGCACAAACGTTGAAGCAGCGTTTTTGAGACCTGAAAGTGCATCTAGGCATCCCTGTGGGTTTTGGATGATTGATGACAAAAATTAAGAGGCTAATGAGCTAAGTTGATCTTAAGCACAAGTACAAGGATTGAAATGAGATGAAAACCATCAAAAAGGAAAAGAAGAAAACGGGCGTCAAAGACTCAACCATAGAAATTAGATTTCTATGGTATTGAGCTTATATGAGCCGTATCATGTAAGAGGGTGGTTGTATCATGTGCATTGAGATCATACCAAGGGGCTCAAAGTGGTGGTTTAGAGAAAAACCTAAGTGAGAAGCCCAAAATGAGAAAAACCCTAGGAGGTCGGACTAGTCCGGGCCTCTGGGCCGGGCTAGTCCGGCCATGGAAGACAAGTCCGTTTTTGGATGGACCAAACGCCTCTGGAGTGTTCCCGAGTGATTTTGAAGCTAAGTCCGAGTAGTCCGTACTTGTCTGTTTTTGGACGGACCAAAGCTCTCTGGAGTAGTTTGGAATTGTCTGTTTGGGCACAGACTTGTCCGTTTGGGACTTAGTGTGACAAACCGAGAGAAAACCCTAGGGGACCGGACTAGTCCGCCCCTGTGGCTGGACTAGTCCGGACCAACCCAGAAGAGTCTGTTTTGGGACGGACCATGTGGTTATGTTCCACTTCGTACTAGTCCGTTGTTGACCGGACTAGTCCGATATCTAGTGATCGTTTGAATTTGGAAATTTGGCGAGTAGCGTGACGATCGTTGCTCAGTGTGGCAGTTGTCGGGAACTGACCAGGGGTCAGTGGTCCCATAGGGCTGGACTAGTCTTTGGTCTAAGGTCGGACTAGTCCGCCCCTTTGCTGATGTAAGCAAAAGGGGCTCGGGACCTCTATAAAAAGGGGACCCCCGGGCTCATTTGAAAATGACTCGAACCCTAGCGCCGCCACAAGCATCCTATAGCCTTCCAAAGCCTTCTACTCATCCTACTAACCCCCTAAGAGCAAATCTTGAAGAGATTAGGGTTTGGGGAGGAGAGTAAAGGAAGATCATTGTGCTTTGGCTCTCGGTTTGACCTCTTGCACATTGGGTTGTGTTTTGTGGCTTGTGTGAGTTGAGCTTCGTGTGCTCATTTAACACCCTCACTTTCAAGCATCATGTCCTACATACATTCATATACATGTTTTAACATTAACCCACAATAAGAGAAACGAGTTTAAGATTGATTTGGAGCATTTAAAATTTATTTGGAACAAAACCGCACTTAAAATGTAGGAAAGTGCAGACTAGTCCGATTTTACTGAGGACTAGTCCGATTTCTCTCTGACTAAAAATGGACTTGTCTGTTTTTGGTGCGGACTAGTCTGATTTTGGCTCTGGAAACTTTCGGACTTGTCTGATTTTGTGCAGACTAGTCCGATATTCCAAGAATCCTTGAAAAATTGCTAAGTCCTTGGACTTTTCCGGACTAGTCCGGTGTTCTTGTCTGTTTTCCTCTCTGTTTAAAGTCAGACTTGTCCGATTTTTGGCCAGACTTGTCCGATTTTCTCTCTGGACGACTTCGAACTAGTCTGGTCCTTTCCTGACTTGTCCGATATTTCGCGATTCCGAATTGATCTTTCATTTTACGACTTGTTTCTTGGGTTTCACATTAAGTGGGCCTAGGGACGTCGTGGCTAACTCTTTTAGAGCCCATGTGGGACTCTAAACCAGCCTCTACTCCTCTCAAACTCGAAATCCATCTAACCCTAGCCTCCACCTCTATGTAAACAACCCCACCCCTTGGCTTGACATCTATTTGCCACTTTTCCACCCCACCCAAACCCTAGTTCGTGGAGAGCCACCATCAAGGAAGGGGGAGGAGAACCCAAGCAAGAAGAAGAAGAGGAGGAAACGAAAGAGGATCAAGATCTCCACCAAGTTTTGTCCTACACCACCAATTCATCTCCAAGTTCATCACCAACCCTAGATCATCAAGATCCAAGTGTTACCTCCAAGTTTCTTGATTCATTGGAGTCCTAAACACCTAGTATACCTTCTATTCTCTTTTCCTTACGTGAATTCAACACCTAATCTCCAAATTTACATCGATCTAGAAAACCCTAATCTGCTAATCTCGTAGAGTGCAGACTTGTCCGGTCCCTAGCGGACTAGTTCGATCTTTCTGGTTAAATTGTGTTGAATTAATTCTAAAATTTGACCTAATCACATCCAAACATGTATAAACTTGTTAAAATCTATTAGAACTAGTTAGTGATCATTAAAAGCAATCTATTAACAAGTTCTACCTTGCATTTGCATTAATCATGCATGTCATGTCATCTTGAGTAATATTTGTGCACTCTTTGATTGTGTTTATTGTCTTGTATGTTTATTGTGCGGATTAGACGAATTTGCGCTAGAGAGTGCTGCGGAGGATCTTCAGCATCAAGAGTTTGAAGGCTTTGAACCTAACCAATCCCAAGAGCAAGGCAAGTTTCCTTGAAGCATATTGATTCTATTTTAAAATAAATGTTTTGTTTGCAAAACTACATGCTTGTGTCAATTTGATGGGAACCATATGATAGGAAGTTTACTAGAATTGTTTAACCACCCTTGTCACCTGAAATTATGGTAGAGAGTCGGGATGGGTTTTTTACTTTTTGCCTCGCTTAATCAACTGGGATGGGAAACCAACTATACCACTCAATTTAATTATGCATGGATGAGATTATGACTAACATGAACTGGATAACATGATGTGGTAATGGGTGATCTAAGCAAGCCTGGTATGTGGATGGGTTGGATGTCATGGTGGTTTGCTTGCTTTAGATCTAAGGACCGGTTCATGCGAGAATAAGACAGGACTACAGTGCCACCATGAGGCCAAGTATGGGTGCGGCGTAGCTGATTAATTAGGGTTTTGCCAGTGCTATTTGGTCCATTATGGATGCTCGGGGAAGGGGTAGTCGGATTGGGTTTGTTGATGATTGGTGGGACTACCTTGGGATCCGAATGGCTCAAGGGGGGGGGGCCTTGGTTGAAGATGTGCTCTGTAGGAGACATCACCACTGGTTAAACCTCAGTGGGGTCTAAATAGGCTATTAATCCCTTTGTCAAGGCTATTTTGTGATCTCTTGGCCACACACCGATGGAAGTGTGAGACGGCATAATAGAGGTTCTAGTCATCGAAAGGTGATGAAATCACAAACACGTGGGTAAAGCAGTACAACCTCTGCACAGTGTGTCTAATAAACTATCATGATAGCCGTGCTCCCGGTTATGAGCACCTGGACAACTTCCATGATTAGAGGGAACTCGGTATTGGGATGGTATTTGGGATGGTTATGGTTGGTATTATGGTTATGGATGGTTATGAATTGAATTCTGGTATTGAATATGGATATTGGTATATGATGATGCATATGGAATATGGATTGGACTATGTTATTAATTATGGTTTATGATGGGTTTATTTCACATACATGATGTATATTGCTTTTCAAATGTTTTAATGTACTTTTCAGCACTTAGCCATTATTATTGTCGTCATTTGAATCAGCCACATATCATACTTTCCACACTTGCTGAGTACGACATGTACTCACTCTTGCAATCCCCCCAACAGTTGCAGGTCAGGATTGGGAGTTTAATGGCGATAATGCGGAGTTCTAGGCCGTGTCTACCGTCAGCTTTGCCTGGGGTGTTGATTGGAGCTGTGCATATATACCCTATTGCTTATGCTGCCTAGCTATTTAGTTTTCTTATTTATTTTATTTCCGCTGCATTAGTTGAACTTGTCCTTAATATTCATTAGAGTTTGTATTCGAGGATAATATGGTTGTTTAATATAACTTGGTTAATTAATCTTGTTCTGTGGTAATTTTCTGTATACTCTTTTGTGAATGCACTCGTGTATGTGTGATGAACATCCTAGGCACACATATGTGTTAGCTTGGTTCATTTTTCGGAACCGGGCATCACAGATTGATATCAGAGCCACAGGTTGACCGTAGGATGCAACCTAGAAAGAATGGACACTTTAGAGCACATAGGAGCACTCAGGAATTGATGTGTTTTTGGTTGGTGTGTTGTTTGCTATATGTTGTTTGCTTGTATGCTTAATAGAGGATTTTGGGATGCTTTAGCATTGCCATGTCCACCTAGGGTAGTTAGTTGTTTAGTTTCATATCCCTTGATGCATATAGTTGGGGACGTTTTCTATTTCTTACCTATTGCTTTTCTCCAGATGGTGAGGACTCGCAACCAGAGGGATGCTAATGATGAGGATGAGAACAATGGAGTGCCTCAGAATAACATTGGACAAGGATCTACTCAGGGAGCTATCAACATTGAGCAGCTTTTGGCTATGCAAAACCAGCTCATGCACACCATGATACAAACTATGGTAGAGCTGCAGGCTGGCAACATCAACAATCAGCCCCACATGCCTCCACTGCCACACCCACCTCCTCATAACCGATTGGGAGAGTTTATGAGGACTAGTCCACCGACCTTTGCTCAAGCCGCTGACCCTATGGATGCGGATGACTAGCCCAAGTCTGTGGAGAAGAAACTAGCTATTGTCCAATGCAATGACCGGGAGAAGGTGCTATCTGCTTCTCATCAACTAGATGGAGCATTTGCGGATTGGTGGGATTCTTTATGCAATGCTCATGAGAACCAAGAGAGAATCACTTGGACCGAATTCAAAGAGAGCTACCGTTCTCATTATGTGCCTGAGGGTGTTATGATCTCGAAGAGGTAAGAATTTGAGAACTTGAGGCAAGGAAGATCGAGCGTGAGTGAATATCTCAATAAATTCACTCAACTCTCAAGGTACGCGCCTGAGGATGTTAGTCGGGACAGCCGGAAGCAATATTTGTTCATGAGGGGCTTGAACAATGAGATCCAAGTGCAATTGCTGAATTGCGACTATGCCAACTTCCAGAAGCTTGTGGACAAAGCAATTGTGGTTGAGAACAAGATCCATGAGATGGATCAAGACAACAAGAGGAAGGCACCATATCAAGGATAGCAACAAGTAAGTAATGTGCGCCCTCGCCCTGCACCACCCAATGCGCCCTATTACAGCTCCTCTATTCCTGCTCAACAACCTGGATTTGCACCGCACCCAACTCAGTTTGTGCAGCAGTGCCGTCTCATGCAAGCACCTAGGCCTCCAATGCCTTATGCACCTCATGCTAACTTTCCTGCTGCAAGTGCTCAAAACCAAGCTCGTCCCAATAATTCTGGTGGAGTTAAGAAGTGTTATACTTGTGGAGAAGCTGGACACTTTGCGCATCAATGTCCTAAGTTAGGCCTTGGTCAAGGAAGCAATGCACCGAGGCAAAACCCAAGACCCAATGGAGGAGCGCCACAAGGAAGCCGTGGACAGCAGAATATTACTCGTGGCAACGTGAACCATGTCTCTACGGAGGATGCTCAACAAGCGGATGACGTGGTCATTGGTATGTTTCTGGCCAACTCCAACCCGCGACTATGTTATTTGATTCTGGAGCATCGCATTCATTCATTGCATCGAAGTATGTTGCCAAGTATAGTTTGTCTATCTCTCATATGAAGTTTACTCTGTTGGTTAAGTCTCCTCGAGGAGAGATGAGGACAAATATAGTATGTCCAAAAGTAAGCCTTAGAATAAGGGGGGTAGACTTCTCCGCCAACCTCATTGTTTTGGATCCTCAAGGATTGGACATTATACTTGGTATGGACTGGTTGAGGAAGCACAATGGAGTTATTTAGTGTGCCACGAAGACGGTGAAGTTGACCAATGAAGAAGGGATCACCGTAGAATTTGAAGCATCTCAAACCGCACCGAATCAATTGGAGCTGAATCATATGGATGGTGCCGCCATTGAGGAGATTCCGGTGGTGTGTCAATTTTTGGATGTTTTTCCGGACGAGTTGCCAAGTATGCCACCTGATCGAGACATTGAGTTTGTTATTGATTTAATACCTGGAACTGCACCTATAGCTAAGAGGCCATATAGGATGCCTCCTTTGGAATTAGCGGAGCTCAAGAAGAAAATTCAAGAGCAACTAGAGAAAGGTTTTATTCGCCCTAGTTCTTCACCTTGTGGAGCGCCCGTGCTGTTTGTGGACAAGAAAGATGGAACCCAAAGGATGTGTGTGGATTACCGAGCTCTCAACGAGGTAACAATCAAGAACAAGTATACCTTGCTGCATATAGAAGACTTGTTTGATCAGATGAAGGGTGCTTGTGTCTTCTCTAAGATTGATTTGAGGTCGGGATACTTTCAAATGAAGATTAGACCATCGGACATACCCAAGACAGCTTTTAGGACACGGTATGGATCTTATGAGTACACCGTGATGTCTTTTGGATTGACAAATGCGCCTGCCTACTTTATGTACCTCATGAATAAGTTCTTCATGGAGTACTTGGATAAGTTCGTTGTGGTGTTTATTGATGATATTATGATCTACTCGAAGGATGAGAAGGAACATGAGGAACACTTGAGGCTTATGTTGCAGAAATTGAGGGAGCATCAATTGTATGCCAAGTTCAACAAGTGTCAGTTTTGGTTGAGAGAGGTGTCGTTTTTGGGTCATATCATCTCAGGAGGAGGAGTATCAGTTGACCCTGGAAAAGTGAGAGACGTGTTGAAGTGGGAACCGCCGCAAAATGTCAAGGAAATAAGGAGTTTTCTTGGGATGGCTAGATATTACCGTCGATTCATCAAGGACTTTTCCAAGATAGCCAAGCCCATGACGGAATTGCTAATGAAGGGGAAGGCTTTCCAATGGACTCAAGCTTGTCAAGAGAGTTTTGAGGAGTTGAAGAAGAGTTTGACAACAGCCCCAGTTTTGGTATTGCCAGACGTAAGCAAGAGTTTCGATATCTATTGTGATGCATCAAGACAAGGACTCGGATGTGTATTGATGCAAGAAGGTCAAGTGGTCGCCTATGCATCAAGACAACTGAAGAAACATGAGCAGAATTATCCTACACATGATCTTGAACTAGCAGCTGTGCTACATGCATTGAAGATTTGGAGACACTATATTCTTGGACACAGGTGTGAAATTTATATGGATCACAAGAGTCTTAAGTATATTTTCACACAAACGGATCTGAATTTGAGGCAACAGAGATGGTTGGAGCTCATCAAAGATTATGATTTGGGGATCAACTATCACCCGGGAAAAACCAATGTAGTGGCCGATGCTTTGAGTAGAAAGGGAGTAAGTCATCAACTCACAGTTCAAGAGTTACCATCCGAGTTATGCAAGGAGTTTGAGCGGTTGAACCTCGGGTTTGTAAATGAGATGGAGATGATGGAGTTAAATCCGACCTTGGAGCAAGAAATTCGAGAAGCACAAACCACAGATGAGGAGATCAAGGAAATCAAGGAAAGGACCGAAGAAGGGAGAGAATTCAGATTTTACGAGGATTAACATGGTACCTTATGGCTTGGAAAAAGGATTGACGTGCCTAATGTGAAGCATATTTGGGAGACAATACTAAAGGAGGCACATGACTTGCCATACTCGATTCACCCCGATTGTACGAAGATGTACAAAGACTTGAAGGCTTGCTATTGGTGGGATAGCATGAAAAAGAACATAGCTGAATATGTGGCATTGTGTGATGTGTGTCAATGAGTGAAGGCGGAACATCAAAGGCCAGCTGGATTATTGCAACCATTGTGGATCCCGGAATGGAAGTGGGAAGAAATCGGAATGGACTTCATAGTTGGGTTACCACGTACTCAGTCCGGGTATGACTCAATTTGGGTAATTGTGGATCGCTTAACCAAGTCAACTCATTTTGTCCCTGTGAAGACCAAATATACAGCTACACAATTGGCCAAAATATACATGGAGCATATCGTGTGTCGACTCGGAGTACCGAAGAAGATAGTATCGGATAGAGGTTCACAATTCACTTCCAGGTTTTGGCAAAAGTTGCATGAAGCTTTGGGAACGAGGTTGAATTTTAGTTCATCATATCACCCTCAAACGGATGGACAAACCGAGAGGACCAATCAAATTTTGGAGGACATGTTAAGAGCTTGTGCTTTAAAGCATGGGAAGAGTTGGGACAAAAGCTTGCAATATGCAGAATTTTCATACAACAATAGTTACCAAGCAAGTTTGAAGATGTCACCATATGAAACGCTTTATGGGAGGAAGTGTAGGACACCTTTATTCTGGAATGAGGCAGGAGAAACTCAAGTATTTGGTCTGAATGTGTTGCAAGAAGCCGAAAAGCAAGTCCAAATAATTCGTGAAAACTTGAGGGCTGCCCAATCAAGGCAAAAAGACTATGCGGACATTAGGAGAAGGAAATTAGCCTTCGAAATCGGAGATTTTGTTTACCTCAAGGTGTCACCAATGAGACGTCATAAGAGGTTTAACATAAGGGGCAAGCTTGCACCTCGCTATATTGGACCATTCAAGATTATGGACAAAAGAGGAGAGGTAGCGTATAAGTTGGAGATACCAGCTCACCTTTCAGATGTCCATGATGTCTTTTATGTTTCCCAGCTCAAGAAGTTCTTAAGAGTATCGGAAGAAGAAGTACCAATGGAAGGATTGGAATTAGAGGAAGATTTGACTTATGCCGAGCAACCGGTCAAAATCTTGGAAACCAAGGAGAGAGTAACAAGGAACAAGGTGATTCGATGGTGTAAAGTTCAATGGAAGCACCACACCGAAAAAGAAGCAACTTGGGAGCTAGAAGATGATCTCAAGAAGGAATTTCCCTCTCTCTTCTCTTCCACGTTGAATCTCGAGGGCGAGATTCATTTTAAGGGGGGTAGGTTTGTAACACACTCATTTTCATGCATCATGCCCTACATACATTCATATACATGTTTAACATTAACCCACAACAAGAGGAACGAGTTTAAGATTTATTTGGAGCATTTAAAATTTATTTGGAACAAAACCGCACTTAAAATGTAGGAAAGTGCGGACTAGTCCGATTTTACTGAGGACTAGTCCGATTTCTCTCTGACTAAAAACGGACTTGTCCGTTTTTGGTGCGGACTAGTTCGATTTTGGCTCTGGAAACTTTCGGACTTGTCCGATTTTGTGCGGACTAGTCCGATATTCCAAGAATACTTGAAAACTTGCTAAGTCCTTGGACTTTTCCGGACTAGTCCGGTGTTCCAGCGGACTTGTCCGTTTTCCTCTCTGTTTAAAGTCGGACTTGTCCGATTTTGGCCAGACTTGTCCGATTTTCTCTCTGGACGACTTCGGACTAGTCCGGTCCTTTCCGGACTTGTTCGATATTTCGCGACTCCGAATTGATCTTTCGTTTTACGACTTGTTTCTTGGGTTTCACATTAAGTGGGCCTAGGGATGTCGTGCCTAACTCTTTTAGAGCCCATGTGCGATTCTAAACCGGCCTCTACTCCTCTCAAACTCGAAATCCATCTAACCCTAGCCTCCACCTCTATATAAACAAACCCACCCCTTGGCTTGACATCTATTTGCCACTTTTTCGCCCCACCCAAACCCTAGTTCGTGGAGAGCCACCATCAAGGAAGGAGGAGGAGATCCCAAGCAAGAAGAAGAAGAGGAGGAAACGAAAGAGGATCAAGACCTCCACCAAGTTTCGTCCTTCACCACCAATTCATCTTCAAGTTCATCACCAACCCTAGATCATCAAGATCCAAGTGTTACCTCCAAGTTTCTTGATTCATTGGAGTCCTAAACACCTGGTATACCTTCTATTCTCTTTTCCTTATGTGAATTCAACACCTAATCTCCAAATTTATGTCGATCTATAAAACCCTAATCTGCTGATCTCGCAGAGTGCGGACTTGTCCGGTCCCTAGCGGACTATTCCGATCTTTCTGGTTAAATTGTGTTGAATTTATTCTAAAATTTTACCTAATCACATACAAACCTGTATAAACTTGTTAAAATCTATTAGAACTAGTTAGTGATCAGTAAAAGCAATCTATTAACAAGTTCTACCTTGCATTTGCATTAACCATGCATGTCATGTCATCTTGAGTTATATTTGTGCACTATTTGATTGTGTTTCTTGTCTCATATGTTTATTGTGCGGATTAGACGGATTTGCGCTAGAGAGTGCCGCAGAGGATCTTCAGCATCAAGAGTTTGAAGGCTTTGACCCTAACCAATCCCAAAAGCAAGGCAAGTGTCCTTGAAGCATATTGATCCTGTTTTAAAATAAATGTTTTGTTTGCAAAACTGCACGCTTGTGTCAATTTGATGGGAACCCTATGATAGGAAGTTTACTAGAATTGTTTAACCACCCTTGTCACCTGGAATTATGGTAGAGAGTCAGGATGGGCTTTTTACTTTTTGCCTCGCTTAATCAACTGGGATGGGAAACCAACTATACCACTCAATTTAATTATGCATGGATGAGATTATGATTAACATGAACTGGATAACATGATATGGTAATGAGTGATCTAAGCAAGCCTGGTATGTGGATGGGTTGGATGTCATGGTTGTTTGCTTGCTTTAGATCTAAGGACCGGTTCATGCGAGAATAAGCTAGGACTACAGTGCCACCACGAGGACAAGTATGGGTGCGGCATAGCTTATTAATTAGGGTTCTGCCAGTGCTATTTGGACCATTATGGATGCTCGGGGAAGGGGTAGTCGGATTGGATTTGCTGATGATTGGTGGGACTACCCTAGGATCAGAATGGATCAAGAGGGGGCCCTTAGTTGAAGATGTGCTCTGTAGGAGACATCGCCACCAGTGAAACCTCAGTGGGGTCTAAATAGGCTAGTAATCCCTTTGTAAAGGCTATTTTGTGATCTCTTGGCCACACACCGATGGAAGTGTGAGACGGCATAATAGAGGTTCTAGTCATTGAAAGGTGATAAAATCACAAACACGTGGGTAAAGCGGTACAACCTCTCTAGAGTGTGTCTAATAAACTATCATGATAGCCGTGCTCCCGGTTATGAGCACCTGGACAACTTCCATGATTAGAGGGAACTCGGTATTGGAATGGTATTTGGGATGGTTATGGATGGTTATGAATTGAATTCTGGTATTGAATATGGATATTGGTATATGATGATGGATATGGAATATGGATTGGACTATGTTATTAATTATGGTTTATGATGGGTTTATTTCTCATACATGATGTATATTGCTTTCCAAATGTTTTAATGTACTTTTCAGCACTTAGCCATTATTATTATCGTCATTTGAATCAGCCACATGTCATACTTTCCACACTTGCTGAGTACAACATGTACTCACTCTTGCAATCCCCCCCAAACAGTTGCAGGTTAGGATTGGGATTTTAATGGCGATAATGCGGAGTTCTAGGCCGTGTCTACCGTCAGCTTTGCCTGTGGTGTTGATTGGAGCTGCGCATATATACCCTATTGCTTATGTTGCCTAGCTGTTTAGTTTGCTTATTTAGTTTATTTCCGCTGCATTAGTTGAACTTGTCCTTAATATTCATTAGAGTTTGTATTCGAGGATAATATGGTTGTTTAATATAACTTGGTTAATTAATCTTGTTTTGTGGTAATTTTCTGTATACCCTTTTGTGAATGCACTCGTGTATGTGTGATGAACATCCTGGGCACACATATGTGTTAGCTTGGTTCATTTTTCGGAACCGGGCATCACAGCTCATCATTGTATTGATTTGTGAGAGCCTCAAGTTGTGAGTAGCCCCATCAAACTTTGTGATTGCCGATTGATATAGTGAAAACCAAGCCGGCCATTGTGGTGGCTTGGTGAGAGAAGGGTCAAGTGAGACCCGGTCCTTGTGTGGACTTCTCAACGTGGATGTAGGCTTCTTCGTGGAGTTGAACCACGGGATAAATCTCGTTTCGCTTGCTTTGCACTTTTCATAATCTCTAGCATTGCTATTAGGGTTCACATTTGACTTATTGTCTTACACTTGATCACTATTGTAAACTTACAATCTAAGTGTTTAAACATCACAATCTGAGCTTCACAAGTTTGTTACATATTTCTTTTATTCTCTTTGAACTTTAATTCTGCAAACAACTTGTAGAAATCAAGTTTTAGAGTTTCCACCCTGTGCTGAGCAGACTAGTCCGGCCCTGACTAGACTAGTCCAGCCACAGAGAATTAATCTCGTTTAATTAAGTCATTTCAGGTATTATTGCCTATTCACCCCCCCTCTAGGCGACTTTCAATTGGTATCAGAGCCGGTTTCTCCCCAAGAGTCTAACAACTCGGAG
Organism: Tuctoria greenei; assembly: GCA_036927565.1. Lineage (NCBI taxonomy): Eukaryota > Viridiplantae > Streptophyta > Magnoliopsida > Poales > Poaceae > Tuctoria > Tuctoria greenei. The sequence continues at coordinate 175,802,330 of JAYESD010000005.1, forward strand.
AAGTAATGGTCGGAAGGGGTGACAACGAGGTTTCGGTGGTCGTCGATGACACCAAGACAAAGAACGTCAATGTTCTTCAAGATGATCCAAATGACGACGAAGAAGTTCGGATGCTCAAAGCACGACTTCGTGAGAAGCTCAACGTGCCGAAGAAGGAGATCAAGCCAATTGCTCCGGTTAACATTGACAACGGGAGTAGTTCACAAGACTACTCCCGGTATCCTTACAATTATGAGCAACTTACCGCTAGCAACCATTACTTGTCTATTCCCATTGGCAAACCTCCTCAATTTGATGGAAATGATTATTCTATGTGGAAGCATAATATGAAGATGCACCTATTTCCTTAAACCCTAGCTTGTGGCAAATTGTGATGACAGGTGTTCACCTTCCCAAGAATGAGGAAGACAACACTCTGGAGTAAGCCCTCCTTCTACATCGCAATGCTCAAGCCGTTGGAGTGATTACCTCCTCATTGACTCGTGAGGAGTTCAACCGCATTGAAGGGTTGGAGGTTGCCAAGGAGATTTGGGATCCCTCAATACGATGCACGAAGGCAACCGCGTCATAATGGAAGCAAAGAACGAGATGATCAAAGGAGAGCTTGGGAGATTTACCATCATGGAGTGTGAATCTCCGCAAGATATGTATGACCGCCTCGACTCTCATCAACAAAAGTCGGTCATATGGAAGCACTCGGTGGACCGACCACGAGGTAGTAAAGAGGATGATTCGAGCATTCATGCCTCGAAACATCACTCTTTGCTCACTAATTCGTGAAAGTCCGGGCTTCCACAAGATGACTCCCGAAGAAGTGCTAGGGAGAATTATCAACCATGAGATGATGGAGAAAGAAGCGATGTTCTACAATGATCTACAAAGGCTTTCCTTCTCCAAGAAAAGGGATGTTGCATTCAAAGCAACGTCCTCAAGATCACAAAAAAAGGGAGAAAGTGATGAAGAGAGTACCGCCACCGACGAAGAAGAAGCTCTCTTCATCAACAACTTCAAGAGAATGTTTAGAAGGAGGAGGGGGAGCTACCAAAATTAGAGGAGAAGCAAAGACAAGCCCAAAAAAAGATCAAAAAGGGCTTGTTACAATTGTGGAGAATATGGTCACTTCATTGTGGATTGTCCACATGAAGAAAACAAGAAGAAGAAGGAGGGCAAGTCCAAATAAAAGAAGTACTTCAAGAAGATGAAGCAATCCGAACATGCCCACCTTGGAAAGGAGTGGGATTCAAATGAGAAGTCCTCCTCCGATGAAGATGAGAAAGTAGCAACTATTGCTATGAAGAAGACAACAACGGAGAACAAGCTCTTCCCCAACTTGGAAATCTCAAGGCCGACATGTCTAATGGCCAAGGAGGGAAGAAAGAAGGTTAAATCTAAATCCTCCTCTTCAATTTCTTCTCATGATGACTTTGATAGTAGTAGTAAAAATGAACACATGCTTAAAGACATGAGCAAAAGCACCTTGAAGAGATTGAGATTGTTAACGGAAGAGATATTTGAGAAGGAAGAACTCATCAACTATCAAGAGGACAAGCTCATCCAACAAAAGGAGAGATGTCAAGAGGTTGAGGAGCTCTTGGAGCTTGAAAGAGAAAGAAGCAAGGTACTTGAGCGTGAACTCACTTTGAGCAAGGAAACTTGCTCAAACCTTGAGAACGCTACAATTGTGCTCAAGGATGAACTTGTTAGTTTGACACAAGCGAACAAGATCCTTGAGACACAAGTGAAGTCTCTCAAGGTCAATGCACCTTCTTCCTCTACAAGCTCACCTTCCACAAATATTAAATCTGAAGCATCTCAAACTTGTAAATGCTCAAACTTAATCATAAAACTTAAAGATGAGCTAAAGTTGGCACAAACCAATCAAGAACCCAAGGGTGGCATTTTTGACAAGGAGAAGGTGGCATATGCAAGTAGTACATTTACCAACACAATACATCCCCTTGTCAAGGATGGTCTTGGTTATTCTAGGGGGATGAGGCAAAATGCCAAAACTCCCAAGAATGGCAAAGACTTGATTGTCTTTGTCAAAGGAGGATCATACAACACTAAGGGAAAGAACATTGCTACTACACCTAAAATTCCTAAGAAAGAACCACATCCATTGTTCCATGATTTTGATGCTTCATATGTTTTATTCAGGAACAAGTTTGGATAGGCGTATGCTAGGTATGTTGGGCCACACCGCAAGAGTCCCAAACCTTGTGTGTGGGTGCCCAAGTGCCTCTTGACTAACATCAAAGGACCCAACACCGTTTGGGTACCTAAAGCCAAGGCTTAAATCTTTCTTGTAGGCATACTCCTCCGGTGGAACCAAGTGGGTCCTTGATAGTGGATGCACAAATCATATGACAGAAGAGAGGAAGATGTTTGTGGAGTATGAGCTTAATGAAGATCCAAGTGAAGGAATCTATTTTGGGGACAATAGCCAAGGAAAAATCCTTGGCACCGGTAAAATTGCTATATCCTCTAAGACCATCCGCAGTGGCATACTGTAAAACATACTGGATACACTGTTTCACAGTGTAATTTAGAGTACGTACTGTAAAAGCTGAAGGAGAATAGTGTATAGAGTATGCTTTAGAGTATGCTGGTGCGGATGGTCTAATCATACTCTTTCAAATGTCTTACATGTTGATTCACTTTATTATAACCTCTTGTCTATATCACAACTATGTGACAAAGGTTATAACTGTTTATTTACTAATGAGGGTGTGACCGTCACAAGGAGAAGCAATGACTCAATTGCCTTTAAGGGTGTACTCAAGGGAAAGCTCTATCTTGTGAATTTCTCTGTAGATAAAGCCCAACTTGATACATGCTTGATTGCAAAAACTAACATGGGATGGCTTTGGCATAGGAGGCTAGTCCATGTTGGAATGAGGAATTTGCAAAAACTCCTTAAGGGCGAGCACATCCGTGGTTTAAAGAATGTTGTGTTTGAAAAGAATAGGCCATGTAGCGCATGCCAAGCCGGAAAGCAAGTTGGAGCACCTCATCCATCCAAGAACATTATGACAACATCAAGACCATTGGAGCTTCTACACATGGATATCTTCGGTCCAATCTCCTACATTAGTATTGGTGGTAATAAATATGGTCTTTTTATTGTTGATGATTTTTCACATTTCACTTGGGTGTTCTTTTTGCATGACAAGAGCGAGACTCAAGGTGTCCTCAAGAGATACTTGAAGAGAGCTCAAAATGATTTCTCCTTGAGTATCAAGACCATTAGGAGTGACAATGGCACCGAATTCAAGAACACCCAAGTTGAAGAATTTTTGGATGAAGAAGGCATCAAGCATGAGTTCTCGGCCCCCTACTCCCATCAACAAAATGGGGTGGACGAGAGGAAGAACATGACTCTAATTGAAATGTCAAGAACCATGCTTGATGAGTACAAGACATCGGACCGGTTTTGGGCAGAAGCGGTCAACACTGCTTGCCATGCCATAAACCGGTTGTACCTTCACCGCATACTTAAGAAGACGTCATATGAGCTCCTGACCGGTAACAAACCCAACATCTCTTACTTTCGTGTTTTTGGGAGCAAATGCTACATTCTTAAAAAGAAGCCTAGGACTTCGAAGTTTGCTTCTAAGTCCGATGAGGGTTTCTTGCTTGGCTATGACTCAAACACTTACACCTATCATGTATTTAACAAATCCTCCGGAATTGTTGAAGTAGCATGTGACGTAGTGTTTGATGAGACTAATGGCTTCCAAGTGGAGCAAGTTGATCGTCATGTGGTAGATCAAGAAGAAGCTCCACAAGTGGTGATAGTAAGGATGGCACTTGGAGACATACGACCACAAAAGCAACCTCAAGTCACAAGTAACCATCCTATACATCAAGCAAGCTATTACTCAAATGATCAAGATCAACCTCCCCAAGATGCGCTTCAAGAAGATGAAAATGAAGGCATCAATAAAGGGGAAGACAATGAGAATGAGGAAGACCAAGATGATGAATCAAGACCTCAAGCACCTCACCCAAGAGTGCATCAAAGCGTCCAACGGGACCATCCTGTTGACAATATACTTGGAGACATCTCCAAGGGGGTAACTACGATCTCGTGTTGCAAATTTTTGTGAACATTACTCTTTTGTTTCTTCCTTGGAGCCCCACAATGTTGAAGAAGCACTACGAGATCCGGATTGGGTGATGGCCATGCAAGAAGATCTCAACAACTTTGAGAGAAATAAGGTATGGGAGCTTGTGAAGAGGCCAAATGCAAATGTTGTAGGGACCAAATGGCTGTTCTGCAACAAACAAGAGGAACACGGGGTGGTTACAAGGAACAAGGCACGACTTGTGGCCAAAGAGTACTCACAAGTCGAAAGTTTGGATTTCGAAGAAACCTTTGATCCCATAGCTAGGTTTGAATCAATTCGTATATTACTTGCATTTGCTACTCATCATGATTTTAAGCTATATCAAATGGACGTCAAGAACGCATTCCTAAATGTTCCAATCAAGGAAGAAGTATATGTGGAGCAACCCCTCGGATTTGAAGACGAAGAATTCTCAAACCATGTGTACAAATTGCGTAAGGCTCTCTATGGACTCAAACAAGATCCTAGAGCTTGACATGAGTGCCATAGAGACTTTCTATCTCAAAATGGTTTTAAAATTGGGAAGGCGGACTATACTCTATTCACTAAGCACTTTAATGATGATTTGTTTGTTTGCCAAATATATGTCGATGACATTATATTTGGTTCTACTAACAAAGCCTTTTGTGATGAGTTTTCCAAGATAATGATGGAAAGATTCGAGATGTCCATGATGGGGGAGTTAAAGTTCTTTCTAGGTTTTCAAGTGAAGCAACTCAAGGAAGGCACGTTCATTAGTCAAACCAAGTACACACAAGATATACTCCAGAAATTTGACATGGACAAGGACAAACCCATCAAGACTCGTATGGCAACCAATGGGCATCTCAATCTCAATGAAGATGGTCCATGTGTAGACCAAAAGGTATATCGTTCTATGATAGGCTCATTGTTATACTTATGTGCTCTAGGCTCGATATCATGCTTAGTGTGTGTATGTGTGCTAGATTTCAAGCTGCTCCAAAGGTGTGTCATTTGACTGTCGTTAAGAGAATTCTTAGATATTTGATTCACACACCAAACCTAGGACTTTGGTACCCTAAAGGCTCTAAGTTTAACCTCATTGGATATTCCGATGCGGACTATGCGGGGTGCAAAGTTGATAGGAAGAGTACATCGGGAACTTTCCAATTCCTTGGTAGATCTCTAGGGTCATGGTCCTCAAAGAAACAAAACTCCATTGCACTTTCCACAGCCGAAGCGGAGTATGTCACCGCCAGAAGTTGTTGTGCACAACTTCTTTGGATGCGGCAAACTCTTAGGGACTATGGCATAAACTTGCGCCATATTCCTCTCCTATGTGACAATGAGAGTGCCATCAAAATAGCTCGCAATCCAGTTGAACACTCAAGGACAAAGCACATCGATATACGCCACCACTTCTTGAGAGATCACTCCATCAAAGGAGACATTGCAATTTCTCATGTGAGAACCAATAAACAATTGGCCGGTATCTTTACCAAGCCCCTAGATGAGAAAAAGTTTTGTGAACTTAGGAGTGAGCTAAATATCTTGGATTCTCGAAATGTGGCTTAAGTCTTGCACATCTGATTGCAATATTCAAAATTCACGCATGCTTGCGAAAAACTCATCCTCCTTAATTTTTCCACAAATTATTTTGAAATTGTTGAATCCTTGTGAATCATGGTTATAGTTTGATTGTTGATTGCTTACTGACCATATTTACAAAGATCTTTTGTGAAATATAGTCCAAAAGGATCAAATCTCCACTCAAAACTCTATATATAGGAGTTTTAAGTCTTGTCCGCTCCTTGTACCGGACTAGTCCGGTGGTATGAGTTGTCCGGACCCAGTCCGGATGACGGACAAGTCCAGGTTCCTAACCGGACTAGTCCGGCCCTTGGGGACATAACCTCCCCAGGGTGCCCTCGACCTCCTCACTCTCATTCAAACACTCTCTCTCCAAAAACGCTCGAAAACCGCCTCCCCAACGGCGATTTTTTAGTCTATCCACCAAATCTTGATTCCAATCGGTGGATTGAAACCCCAAGTTGCTTAGGAACCTTTCCCAAAGCATTGGAGACCACTCCCTCACTCTCATTTCATCAAATTGAAGATTTGAAGAGGTATTCTTGAACTAACTCCAAAATCTTTGGAATTCAATTCTTTTTGGTCCTTTGATAGAAACTTCTTCACAAATGTTGTTATACACATCAATGTGATCTCCATTTTTGTGGTAGGATCCATAGTTTTTGCAAAATTTCCTTGGATTAGGGTTCTTGCTGTGTGAACCGGACTAGTCCGGCCACAGGGCGGACAAGTCTGACCTAGTGCGGACTAGTCCGGCCCCTCGGCGGACAAGTCCGGGTTACACAGTGGAAACCCTAACCTAGGTTGATCTTGTGAATTGCCCCAAATTTATCTTGACTCTCTGGACAATGAGTACGTTCCTCCCTCCGACTCCGAGACCGATGCGGAGAAGCAGGCTCTCTTTCGCCGGAAACAAAGAGAGGATCAAGAGATGGCTGCTTCGTACTTTGCCTCTCAGAGGGCAAAGAAGACGCAGCGTGAGGAGCACAACTCCGCTGCTGCTGAGGCTGCCCCAAAGAGGAAGAGGCTTGTGACCTTAGGTGAGCAAGACAAGCCCCAGGGGGCAAGATCCTCCAAAGATAAGGGCAAGGCCCCTGTTGATGCTGCACCCAAGAAGAGGTTGACTGTGGCCAAGAAGGCTGCAAGCAAAGTGAAGAAGGGTGCCCCGCAACCCATTGGCCCCTTCAGGATGTCCTCTCCTGCACGGAACCCAAATCGTGCAGCTGCTTTTGATGTCAACATCTTCAAGGGCAAGGGGGCTGAGAAGGCACACAAGTTGAGGAAGATAAATGTTTATCAGCGCGACAGGAGCACAGTGGATCCCCGGTTCTGGTGTGACTTCCACTGTGACTACTACAGGACGGTCTATTTGACCAAGCAAACTCCTGTCACAGATGCTCAGTGGATTGACTGGCATTACATGGCCCAGAAAGATCATCAAGCCTTCACTGCTGTGATTGAGGCTGTTGAGAGGCATGGTCTGAAGAAGCTTATGGCTTTCCGGTACGACTGGAATGTGGAGGTCATCACTCAGTTCTACTCCACCCTTTACTTACACACAGATGGGGACAGGAGGATCACCTGGATGACCCATGGAGAGCAGTACTCTACCACCTTTTGGGATTTTGCTCAGTTGATTGACTTGGAGGATCAACTAGATAATGAGATCATCATTTCCAATCTAAAGCCAGTTGATCGGGACACATTGGAGTATATGTTTCCAAGTCATGGACAGTATGAGGCCGGACACATCAGAAATATCAAGCCCTTCCATAGTGTGCTCAACCGGGTCCTCAGAAAGACAATTGCCCCCAGGGATGGAGATGCGGGTATAATTCAAGGCAATTTGAGGCACTTAATGGTCCTCATTGATGGAGATGTCCTCTTCAATGTGGTGGACTATATCTTTGATGACATCTTCAACATCTCTCACACCCCCAACCGATCATGTGGATATGCTCCGTACATTATGTACATGATCGAGAATATCTCCGGGCTCACATTCAAGAAAGATATCATTCACCGGAGGCTTTGACCACAACTCCCTCCTCTGGAGCCAGCTGCCCCTTGGAGGAAGAATGCGGATCCTCCCGCTTCTTCCTCTCACTTCGTGACATCTCCTCCACCACCTCCGCCTTCGACACAATGCGGAAGTGGCTTCTTCAAGTGTTTCAAAGCTCTCTTTTCTTCGTGCCGGAAGACGGAAATTCGGCAACGTCACATGGAGCGTCGCAATGAGAAGTATCTCAAGGCGATGTGCGACAAGCTAGACATCCCTATGTCCCCCACCGAGGAGAGCGATGGTGAGCTCACTTCCTTTCCCAAATTCACTGCCAAAGAGCTATCTGAATTTGGAGAAGCTGGGACTTCCACCGCGGCCCCGACCGAGGATTTGGAGGCTACGGAGAGCGACAACGAGCCCCAAGGCGACAATAATGACTCCGACTCCGACGATGAGTAGTCCTAAGGGCTCTTCCTCTCTTCTTTTCCTTTTTGGTGTTTTGGTGCCAAAGGGGGAGAGATAGGAGATAGCTTGACGGGCTCTTAGATCTAGGGGGAAAGACATAGGGGGAGAGATGAAGGGGGAGAGATAAAATAGATTGATGTTTGTGTATGAGAGGATTGACCTATGTTGGACTTATGTTTTAAACCTCTTTTCAAGTTGTATTGTAAGACTTAATCTATGTATTCAAGTATTCATGTATCTTGCCTAAATTTGTGATGTGTTGCCTCATGTTAATGTCTATTTTGCATAATCATTGTCTTATCACACTTTATGAACACATCACTTAGGCACCCCACCATAACATGTATATGTATGAGACCTCTCTCAATCTCTCTTACTCATGATGCATACATTGAGGGGGAGTCACTCATATAAATACATGTTATGAAAACAAATTTCTATCCTTGGTGTTGAAGTCTTAATGTGTTGTCATCAATTCACCAAGAAGGGGGAGATTGAAAGTGCATCTAGGCATCCCCGTGGGTTTTGGATGATTGATGACGACAATTAAGAGGATAATGAGCTAAGTTGATCTTAAGCACAGGTACAAGGATTGAAATGATATGAAAACCCTCAAAAAAGAAAATGAGAAAACGGGCGTCAAAGACTCAAGCGTAGAAATTAGGAATTCTATGGTATTGAGCTTATATGAGCCGTATCATGTAAGAGGGTGGTTGTATCATGTGCATTGAGATCATACCAAGGGCCCAAAGTGGTGGTTTAGAGAAAAACCTATGTGAGAAGCCCAAAATGAGAAAAACCCTAGGAGGTCGGACTGGTCCGGGCCTCTGGGCCGGACTAGTTCGGCCATGGCAGACAAGTCCGTTTTGGACGGACCAAACGCCTTTGGAGTGTTCCCGAGTGATTTTATAGCTAAGTTCGAGTAGTCCGGACTTGTCCGTTTTTGGACGGACCAAAGCTCTCTGGAGTAGTTCGAACTTGTCCGTTTGGCACGGACTTGTCCGTTTGGGACATAGTGTGACAAACCGAGAGAAATCCCTAGGGGGCCGGACTAGTCCGCCCCTATGGTCGGACTAGTCCGGACCAACCCAGAAGAGTCTGTTTTGGGACGGACCAAGCGGTTCTGTTCCACTTCGGACTAGTCCGTTGTTGACCGGACTAGTCCGGTATCCAGTGACCGTTTGAATTTGGAAATTTGGCGGGTAGCATGACGATCGTTGCTCAGTGTGGCAGTTGTCAGGAACTGACCAGGGTGAGTGGTCCCATAGGGCCGGACTAGTCCGTGGTCTAAGGCCGGACTAGTCCGCCCCATTGCTGATTTAAGCAAAAAGGGCTCGGGACCTCTATAAAAAGGGGACCCCCGGGCTCATTTGAAAATGACTCGAACCCTAGTGCCGCCACAAGCATCCTAGAGCCTTCCGAAGCCTTCTACTCATCCTACTAACCCCCTAAGAGCAAATCTTGAAGAGATTAGGGTTTGGGGAGGAGAGTAAAGGAAGATCATCGTGATTTGGCTCTCGGTTTGATCTCTTGCACATTGTGTTGTGTTTTGTGGCTTGTGTGAGTTGAGCTTCGTGTGCTCCTCATTGTATTGATTTGTGGGAGCCTCAAGTTGTGAGTAGCCCCATCAAACTTTGTGATTGCCCATTGATATAGTGAAAACCAAGCCGGCCATTGTGGTGTCTTGGTGAGAGAAGGGTCAAGTGAGACCCGGTCCTTATGTGGACTTCTCAACGTGGATGTAGGCTTCTTCATGGAGCTGAACCACGGGATAAATCTTGTTTCGCTTGCTTTGCACTTTTCATAATCTCTAGCATTGCTATTAGGGTTCACATTTGACTTATTGTCTTACACTTGATTACTATTGTAAACTTACAATCTAAGTGTTTAAACATCACAATCCGAGCTTCACAAGTTTGTTACATATTGCTTTTATTCTCTGTGAACTTTAATTCCGCAAACAACTTGTAGACATCAAGTTTTAGGGTTTCCACCCTGTGCTGAGCGGACTAGTCCGGCCCTGACCAGACTAGTCTGGCCATAGAGAATTAATCTCATTTAATTAAGTCATTTCAGGTACTATTGCCTATTCACCCCCCTCTAGGCGACTTTCTAGACCGAATGGCATGGCAGTGTAACAATATAATCAATCTACTGTGATGAAGGTCGTATGCTCTTCATCTTCCCTAGACATTCTGATTTGAAGATACCCAGAATATGCGTCTAGAAAACAAAGTAATTCACACCCGGAGGTGGAATCCACTATCTGATCTATTCTAGGTAGTGGAAATGGATACTTTTGGCATGCCTTATTTAGTGTTGTGTAGTCGATACACATCCGAAGCTTCCCGCTGGCCTTGGGTACAACGACTGGGTTTGCCAGACATTTTGGGTGGAAGACTTCCCGGATGAATCCAGCTTCGAGCAACTTCTTCACTTCTTGACGTATGAAGTTTTGTTGCTCTACTGATTTCTTCTGAGGCTTCCGATGTACGGGCCGAGCGTCAGGATAAATCTTCAGATTGTGCTCAATCACTTCCCTAGGGATCCCAGACATTTGTGATGGTTGCTAGGCAAACACGTCAACATTAGCCCGAAGGAAAATGATGAGCGCGAGTTCCCAATTGTCGTTCAGACCTCCCGATATACGGGTGATCTGAGCAGCGTTGGATCCAATTTGGACGACTTTGACGGGAATGTCGGTGTCGCCGCTTGGTTGCACACGAGGTGCGGAAGTTGAGCCTCGATGATGAATGCTCGGGGGCTTCAGGGCTTGCTCCTTTCCAGATTCTTCCTCCTGCGCTGTAGCAAGTGCGTGGAGTTCTTCCAGAGCAGTAACTCCGGCGGTACGATCTCCGCGAATCCGGAGAACGCCTGAGGGTGTTGGCATCGTCAACACCAAGTAGCTATAATGAGCAGCAGCCATGAATTTGTATAAAGCTGGCCTGCCCAAGATGGCGTTGAATGGCAAGTTGATCTGTGCCACGTCGAAGACCAAGTTCTCGGTCCTATAATTCTTCCGAGTTCCGAAGGTCACCGGCAGAGTAATGGCACCGATTGGAGATATGGCCCTCGAACCTACTCTGGAGAAAGGTCGGGAGGGGCGAATATCCGAAGGTCGGAGCTGAAGCTTGACGAATGCTTCGAAGCTTATGAGGTTCAGCCCCGAACCTCCGTCCACCATTACATGGTGGAGCTGGATGTTATTGATGGTCGAAGATACCATCAGCGGAAGTTGACCAGCTCCGATCTCTGAGGGCAGTACGAAGCATCGAAGGTGATGGCAGTATCCATCCACTTTCGATGAGGCTCCGCCCTGGCGGTGGGAGCTACAGAGGCCATGTACCGCCGTATTGTCTTGAGGACACGGCAGGAAGTGATGTCCCACGAACCACCAAAGATGGTGTTCATGGTCTTCCGACGTTCGCTGTCGGATACGTCGGAGTCATCGTCAACGGAGGTGTAAACAGCCTTCAAGACCTTTTTGGGGTCCTGAAATCCTAACTCCTCTTCACCCGGAGCTTCGTCGACTTTTTTTTTTCTTTCCCTTTGACGGAAAGGAGCTTCTTCCCAGCGCTTGTTATAGCGCTCGGCGAGGTTCTGGACCTCTCGGCAGTTTTCCAAGTTGTTCCTATCCGTCTTGTGTATGTGACACCACATCTTGGAGCTGCCACCATCTTCATACGACGGTCGAGGTCGTTTCTCGAGGCGTGTCCCCCGGCCACCCAGAGCTGCGGCAGCTGCAGCAGTGGGTGTGCCGGCCAACAGCTTCTTCTTGCTGTTGGTCTTTTTCTTCTTCTTGCCACTCCCGGAGGTAGTGGCTTCACCCTTGGAGGATTTTTTGTTGGCCTCCGGAGGCGGTTGGGAGTGCATTTCATGACCCTCCGCAGCCTTGGCACACTTGTCTGCCAAGCTGAAGAGTTTTGTAATGATGTTGACTTCCTTGGTCGCCAGCTTCTCCAGCATTTTCTTATCTCGAACGCCCTATCTGAATGCTACAATAACAGAGGCGCTTGAGATAGAAGGAATGGTATTTTGTACTTGGGAGAACCTCTGATTGAAAGAAGCAAGGACTCTCCCCCTTTTTGCTTGACAGCAAAAAGATCCAGTTACGTGCCTGGTCGGGTGTATGAGCTCCCGAAATTGGCGATGAACTGTTGGCACAACTCCGCCCAACTGTTGATGGAGTCAGGCGGAAGGCTCATGAACCAAGACCTGGTGGTCCCAGTCAGAGCTACAGGAAAATAATTGGCCATCACGGCCTCATTTCCCCCAGCCGCAAGGATAGCAGCGGAGTAGATTTGAAGAAATTCGGCGGGATTGATTGTGCCATCAAATTTCTCCGGCAGGTGAGGATGGAACTTTTGCGGCCATCTGACCATGCGTAGGTGCATGGCCAAGGCAGAACAACCTCCTCCTACTCCCTCAGGAGCAGGAATGCCCCGAGCCTCTCGCCTCTCGCGAGAACGCTCGATGTGGACGCGGTCGTCCTATTGTCAGTAACGACGATCGAGCTCCGCTTGGAGGTCATGAGTCGAAAGCCTCGTTATCGTGTGAGTACATCGTGCCTGGAAGGCAGTGACGTCGCCTGTTGAGATGCAGCACGCCTCCCGTGTTGTGAAGCTTGCGGACTGAGTCTACCCGACAAGGTCCGACGCTGCGATGGGGCCCGCCCCGAGGGGGGAGGACCTTGATTGCTGATGCGGTCAGCTACTGCGGCAACCAGATGATCCACATTAGCTCTCCACTGCTCCATTGCACCCTGGGGTGCTCCTGGAGGTGGTGGACGTTGGAGAAGAGCACGCACAACATTAAGCGTGTGTTTGGGGTTGTTGTTCGCTGATGCAGTGATCGACGCGGACGCCCCATCCACTGTCCAGCTTGATTCACCGGAGCAGATGGTGGCGGCGGTGGCATGACTCCTGCTAGAGCCATAGTACCTGCTGGCTGTTGCATGTTGGAGGGATTTCCTCTAGCAGGTTGTACAACATGGTTACCGTTGGATGATCCAGCAGCAGAATTCACCATCTTCGAATCTCAGGCGCTACCCCTACCTGGCGCGCCAACTGTCGGAGTCTGATTCCGGCAATTCTCCCGGCACTACGGTTAGTAGACCGCGTAGTTTCTTAGTTCGGTTAGGGCGCGCGGAGATTCAGAGCAAGATGACGACTTGACACGAGGATTTACGTGGTTCGGGCCGCTTGAGCGTAATACCCTACTCCACGGGTGTATGTTGTTGTTGTATTAAGCGTATGAGCGCTAGCGAGTGAGAGAGGCTCCAGAAAGAGAGTCCCCAGCCAGAGAGTCCGGAGGAGTCTCCAGCCCGCAGGTCCCCTATATATCGCTTGGTCAGTCCTTTTATAGTACAAGGACTGGCCGTTACACCATCAGCCTGGCCCGACATGTGGCCCTAGCGGTTATTGATGCTTAATACACAGTTAATGTACTTAATTACCCTTAACAGTGTGGTAATGCCCCTTAATGGTGGCGTTACTGGTATTAAGAGTCCTCTGATCGTGTGTCATTAAGATAGCATTAATGACACATAATCAGGTCTTGAAGTCTTTAGTGTCCCTTCAATGTCAGAGCCGTTGGAGGTCCACTAATTTTCCTGTTGAGGTTGAAGGTCCGGCGATAGGATGTGTGGTAGCTCCGGAGCTTACCGTCTTGGATGAGTAGGTTCGGCGCTATTGTACACGTGTCGGTACTGGAGCTTCCCTCTGTCGGGGGTTAGGTCCGGGGGTGCCACACAGATATCTAGTCCGGAGCTTTCCCATGTATGGAATGTAGCTTTGGTTTTGTGATACATGTGGCGGCACTGAGACTAACCATAGAAGGGAGGCATGTCCAGTTCCGAGTGACACGTGGGGCCTTCGGAGGTCTTCAACTCAGATAGGTGAAGTTCCTTTGCACATTTTGCAGTTCCAAGGGGTATCCGGTACGTAGGGTACTGACAATGATGAACTTGATGGTGGATTGTTGACGAAGAACGCGAAGTTGAGGGAGATCTTGACCCTCTTTCATTTCCTCCTCTTCTTCTCCTTGCTCTACATCACTTTCTCCCTCCTTGGTGGTGGTACTCACGAGCTAGGGTTTGGGTGAGGTGGAAAAGTGGCAAATAGATGTCAAGCCAAGGAGTGGGGTTGTTTATATAGAGGTGGAGGCTAGGGTTAGATGGAGTTCGAGTTTGAGTTGAGTAGGGGCCGGTTTAGAGTCCCACATGGGCTCTAAAAGAGCTAGTAACGACGTCCCTAGGCCCACTTAACATAAAACCCAAGAAACAAGTCATGAAACAAAACATCAACTCGGAGTCGCAATTTACCGGACAAGTCCGAAAAGGGTCGGACTAGTCTGAAGTTGGACAGAGAGAAATCAGACAAGTCTGAATTAGACATCGGACAAGTCCGAACTTATCCAGAGGGGAAAAATAGACAAGTCTGGCCAAAAATCGGACGAGTCCGACTTTAGTTAGAGGGGAAAATGGACAAGCCCGCTGGAGTACCGGACTAGTCCGGAAAAGTACAGGGACTTAGTGAATTTTCCAAGGAATTGGAACACCGGACTAGTCCGCACAGGACTGGAAAAGTCTAAAAGTGTCCAGAGGGAAAAAATAGACTAGTCCGCAGAAAAACGGACAAGTCCGAGCGAGGTCAGAGAGAAGTCGGACTAGTCCGTACCAAAATCGGACTAGTCCGCACTTTCTAGAATTCTTAAGTGCACTTTTGCTCTAAAATCATTTTAAACTTGTTCCTTTTTATGTTGGTTAATGTTAAACATATTTAATGATGGATGCAGGGCATGATGCATGAAAATGAGAGTGTTACAAACCTACCCCCCCCCCCCTTAAAATGAATCTCGCCCTCGAGATTCGACGCGGAAGAGAAAAGATAGAGATATTCCTTCTTGAGATCATCCTCCAACTACCATGTTGCTTCCGATTCTGTATGATGCTTTCATTGAACTTTACACCATCTAATAACCTTGTTCCTTGTGAGTCTCTCCTTGGTTTCCAATATTTTGACTGGTTGTCCGGCATAAGTCAAATCTGCCTCTAGTTCCAATTCTTCCATTGGCAATTGTTCTTCCAGTACCCTTAAACACTTATTGAGCTGGGAAACATTAAATACATCAAGGACGTCTGAAAAATGAGTTGGCATCTCTAGTTTATAGGCTACTTCTCCTCTTTTGTCCAAAATCTTGAATGGTCCAATATATCGAGGTGCTAACTTGCCTCTTATGTTGAACCTCTTATGACCTCTCAGTGGTGACAACTTGAGGTAAACAAAGTATCCCACTTAAAAGGCTAGTTTCCTTCTCCTATTGTCCGCATAGCCTTTTTGCCTTAGTTGAGCAGACCTCAAGTTCTCACGAATAGTCTGAACTTGCTTTTCAGCTTCTAGTAAAACATCCAGATCAAATACGTGAGTTTCTCCTGTCTCATTCCAGAACAGAGGTGTCCTACACTTCCTTCCATATAGTGCCTCATATGGTGACATCTTCAAGCTTTCTTGGTAACTATTTTTGTATGAAAATTCTGCAAATGGAAATCTCTTGTCCCAACTCTTCTCATGCTTCAAAGCACAAGCTCTTAACATATCCTCTAAATCTGATTGGTCCTCTCAGTTTGTCCATCCGTTTGAGGGTGATATGCCGAACTAAACTTTAACCTTGTTCCCAAAGCTTCATGTAATTTCTACCAAAACCTGGAGGTAAATTGAGAACCTCTATCCGATACTATCTTCTTTGGAACACCATGAAAACATACTATTCTTCCCATATACAGTTCCGCCAATTTCTCTCTGTTAGAGGTGGTCTTGACGGGAATAATGTGAGCCGATTTTGTCAATCAATCCAAAATTACCCATATTGAGTCATAACCGGACTGAGTATGCGGTAAACCCAATATAAAGTCCATTCCAATTTCTTCCCACTTCCATTCTGGAATCTTCAATGGTTGCAATAATCCAGCTGGCCTTTGATGTTCCACCTTGACTCGTTGGCACACATCACACAATGCTACATATTCGGCTATGTCCTTTTTCATGATAGCCCACCAATAGCACGTCTTCAGGTCTTTGTACATCTTGGTACAACCCGGGTGAATTGAATATGGTGAGTCATGTGCCTCCTTTAATATTGTCACCCGAATATGCTTCACGTTAGGCACGACAATCCTTTTACCAAGCCATAGATTGCCATGTTCGTCCTCATCAAATCTGAATTCTCTTCCTTCTTGGGTCCTTTATTTGATTTATTGGATTTCCTCATCCTTTGTTTGGCCCTCTCGAATTTCTTGCTCCAAGGTTGGATTTAACTCCATCATTCCCATCTCATTCACAAATCGAAGGTTCAACCGTTCAAACTCCTTACATAACTCGGTTGGCAACTTTCGAATCGTGAGTTGGTGACTTACTCCTTTTCTACTCAAGGCATCGGCCACTACATTGGCTTTTCCGATGTGATAATTGATTCCCAAATCATAATCCTTGATGAGCTCAAACCATCTTCGTTGCCTCAAATTCAGATCCGTTTGTGTGAAAATATACTTAAGGCTCTTATGATCCGTATAAATTTCAAACCTATGTCCAAGGATGTAGTGTCTCCAAATTTTCAATGTGTGCACCACAGCTGCAAGTTCCAAGTCATGCGTTGGGTAATTCTGCTCATGTTTCTTCAATTGTCTCGATGCGTATGCAACCACTTGACCTTCTTGCATAAGCACACATCCAAGTCCTTATCTCGATGCATCACAATAGATATCAAAACTCTTGTTCACGTCCGTAAAACCAAAACTGGAGCTATCATTAACCTTTTCTTCAACTCCTCAAAACTTTCTTGACAAGCTTGAGTCCATCGGAACACCTTCCCCTGCATTAGCAACTCCGTCATTGGCTTGGCTATCTTGGAAAAGTCCTTGATGAATCGACAGTAATATCCAGCCAATTCAAGAAAACTCTGGATCTCCTTTACATTCTGTGGGGGCTCCCATTTTAGAACATCTCTCACCTTTCCAGGGTCGACTGATACTCCTCCTCCTGAGATGATATGACCCAAAAGGACACTTCTTTCAACCAAAACTGGCACTTGCTGAATTTGGCGTACAATTGATGCTCCCTCAATTTCTGCAACGTAAGCCTCAAGTTTTCCTCATGTTCCTTCTCATCCTTTGAGTAGATCATAATGTCATCAATGAACACCACAATGAACTTATCCAAGTACTCCATGAAGACCTTATTCATGAGGTACATCGAGTAGGCAAGCGCATTTGTCAATCCAAAGGACATCACGGTGTACTCATAGGATCCATACCGTGTCCTGAAAGTTGTCTTGGGTATGTCCGACGACCTAATCATTATTTGAAAGTGTCCCGACCACAAATCAATCTTAGAGAAGACACAATCACCCTTTATTTGATCAAACAAGTCATCTATGAGGGGCAAGGTGTACTTGTTCTTGATGGTCAACTCGTTGAGAGCTCGGTAATCCACACACATCCTTTGCGATCCATCTTTCTTGTCCACAAATAGAACGGGCACTGCCCAATGCAAAGACCTAGGGCAAATAAATCCCTTCGCTAGTTGCTCTTGAATCTGCTTCTTGAGCTCCGCTAATTCCTTGGGAGGCATCCTATATGGCCTCTTAGCTATAGGTGCAGTTCCAGGTATTAAATCAATAACAAATTCAATGTCTCGATCGGGTGGCATACATGGCAACACTTCTGGAAACACATCAAAAAATTTGCACACCACTGGAATCTCCTCAATTGCAGCACCGTCCATGTGATTCAACTCCAATTGCTTTGGTGTGTGTTGAGATGCTTCAAATTCTATAGTGATCCCTTCTTCATTGGTCAAACTTCACTGTCTTCGTGGCACACTTAATGACTCCATTGTGCTTCCCCAACCAGTCCATACCAAGTATAATGTCCTATCCTTGAGAATCCGAAACAATGAGGCTGGCAAAGAAGTCTACCCCCCTTATTCTAAGGCTTACTTTTGTACATACTATATTTTTCCTCATCTCTCCTCTAGGAGACTTAAGCAATAGAGTACACTTCATATGAGAGATAGGCAAACTATACTTGGCAACATATTTCGATGCAATGAATGAATGAATGCTATGCTCCAGAATCAAATAACATAGTTGCCGGGTTGGAGTTTGCGAGAAACATACCAATCACCACGTAACCCGCTTGTTGAGCATCCTCCGTAGAGACATAGCTAACGTTGCCACGAGCAAAATTTTGCTGTCCACGGTTTCCTTGCGGCTGTCCTCCATTGGGTCTTGGATTTTGCCTCGGCGCATTGCTTCCTAGACCAAGGCCTGACATAGGACATTGATGCGCAAAGTGTCCAGCTTCTCCACAAGTATAGCACTTCTTTGCTCCACCAGAATTATTGGGACGAGCTTGGTTCTGCGCATTGGCACCATGAAAGATGGCACGAGGTGCAGAAGGCATTGGAGGCCTAGGTGCTTGCATGACAGGGCGCTGCTGCACAAACTGCGTTGGGTGCGGTGCATATCCAAGGTGATGAGCAGGCGCAGAAGAGTTGTAATATCACGCATTTGGTGGTGCAAAGCGAGGGCGCACATTACTTCCTTGTTGTTGTCCTTGATATGGCGCCTTTCTTGTTGTCTTGCTCCATCAAACATACCTTGTTCTCAACAACAATTGCTTTGTCCACAAGCTTCTGGAAGTTGGCATAGTCACCATTGAGCAATTGCACTTGGATCTCATTGTTCAAGCCTCTCATGAACAAGTATTGCTTCCGACTGTCCCGACTAACATCCTCAGGCGCATGCCTTGAAAGTTGAGTGAATTTGTTGAGGTATTCTCCCACACTTAACCTTCCTTGCCTCAAGTTCTCAAATTCTTTCCTCTTCAAGATCATAACTCCTTCTGGCGCATAATAAGAACAGAAGCTCTCCTTGAATTCGGCCCAAAAAATCCTCTCTTGGTTCTAAATAAGCATCCCACCAATCCACAGCTACTCCAACTAGTTGATGAGAAGCAAATAGGACCTTCTCCCGGTCAATGCATTGGACAATAGCTAGCTTCTTCTCCAGAGACATGAGCCAATCATCGCCATCTATAGGGTCAGCGGCTTGAGCAAAGGTCAGCGGCCTAGTCCTCATGAACTCTCCCAACCGGTTATGAGGAGGTGGCGGTGGTGGTGGAGGCATGTGGGGCTGATTATTGATGTTACCAGCCTACAGCTGTCCTATAGTTTGTATCATGGCCTGCATGAGCTGGTTTTGCATAGCCAATAGTTGCTCAATGTTGATAGCTCCATGAGCAGGTCCTTGTCCATCGTGTTTCTGAGGTGCTCCATTGTTATCCTCATCATTGCCATCCCCCTGGTTGAGAGTCCTCACCATCTGTAGAAAAGCAAGAGAAAAAAATTTAGAAACGTCCCCAACTATATGCATCAAGGGATATGAAACTAAGCAACTAACTATACGATCCTACATGGATATGGTAATGCTAAAGCATCCAAAAATCCTCTATTAAGCACACAAGCAAACAATATATCAAAACCAGCACATCAAACAAGAACACATCAACTCCTGAGTGCTCCTACGTGCTCTAAGTGTCCATTTTATCTAGGCTGCATCCTACGGTCAAACTGTGGCTCTGATACCAATTTGGGACACCCGGTTATGAAAATGAACCAAGTAAACGCATATGTGTGCCCAAGACGTTCAACACACATACACGAGTGCATTCACAAAAGGATATACAGAAAATTACCACAGAAAAATATTAATTAACCATTTTTGTTACACAATTCATATTATCCTTGAATACAAGCACTAATGAATACTAATGACAAGTTCAAATAATGCAGCATAAATAAACTAAACTAAACAAAATAAGCAACTAAGCAAAATGGATAGCGCAACTCCAACACTCCACAGGCAAAGCTGATGGTAAACATGTCCTAGAACTCTGCATTATCATCGTTAAACTCCCAATCCTGACTTGCAACTGTTGGTGGGGGAATTGCAAGAGTGAGTACATGTCGTACTCAGCAAGTGTGGAAAGTATGACATGTAACTTAGCAAATGACGACAATAGTAAAGGCTAAGTGCTGGAAAGTACATTAAAACATTGAAAAGCAATATAATATATGTATGTGAAGTAAACCCATCATAAACCATGTAATCATCATAATACAAGTACATATTCATTACCATCATCCATATTCCAGATTTCTCATTACCAATAACCATAATCAATATCAGAATTCAATTCATATCCAGCCATAACCATTAGCAAATCATACCATAACCATAACCAACCATCCCAAAATCCAAGTACCCTCTAGTCATGGAAGTTGTCCAGGTGCTCGTAACTGGGAGCACGACTATCATGATAGTTTTATTAGACACTCTGCAGAGTTTGTACCACTTTACCCACGTGTTTGTGATTTCATCACCCGTCAGCGACTGAAGAACCTCCATTATGCCAATTACACTTCCTTTGGTGTATGGCCAAGAGATCACAAAATAGCTTTTACAAAGGGATTACTAGCCTATTTAGACCCCACTGAGGTTTCACCGGTGGCGATGGCTCCAACTGAGCACATCTTTAACCAAGGGCCCCCTCTTGATCCATTCAGATCCCAGGGTAGTCCCACCAATCATCAACAACCCAATCCGACTACCCCTTCCCCGAGCATCCTTATTGGTACAAATAGCACTAGCAAAGCCCTAATTAATCAGCTACGTCGCACCCATACTTGGCCTCGTGGTGGCACTGTAGTCCTGGTGTATTCTCTCATGAACCGGTCCTTAGATCTAAAGCAAGCAAACCAGCATAACATCCAACCCATCCACATACCATGCTTGCTTAGATCACCCATTACCATACCATATTAACCAGTTCATGTTAATCATAATGTCATGACTGCTTAATTAAGTTAAGTGGTATAGTTGTTTTCCCATCCCAATTAATTAAGCGAAGCAAAAAGGTAAAAAGCCCATCCCAACTCTCTACCATAAATACCAGGTGACAAGGGTGGTCAAAAAAATCTAGTACACTTCCTATCATAGGGTTTCCCATCAAATTCACACAAGCATGCAGTTTTGCAAACAAAACATTTATTTCAAAACAGGATCGATATGCTTCAAGGACACTTGCCTTGCTCTTGGGATTGGTTCGGGTCAAAGCCTTCAAACTCTTGGTGTTGTAGATCCTCCGCAACGCTCCCTAGCGCAAATCCGTCTAATCCACACAATAAACGTACAAGACAAGAAACACAATCAAAGAGCTGCACAAATATTACTCAATATGATATGATATGCATGATTGATGCAAATGCAGGGTGGAATTTGTTAATAAGTTGCTTTTAATGATCACCAACTAGTTCTAATAGCTTTTAACATGTTTATATGGGTTTGGATTTGATTCGAAACAATTTAGAATTAATTCAACGGAGATTAATCAGGAAAATCGGACAAGTCCGCAAGAGGCCGGACTAGTCCGGACTACGCAGGAACAACAAATTAGGGTTTTCTAGATCGACTTGCATTTGGAGATTTGGGGTTGAATTCATGTAAGGAAAAGAGAATAGAAGGTATACTAGGAGATTAGGACTCCAATGAATCAAGGATCTTGAAGGCAACACTTGGATCTTGTAGATCTAGGGTTGATGATGAACTTGATGGTTGATTGTTGACGAAGAACGCGAAGTTGATGGAGATCTTGACCCTCTTTCGTTTTCTCCTCTTCTTCTCCTTGCTCTAGATCTCCTTCTCCGTCCTTGGTGGCGGCTCCTCATGATCTAGGGTTTGGATGAGGTGGAAAAGTGGCAAATAGATGTCAAGCCAAGAGGTGGGGTTGTTTATATAGAGGTGGAGGCTAGGGTTAGATGGATTTCGCGTTTGATATGAGTAGGGGTCGGTTTAGAGTCCCACATGGGCTCTAAAAGAGCTTGTCATGACGTCCCTATGCCCACTTAACGTAAAACCCAAGAAAGAAGTCATGAAACAAAAGATCAACTCGGAGTCGCGATTTATCGGACAAGTCCGAAAAGGGCTGGACTAGTCCGATGTTGGACAGAGAGAAATCGGACAAGTCTGGACTAGACATCGAACAAGTACGAACTTATCCAGAGGGGAAAAACAGACAGGTCTGGCAAAAAATCAGACGAGTCCGACTTTAGTCAGATGGGAAAACAAACAAGTACGCTCGAGTACCAGACTACTCTGGAATTGTCCAAGGACTTAGCAAAATTTCCAAGGAATTGGAACACCAGACTGCTTCGCAGAGGACTGGACAAGTCTGAAAGTGTCCAGAGGGGAAAAACACACTAGTCCACAGAAAAACGGACAAGTCTGAGCAAGGTCAGAGAGAAATCGGACTAGCTTGCACCAAAATCAGACTAGTCCGCACTTTCCAGAATTCTTAAGTGCGGTTTTGCTCTAAATTCATTTTAAACTTGTTTCCTTTTATGTTGGTTAATGTTAAACATATTTAATGATGGATGCAGGACATGATGCATGAAAATGAGGGTTTTACACTCCATATGACCACTGATGTGAGGACTGAACTGTGGAGCTCAATGTCGAAGGTCAACGTGTTTGGCCTTGCTCGCCTACATCGCAAAGATACGGCTGGGGCCTTGGCTGTCCTAAAGCGGTGTCATGAAGCTGCACATCCAGGGTCAGGGTCTCCCTTGTGTCCTTTGGCAGGGGCGGAGGCAGATCCTTCAGCTACTTCTGACAGGGCAGAGGTCAGCCAGCCAGCACTAGCTACAAAGCCGAGAAAGCGTTCTAGCATGTTGGACGCGAGCTCTGCTACTCCTATGTTGAAGAAGCGGAAGTTATTTCGGTGGTACGGAACTCCCATCTCTCGTCACTAGGGAGCCGGCGGGGTTGAAGCTTCTGTCGTAGTCTTAGCCTTTGATTCCAATAGTGGCCCTGGTTCCAGAGGAGATACCGATGGGCCTGCGCAGACTACCACACCGTCTCGGGTTGACCGGCGGTCGGTACTAGAGGCGGCGGCGCCGGCCTTGTCATCAGGTCCCAACGACCTTGATCTATCACGCGGGGTGGGAGGTCGGGGTCATTGGAGTGTCCCGACTTGTCGGTAAGTAACAGCTTCTCCCCTCTGCTATTTCTCTTTTTTTTCTTTTTTGTTCTTGACGAATCTTTATCTTGGTTTCTCAGGGCTTCGGTAGCCAAGTTGGTGCCCTTGGTCCCTCCAGGGGTGGGCTTGATAACCCCTGTCCTTCCCGTAGCTGGAACGGGGTCTGCCCTGCCGCATCCTACACTTGAAGGTGTGTTGGCCTTATGTGCCGTTGAGGACTTTGCACCCCCATCCGACAAGGCAGGAGTGGCAGAAGTAACACGAAGCATGGAAGTGCCAAGCGAGGGGGTGCTTGGAGAGAAGGCGCCAGGCGAGGAGGTGCCCGGCGAGGAGGGGGCTCCCTTGGTTGAGGCTGCCTCCCTTAGTGGGGCTGACCCACTGGAAGTTGAAGCGGCACTGGCGCCCGACGTTATTAGCGCGCAACATGGCAACTCCCTACCAGCGAACGACAATGTCTTTGCAGTGGAGGAGGGGGCTATAGTGTCATCCAGCTGTGTGGCGGTCCTTAGGGCTCCAGCCGGGGAACCATCTGGTCCCTGAGAGCTGGTGTCTGCTGCGGTGTTGGCGGGGGCGGAGGGGCAGCCGTCAGTGGTGACGGTTGAGCCAATCCATCTTGCCGATGCTATTGCCATGGCCCAATCCATCTTGCGCCAGACACAGGCTGCTTTCACCCGAGGGTGGGATCAGCTTGCGGAGGAGAGGCACTTTGTGAAGCTGGTCAGCGCCAAGAACAAGGAGCTTGAGATGATGGCTTTGAAGGACCATGCTGCCACCGACGCCCGCCTGAAATTGTGTGAGGATCAGTGGCTGGAGTTGGTCTGTCGCAAAGTTGCCGTAGCTAACGCGGAACGGGAGTTGGCAGCAACAGAGGACGAGGTCTCTCGAGGCTTGGAGGAGAAGCGCCAGGCTTTGTAGGACATGGAGCTCGTCATTAAGCACCGAGAAGACGATCTGGAGCATCATGATCGGGAGCTCGACGACCCAGAGGAGAATGCGCAAAGAGAGACAAAGAGCCTTCAGGAATCCCATACAGTCGAGGCCCAAGGGGTCTGGGACTTCTTGGCTCGTGCTGGGGCGGTGTTGGAACCCCTCAGCCTTGCCATCTCAGGGGGTGACCCAGCTGCTTGCTGCCTTGGACTCCCTATATTTTTCGTCGGGGTCGGTGAACACTGTCCTTGCAAGGCGGCTGAAGGCCGAAGGAAAGGAGTTGGCTGAGCTAGTGGCATGCCACGTCCTAGTGTGTTTCCAAAGCTGGTCCCCAATGATCCCACAGGAGCCAGTGGAGAAAGGTCCCCTTGATGAGTGGGGGGTGAGGCTAGGGCCGAAGTCCAAGACCTTGCCAAGGAGGTGGCTTCTTTGTTCGAGCGGAGTTGAGGGTGGCGACACCTAGGCGCTACGTTTTTGTATCTCAGGATGACCCCCTTGTATAAATGAATTTGGATTCATATTGTTTTTTTGTCGGCTTGTCATGTGCTTTCGATTGATGCCCCAATTCCTCTCTATGTAAGTTTTTGAAGAGCCTTTGTTTGCCATTAGCCTTTCAGGGACCAATGCGTGTAACGTCGATATAGCCAGTTTGTTGCTAGATGACGTCCTACCTATGGAATCCCACTTAGAGGCCCCCTGGTAGGCGTGGCCAGATTGTTGGGTACACCTGCCTTTTGAACGCAGGATGTCTTGGACCGGCCCCCATCGGATTGTGGGAGTATGAGTGTTGTCGTTGCCGGCAGCCGGAGCTGGCTGCTCCAGCTCTGCCCTCCGTCGTTGTGAAGTCGTCGACAGCAGGCCCCCTGGGAGAGGCCGGAGTTGGGTGCTCCGGTGTTGCCTACCACCGTCGTGTAGTCGTGGAATGGGGGTGCCAGGTGGATAGGATACCACAAGCGAACTTTGTTAGCAGCAGAAGCAAGGTAGGAGTGTGCACTCACTTGTCCGCGCTTGTTGCTATCTCTGACGTGCCGAGACGTTGACGGCAGGCCCCCTGGGGGGTGCCAGAGTTGTATGTTCCGGCGTCGCCCCCCATCTTTGTAGGTACATTGGCGACAGGCCCCTTGGGAGGTGCCGGAGCTAGATGCTCTAGGGTCGCCCACCATCTTTGTGGAAACGTCGACGGCAGGCCCCTTGGGAGGTGCCGGAGCTGGATGCTTCGGCATCATCCACCATCGTTGTAGAGCCGCCAACGGCAGACCCCTTGTATACAGGCTATCGCGAGAGAAACCTATTAGCAACAAGTGCCAGAATTTACTCACTTATCCGCGCTTGGTGCTGACGTTGACGTTCTGGGATGTCGATGGCAGGCCCCTTGCAAGGTGCCGGAGCTGGATGCTCTGGCAACGCCAACCATCTTCGTGGAAAAATTGGCGACAGGCCCCTTGGGATGTGACAGAGCAGGATGCTCCGGCGTCGCCCACCATCTTCATGGAAACGTCAACGGTAGGCCCATTGGGAGGTGTCGGAGCTGGATGCTCCAGCGTCGTCCACCATCGTCGTAGAGCCATCAACGGCAGGCCCCTGGTGTACAGGCTATTGCGAGAGAACCCTGTTAGCAACAAGTGCGGGGCAGGAGAGTTTACTCATTTATCCGCGCTTGGTGCTGACGTTGACGTTCTAAGACGTCAACGGTAGGCCCCTTGCGAGGTGCTAGAGCTGGATGCTCCGACGTCGCCCACAACCTTTGTGGAAACGTCGGCGGCAGGCCCTTGGGAGGTGCTGGAGCTGGATGCTCTGGAATCACCCACTATCTTTGTGGAAACGTCGACGACAGGCCCCTTGGGAGGTGCCACAGCTGGATGCTCCGACATCGTCCACCATCGTCGTAGAGCCGTCAACGGCAGGCCCCTCGTGTACAGGCTATCGCAAGAGAACCCTTTTAGCAACAAGTGCGGGGTAGGAGAGTTTACTCACTTATCTGCTCTTGGTGCTGATGTTGACGTTTTGGGACATCGACGGCAGGCCCCTTGCGAGGTGCTAGAGCTGGATGCTCTGGCGTCACCCACCATCTTCATGGAAACGTTGGCGGTAGGACCCTTGGGAGGTGTCGGAGCTGGATGCTCCGGCATCGCCCACCATCTTTGTGGAAATGTCGACGGCAGGCCCCTTGGGAGGTACCGTTGCTGGATGCTTCGGCGTCGTCCACCATCATCGTAGAGCTGTCAACAGCAGGCCCCTGGTGTACAGGCTATCCCGAGAGAACCGTGTTAGCAACAAGTATGAGGCAGGAGAGTTTACTCACTTATACGCGCTTGGTGCTTACATTGATGTTCTGGGACATCGACGGTAGGACCCTTACGAGGTGCCAGAGCTGGATGCTTCAACGTCACCCACCATCTTTGTGGAAACGTCGACGGCAGGCCCCTTGCGAGGTGTCGGAGCTGGTTGCTCCGGTGTCACCCACCATCTTCGTGGAAACGTCGACGGCATGCCCCTTGCGAGGTGCCGGAGCTGGATGCTCTGGCGTAACATGGTTTGTATGTCCTACACACATAATAGAGGTGCATATTGTATTGCTCGTTGGTGATGTTTTTCTATCCTTAAGTATTGTCATGTCTTATAGTCCTAGGCTGGTACACGGAATTTGGGTAATCCTGTGCATTGGCGCTCAAGGTTCGGCTTCATTCTTATTCGGGGTGTGAGCGTCCTGGCTCCCGGTACATAGTCGCTGCACTGGGAGGCAAAGCGCACATGCACTATAGGAAACGCGAACACTTATGTCGGCCAACTTAACTTATGTCAGCTAGCCGACGAAAGTAAACTAACTTACGTCGGCCTGAATAAACAGGGTAAGTAAACTAACTTACGTCAGCAGCCGATGTAAGTTAGTAGACCGATAACAAAAAATGTAAACTTACATCAGCCCGGACAATAAGTCGACGTGAATAAAGTGGTCGACGTAAGTTAGGATTAACTTACGTCGGCCGAGAGGACGACCGACGTAAGTTACATCGGTCGTCGTCATCTTACTAATTATCCGACGTAAGTTGCGTATTTTGACATACCCCGTGTGCGCCTTCTTTTCATTACCCGCCGCGTGCCCTTTTCTCTTTCCCTGCCGCCGCGCCCGACGCCGTCACCTCAACCGCCGTAGGACGCCGCCGCCGCCAGGTACTACCTCCACTCCCCTCCACTCCCCGACCGCCGGACCGACCCCCCTGCCCCCTCCCCGAGTGCCGCCCCCCGTGCCCGGCTGACCGCCACCGGCCCGGCACTCCCCATGCCCTCCCCGAGCGCCGCCCCCCTCCACACACCTCCGCGAGCCCCCCTGTTTATGGCTGTTATATACAAATTTCAGCCGTCAATATAACTCAATTATGTGAAGGATTGATCATTTCTTGCACACATCACCTTTCTATCTAACCCAATTCCACTTGAAATTGGAGAAATATGTGTATGCAGCATTTGATGCAGGAAATGAGGAAATGTAGAGGGACCAATCCTATAAAATATCATCTCAGCCAATCAGGCGACGACACGTGGCATCCCATGGATCAAATAGCCCACAAACAGAAGTATCCGAGGAGATCCAACGGTGTATCACTCATATACATCAATGGGACCCACCTGGCAGCCACTTGGAGAAAGCACACGAGAAACACTGCAATGACCAGGTCGGCCGAACTAGGGGGTCGGCCGACCTGGTCTTTGCACCAAACTTGGTCAGCCTCCACGTATTGGTCCTCCCGGCTCCCTGGAGTCAATGGTGACTGATTCGTGCGCTTTTGGTGGAGGGAACCGACCTCAACACTACTATAAATAGGACCCCCTACCCCTCACTTCAACACAAACCACTTGGGCATTATTCTATTCCATACACTATCTTCCATAGTCCTTAGAGGAGTTAGGATGTAGAGAGGAGAGCCTCTAGTCCCAAGTCTAAATTGGGAAAGGAGTAGAAGGAGTCTCTCCTCCCAATTCCACATTGCGAAAGGTATGTCTCATGTATCCCCCCTTGTTTTTGTGACTTTGTGCTCAATAAAGATATTATCTTTAGTCTTCTTTTATACGTATACTTGGACAAAGTGTTTCTTGTTTCATTGTGGAGTCCATGTAAGTGGAAGGTATAGTCTTTATGATTGTACTCTCATAATCACATCTTATGGTCATAAACAATATAGACCCCCACTAGTCCATGTAGTTATGATATGATTATGTTAATATGAATAACTATGCTATGCAATCAACATTGGTTCAACGATGATTTAGTTCATTGCCTTAGGATGGCTTGTGCTGCAGCTCTTAAGGTATTTGCTTAGTATGCTAGCAAGGTGCTATGGTATTTAAGTAGCGTTGAATATCTCGTAGACCCACGGATTGAACAGGTAGGCAGTAGGTGGTGACAGCCCTATCAGTTCTTTGTAATCCTCCACGTTCGGCTATGCCACAGGCTCTTGGCGGGAGTCGCCCTAGTATTGCTAGGGGTAAGCCCGTGCTCGATGTGTTGAATAGCATTGCATAGGAATTATCATTGACATGACCATTAGTATCGACCATAGGCTATGTATATGTATTAGGAGCATTGTAGGAGCAACTCTCCAACTCTTAATCCAATCTCCCTATAGGACCCATTTACCCTTTAGAATAGATTGCCTAGGTGTGTGTCACACTACCCCTATTATCAACTTACCCCCTGTCCGGATAATTGATTAGTATCCCATAGCTTGACCATAAGAGTAGTATACACTTTACTCCATTGGCTTCCTTTGGGATAAATACGATACCCTTGGGAATACTCATGTGTGAAATGCTACAACGGTATCTTCCGTGCGCTTGCGGATCTCATATCTTTACCAGAGATGATCTGTGGTGTTAAGAAATACCAACAAGAATTTCTAGCGCGCGTTGCTGGGGATGATTTGTTAGTATATCTTAGGAGCCGTCAAGAAGCATTTGTAGCGCCGTTGCCGGGGAAGGCAAAGGAAGTGAAGGATAGCTATCACTTGTGATTAAGCTACAGGTACTAATAGTTATTAGACAGGATTACCCTTGTTTGTTTTCTCCTTTGTGTGAAAATAGGGTAGTGTTGGCCAACCCATTGTATGGGATGGCCAACGAGGACACAAGTGCTAAACTGTAAGATAATTTAAGGCGTACCTAAAAAATGTCCGCTAGGCAACACCATTGCCTTTTGCGGGAGAATTGCAGCTTTCAGTAGGAGCCAAAGTCATCCATACCCAAGCATGGGGAAGGCTCCAAGAAGTTCTTGGTTTGCCTCCACCATGTGGTGGATAGCTGGCTCCTCATTCAACACTCGTGTCATGGGTTGGCTCCACCAATCCATGAACACATTCATGCTGGAGCTGAAGGAGTATTATTCTCATTCATCATGGATGAGAAGAAGGTCTCCACTCAAGGGGTGGATTGAAGAATGCTTGAGTTCCAATAGCTTGTCATGCACGCCACTTCACAGGTGGATATGCTAGTTATGGAACTACACCTCCCATTGAAGTGTCATGAATATCCAAGTCATTCAAAATTTGTTTGGATAATCCAAGTCGTGGATATTCACATGATTTGTGAAAATCCATGTCATCATGGGACGCGTGGGAACTATTTCCCTAAGACCCATGAGGACCTTTTTCAAACAACAACTCCAATGGCTACCATTCACAAGGAGGTCAAGGGTGCAATTAACATCACCCTTGTATTCAAGGAGGCTATGGCTTTCCAAGGGATTTAAGTTTAACTAGCCTACCTTGAAGTATCTTGGACAAGCAGAAATCAAGACAACATTCACACGAAGATCTTGGCCAAGGACAAGAACTCAAGGAGCATTCAAAGTCCAAGATTTCCCACAACAGTTGTTCGGATTCCCACACTTCGACCAAACCCATTCAACCTAGGACAAGTGACATTGTGGATGAAGCGTTTCTTGTTTGATTGTGGAGTCCACATGTCATCATGCCCAAGGAAGCCTTTGACCCATGATCAAGGTATGGGTTGATTCAATGGAATATCAATATGGTCAGAGTTGCACCCCTAAGAAGGACAAAGCCTCACGATGCTCATGAAGGAATACATTCAAGAGGGAGAACCCGTCGCTACAACAACATGTCTATATCAATAGAACGGGGAGAGGCTAGGTCCACCATGTGGCCCACATGTCCAAATGATAGCCAAATGAGTTTGGCATGTCAAAACAGAATAAATTGTCCACATCTTCAACTCCGAGATTGGACAACGAATCATCGCGCTGAACAGAACGGAGGTAAGTCCTACTCATCGGACTTCAAAAATTTGGTGAGTCCTTGCCAATAGGTTAATTGGTAGTTATCTCATATTTGTTTTCCAAATTGCATCAATTCTTGCATTTGCATGTTTGAAATTCCACACTTGCTTGTTGGAAAGTAAAATTTCCAACCATCATACAACTAAAAATTTGAATTAGGGTAGAAATTTAATTGGATATGAACTATGTGCATGACCACTTGAATTTATCTTCTTAGTTCAAACCAAAAAGATTTGCTTTGACCCTCATTGCATTTACAAGTTATTTCAAGCTGGGCAAGACAATTTGAAAATTGGGTTCAATTTGCTTTTGGCTAACGTAACCTGTTTTTGAGTTGTTTTGTGTGTTCCTGATTAAAGTGCAGCTAGGTCAAAATTGTGAAGAGGTGGTTTGGCAAGAAAGTGGAAGGTTTCATCAAGCTCGAGTCACCATTGGGAAGATTTGAGAACACTTCTCTCCTTCAAACTCATTTTGAGTTTGAGGAAGAGAAATGTTCAAGAGGATGACCCAATGGAGGAGCTAGAACCAAATCCACCACCAAATCCAACCTCAACTTGGCATTTGACATCAACCATCAAGCCTACACCAAAAATCAAGGTTGTGAGTTTCTCACACAAAGACCTTCGTCACCAACTGCTCTTCAAATGAGGTATGAGTTTAGAATTTTACATTGTTTGGTTTGCCATAAAATTGAATGTATTTGCTTGCATTTGTGAGGAAGGTTGACACTTCCTCATCATTCAATTCTCAAGCATCCTCACAAGAGTAAGCGTGGGTATTGACTTTTGGATCTCCAAAAGGAAATCCCACCTTAATTGGAAAAATCTCAAACAAGTACCTAGAATCCTTTAAGAATTGTTTTGTAAACTTAGTCATTTTTGTCGAGGTTTAGAAAACAAAACTTTTGGGCATGACTTAATTGGTGAATTGGCATATAGGAACTTGGGCATAGTGACAGCCATAATTTTTAATTGGGCATCATGCATAGATGGTCTCACTAGATTTCAAACTCCTAGGAATAAGTGATATCCTTGCTCTGAAATTGAATTGCATTTTTAGGAGGAATCACTAAATTTCAAATTCCTAGTGAGGTTCAGGAGGATAAAATTGAGAATCTTGTTTGTCATGGTCTAAATGATAAAAATTGGCTCTTGAAAGCTAAGATGGTTAGAAACTTTAAAAGATGTAGGGATCCATATAGTATATTTCTATCACATGCATTGTTATGAGTAGGAGCTTTAGAAAATATGCAACATGAATTATCCACAAAGCTCCACTCTTATCAATGAATAACACATTGATCATGGATACACTTGACACTGGAACCAATGCATCTTTGATTTTGTTCTTCCCCGTATGTACAAATGAAAGTTCGGTTACCTAACCCAAACATTCATTTGTACAAGTATCGGGAGCTAACCATCCCTCTCTATTCAAGAGAGGAAGTTTGCAGGAGTAATATTACTATGCAGGCATTCAAGAAGCTGATTGTTGGGATCCCTAGAGGATCCCATTTTAAAATCTCTTGGCCAAGGAGTAAATGAGGATGGTTGCTACCTATCGGAAATTATGCCCGAAGGTCAATCATAACTATACCAGGCTAGAGATTTGAAATGGGAACCCTCCATGAGCAACTAATGGGATGCCACGAATGCGTGAGAGCATTATGCTCTCAACTATTCTAAGCACTCATTCAAGTCAAGGGGTTTGCCACCATCATTGGGTGCAAGTTGTTCCTATGTGGCTAGAAGCCAAGGAATGACAAATCAAACCCAACACATGGAGACCCTGATCTGCTGACGATCAACATCGAAAACACTCTATTAAACCACACTCATGGTGTCCATGGGAGGCAACACAATAATCAACACTCAACCCTCCATTGTAAAAGCCACGCTGCAACAAGGATAGGCCAACTCATGGCCTACCTCCGTCGTTAGGGTTTCAACCCCTATCACGGACCTTGATCAAGAATAAGCTTGATGGAGGATCCCCACTTGAGGTAACTTGTATCACACCCACTGCATTTTTATTTCAAATCATCCATTGCATATTTACTTTCCATTCATCCACCCACCATGCATCTAAAAAAAATATAAAAATAGGTTAGATTTGCTTTCATCAAATAAAGATGTGCAGTAAGAATGATTTAGAATTCACATAGATGAAATGATGAATAGTTGCTCTGTTTTATTTTCCTAAATCTCTAGTTTACAACTTGCTACTCCCCGAATATTGCTTTCATTGGTTTGAAATACTTTTACCTTAATTTGGAAGTTGTGGGTAGCAAAAGCTTAATCTAATTCTAGGTTGTTGCAAGACTAGAATTGGTAATAGGGTTGCTAGTCCTAGTTTGAAATTAAAATTTAGATTTCCGGAGAAATTCTAAAAAGATTTAAGTCTCCCTCAATTGATTGGAAATACCTACCAAAGCCATATGATGTCCATACATAGACAAAACTTTATGCATATGCTATTTGCTTTCACATTTAGCCTAGTCAAACTAGTATAGACCTATGTGAGAAATCATTCATCTCTTTTTGAATTCAAGACTTCACTTGCACATGCTATACTTCTACACTAGAAGTAAGCAAAACATGCATCATATCCACCATACCACAACAAAAAGAGAAACTCCATGTTATTCATGTTTAGTACTCTCTTCAAAATTCATTGCAAAGAAATGGAGTAGAAGACATGGCTACCAAAAAAAACATGCTTACATCATAAGCATGAGAAAAAAAACAGAAAAGAAAAGTAGCCATGTTTCATCCCTGCAAAAGAAAGAGAGATTATACCAAAAAGGAGTTATCTCAAGTATCTACATCCACTTCCACTCCATCACACATGCACTAGTCTTGAATAAAAAAGTTTTGATTTGAATTCTCCTAAGGCTTAATCTTTTGACTTAGCAATATATGTGATGCAAATATGCCTACTTACTTTCCTTACCAAGCTCCACATACAAGCCATATTCAATGAGTAGGAATAGTACAGGCACAATGCTTTGGTGAGGAAATATTTCCACTATCCACAAAGGAGTGACTGAGAGAATCAAACTGAGGTACTTAATATCTAAATTGAATTCTCCGGGATTTAAGTGGAACTTGATTTCTAGGCTATGTTTGCTCCATTTGCTATTCTACCTTTCAACTACTCATGAATATGAAAAAGCATAAGTCCCATGATAACTTAAGAAAGGTAGGGTATCATAGCGAATTTCTGCAACACTAGGTAGAGTATTTTGTTGTGCACTTGGAACTTTTGAAAGGTAGAACATTGTAGCAACTCCTGATCATCAACCTAAAGTTTTGAATTTGCACAGGACGAGCAAAGGATAAGCTTGGGGGAGTTTGTTGACGGCTGTTATATACTAATTTCAGCTGCCAATATAACTCAATTATGTGAAGAATTGATCATTTCTTGCACACATCACCTTTCTATCTAACCCAATTCCATTTGGACTTGGAGAAATATGAGTATGCAGCATTTTATGCAGAAAATGAGGAAATGTAGAGGGACCAATCCTATAAAATATCATCCCAGCCAATCTGGCGATGACACGTGGCATCCCATGGATCAAATGGCCCACATATAGAAGTACCCGAGGAGATCTAACAGTGTATCACCCATATACATCAATTGGACCCACATGGCAGCCACCTGGAGAAAGCACACGAGAAACGGTGCAATGAACAGGTCGGCCGAACCAGGGGGTCGACCGACCTGGTCTTTGCACCAAACTTGGTCAGTCTCCACGTGTTGGCTCCTCCCGGCTCCCTGGAGTCAATGGTGACTGATTCGCGCGCTTTTGGTGGCGGGAACCTACCTCAACACTAGTATAAATAGGACCCCCTACCCCTCACTTCAACACACACCACTTGGGCATCATTATATTGTATACACTATCTTCCATAGTCCTTAGAGGAGTTAGGATGTAGAGAGGAGAGCCTCTAGTCCCAAGTCCAAATTGGGAAAGGAGTAGAAGGAGTCTCTCTTCCCAATTCCACATTGGGAAAGGTATGTCTTATGTATTCCCCCTTGTATTTGTGACTTTGTGCTTAATAATGATATTATCTTTAGTCGTCTTTTATACGTATACTTGGATAAAGCGTTTCTTGTTTGATTGTGGAGTCCATGTAAGTGTAAGGTATAGTCTTTATGATTGTACTCTCATAATCACATCTTATGGTCATAAACACTATAGACCCCAACTATAGTATATGTAGTTATGATATGATTATGTGAATATGAATAACTATGCTATGCAATCAACATTGGTTCAACGATGATTTAGTTCATTGCCTTAGGATGGCTTGTGCTGCATCTCTTAAGGTATTTGCTTAGTATGCTAGCATGGTGCTAGGGTATTTAAGTAGCGTTGAATGTCTCGTAGATCCACGGATTGAAGAGGTAGGCAGTAGGTGGTGACAGCCATATCCGTTCTTTGTAATCCTCCACGTTCGGCTATTCCACAGGCTCTTGGCGGGAGTTGCCCTAGTATTGCTAGTGGTAAGCCCGTGCCCGATGTGTTGAATAGCATTGCATAGGAATTATCATTGACATGACCATTAGTATCTACCTTAGGCTATGTATATGTATTAGGAGCATTGTAGTAGCAACTCTCTAACTCTTAATCCAATCTCCCTCTATGACCCATTTGCCCTTTAGAATAGATTGCCCAGGTGTGTGTCACACTACCCCTATTATCAACTTACCCCCTGTCCGGATAATTGAATAGTATCCCATAGCTTGACCATAAGTGTAGTATATACTTTAGTCCATTGCCTTCCTTTGGGATAAATATAATACCCTTGAGAATACTCATGGGTGAAATGCTACAACGGTATCTTCGGTGCGCTTGTAGATCTCATCTCTTTACCAGAGATGATTTGTGGTGTTAAGAAATACCAACAAGCATTTCTGGCGCTGTTGCCGGGGATGATTTGTTAGTATATCTTAGGAGCCGTCAACACCCCCCTCCCCTCCCCGCCCCCTCCGCCCCTCCTAGGCCCCCCTCCCCCTCCCCTCCCCGGCTGAGCGCCCCCCCCCCCTCACCCTCCCTGCATAGGTCCCCCCGCCCTCCCCCTCCCCTCCCCGAGCCCCCCCTCCCCTCCACAGACCCCCCCACCCCCCCAAACACCCCCCACCCCACCCCTCAGTTTCGAATTTGAAATTAAATTAAATTGCATTGTTCAAATTTGATTTGAAGTGAATTGAATTATTCAAAATTGAAATTGAAATTAATTGAATTGTTTAAATTATGCTTAACTTGCTTAATTGTTTATTTAATTATGCTTAATTAGTTAATTTGCTTACTTTAGATTATGTTTATTTAATTATGCTTAAGTGGTTAAGTTGCTTAATTGTGCTTAATTTGCTTAGTGTAGATTATGCTTAATTAGTGTAGTGTAGATTATGCTTAATTGGTTTCTGTCGAGGGCGGCGTCGGGGGCGGCCGAATGTCGGGGCACTTAGGTTCTGTCGTGGCTATAGATGGCCAATGGGCTGTGCCAGGCCGGCCCAGCCCGAGCTTGGCCGTATCGTGCATGAAAACATTAGGCCCAACACGGCCCGCAAATTTGTCGTGCCAGCTGGGCTGGCACGAAGGGCCATATGCCAAGGCCAAGCACGACAGATCCCATTTTCCCCTGTCGGGCCGTGTCGGGCCCGTTCGCGAGCCGAGCGTGTCGTGCCGGCCTAAAGCCTGGCCGAGCCATGGTATATATGTAGCGTATATATGGCCCATAGGGCCCAACCTTAGCGTATATACGCAGTGTGGGTCACGATCGTGACCCGTGACTGGTGACACGAGGTTAATCATTAGGGTTAAGTGTATATGGGTCAGCCTGAGCGTGTTGTGCCGGCCCGAAGCACAGTCGAGCCGTGGTCACCTCCTCGCGCCTTGTCGCATCCTCTGCAACTTCTTCACCAATAGTTTCGTCGGCTCGCCGTAGACCTACCAAGGTCCTCGCCTCGCCTCCTCTAGACGATAGTCTAGGAGTTGTTGCTCGTTAGGCTCGCCTCGCATCCTCATAGATTCGGGGAAGGATCAGGCTGGGAATCGCAGATGGCGGGCGGCAGCCGATGACTCAATACGAGGCGAGGGGGCCGAGGGCGGCCGAGCGGGGTCTGAGGTCAAGCCCGAGCATGGCCCGTGTCGGCCATTGAGCTGGCCCGGACCCAGTTCACTATCTCTCTCATATTTTTATCTATCGTGCATAAATTAACGAGAAACTAATGGTAATTTGTCCAGCTATTAATTGCAGAGTCAAACGTAGGTGAAGATCGTAGTTGGATGTACACTGGTTGGAAGAGTAGAACTGGTGGTCACTCAGATGAGTGGTACGCCAAGACAGAGGCTTTTGTGGAACGAGCTTTTTCGTTGTCAAAAAGCAATAAGGCGCGATGACCATGTACGAAATGCCGAAACGGAAAATTTTTGGACAAAGTGGAACTTACAATGCACTTGTGTCAAAACGGTTGCATGTCACATTATGAGTTGTGGAACTTCCACAGCGAGACAGCTTCTCAAGCTGTACAAGATGTGGAAGCGGACAATGATGATGCCACAGAGGTTGATATGATGGATGGGATGCTGGAAGCTATACGGCCAGAGCTTACAGAGGATCCTCAAACAATAGAGGGCTAAAAGTTCTTCTTCAAACATCTCAAAGATTCAGAAGAGTCACTGCATGGACATACTAAAATGACAATCCTCAATTTTGTGACTAGACTTATGACAATTAAGTCAAAATTCTTCTTTTATAATAACTGTTACAACGAGCTCATCAATTTGTTCAACGATGCCCTTCCACATCCCAACAAAGTGCCTTAATTACGTCCAAACTGCTTCGTCGGCCGGCAGCCGACGTAATTAAGGGAAAACTAATGTAATTAAGTAACTTATGTCGATTTAGGCCTTAATTACGTCGGCCCTGGCCGACGTAATTGCTCGGGATTCCTGTAGTGATGCTTAGGGTACATGACCAAGCTAAGCATGTTGCGGGCTCTGGACCTCCAACTCAGCGTTGGCCTTTCGCGGGGAACCATTTGGCACCACAGGACCCCAAGTAAGAGGGCAGCCGTGAGGTTCCAAGACACCTTGCAGGTACCTCCAATACATCCGCCTGCAGTAGGGTTGCATGACTTTACTAGGGATGATATAGAACAAATTTCACCAAGTATAAGAAGACAATATACGAAAGACGAGACTAGCTTGATTGATCACAAAATTAACAGGTAATTTCAAGTGAACGTAAGAGAATGCACATGGTAAGACGGTGAATTCTTCTTATTGGTGGTCTCATGAGTGGATTGGCTTTACAATAAGGCAACGACCGACTCCAATTGGCTAGGGAGGCAGGGTGTTCATTCTTAGGGTACGAAACCAAGCTAAACGGCTATACAATTTGGACCTTCCCCACAAAGTTTGGTTGTCTTAAGTGCCGCTCCCTGGCACCATGACACCCTACACTGTCCTACAATTTATGCTTAAGGGTAGAACTTATGGAGGTTCTCTATGTTCCAAGCGTTGGGGAGGGGCCCTCCTTCTTCCGTGGTGAGGCGGACACACCCGGGGCGGCATACTTGTATCACTCGGAAGGGGCCTTCCCAGCCGGGGGAAAGTTTGTGCGACCCTTCTCGAGAGAGTATGCACCATAGCACCAGGTCACCTATCTTGAGCTCTCTGCTCTGCATGAACCGCTCTTGGTAGCGCCTCAGTGCTTGTCGGTAACGTGTGTTTCAGATGGTGGTGTGCCACATTGCTTCATCGATGAGGTCGACATCTTCTCTACGGAGTTGGTCCTGTGAGGCTTCATCGAACGCTCGGACTCTGAACGAGCCCACAACAATGTCTGGGGGGAGGACGGCCTCGGCCCCATAAACCAGAAAGAAAGGTGTTTCTCCTGTGGTGCGACTGGATGATGTCCGACTTGCCCACAGTGCACAGGGGAGTTCGTCCACCCACTTGGCACCATTGAAAGTGCATCTAGGCATCCATTGTGGGTTTTGGTTGATTTATGACAAACAAATGAGATCCTAACAACATTATTGAGATGAGCGTAGGTTTTAATGGAAGAATGAAGAAAGCGCCAAAAAGAAAGGAGAATAAGGATACATTCCAAAAAGATCTCAAGAACTCAATAGATTACATCATTGTGTAGGGAGTGTGTTGGTGTAACACATCCCAAGAGCTCAAGCACAAAAAATCCTCACACACTTCACATTTCATAGAAAAACGGACTAGCCCGATAGACACCGGACTAGTTCGATATCTTCTTTGTATAGGTTCGGACAAGTCCTGCCAGTCTGGACTTGTCCGCACTGGACTAGTCCGATAATGTCCGGACTAGTTTGATAATGCCTCTGACTAAAAACGGACAGGTCCTATCTCTTCACGGACTAGTCCGAAAAACCCTCTGACTAAAATCGGACAAGTCTCGAAGTGCGGACTTGTCCTCTATTCACTAAGGGTATCACCACACCAGACTAGTCCGATATCACCACGGACAAGTCCGAAAACCTTTCTGACTAAAATCGGACAAGTCCGCTCCTAGCCGGACAAGTCTGATATTTCCAGACACTTAGGGTTTCCTACACGCCGCACACCGGACTAGTCCGGACTCCACCACAGACTAGTCCGGACCCTCGAAACCCTAACGGTAACTTTTGGAAAGACCCTATAAATAGATGTGCACGGCCCTACCTTCAACTCACTCGACCTCCTGCGCCATCACACCCTACAAGAGCCTATGATGAGGACATCACTTCTATGGATACAAAGAACACTCCATTGAACATACAAGATGCAATCAATAGAGTTCATACACAACAATTAATTTCAGAGGTGAACTCGTTCTTATATATTTCCTTATATGTTTTTGAGCATAGATTGCTACTTAATGATTTATTTGTGATTAGGATCCATGGAGAGGTTCAAGGAGTACTTGGAGGGAGTATTAGGGACGTGGAAGACCAGAGAATTCGTTCAAAGAAGATGGAAACCGAATCAAACTCCAAATCGTATCCAACTCGGAGTCCAGGAGCAGTACGCACTAAAACGGACGCCCAGGATGCATACGAACTCCGTTATGGACGTTCTACATATGCCCGGAAAGGGGATAGGATAACCTTTCCAATGGAGCCGGTCCCATGTCAAAATGCCTTCGGAGTCGACGGGAATAGTCGAAACAAAATCAAGTACAGAATCTGTCAGGGTGCTGCGCCACCGTATTGGGCTATTGGGCCTTGTATCAAGTCTAAGTCCATTATTTTCGTGTCTTAGGGTTAGGTCATGACCCTAAAACCCCCTTGGACGCCCTTCCACCTATATATACTCCATGGTAGCCGTCATCTATACAATTGGGTTCTGCATAGATTAATAATATCGCTGTTCTACAGTTTGTGAAACCCCAAATTCAGCGATTTCAGATCGTGTCTTCTACGTTCTTGCTTGTGTTCCCGGTTGCACTTGTAGGGATTAGCCTTCTTGACGAGGTCAATCGTGTGAAGCACGGTTGATAACCAACGGAGCGGTGGTGTAGTGATTGCAGGGGTTGTTCGTGTTCTACTCGAGAGCCTCGTATCATCAACGTCGAGATCTCCACATCAATCGACCTATCCATTACCTTTCGGAAGATCAGCCTCAACCTTTTCCTATCAATTGGTATCAGATTTCCAGGTTGCCCGTTAGGTAATTCATCTATCCATTACATTAGTTTTGTTTTTCATACCACAAAAAAAGCCACAAAAAAACTTGCAGTTTAGTAGATCTGTCCAAACCACATTGAGCCTTTGCAACTTTGTTATTCAGTTTGGTTTTGTTGAGTTTGTATCCGTGGTTGAGTCATATTGCTGGTTTAGAAAGTGTTTTTGGTCTTAGTTTGAGTTTTGCATTGTGTGATTCATCCTTTTGAATCACGTCATCACGTCCAGATTAGATTCATCTCTATCTAGTTTGGTATTTTCATCATATCTCGCAAATACGAACTCGGATTTTGGTGTTCTTGTGCTTTCTGGAAATCTTAAGAAGTACTCTATAACTTTCACATTCATCGTTTGCCCAGAAAATATAGTTATCGAAGTCTAAATTGCATTGGATCCGAATCTGTTATTGACCTAAAAATTCTGAACAGTCTGTATTTCGGGGGCAATATCTCCTATTGTTCTCTTCCAAAATAGGTCTTCCATATATTGAAATTAAATAAGAGAGATATATCTACAATATTGTTGTTCTAAGTTTTCCAATTTAGAGCATATAAGTGTGCCTATTTGTCCTTGGAAGATTGAGCATAAAATCTGCGACAGACACACGAGATATCTTGGATTGATTTTCATTGTGTTCTTCCCTTGCAGCACATTCTGAAAAAAAAGGAAGAAAAAAAGAAAAAGGCAAGTGCAAAACAAGAAAGAAAAGCCGCACAAAAAAAGAGGAAAAAAACAACAACAAAAAAAACAGAAGTGCTTGCATTCTTTGTGTTATCTAGTTTTGTCTCATGTCTTGCTAGCTTGAACTACTAGGAACACATTTAGGCCAGCAACTTTGACAAATACTTTGGACACTTATTCAACTTTACTATCTGATTTCATTGTTGCTAATCCTTGCTACATAGAAAGTGCCATCCAAGCTACACCTTACTCTTGAGCAGAATCGATGCACCTTTGCAATCATCTCACGCTTCATTGGTTTCTTCATACCGTCCACCATTTGCCACCTGCAGTGTCAGTAAGAACACTTGTAAGAGTGTGGTAAGACGCTTGAGAGTGTGTGATTTCACTTCCACTTTTCCATTATCCTTTGTAGTTGATAGGGATAACATATTTTTTGTGTTGTCTTCTGTTTGCTACTAACAATGTCAGGTAAAAGCAAGAATCATGCATTAAATGTTGAGATGATGGACATGATGAAGACGACGATCGAGTTGCTCACTAAAAATCAAACATCAATCAAGATTTCACATGACATTCAGACCACCTTTACAACACCTTCCATAAGAAGTAATTACATTCTACCATCTCTTCCTTCTTATGATGGTTTTAGTTATGATGAATATATTACTTGGGAAATAGAGGTGGATAAAATTTTTGGACAATGTCATATGTGTGAGAGGAGAAAGATTAGAAATGTTGCAAGTGCATTAGTAGATTGTGCATTAACTTGGTGGAACAATTTAAATGAATTAGAAAAACCTAGAACATGGAAAGAAACGAAAATTCTTATGCGAGAAACTTTTGCTAATGTATCTATGTGCAAAGAAGAAATTCAGCAATTTGAGGAGAAATTTTTTGTTGTACCTCCTTTTGTGTCTAACATTTTGCAGGAAAATATAGAAAATAATATAGATGATGCAAAAGAGAACGAGGCTTCTGACAACACTTGTGAAATTTTAGATGGATCAACTCATAATGCACTCGAAATCACTGCTGAAAATGGTAAGGCAAAACATTCTACAAATATAGAAGGTGAGAAGTTTTTGGATGTTCTGAATTTTTCCACCAATCACGCTATTTTCGAGGAGCAACTATTAGAATCGTTTATTTATACACCATTGTCACATGTTGATTTTCCTGCTGATCGTTGCGCTGCGAATGAGTTGTGTGCTGATAACTCTATTATACCTATGCAAAAACAAGTTTATATACAAGATAATTGTGTTTTGGATTCACCTACTTGTGCTGAAATTCATAATTTGATCACCGCTACTGCTGAAAATGATGAGCTGAAATTTTTGTCTTCTCTAAATACTTTGGGTTATATTGAATTTGACACTCTTTGTGATCTAAATATTGTAGAGAGTAGAATATTTTCACAATCTGAATTGCCTTTATTAAGTAGAAATATTTTTCATGCTATAGGCAACTATGAAGATAGTGGTGAATTTATGGTGCATAAAGTTTATATATGTTCAAATGTGCAAGCTCCTTTTGTGCTGCAACAACATGGTGAAATGAATGGATGTACTAACACTAATAATGTATTGTCAAGTTTTTCTAGCATTTTTTTATTACAGCAAGGACAACAAATAAAAAAGAAGCATTGTTCATTGTGGTTGTGCAATATGGACATTGTTCATTCTACCCCAAAGCAATCCTTTTTCATCGACATACGAGCAAGCCGAGGACGGCTTGTCATAAAGAAGGGGAGAATGATGAGATCATGCATATTATCATTGCACAAATAAACATGGCACAATGTTTATTTGTTTGGGATCCTGGCTCAACTGAATGTGCACTCTTATTTGATGGACAAGATCAATATGGCACACTA
This sequence comes from Tuctoria greenei, assembly GCA_036927565.1. Lineage (NCBI taxonomy): Eukaryota > Viridiplantae > Streptophyta > Magnoliopsida > Poales > Poaceae > Tuctoria > Tuctoria greenei. Next base: position 175,845,062 of record JAYESD010000005.1, read on the forward strand.
TATCGTCCACCACCTTGGCCTCCTCCATTCATGCATACAAAAAGATTTGATGGTGTTGCACATTTGGACCAACACATAAGAGAAGATGAACTTGAGTCGAGGACGACTCCAATTCAAGAAGGGGAGAATGATGAGTACATCACTTCTATGGATACAAAGAATACTCCATTGAACATACAAGATGCAATCAATAGAGTTCATACACAACAATTAATTTCAGAGGTGAACTCGTTCTTATATATTTCCTTATATGTTTTTGAGCATAGATTGCTACTTAATGATTTATTTGTGATTAGGATCCATGGAGACGTTCAAGGAGTACTTGGAGGGAGTATTAGGGACGTGGAAGACCGGAAATTTGTTCAAAGAAGATGGAAACCGAACCAAACTCCAAATCGTATCCAACTCGGAGTCCAGGAGCAGTACACACTAAAACGGACGCCCAGGACGCATACGAACTCCGTTTTGGACGTTCTACATATGCACGGAAAGGGGATAGGATAACCTTTCCAATGGCACCAGTCCCGTGTCAAAATTCCTTCCGAGTCGACGGGAATCGTCGAAACAAATCATGTACAGAATCTGTCAGGGTGCTGCGCCACCGTATTGGGCCATTGGGCCTTGTATCAAGTCTAAGTCCATTATTTTCGTGTCTTAGGGTTAGGTCACGACCCTAACACCCCCTTGGACGCCCTCCCACCTATATATACTCCATGGTAGCCGCCATAGACAATTGTGTTTTGCATAGATTAATAATATCGCTGTTCTACAGTTTGTGAAACCCCAAATTCAGCGATTTCAGATCGTGTCTTCTACGTTCTTGCTTGTGTTCTCGGTTGCACTTGCAGGGATTAGCCTTCTTGGCAAGGTAAATCGTGTGAAGCACAGTTGATAACCAACGGAGCGGTGGTGTAGTGATTGCAGGGGCTGTTCGTGTTCTACTCGAGAGCCTCGTATCATCAACGTCGAGATCTCCACATCAATCGACCTATCCATTACCTTTCGGAAGATCGGCCTCAACCTTTTCCTATCAGCCTAGAAAACACATCTCTCCTTGCAATCCAACGCAAGAAAGATCAATCCCTTGAGGATTCACTTTGGATCAAAGGAGAGACACGATTCCACATGTTTGAGCTCTTGGGTTTGATCTCTAACACACTCCTATTGTTTCATTGTTGATCTTAAGCGTGTGTTCTTGGTGGTGTTTGCTTTAAAATCTTGGGGAGCTCTCAACTTGTGAGAAGGCCCCTTGAACTTGTTGATTTGCCCCTTGTGATAGTGGAAGACAATTGGCCTTCGTGGCGATTCAACGAGGTTAGGGTCAGTGAAGACCCGGTCCTTTCATGGGCTCCTCAATGTGGATGTAGGTTGCCTCTGTGGGAACCAAACCACGAGATAAACTCTTGTGTCAAAATTGCTATTAATTTTCATATTACATTCTAGGGTTTTGTCAATCTTGCATAACCTACATTAAAACTTTGAAACAAGAATTGGTTTGCATTATACTTGGCTTCATTGACTCAATACTTGCAAGTTACATACTATATTGCGCTGCGTACTGTGCTTGTATTGAAATTATTGATCGAACTTGATCAATTTAGTCCAAACGCACCGGAATAGTTCGCACTCTACCGGACTAGTCCGATATATCGGGATTTGATCAGTTTGTTAAGTGATGCAGGTTCTGACTAAAATTCAAAAAGGCATTTTCACCCACCTCTAGGAAACATTCAATTGGTATCAGAGCAGGACTCTTTGCAAGAGACTAATCGCTCGAAGAGAACATGTCAGACATGAAGGATGTGCACAACAGTCTTAACGAAGAGAAGGTTGAAGACGAAAAAGCTCAAAAATTGGAGAAGCTCCTCGATGCCATCCAGTACTTCGAGGATGACGATGAGGAGACGCTTGAATTCAAGGCACTCCTAAGGAAGAAAGCTCTCTCGAAAGGGAAAGTGAAGGTCGAGGATGAGAGGAAGAAGAAGGGGGGGTAGTCACACCGACTACTCCCGATATCCTTTTAACTACGATCGTCTTAATTCTAACAATAACCATTACTTATCTATTCCTCTAGGAAAAGCCCCACACTTCGATGGCAATGACTACTCAATGTGGAGGCAGAACATGAAAATGCACTTAATCTCACTCAATCCCAGTTATGGCACATTGTGTGTACAGGAAAAGATATCCCTGATGACGATGAAGAGCTTACCCTAAGTCAAGAGCAAGCAATTAATCGGAATGCTCAGGCTGTAGCAGTTATAACATCCGCTCTAAGTCGGGACGAGTTCACCAAGGTGGATGGGCTCGAGATTGCGAAAGAAATCTGGGATACATTGCAAACTGCACATGAAGGGGATCGTCATGTGCGAGAAGCGAAGATCGAAATGATCGAAGGCAAATTGGGAAGATTCGCCATAGAAGAAGATGAGTCACCACAAGACATGTAGAACCAGTTAAAGACGCTTATCAACAAGGTTCGAGCATACGGAAGCAAGAAGTGGAACGATCACGAGGTGATGAAGCTCATCCTTAGGGCTTTCATGCCTCGCAATGTCACCTTGTGCTCGATGACTAGAGAAAGCCCCAAGTACAAGAAAATGACCCCGGATGAGCTTCTTGGGAAGACCATCAATTTCGAGATGATGGAAAAGCAAGCAAAGCATGTCAAGGAGATTCCCGACCTCACCTCGGCAAAGAAGAAAGGGGTCGCTCTAAAATCCACTTGCAAACCCCTGTCAAATGAAGCTCGAGAAGCTCAACAAGAAGAGGACAGCGATGATGAGAGCAGCACCATAGATGAGGAAAACATGATCCTATTCATGAAGATATTCAAGAAATGATGAGGAAAAGACAAGGGGGGAAATCAAGTGAAGGAAAATACAATGAGAAGTCAAGACCAAAGTTGAGGCGGGCATGCTATAACTGTGGTGAATATGACCACTTTATAGTTAATTGCCCGTATGAAGAAAACAAAAAGAAGACCAAGGAAACAAAGCCTCAACCCAAAAAATCCTTCAAGAAGAAGAGGCAAGCTGGACAAGCCCATCTAGGAAAGGAGTGGGACTCAAATGATGAGTCCTCATCCGAAGAGGAAGAGGAGTTGGCTAGCATAGCCATCGAGAAGACATCCAAGAAGTCCACCCTCTTCCAAACTCTCAGCGCATGGAAGGGAAACGACACTTGCCTCATGGCAAAGGAAGGTAAATGAAAGGTAACAACCAAATCCTCTTCTTGCATTCCTATTATAGTGATAGTGAAGCCGCTAGTGATAATGAAGACATGCTCGTTGGCTTAGATAAGAAAACAGCTACAAAAATGAAATTTCTACTTGATCAGCTTGTTGAGAAGGAGAAGTTGATCAATCGTCAAGAATATATGATTATCTCCCAAAAGGAGGAATATCTTGAACTTGACAAACTTCTAACTTGGAAAGGAGCAAGGCAAGTCACTGGAACTTGAGTTAGCCTCAAGCAAGGAAGCTTGCTTGAAGTTAAGCGACTCAAATACTACCATCAAGGATGAACTTGCTAACCTCTCAAAGGTTAACAAGATCCTTAAGGTACAAGTTGAGTCACTCAAACAAAGTGAACCCTCATCCTCTTCAAGATAACCTTCTCAACACCTTAAAACTGAAGCAACTATTACTTGCTCATGTGCTAAAATTGACACTAGCTTGAAAGACAATCAACCTCTACCAAGGACAAGCATCCTTCCCAAAGTGGCATATTTGACAAGGAGAAGATCAAATATGCATGTAGCGCGTACTTGGCCACAAGACCTCCTAATGTCGAATATGGCATTGGTTATTCTTATGGTGAAAAGCAATATGCTGGAAGCCATAAAAATAACAAGGAAAGCATTTCCTTTGTGAAGGGAAACTCCTCTCAAGCTAGAAAGCCTAAAGTCAACACATATGATCACCGGACTAGTCCGGTCCATACTCGGACAAGTACAGTCCTCCTGACAAGTCTGGTTTCCCGAATTAGTTCTGTTCATAAACAACAACAACTATTATTCAGGACTTTCGATGCATCCTATGTTCTAATGAGAAGTAATTTTGGTAAAGTTTATGCTCATTATGGTTGGCCATGCCATGGGAACACCATGTCTCACGTGTGGGTGCCCAAATCTCTTGTAACTAACCTCCAAGGACCCAAGCAAGCTTGGGTACCTAAAACCAAGGCATGATTTGTTTTTGTAAGCCTATTCCTTCAGTGGATCGAAATGGGTGCTAGATAGTGGTTGCTTTAACCATATGACTGGAGAAAGAAGGATGTTCGTTGAGTATGAAGAAAATGAGGATCCAAGCGAGGGCATCTATTTTGGAGACAATAGTGAAAGTGCATCTAGGACTTCCTTTGTGGGTTTTGGATGATTTATGACAAACAATTGGGATCCTAACCTCTTTATTGAGATGAATGCAGGCCCATAATAGAAAATGAGCAAAATACCAAAAAGAAGGGATGAGGAGGAGCAAAGTGTTAATGAGCTCAAGGAAAAAGAATAGCAGATTATTTTGTATGGAGTGTGTTAAGGAAATACACCCCAAGATCTCAATGATATTGAAACACACACATTGCACAGAGTTACACAGGACCGGACTAGTCCGTTCACCACCGGACTAGTCCGATAATCCTTTCTGCACCAGATCGGACAAGTCCGATATCTGTCGGACTAGTCCGATATTCTTCTGACTAGAATCGGACTAGTTCTCCCCAGTGCGGACTAGTCCTCAAAACGCTACACAAGTCACACAAAATCGGACAAGTTCGTTATCAACCGGACTAGTCCGATATCCTTTCTGATCTACTTCGGACAAGTCCGATGTTCACACGGACTAGTCTGAAATAACCCATTGGTCTAAATCGGACAAGTCCTCCAAGTGCGGACTAGTCATCCAACAAACTTAGTGTTTCACATGTCCGGACAAGTCCGATGGACATCGGACTAGTCCGAAGATTTCCAGTAGCGAAATTGGACAAGTCCGCTTTCAGCCGGACTAGTCCGATATTTCGGGACACTTAGGGTTTGCAACACACAGCACACCGGACTAGTCCGTTGACCACCACGGACTAGTCCGAACTTTCTGAACCCTAATGGTCACTTTTAGAAACCCCATATAAATAGAGGTGCACGGCCCACTTTTAAATCTCTCAAGAACCCTAGCGTCGTCACACCTCCCAAGAGACTCAAAAACGACCTCTCTCCACGAAATTAAGTGCACAATCGTCCAATCCTTTGAGAATTCAATCTAGATCATTGGAGAGACACTTTCTACACCATATTGAGCTCTTGGTTTGATTTTCTAACACACTCCTGCATTTCAATTGTAACTTTTGAGTGTGTTTTTGGTGGTATTGTGATTTGTAATCTAAGGGAGCTCTCAAAGTGTGAGATCGCCCCTTGAATTTGGTTATTCACCCCTTTGTGATTAGTGGAAGAGGATTGGCCTTCGTGGCGATCCAACGAGGGTAGGGTTGGAGAAGACCTGGTCCTTTTGTGGATTCCTCAATGTGGATCTAGGTGGCCTCTTGTGGTAGCCGAACCACAGGATAAACACTTGTGTCTTGTTTCATTGTTCATCATTCAAGTTAATCAACTTAATCTAGGGTTTCATACACATTGTTCATCTTACGTTAAATTGTTAAACATAAGACTTAATTGTGATATAATTCAGTATATAGCTGTTAAACTGTTGTTTGATTCTATACTTCCGCTGTACACATAAAAGAATCAAACCAATCAATCAAGTTTAATCAGCTTAGTCCGTGAACACCGGACTAGTCCACACTTTACCGGACTAGTCCGATATCTCTGGTATTAAACTGGTTGTTGAGTGCTGCAGGATCCGAAAAATAATCAAGAAGGCCTATTCACCCCCCCCCTCTAGGCCTACATTCCATTGGTATCAGAGCAGTTTCTTCAAGAAAGAGTTCAACCAATCAAAGAGATCATGTCGTACATGAAGGACGTCCACAAAATCAACAACCAAGAGGAGGTTAACAACGACAAGACTCAAAAACTGGAGAAGTACCTCGAAGCCATTCAAGACTTCGAGGACGACGATGAGGAGACGCTGGAGCTGAAGGAACTCCTCAGAAAGAAGGCACTTTCCAAAGGGAAAGCAAAAGTTGAAAAGAAGAAGAATGGGAGTAGTCACACCGACTACTCTCGATATCCTTTTAACTATGATCGTCTAAATTCCAATAACAACCATTACTTATCTATCCCACTTGGAAAAGCCCCACACTTTGATGGAAGTGATTACTCCATGTGGAGGCAGAATATGAAAATGCATTTGATTTCCCTCAACCCAAGTTTATGGCATATTGTATGCACGGGGATAGATATTCCGGATGACGACGAAGAGCTCACCCCAAGCCAAGAGCAGGCCATTCATAGAAATGCTCAAGACGCAGCTGTTATCCTCACTCAGTCGGGACAAGTTCACCAAGGTGGATGGACTCGAAATTGCTAAGGAGATATGGGATACTCTGCAAACCGCACATGAAGGTGACCTGCATGTGCATGAAGCAAAGATTGAGATGATCGAAGGCAAACTGGGAAGATTCGCAATCGAGGAAGACGAGTCACCTTAGGATATGTACAATCGATTGAAGACACTCGTCAACAAAGTTCGATCATATGGGAGCAAGAAGTGGAATGACCACGAGGTGGTAAAGCTCATACTTAGAGCTTTAATGCCTCGTAATGTCATGCTATGCTCCATGATTAGAGAAAGCCCCAGATACAAAACGATGACTCCGGATGAATTGATTGGTAAAATTATCAACTTTGAAATGATGGAGAAACAAGCAAAGCACGTCAAGGAAATTGCCGACCTCACCTCGGCTAAGAAGAAAGGAGTTGCCTTAAAGTCCACAATCAAGCCCCTATCCAAAGAAGCAAGAGAAGCACAACTAGAGGAGGACAGTGATGACGAAAGAAGTGAGCTAGATGAAGAGGATTTGATATTGTTCATGAAAAAGTTCAAGAGAATAATGAATAAAAAGCAAGAGACAAAATCAAGTGAAGGCAAGTACAAGGAAAGAACAAAGCCAAAATTGAGACGGGCGTGCTATAATTGTGGTGAATATAACCACTTTATAGTGGATTGCCCATATGAGGAGAACAAGAAGAAGACTAAAGAACCCAAGCCTCAACCTAAGAAGTTCTTCAAAAAGAAGAAACAAGCCGAACAAGCGCATATTGGGAAGGAGTGGGACTCAAACGATGATTCCTCATCATCCGATGAAGAAGAGATGGCTAGCATAGCCATCGAGAACACGTCCAAGAAATCTACACTCTTTCCCACACTCGGTGCAAGAAAGGAAAATGGCACTTGCGTTATGGCAAAGGAAGGTAAACGCAAGGTAATTATCAAAACCCCTTCCATGCATTCCTACTCTAGTGATGATGAAATAGATAGTGATGATGAGGATATGCTAAATGGACTAGATAGGAAAACTGCAACAAAAATGAAATTCTTACTTGACCAACTTGTTGAGAAGGAAAAGTTAATTGATCGTCAAGAGGACATGATTATCTCCCAAAAGGAGGAGTATGTCGAACTTGACAAACTTCTAGAGCTTGAAAAGGAGAAGAACAATTTACTAGAGCTTGAGTTTGCTGCAAGCAAGAAAGCTTGCTTGGAGTTAACCGACTCAAATGTTGCAATCAAGGACCAACATGCTGACCTGATCAAGGTTAACAAGATCCTTGAAGTGCAAGTTGAGTCACTCAAGCTGAGTGAACCTTCCTCCTCTTCAAACTCACCTTCTCAACCCACCAAAACTGAATTTGCTCATATGTGCACATGTAGTAAAACTGACACCAGATTGAAAGGGAAATCAACCCCCACAAAGGATAAAATCCTACCAAATGTGGCATATTTGACAAGGAGAAGATCAACTATGCACGTAGTGCATACTTGGTCCAAAGACCTCCAAATGTCAAGTATGGCATTGGTTACTATTATGATGAAAAGCAACATGCTATAAATCATAAGAATAACAAGGGAAGGATATCCTTTGTGAAGGGAAGACCCTCTCAAATGGTAAGTCGAAGGATAAAAACCTGAACTCACATGAATATCGGACTAGTCCAGTGGGTGTCCGGACAAGTCCGGTCATCCGGACAAGTCCGACCCCCCAGACTAGTCTGACTCATAAACAACAGCAGCTTTTATTTAAAACTTTTGATGCTTCCTATGTGTTAATGAGAAACAACCTCGGCAAGGTCTATGCTTATTATGTTGGGCCATGCCATGGGAACACAAAATCCCATGTGTGGGTGCCCAAATGTATTGTAACTAACCTCCAAGGACCCAAGCAAGCTTGGGTACCTAAAACCAAAGCATAATCTGTTTTTGCAGGCCTATTCCTCCGGTGGATCCAAATGGGTGCTAGACAGTGGGTGCACCAACCACATGACTGGAGAAAGGAGGATGTTCATGGAATATGAAGAGAACGAGGACCCAAACGAGGGCATCTACTTCGGAGATAATAGTCAAGGAAGGGTGTTCGGTACCGGTAAAATTGCAATATCCTCTGAACACACGCTTTCTCATGTCTTACATGTTGAATCTTTAGATTATAACCTGCTGTCCATATCTCAACTATGTGACAAAGGTTATAATTGCTTGTTCACTAATGAGGGTGTGACCGTCTCTAGGAGGAGTGATGGTTCCATTGCATTCAAGGGTATGTTGAAGGGAAAGCTTTACCTTGTTGACTTCAACAAGGATAAAGCCGAACTCGACACATGGTTGATTGCAAAAACCAACATGGGTTGGCTGTGGCATAGATGGCTAGCGCATGCTGGTATGAGGAATCTTCAAAAACTCCTCAAGGGCGATCACATCCGCGGTTTGAAGAATGTTGTTTTTGAGAAAGACAGGCCTTGTAGCGCGTGCCAAGCCGGGAAGCAAGTTGGAGCACATCATCCCGCAAAGAACGTCATGACTACGACAAGACCGCTCAAACTACTTCACATGGACTTGTTTGGTCCAATTGCCTACATAAGCATCGGTGGTAACAAATACAGTTTAGTTATCATTGATGATTTTTCTCGCTTTACTTGGGTTTTCTTTTTGTATGATAAGTCAAAACCACAAGGAACACTCAAGAAATTCTTCAAGCGAGCTCAAAACGAATTTTCATTGACAATCAAGAGTATTCGAAGTGACAATGGCACAGAATTCAAGAACACACAGGTGGAGGAGTACCTTGATGAAGAGGGCATCAAGCACGAATTTTCAGCGCCATACTCGCCACAACAAAACGTAGTTGCCGAAAGAAAGAACCGAACACTCATTGAGATGGCAAGGACAATGCTCGACGAGTACAAGACATCGGATCGATTTTGGGCGGAAGCGATTAACACCGCTTGCCACGCCGCAAATTGACTTTATCTTCATCGACTACTCAGGAAGAGTCCCTATGAGCTACTTACCGGTAACAAACCAAACATTTCATATTTTCGAGTTTTCGGTTCTCCATGTTACATCCTGAACAAGAAGCCTAGGACTTCAAAGTTCGCTTCGAAGTTCGATGAAGGTTTCTTGCTTGGTTATGATTCGAACACTTACGCCTATCGTGTTTTCAACAAGACCTCCAGACTTGTTGAAGTAGCACGTGACGTGGTGTTCGATGAGACTAATGGCTCCCAAAAGGAGCAAGTTGATTCATGTGAATTAGGTAAAGAAGAAGCTCCATGTCAAGCATTGAAAAGAATGGCTCTGGGCGAAGTTCGACCACAAGAACCACCTTCACACGAACATGAGGAAAATGACCCACAAGAGGAGACCATCAATCAAGGTGGAACTTCAACACAAGATCAGCCACAAGAGTACGAAGATGATCAACAAGTCAATAAAGGCAACCACTTAGGGGGAGAAGCAGACAATCATGAAGACACAACTCCTCAAGTGTCACACCCAAGAGTACACCAATGCGTCCAAAGGGATCACCCAATCGACAACATCATCGGTGACATCCAAAAGGGAGTAACCACTAGATCTCACGTAGCTAACTTATGTGAGCATTATTCGTTTGTATCCTTTTTGGAACCATGCAGGATTGAGGATGCATTGAAGGATCCGGACTGGGTGGTGGCGATGCAAGAAGAATTGAACAACTTCAAGCGGAACGAGGTGTGGGAACTTGTGGCAAGACACAATGCAAACATTGTCGGCACCAAGTGGGTCTTCCGCAACAAACAAGACGAACACGGAGTGGTGACAAGGAACAAGGAGCGACTTGTGGCCATAGGGTACTCACAAGTCAAAGGTTTGGATTTCGATGAGACTTTTGCTCCAGTAGCTAGGCTTGAATCTATTAGAATATTACTTGCATATGCTACTCACCATGATTTAAAGCTGTATCAAATGGACATGAAAAGCGCCTTCCTCAACGGACCGATCAAGGAAGAGGTGTACGTGGAGCAACCACCCGGGTTTGAAGACGAAGAGTTCCCCAACCACGTATTCAAATTGCGTAAGGCTCTCTACGGCCTCAAACAAGCTCCTAGATCTTGGTATGAGTGTCTTAGAGACTTCTTAATTGAGAACGGTTTTCAAATTGGCAAAGTAGATTATACATTATTTACCAAGAATTTAGATAATGATCTTTTTATTTGTCAAATTTATGTTGACGATATAATCTTTGGGTCAACAAACCAATCTTTTTGTGAGGAATTTAGCAAGATCATGACAGACAGGTTTGAGATGTCAATGATGGGAAAACTGAAATACTTCTTGGGATTCCAAGTGCGACAACAAAAGGAAGGAACGTTCATAAGCCAAACCAAGTACACGCAGGACATACTTAAGAAGTTTTGCATGGACAAGGCAAAGCCCATAAAGACCCCCATGGCAACAGATGGCCACTTGGATCTCAATGAAGATGGACCTAACGTCGACCAAAAGGTATATCGCTCCATGATTGGATCTCTACTCTATTTATGTGCATCTAGGCTAGATATTATGTTGAGTGTATGTTTGTGTGCACGATTTCAAGCCAACCATAAGGAATGTCACTTGACAGCCGAAAAAAGGATCTTGAGATATTTAGTTCAGACACCCAACCTTGGTCTTTGGTACCCAAAAGGCTCAAAATTCAATCTCATTTGTTACTCCGATGCAGATTATGCCGGGTGCAAAGTAGATAGAAAAAGCACCTCTGGCACATGCCAATTTCTAGGGAGATCTTTAGTTTCTTGGTCCTCCAAGAAACAAAATTCCATTGCCCTATCCACAGCCGAAGCGGAGTATGTTGCAGCCGGGAGTTGTTGTGCACAACTCCTTTGGATGCGACAAACTTTAAGGGATTACAGTTACAATATGAACTGTATTCCTCTCCTTTGTGACAATGAGAGTGCCATTAAAATTGCCCACAATCCAGTTGAGCACTCTAGAACTAAACACATAGACATAAGACATCATTTCTTAAGAGACCATTCCATGAAAGGAGATATAACCATCTCACATGTCAACACCCAAAAGCAATTGGCCGACATATTCACCAAGCCACTTGACGAAAAGCGTTTTTGCGAACTCCGAAATGAACTAAATATCCTTGATTCTCGGAGTGTGGCTTGAAAGGTTGCATACCTGTATGAAATCTTCAAAATGTTAATTGAATTGTGAAAATCATATCTCTCAATTTTTCTCGTAAAACTATGTCAATTACTAGACCTTGGTGAATTATGATCATTGTTTAATTGTTGTATGCTTACTGGTCAAATTCATCAAGATTAATTGATTTGTTTTGCCCCTCTATTCTCTATTCATGAACCTTCAAATATATATGAATGGGCCATGATATTTTCTTCTGGTGACCACGGACTAGTCTGTGGTTGCCCGGACTAGTCCGCCCTTGCAGACTAGTCCGCTGAGTGCCGGTTAGGCCGGACTAGTCCGATAGACCCCGGACTAGTCCAATATAGCTCTCTGGATGAGTTCGGACTAGTCCGGTCATCTCCGGACTTGTCCGATTTTTCGTGTCCATAACCCTAGCCGCCACAAAATTCTAATTCCTCTCATCCCCACTCTTCCTCACGCACTCTCTCTCTCTCTTGCGCTCGAGCTCCCCAAGGCGATTCCTTGCCCCCTCCATCAAAAGGGTGCGCATTTGGGTGGAAATCAAGCTTGACCTCGTGCGGATTGAAGCTAGCGGACTTGTCCGGGCTCCAACTCCCTAATCCTCAAGCTTCAATCGATTTCTTCGGTAATTTTCTCCCAAACCCTATAAATCTTGTTTTTCTCCATTGTTGATCGAATAGCCTAGCATCTTCCACTAGATACATGCCTCTTTGATGTACTACGTGTATGCTAGACTTGTTATGCATTAGGAATCACCCTTTGTCCAGTATGTTAGGTTTTTGAGGATGAACATCGGACTAGTCTGGTCCATGCACGGACAAGTCCGGTCCCCCGGACTAGTCCGTGCCTGTGCACCGGACAAGTCTGATGTTTCTGACTTAAAATCTAATTCTTAAATTCCTTAATGCACTTCCTTGCTATCTTTTCATACCTATGCCTTTTATCACTCATCATCATTCTTGCAAATGATTCTCAGATCATGTCGAGCTCAAACAATGAAATCTCCGACTTTGCGACCTGTCACTTCTCAAGTGAGGATGAAGAGAGTGTCACTTGGATGACCCATGGATCCAAGTACAGCATCACTCGAGAAGATTTCGCTAGCTTGCTTCATCTTGACACCACAAGGTCTGACTGCTTGGTTATTCACAACATTGGTGTCATTGACAAGGATAAGATGAAGTTCCTATATGAGCAAAATTTAACGTTCAACCCTCCCTCCACAAAGAACATGAAGCCATTCTTTGTGGTGCTAAATCGAGTTTTGAGGAAGACCATTGCCCCTAAGGATGGGGACGCAGGGAGTGTGCAAGGATACCTCCAAACTCTGATGAGAGTCATAAGCAAGGACCGCCCATTTGATGTGGCGGAATACATTTGGAATGATATGGTAAACATCTCTTGCACTCCCAACAGATCTTGCAGATATGCTCCTTACCTTTTGTTAGTGATTGAAAAAGTCACCGGCATTGAGTTTGTGAAAGATGTGGAGCATCTCCCCTTGAGGCCTCAAATGCCTCAAAAGCCGAGTGTGCAGGCTGCTCCTTCGCCGGCCTCCAGTCCCGAGGCACCGGCAGGATCAAGTGAAGGTGCCAGAGTTGTCCCTACTTCTAGGGAAGCCCCTCAGAGAGGATCAGCTAGTGGGATCCTCAAGTATCTGGCTGCTATATTCTCCTCCTGCAAGAAGGCCGAAGTGAAGGCCCACAAGCTCAACCAGAAGAGAAAGGAGGACATGAAGTACATAAAGGCCAATGTGAAGCAAATTTGCCAAAAGCTGGAGATCGATCCCATTGGATCTCCAGTGATCTCTGAGGACTCTGATCCAAGCTACACTGAGCTCGCGCCCTTGAACCCCTCCGAGCTTGCCTACTTTGGCGTTGGGGGCTTGAGCAGCTCCATCCCTCCTCCTTCTCCTCCTCGTCAAGCTGATGATGAAGAAGATGAAGACGACGACGAGAGGACCGACAGTGAAGAGTGAAGACCCTAGGACCCTCCTCTCCGTCTTTTTGGTGTCTTGATTCCAAAGGGGGGAGATTGAGGGGGAGTCTTAGCTTTAGCTGTAGGATGCAAGGAGAGAGCTCTTTTTATATATCTTTGTGCTTGTAATGTTTTAACTGTGTTTCTAAGATTAACTTTGGTTTTGTGATGCAATGCTTACTTAATTTGAGAAGTATTGGTTAAAATCTGTAATTTTGCTCCTAGAATGACATATGTGCTTTATTTTGGTTGATTAATGCAAATCATGTCACTCTCAATGTCTTAATATACTTAGTTATGCATCCCACCATAAAGAATGCACATATGGATATTTCTTTCATTGCTTGATGTATTTAAATTCATATGTGCATACTTTATGAAAATCTCAATTTCTGTCATATTTTGTGAAATCTCAATTGGTTGTCATCAATCACCAAAAAGGGGGAGATTGAAAGTGCATCTAGGACTCCCTTGTGGGTTTTGGATGATTTATGACAAGCAATGGGGATCCTAACCTCTTTATTGAGATGAATGCAGGCCCATAATAGAAAATGAGCAAAATACCAAAAAGAAGGGATGAAGAGGAGCAAAGTGGAAATGAGCTCAAGGAAAAAGAATAGCAAATTATTTTGTATGGAATGTGTTAAGGAAATACACCCCAAGAGCTCAATGATATTGAAACACACACATTGCACAGAGTTACACTGGACCGGACTAGTCCGTTCACCACTGGACTAGTCCGATAACCCTTTCTGCACAAGATCGGACAAGTCCGATATCTTTCGGACTTGTCCGATATTCTTCTGACTAGAATCAGACTAGTTATCCCCAGTGCGGACTAGTCCTCAAAACGCTACACAAGTCACACAAAATCGGACAAGTCCGTTATCAACCGGACTAGTCCGATATCCTTTCTGATCTACTTCGGACAAGTCCGATGTTCACACGGACTAGTCCGAAATAACCCACTGATCTAAATCGTACAAGTCCTCCAAGTGCGGACTTGTCATCCAACACACTTAGGGTTTCACATGTCCGGACAAGTCCGATGGACATCAGACTAGTCCGAAGATTTCCAGTAGCGAAATCGGACAAGTCCTCTTTCAGCCGGACTAGTCCGGTATTTTGGGAAATTAGGGTTTGCAACACACAACACACCGGACTAGTCCGATGACCACCACAGACTAGCCCAAACTTTCTGAACCCTAACGATCACTTTTAGAAACCCCATATAAATAGAGGTGCACGGCCCACTTTTAAATCTCTCTCGAACCCTAGCGCCATCACACCTCCCAAGAGACTCAAAAACGACCTCTCTCCACGAAATTAAGTGCACAATCGTCCAATCCTTTGAGGATTCAATCTAGATCATTGGAGAGACACTTGCTACACCACATTGAGCTCTTGGTTTGATTCTCTAACACACTCCTGCATTTCAATTGTAACTTTTGAGTGTGTTTTTGGTGGTATTGTGATTTGTAATCTAAGGGAGCTCTCAAAGTGTGAGATCGCCCCTTGAATTTGGTTATTCACCCCTTTGTGATTAGTGGAAGAGGATTGGCCTTTGTGGCGATCCAACGAGGGTAGGGTTGGAGAAGACCCAGTCCTTTTGTGGACTCCTCAGTGTGGATGTAGGTGGCCTCTTGTTGTAGCCGAACCACGGGATAAACACTTGTGTCTTGTTTCATTGTTCATCATTCAAGTTAATCAACTTAATCTAGGGTTTCATACACATTGTTCATCTTACGTTAAATTGTTAAACATAAGACTTAATTGTGATATAATTCAGTATATAGATGTTAAACTGTTGTTTGATTCTATACTTCCGCTGTACACATAAAAGAATCAAACCAATCAATCAAGTTTAATCAGCTTAGTCCGTGAACACCGGACTAGTCCGCACTTTACTGGACTAGTCGGATATCTCTGGTATTAAACTGGTTGTTGAGTGTTGCAGGATCTGAAAAATAATCAAGAAGGCCTATTCACCCCCTCTAGGCCCACATTCAAATAGTCAAGGAAAGGTGCTCGATACCGGTTAAATTGCTATATCGTCTCAACATACCCTTTCTCATGTGTCACATTTCAATTCCTTAGATTATAACCTGCTGTCCATATCTCAATTATGTGACAAAGGTTATAATTGTTTGTTCACTAATGAGGATGTGACCGCATCTAGAAGGGGTGATGGTTCCATTGCATTCAAGGGTGTGTTAAAGGGAAAGCTTTACCATGTTGACTTCAACAAAGATAAAGTTGAACTTGACACATGCTTGATTGCAAAGACCAACATGGGTTGGCTGTGGCATAGACGGCTAGCGCATGTTGGTATGAGGAATCTTCAAAAACTCCTCAAGGTCGATCACATCCGAGGTTTGAAGGATGTTGTTTTTGGAAAGACAGGCCTTGTAGTTCGTGCCAAGCCGGGAAGCAAGTAGGAGCACCTCATCCCGCGAAGAACTTCATGACTACAACAAGACCGCTCGATTTACTTCACATGGACCTTTTCGGTCCAATTGCTTACATAAGCATCGGCAGTAACAAATATGGCTTAGTAATTGTTGATGACTTTTGGCGCTTCACTTGGGTTTCCTTTTTGCATGATAAGACAGAAACTCAAGGAACCCTCAAGAAGTTTCTCAAGCGTGCCCAAAATGAGTTCTCATTGAAGGTCAAGAACATACGAATCGACAACGACACGGAGTTCAAGAAAACTCAAGTTGAGGAGTACCTAGATGAAGAAGGGATAAAGCATGAGTTTTAAGCACCTTATTCCCCTCAACAAAACGGAGTTGCCGAAAGGAAGAACTGAACCCTCATAGAGATGGCGAGAACACTGCTCGATGAATACAAGACCTCGGATCGGTTTTGGGTGGAAGCGGTTAACACCGCTTGCCACGCCATAAACCGACTCTACCTTCATAGACTACTCAAGAAGACATCATATGAGCTACTCACGGGTAACAAGCCAAATATTTCTTATTTTCGAGTCTTTGGTTCTCAATGCTATATTTTGAACAAGAAGCCGAGGACTTCAAAGTTCGCTCCAAAGTCGGATGAAGGTTTCTTGCTTGGCTATGAGTCGAACACTTACGCCTATCGTGTCTTCAACAAAGTCTCCGAACTTGTTGAAGTAGCATGTGACGCAGTGTTTGATGAAACTAATGGCTCTCAAAAGGAGCAAGTTGATCCATGTGTGCTAGATAGAGAAGAAGCTCCTTGTCAAGCATTGAGAAGAATGGCATTGGGCGATGTTCGACCACAAGAGCCACCTCCACATATGCATGAGGAAGATGAAACACAAGTGGAGGCCAATGATCAAGGGGGAGCTTCCACACAAGATTAACCTCAAGAAGATGAAGATGATCAACAAGTCAATGAGGGCAACCATCTAGGGGGAGAAGAAGAAGATCATGAAGATACAAGACCGCAAGTGCCACACCCAAGAGTACACCAATGTGTCCAAAGAGATCACCCAATCGACAACATCATCGGTGACACCAAAAGGGAGTAACAACTAGATCCCCCATAGCTAACTTTTGTTAGAATTACTCTTTTGTGTCCTTTTTCGGAACCACACAAGATTGAGGATGCATTGAAAGATCCGGACTGGGTAGTGGCGATGCAAGAAGAACTGAACAACTTCAAACGGAACGAGGTGTGGGAACTCGTCGAAAGACCTAACGCGAACGTCGTCAGCACCAAATGGGTCTTCCGCAACAAACAAGACGAACATGGCGTGATGGCAAGGAAAAAGGCACCACTTGTGGGCAAATAGTATTCACAAGTTGAAGGTTTGGATTTCGACGAAACCTTTGCTCCCATAGCTAGACTTGAATGAATTAGAATATTGCTTGCATATGCTACACTCACCATGATTTCAAGCTCTACCAAATGGATGTGAAAAGCGCCTTCCTCAACGGTCCAGTCAAGGAGGTGGTGTACGTGGAGCAACCTCCCGGATTTCAAGACAAAGAGTTCCCCGACCACGTCTTTAAACTGCATAAGACTCTCTACGGCCTCAAACAAGCTCCTAAAGCTTGGTATGAGTGTCTTAGAGATTTATTAATTGAAAATGGTTTTAAGATTGGAAAAGCAAATTATACATTATTTACGAAACTCTTCGACAATGATCTTTTTATCTGTCAAATCTATGTTGATGACATTATCTTTGGTTCAACTATCAAATCCTTTTGTGAATAATTTAGTAAGAATGTAAGATTATGACAGATAGGTTTGAGATGTCTATGATGGGAGAGCTGAAATACTTCTTGGGATTTCAAGTGAGACAACAAAAGGAAGGGACATTCATTAGCCAAACCAAGTACACTCAAGACATGCTCAAGAAGTTTGGGATGGACAAGGATTAGCCTATCATGACTCCCCTGGCAACTAATGGACACTTGGATATCAATGAAGATGGACCAAGCGTGGATCAAAAGATATATCGCTCCATGATTGGATCCTTACTTTACCTATGTGCATCTAGGCCTGATATTTTGTTGAGTGTATGTTCATATGCGAGATTTCAAGCCAATCCTAAGGAGTGTCACTTGACAGCCGTTAAAAGGATCTTGAAATATTTGGTTCATACACCCAACCTAGGCCTTTGGTACCCCAAAAGTTCCAAGTTCAATCTCATTTGATACTCCGATGCAGATTATGCCGGATGCAAAGTAGATAGAAAAAGTACCTCCGGCACCTGCCAATTCCCAGGTAGATCCCTAGTTTCTTGGTCCTCCAAGAAACAAAATTCCATTGCCTTATCCATGGCCGAAGAGGAGTATATTGCAGCCGGGAGTTGTTGTGCACAACTCCTTTGGATGCTACAAACTCTAAGGGATTACGGTTACAATGTGAGCCGTATTCCACTCCTTTGTGATAATGAGAGTGCCATCAAAATTGCTCATAATCCAGTTGAACACTCTAGAACCAAACACATAGACATCTGACATCACTTTTTTAGAGACCACTCAATGAAAAGAGACATAGCTATTTCCCATGTCAACACCGAAAAACAACTAGCCGATATATTTACCAAGCCACTTGATGAAAAACGTTTTTGCGAGCTCCGAAATGAACTAAATATCCTTGATGCTCGGAATGTCTCTTGGAAACTTGCATACCTGTATGGACTCTTCAAAATATATTGTTTGAGTTGCGAAAATCATCTTTCTCAAGTTGCTCAAAAAACTATTTCAACTACTTGATCTTGATGAATTATGGTCTTTGCTTGATTGTTGTATGCTTACTGATCATATTCATCAAGATTATTTGATTTGGTTTGTCCCCCTATTTTCTTAATAAGTACCTTTGAATATATACGAATGGGCTAAGCATTTCTACTATGGTGACCATGGACTAGTCCGTGGTTACCCGGACTAGTCTGCCCCTGCAGACTAGTCTGCAGAGTGTCTGATTGTCCGGACTAGTCCGGTAGACAACGAACTAGTCCGATTTAGGCTATGGAAGAGTTCGGACTAGTTCGATTATTTTCAGACAAGTCCAATTTTTCGACTACATAACCCTAGCCGCCGCCAAGACCTAATCTTCTTCATCCACATAACTTGCCCCACGCTCTCTCTCCTCGCTCAAGCTCCCCACGGTGATTTGGCGATTCCTCCATCAAAACTCTCCAAGTTTGAGTTGAAAACGACCTCCATTGCATAGGGATTGAAGACCACGGACTTGTCCACTCCTTCAACCCCTCCATCTCCAAGAATCGAGGAATTTCGGTAAATTTCCTCCCAAACCCTAGCAATTCTGATTTCCTTCATTGTTGATCAAATAGATTAGTTCCATTCACCAAATACATGCTTCCTTGACATATTACATTGATGTTGAGCTATTCTTGCATTGAGCAACACCATTGACCATCTAGTTAGGGTTTGAGGTGATGAACACCAGACTAGTCCGGTCCATGTACGGACAAGTCCGGTCACCCGTACTAGTCCGTACCTGTACACCAGACAAGTCCGATTTTTGTCTGAACTCAACCCTAGTTTCCCATTCCTTAATGCAATTTCTTTCCATCAATTTTCATCCATACATTGTGTAATCCATTCTCAGGACAATGTCGAGCTCCAACAACGAGATCTTCGATTATGAGGCCGAGATGGACCAAGAATCCTTGCTTCGGCCCTCGATGGGCCAAGGCAGGAAGCGCCAAGAGCGCCCAGCCGAGGCGGCACCTTATCCACCTCAGGCTTGACGCAAGGTCCTTGCCAAGAAGCCTGTCTCCAAGGCTTTAGAAGGTGTTGGCCCTAGCTCGGCGACTGCTCGCCAAGCTAAGGGCAAGGGCAAAGGGATTGCCATGGGCCCAATTGGCCCTCTCAAGATGACAGCTCCAAAGCAAGGGACCCGGAATCCCTCTGAGGAGAGGTTCAATGGCAGGGGAAGTGACACGACTTCCAAATTCAGAAATGTGGACTGCTACAGCCGGTCCAAGCAGGCAGCCGATGGAAGATTCTAGAGCAACTTCCGTGCAGACTTCTATAAATCCGTGTACCTCACAATGAAGACTCCAGTGGTGTGCAACCAATGGATTGATTGGGCGCACTTTGAAAGGAAGAGCTGCTCAAACTTTGATGAGGTAGTTCAGGCGGTGGAGAAACATGGATTGAAGTATCTGTTTGCCTTCAGGAACAATTGGAATGACGAAGTCATTGCTCAATTCTATGCTACATGATACTTTGCAAGTGATGAGGAAGAGCGGGTGACTTGGATGACTCATGCATCCAAGTACACCATTACCTATGAAGAGTTTGCAAGGCTGCTACATCTTGATAGCTCCAGCAACGACAACTTGATCATTCACAACATTGGTGTCCTTGAGAAGGACAAAATGAAGTTCCTTTATGACACCCGCTCAACTTTCAACCCTCCTTCCACCAAGAATATGAAGCTATTCTTTGTGGTCCTCAATAGGGTCCTGAGAAAGACTATTGCCCCAAAGGATGGGGATGCAGGGAGTGTCCAAGGCTATCTCAAGACACTGATGAAGGTGATAAGCAAAGACAGGAAGTTTGATGTCTTTGACTACATATGGAATGATATGGTGAACATCTCTGGCACTCCTAACAGATCCTTTGGCTATGCAACTTATTTGATGTTCATGATTGAGAAGGTCACAAGGATCGAGTTTGTGAAGGATGTGGATCACACTCCATTGAGGCCCCATAAGCTCCTCAAGTCTCTAGTATCCAAGTTGCCCCTTTCTCATGTATCCAGTGAAGAAGCTTCGGGGAGAGCTAGAGGAGATGCAAGGGCTGATCCCTCCACTAGGGGCCCTCCCCAAAAAGGGTCTCCTAGTCGAATCCTAAAGTACTTGGCAAGCAATCTTTGCCTCATGCAAGAAGTCCGAAGTGAACACTCACAAGCTGAACAAGGCGAGGAAGGTTGATATGCGGTATGTCAAAGAAAATGTCAAACACATTTGCTAGAAGCTGGAGATCGAGCCCATTGGATCTCCAGTCATTTCTGAAGATTCAGCCTCGGATTTCACTGAGTTCGGGCCTTTGACTCCCTCCGATCTTGATTACTTTGGCATTGGGGGTTCGAGTGGATCCGCTCCTCCTCCTCCTCCTCAGCCCGAGAATGAAGATGAAGATGATGAGAGGACCGACGGCGAGGACGGAAGATCTTAGATCCCTCCTCTACTTTTTTTGGTGTCTTGATGCCAAAGGGGGAGAGATTGAGGGGGAGTCTCTAGGTCTTAGCTGTAGGTTGAGAGATCAGAGCTTCAATTATGCATCTTTTTATCTCTTTTGGGTTGTAAGACTTCATATTATGCTGTTTTGATACTTTTGGTCTTGTGATGCAATGCTATGAACTATTTATGCTCATAATTATGAAATCTGTGATTTTGCTTTGAAATTTACATATATGCTTGTTGTGGATATATTGATGTCAATTATTTCACTGTCGTCATACATGCTGCTCATGCACACTTTATGAAAATTCTGCATTTTTATCATAATTTGTGAAATCTCAATTAGTTGTCATCAATCACCAAAAAGGGGGAGATTGAAAGTCCATCTAGGCATCCCTTGTGGGTTTTGGTTGATTTATGACAAACAAATGCGATCCTAACCACAATATTGAGATGAGCGCAGGTTTTAAAGAAAGAATGAAGAAAGCGCCAAAACGAAAGGAGAATAAGGATACATTCGGAAAAGAGCTCAAGAACTGAATAGATTACATCATTGTGTAGGGAGTGTGCTGGTGTAACACATCCCAAGAGCTCAAGCACAAAAAATCCTCACACACTTCACATTTCACAGGAAAAACGGACTAGTCCGATAGACATCGGACTAGTCTGATATCCTCTCTGTATAGGTTCGGACAAGTCCTGCCAGTCCGGACTTGTCCGCACCGGACTAATCCAATAATGCCTCTGACTAAAAATGGACAAGTCCTATCTCTTCATGGACTAGTCCAAAAAACCCTCTGACTAAAATCAGACAAGTCCCCCAAGTGCGGACTTGTCCTCTATTCACTAAGGGTATCACCACACCGGACTAGTCCGATATCACCACGGACAAGTCCGAAAACCTTTCTGACTAAAATCAGACAAGTCCGCTCCTAGCCGGACAAGTCTGATATTCCTAGACACTTAGGGTTTCCTACACGCCGCACACCGGACTAGTCCGGACTCCACCATGGACTAGTCTAGACCCTCGAAACCCTAACATTAACTTTTGGAAACACCCTATAAATAGATGTGCACGGCCCTACCTTCAACTCACTCGACCTCCTGCGCCGTCACACCCTCCAAGATACTAGAAAACACATCTCTCCATGCAATCCAACACAAGAAAGATCAATCCCTTGAGGATTCACTTTGGATCAAAGGAGAGACATGATTCCACACGTTTGAGCTATCGGGTTTGATCTCTAACACACTCATGTTGTTGATCTTAAGAGTGTGTTCTTGGTGGTGTTTGCTTTGTAATCTTGGGGAGCCCTCAACTTGTGAGAAGGCCCCTTGAACTTGGTGATTTGCCCCTTGTGATAGTGGAAGAGAATTGGCCTTCGTGGCGATTCGACGAGGTTAGGGTCAGTGAAGACCCGGTCCTTTCGTGGGCTACTCAACGTGGATGTAGGTTGCCTCTGTGGGAACCGAACCATGGGATAAACTCTTGTGTCAAACTTTTTCTTAATTTTCATATTACATTCTAGGGTTTTGTCAATCTTGCATAACCTACGTTAAAACTTTGAAACAAGAATTGGTTTGCATTATACTTGGCTTCATTGACTCAATACTTGGAAGTTACATACTATATTACGCTACGTACCGTGCTTGTATTGAAATCATTGATCGAACTTGATCAATCTAGTCCGCACGCACCGAACTAGTCCGCACTCTACCGAACAAGTCTGATATCTCGGCATTTGATCAGTTTGTTAGGTGCTGCAGGTTCCGACTAAAATTCAGAAAGGCCTATTCACCCCCCCTCTAGGCCACATTCAACCATGCTTATCCAAGTTCTCATATGTGCATGTCTTGAGGCCCCTAAGGATCTCAGCGTTGGCCCTCTCGACATGTTTGTTGCTCTTTGGAGGAGCCACAGATGCATAACAAACTTGGACGCCGAGGTCTTCGCAGTAGTCCTGGAAAGTTGCGCTAGTGAACTGGGCCCCGTTGTCGATGATGATCCTGTTCGGGATCTCGAACCTGCAGAGAATTGATTTGATGAACTTGACTGCGGACTCCTTGTTGATGTTGATCACTGAGGCTGCCCCCGACCACTTGGTGCACTTATCTATGGCGATGTAGAGGAACCAGTACCCTCCGACCGCCCTGGGGAAGGGTCCCAGGATATCCAGTTCCTAGACCGCAAAAGGCCAGGAGGGCGGGATCATCTACAGTGCTTGTGCCAGAGTGTGAATTTGCTTGGCGTGGAACTGGCACGCCTTGCACTTCTTGACCAGTTCGACAGCGTCTTGTAGTGTTGTTGGCCTGTAGAAGCCATGTCGGAAGGCTTTGCCAACCAGCATGCGTGAAGCTGCGTGAGTCCCACACTCTCCTTCGTGGATTTATGCGAGCAAGTCACAACCTTCCTGGCGAGTTATGCACCATAGCAGTACACCGTTGGCACCACGTCGGCAGAGATCACCTTCTACCGGCATGTAGCATTTTTCCATCCTCATGATCCTCTCAGCAGATGTTGGGTTCTCCGGGAGGAGGTTGTCCTTCAGGTAGTCCTGGGCCTCCATGATCCACACGTCGGAACTCTCCTGAGCTTCTAGATCTTGGGCGCCAGGTGATTTGGGATCCCTGGTGATGCTCAAGAACCTTGGCGGCCCCCATGGTTGCATGGCTGCCGTGGTTGCCAGCTCTGTGGAGCTAGGCTCACCTTCTTCATTAGGCCTTGCTGGCCTAGCGGTCGGCCGCACAAACTTTATGCCAAAGACCCCTTCTAGAACTGGGGCTCCTATGGATGCCATGGTTGACAGGGCATCAGCAATTGAGTTGTCGGCGCACGGCACATGGCAGAGATCCAAGGCCTCGAATCCTACTTCTAGCTTCTTGACATGTATTAGATATGCCGCGAGCTGCAGATCGTTGCAGCAGCACTCACCGCGGACTTGCTTGATGAACAGCTGGGAGTCTCCCTTGACTAGCATCTGCTAGACACTGAGACCCTGCACAGTTGCGAGTCTGAAGATGAGGGCTTCGTACTCTGCAATGTTATTGGTAGCCTTGAAACCGAGGCGCATTGCGTACTTGGACTGCTCCCCTGTTGGTGAGGTGAGCAGTACACAGGCTCCGCCCCCTTGCTTCATTGAGGATCTGTCGAAGAAGAGTGTATAGTGAGGTCCGATAAGCACCGGAGCCCTGTGCTCTGGCTCGCTGATCTCTTGGTCCCCTGGGTTGCTCGGTGAGGAGGTCCACTCGGCAACGATGTCCGCCAGAGCTTGACTCTTGATTGCATGTCGTGGCAAGAAATCAAGCTTGAACTCCGCTAATTCAGCCACCCACATGGTGATATTGCCAGTTGCGTTCGGGCTGCGCAACACTGCTCCTAGTGGGAACGAAGTCACCACTGATACTCGGTGTGCCTAGAAATAATGGCGGAGCTTTCTCGACGTGATTAGCACCGCATAGAGCACCTTGTGCACTTTGAGGTACCATGTCTTTGCCTCATGCAGGACTTCGCTGATGAAGTAGACCGAGCATTGGATGGTCCGGGACCTTTTAGTCCCTCTGCTCCAGATCCAGCAACTCCATGTCTCCTGGGCCTAGCGCTTCCTTTGGGGGCTAGGACTAAAAGGCTTCTTGACCTCCGGGGCCCCTACGGGGACCCGATCATCCTCTAGGGGCTGGGGCCCAAAGGCTCCTTGGTCTTCGGGGCCCCCTTGGGGGACCCGAACGTCCATTGGGGGCTGGGACCCAGAGGCTCCTTGGTCTACGTAGCCCCCTTGGTGGACTCAAACATCCTATGGAGGTTGGGACCTAGCGGCTCCTTGGTCTCCCAGGCCCCTTTGGGGGACCCGGACATCCTCTACGGGCTGGGACCCAAAGGCTCCTTGCTCTCTGGGGCCCCCTTGGGGGACCTGGACATCCCCTGGGGGCTGGGACCCAGAGGCTTCTTAATCATTGGGGACCCCTGCAAGCTCCAAGTCTTGGGGCTTAGAATAAATGACAGGGGTCCCTTCCATTCGTCAGGGCTGCTAGGGGTCAGCCGGTTCTGCAACAAAAACCATACTTACCACCTTGGTTGTGGCAATGATGTAGAGGTACAGGGGATCCCCGGGCTCCGGCGCCACCATTATTGATAGCAACGTCAGCTGTTGCTTCAGCTCGCGGAATTCCTTCTCCGCGTCTTCGGTCTAGATGAATGGTCCGGACTGGCACAGGAGCTTGAAGAACGGGAGAGCCCGCTCAGCCAACCTAGAGATAAACCGGCTGAGCACTGCCAAGCACCCTGCAAGCTTCTGCACGTCCTTGATGCGGGCTGGAGGCCGCATCAGCTCCACCGCTTTGATCTTTTCTGGATTAGCCTCGATTCCTTAGTGTGCGACCAAGAACCCGAGGAGCTTCCTAGCTTTGACTCCGAACACACACTTGTCTGGGTTGAGCTTTGTGCGTGTGGTTCACGGTCTGTCAAAGGATAGGGCGGGGTTTTCTAATAATGATGTATGTGACTGGATTTTTACTACAATATCATCAACATAAACCTCTACTAGGTCCCGAATGAGGTCCCTAAATGTTTTATGCATGGCACGTACAAAGGTGGAGAGGGCATTATTAAGATCTTAAGGCATGGGGACATAGCAGTAAAGACTTATGAAAGCGGTATGTTCCTCATCTTCTCTAGACATCAGGATTTGGTGAAACCCTGAATACGCATCTAGAAAGCATAGCATATCGCACCCTGAAGTTGAAACTATGATTTGAGCCTTGGGGAGAACAACCGGTTTCGCCAGCCATCTGGAATGGTGGACCTCCAGTATGAAGCCAGCATCAAGGAGTTTCTTGATCTCCTCACAGATGAAGTTATGCCGCTTGATGGACTGCTTACGGGGCCTATGTTGTTGTGGCCGTGCGCCGGGGTAGATCTTCAGATGATGCTCGATCACTTCCCTGGTGATGCCTGACATCTGCGACGGTTGCCAGGCGAAGACGTCGACGTTAGCTCGCAGGAAAGTAGTGAGCATTGATTCCTGCTCGCTGTCAAAACTCCCCGCAATACGGGTAGTCTGAGCCGCATCAGAGCCAATCTAGATTGTCTTGATGGGTAGTCCTCGTCGTCGGAGGGCTGCACTAGTGGTGCAGCGGTGCTACTGCGCGCGCGCGGGTCTGGCAAAGGCTTACTCGACCCAACATCGCTCAGGACAGGTGTTGGGGCCATTGCCAGCGCTCGGAGGTTCTCCACAACTATTATCGCAGCAGCACGATCTCTGCAGATCTTGAGGACGCCGGAGGATGTCTGCATCTTGAGGACGAGGTAGCCGTAATGGGCTACAGCCATAAACCAGTACAAGGTTGGCCTGCCGATAATGGTGTGGTAGGGGGGGCTAACATCCGTGACGTCGAATAGGATATTCTTCGTCCTGAAGTTTTCCGGTGTCCCTAGGGTCACCTGGAGGTGGATGCAGTCGTACAGGATAACACTCTCCGGTCCTACCCCCGAGAATGATATTGACGGGGCAAGCTCAGACACGGGGATCTTCAGCTTGTTGAAGGCCGCACGATTGATGAGGTTGAGGCCGACTCCACCATCTACCAGGATGTGGTAAAACTTTACATTGGCGATGGTGGGGGCGACAAGGAGGGGCAGCTGTCGGGGTCCCGCCATGTTCTTGGGGCAGTTGGAGGTGTCGAAGCTGACCTTCGTCTCCATGCATTTGTGATGCGGCGCCGCGGCACGCATAGAGGCTCTCGAAGCCATTGCCCAGCACAGGGTGTTGACCACATTCCTGGATGCGGGTTCCTAAGATCCTCCACGGATGATGTGGAGTGCTTTGCGACGCTCGTGGTCACTGTTGAGATCGAGGTTCACAGCCTCTTGTACTGTTTCCATGGGGCGTTCTGGCCTTTGGAACTCCTTCTCCACGTCTTTGTCGACACGATGGTCTACCTCTTGCGGCTTCATCTCGCCGCAGCTTGCAGGCTTGATGAACACCATAGTGGTGGAAGCCCTACGAGTTTTTTGAGGGAAAAAGTCCCTACCTGGCACGCCAAATGTCGAAGTGTCAATACAACACTTGCCCTGGATCTTCTAAGGAGTAGCCTGCGGAGGTTCTTATTCAGCGGGGCTTAGGCCTCAAACTAGCGTTCTAGCGGAAGAGTATGTGACACAGTGGTTTTTACATGGTTCGAGCTGCAAGGAGCGTAACACCCTACTCCACGGTGGATTGTATTGCTGGTGAGTGTGTATGCGTGTGTGTGTGTTTGTGTATCGGGGATTCTGAGTCTGGTCCTTATGGCGATGGAGGTCTGAGTCTTTTATAGACAAGGCCGGATTCCTTACAACCGGGGTCTCGGGGCCCAATAGGTGGTCTCGAGGTGATCTTATCCTAAAGATCTAAGGCTTCTCGCATAAGCTTCCTCTGAGGGCGGCAGTGGAGACTCGCCGTATTACCGCCTCCCTTGTCATTAGCCCACTAGCCGTTGCTGATGGTGGTAGAAGGTGTCCCATCAGCTTGTCTTGTTGCCGCAAGCTACCCACTTGGCTGGGTGGGATAGGCCCGCAACACCTTCACTGTGATGCGATTGGTCATAGCGGTCTCTGACCGTTGGCGTGCCCCACGTCGTGCGCTGGGGGTGGTTATGGGTCTTCAATGCTTGACTGGAGCGGAGCGCACCACCTTTTAACTCCTGCACCTTACCGTCTGGGGCGAGTTGCGGGACACGTGGCAGCGTTGGGGCAGGTCTTCGGTGGGAGGCTAGCCCCGGTCCTTCGTGACACATGGCGGCTCTGGGGCTCCCCAGAGTATGTGGTAGCTCTGTACTTTTTTCGTTGGGGGTGCTGGTCCTTGCGCTCCGTTCCACATGGCTGTTCCGGGGGCGCTCCCCCAAGGATGGGTGAGGTCCCATCCCTACACGTGGCATCTCGGGATCCCGTCACATCGGAGGGGCCAAGTCCCATCTTGAAGGCTTACGTGGCAGCCCCGTAGCTTGATCTTGGGGGAGGCAAAAACCTTGGCGCCTATAGGACACGTGGCACCTCTGGGCGTGCCTTGATGTCTTCATCCTATATGCATGGGTACCCCAACTTCAGGGTACCGACAGTCTCGTAGACCCACAGATTGAAGAGGTGGGCAGCAGGTGGTGACAGCCCTATCTGTCCTTTGTAATCCTCCACGTTCGGCTATGCTACAGGCTCTTGGCAGAAGTCGCCTAGTGTTGTTAGGGGTAAACCCGTGCGCGATGTGTTAATCCACTTAGCATGAGAATTCATAATTAACATGATCATTAGTAACTAACTTAGGCTATGTATATGTACATTAGAAGCATAGGAGGAGTCTCTACTTGACTCTTGCCTAGTTCCTCTATTACCTCATTTATCCCCTTAGGATAGAATGCTCTTGTGTGTGTCACACTACCTCAACTTATCATTTAACCCATCCTTGCTAGAACCCTACCTAGACCAACCTAAGCCTTTCCACTTGATGATTGTTTTACTTCCATCTAGCCTTCCTTTGGGAAAATATAAATGACACCATTTGGGAATACTCTTTAAAGGGGAAATGCTACATCGATAGTTTCCGTGCGCTTGCGAACATTCATTTAAGAATTAAAACCTACCAACAAGCATTTCTGGCACCACTGCTAGGGATGAATTGTTAGTATTAGTGCGTAGGAAATATCAACAGTTAGCCTTCTATGCCACAACCATCCCATGTTGGTCTTTGCCATAAAGCATTTATTAAGTTGGGCTTTATCCGTGGTAAAATCCACTAGATAATGCTTTCCCTTCAATAACCCTTGAAGGAAATTGGATTGTCACATCTTATAAAGATTGTCACACTCTCATTAGTGAATAAACAATTATAACCCTTCTGAATTAATTGATATATGGACAAGAGGTTATAATTAAGTGAATCAACTTGTAAAAACATGAGAAAGAGAGTGCTCAGATGAGATTACAATTTTACCGATGCCTAGCACCTTCCCTTGACTATTTTTGCTAAAGTAAATGCCTTCGCTTGGATCATCGTTCTCCTTATACTCAATGAGCATCTTCCTCTCTCTATTCGGGTGGTTGGTGCATCCACTATCTAGCATCCATTGTGATACAGTGGAGAAGTAGGTCTACAAAACAAATTTAGGTTTTTATTTTAGGTACATGTCGGTACCCGACATGGCGAGTACCCTCGCGCACAGGCTAGAGCCGCCTAGGTACCCTGCTCCCGGCAGAGACGGGGTCCTAGGGCGCCACGTGTTCAAGAAACGTGGGCCCATTAGTCTCAGATGGGAGGCCCATGATATATGCAAGAAACCCGAAGGAGAAGATCAGCGACCCCTTTGGAGATGAGCCCCCAGGTAACCACGTGTCCAACAGGTAAGGACCCCTCCTCCCCGTGAGACACAGCTCCAGAGCTGCCATGTGAATCAAGACATCAGACGATCCACCTCCCATATGGGTGGGCTACGGCGCTGCAACGTGCCCCGCAAGGCGGGACCTAACCTCCACCGCGGAGGTGAGCTCCCAACACTAACACATGCCCAGCAGGACGGAGCCTAGCAATCCCCGCAGAAATGAGCTCCCGAGCCGCCACGTGGTCCGCAAGGTGGGAACTTACCTCCTCCACAGAGGTGAGCTCCCGAGCTGCCACGTGGTCCGCAAGGCGGGATCTGACCTCCTTCGCATAGGTGAGCTCCCGAGCTATCACATAGTCCATCCACTTGCCCTGGACAGAGGGATGCAGGAGTTAAGAGGACGGTGCGCCTTGTCCCTGTCAAGGATTAGAGATACGCAGCTTCCCCAGATGCACGGCGCAGCGCACGCCTAATGTCATGTACCTCTGAGACCAATCGCATCATAGTGAAGATGTCGCAGGCCTATCCCACTCCGCCAAGTGGGTAGCTTACGGCGACAGAGACTGTTGGATGGGACATCCCCTACCAATGTCAGCAAGGGCGCATGGGCTACTAACAACGCAGGCGACAAGACGATGAGTCTTCAAGTCCATGGTCAGAGCAAGCTTACGGAAGAAGCCTTAGATCTTTAGGATAAGATCGCCCTGGGACCACCTGTTAGGCCCCAGGACCCCACTTAAGGCGTCCGACCTTGTATATAAAAGGCCCGGACCGCCACCGTTACAAAGGACTAGACCAAAACATCACACACACATACACACATACTAGAAATACCATCCACTGTTGAGTAGGGTGTTACGCTCTTTGTTGCCCGAACCATGTAAAAACCATTGTCTCATACTTCCATCCACTAGAACACTTGATTGAGGCCTAAGCCCCACCGAACAAATAACCTCCGGGGGCTGCTCCTTAGCAAATATGGGAGAAGTGTCGCTCTAAGACTTCGACATTTGGTGTGCCGGGTAGGGGCTTTTCCCTCTAAAAAGTAGTAGCGCTTTTACCACCATGGTGTTCATCAGGCCCGTGGAAGGCTGTTTCCGTGACCGTCGACCAGTGACCAGATCCGTTGCTCGAGCGGCGCTCTCTGGTCCATCACGCCCCCGTGCAGGTACAGCTGGCCAGGACAGCATGTCGAGATACATCCCGGCTCAGTTGGCTCCGCCGGCACCACCGACTGCAAGCCCGGAGAGCGCTCTGGCAGTGGCCAGAGCCCTTCTCCACCACCCAATGTCACTGAACGCTTCTAAGGGAGCGGGTCAGCGGTGGGTCCAAGACATCGACCATTTCGTTGTCGCAGCCATCAACTCAACCAACAGGGCAAGGAAACTCGTGTCGCTGTCACGAACACCGTCCATCGGTCGTCACACCGCCAACTTATGCTCCTCCAAGCCTACGAGCGTTGGCCGGCTCCCAATGGAGGACCTCAGGGCTGATCTTGACAGCCGTCAAGCTCACCTGGACGGCCGAGTCATCATCGAGCGGCAGCGAGAGAGGCGGCGCAACCTCGACGCCGAATATGGCCCTCAATGCCCTGTTCACGAGGCGTCCTCCATCCAAGGTGCACGACAGGTAAACCCTCTGCCACCTGATGAGGATTATGTCAGCTCGACAGCCCCCCTGCAGTACTCGGTGCAGCAGGACATGCAGTGACAGTACTTGGTGCAGCCGATACCATTGCAGCAGCGCGTGGCACAACCAGTGCCACAACCGCAGATTCCACAGGCGCCGCCCGTCTTGCAGCAGAAACCCTTGGGGTATGCTACCCCGTATACCTCTCCAATGAAACCCATCGGAGGCTGTGCAGTGTTGGCTTCGCACCTCCACATCGCAGCGTGGCCACACAAGTTCCAGCCACATATGCTGGAGAGGTTTGACGGAAGCATCAACCCGGCCATGTTCCTGCAGATCTATAACATGACGCTTCTTGCTCCAGGAGCAGATGAGACCATCCTAGTGGACAACTTCCCAGTCACCCTAACTTGATCAGCCCGCTCGTGGCTGATGAACCTGCTTGAGGGTTCTATAACCTCTTGGGATGAGCTGTGTCGGCAAATCACGGCGAACTTCGGCAGCTCCTACACATGCCCTGGCACCAAGATCGACCTCCATGTCGCGCAGCAACAACCCAAGGAGACACTGAGGTCATTCATCCAGCGTTTCTCCCATGTACGCAACTCCATCCCCAACATCCTGAATGCCTCTGTCATAGTGGCATCCCAACATGGAGTGCGTGACCGCAAGATGCTCGAGAAGTTAGCCATGCACAACGTGCAATACGTCTCCGAGCTCTTCTCCAACGCTGACCGGTGCCCCGGGGTGGCAGAAGGCCGCGACTGGCACGCTCAGCCCGCCCCCGGGGCGGGTGGGACTGGCCAGACTGGAGAAGGAGGCGCTGCCCCTAGTAGCGTCAAGAAGAAGAACAAAAACCGAGGTGGCGGCCAGAACAAGCCGCTGTATGGGTCCCCCGTCGCGGTAGCAGCCGCGACCGGAGGTGGCAAACCCCCGTGCCCGGAGAAGTGCCCACGTCAGCCACCTACCGCTAATGAAGGCGTCGAGCCCTGCCTGGTGCACAAAACTAGCGACCACACCACGAGCGAGTGCTAGGAGATAAAGAGATGCGCCAAATGCTACCAAGAGCGGGCGCAACAACACCCAGACGGCGCCCCCTTCGGCAAGCGGGAGGGCAAGCAGAAGGTCGACCCCAAGGTCGATGATGACGAGAAGATGGAGTACCAGAAGCAAGAGCAGGCTGCCATAGTGGTCCACTAAGATGAGGACTCTGACACCAGCAGCAACCATGAGCGTCGCAAGACCCTCCACGTCATCTTCGGAGGGTCTTGGGATCCCTCATCTTGGAACGCGGTCAAGATGCTTCATCGTGCAGTGGCTTTGATAGCCCCTGTACCCACTACGGCGCGGCACCACCGCTGGAAGGAGACGCCGATCAGCTTCGACGCCTCTGACTGCCCCAAGAACATGGCTGGGGTAGGGGTTCTACCTCTTCTAGTCACCCCCACCATAGCCAATGTCAAGCTCCACTACGTCTTGATAGATGGTGGGGCCGGCCTCAACCTCCTCTGTCGTGCAGCCTTCGAGCAGCTGCAGATCTTGGCGTGCAAGCTCACCCCCTCGAGCCCATTCTCGGGGATGGGACCAGGGAGCATCATCCCATACAGCAACGTCCATCTCTAGGTGACCTTCGGGACACCCGACAGCTACAAGACGAAGAGCATCCTCTTCGATGTCGCCGATGTCAGCCTCCCATTCAACGCCATCATCAGCAGGCCGGCCCTGTACCGATTCATGGCCGTAGCCCACTATGGCTACCTCGTCCTGAAGATGCCAACCCCCTTCGGCGTCCATAGGATCCGTGGAGATCGAATCGCTGTGGTGTTAGCCTTGGAGCAGCTCCAAGCCCTATCAAAAGATCCGACACTCGTCCCGGGTGACGCTGGATCAAGTAAGCCTACGCCGAGCTCATGTCAGCGTGGAGCACCCGCTGTGCCCTGACTGCAGCCCTCCGGCAGCACTGACATCCCTGTCAAAGCTGCCAAGCTCAGTCCCATCACTACTAATACCACCCACAAGACGGGCGGCAGTGGCAGGAAGTAGGGACGCTCGCTCATAGCCCCTCTGGTAGCTGTCAACACCATGGTTGCACCACAACCATCAAAACTTCCTTGGAGCCTTGGGCACCCTTTTTTTATATAG
Organism: Tuctoria greenei; assembly: GCA_036927565.1. Taxonomy (NCBI): domain Eukaryota; kingdom Viridiplantae; phylum Streptophyta; class Magnoliopsida; order Poales; family Poaceae; genus Tuctoria; species Tuctoria greenei. The sequence continues at coordinate 175,878,406 of JAYESD010000005.1, forward strand.
TAATATTAGTAGAATAGTGTAAAGGTCTTCTTAGGGCTTACGATCAGCACTAAGGACAACCGAGCACCGGGAGGGTCAGGTCCAGAGTGTGCAGTCAGCTTAGCTTGGTTCCAAACCCTAAGCCTGTACACCCTGCCTCCCTCATCATCCGGAAGCAAGCCGTTGCCCTTTTTTCTAAAACCCTGACTCCCCCTATGAACTCCGATAAAAAAGAATCACTGTTTAACTTAATGCTTTCTTAAAAACATTGTTCATTTAATTACGCATTAATTTTATGATCATAGCATTCTAGTCTCGTTTATTGTGTGTTATCTTAATATCCACGGTTGTATGCTCTCTAACTCACCCCTATTGAAGTCATGCTGTCCAGCTACAAGCGAGTTCACTTGTGGTACCTGCAGTGTGTGAGGAGTTCATTCAGCTGCTCTCGTCATTAGGGTCCTGTGGCACGAGAAGGCTTCCCGAGAAAGTTTTGTGCCGAGCAGGAGGTCCAGGGAGTGTAAATTATTTAGCCTGGTCGTGCACCCCAAGAATACACACCCTACCTCGCAACGCTACAACTGAGTACTAGAACCAGAAAGCTCACACCCTAAAGATGGCAGGAGCGGGACCCCAGAGCACCAATGCATCGAATTACCCAAGCCTTATGTATCAGTCCCGGATAGTAAAGATATGATAGGCATGGCCAACGAGCAAGACTATCCCCCCCCCTCTTTCTATCATATGTGCAGTACAAACCACCCAAGCGTCCACATCCGACACCCCCAAGGGGCCTGCCATCGATGACTCTATGATGATGATGGATCACACTATAGCATCCAGCTACGGCACCCCCAAGGGGCCTGCAGTCGATGTTTCAACGACGATGGTGGACGACGCCGGAGCACCCAACTTTGACACCTCCTAAGGGACCTGTTGTTGATGTCTCCATGAAGGTGGTGGGCAACGCCAGAACATCCAACTCCGGCACCTTGCAAGGGGCCCGCCGTTGACGTCCCAGCACGTCAACGGTAGCACCAAGCGCTGATAAGTGAGTAAACTCTCCTGCCCCGCCCTTGTTGCTAACAGGGTCCTCTTGCAATAGTCTGTACACCAGGGGCCTGCCATCGAAGACTCTATGACGAGGGTGGACGACGCTGGAGCACATAGATCCAACAGCTCCCAAGAAGCCTGCCGTCGATGTCTCAACGATGATGGTGGACGACGCCAGAGAGTCCAGCTCCGGAACCTCCCAAGGGGCCTATCGTCGACGTTTCAACGACGATGGTGGATGACGCCGGAGCATCCTGCTCCGGCACCCCCGAAGGGGCCTGCCATCAATGTCTCAACGATGATGGTGGACGACGCCGGAGCATCCAGCTCTGGTACCTCACAAGGGGCCTGCCGTGGACGTCCCAACATGTCAATGACAGCACCAAGCGCGGATAAGTGAGTAAACTCTCCTGCCCCGCTCTTGTTGCTAGTAGAGTTCTCTTGCGATAGCCTGTACACAAGGGACCTGCCATCAATGACTCTATGACGATGGTGGATGACGTCGGAGCATACAGCTCCGGCACCCCCCAAGGGGCCTGCCGTCGACGTCTAAACCACGATAGTGGACGATACCGGAGCACCCAGCTCCGGCACCTCCCAAGGGGCTTGCCGTCGACGTCTCAAACAAAAATGGTGGATGAAGCTGGAGCATCCAGCTCCGGCACCTCCCAAGGGGCCTACCGTCAACGTCTCAATGACGATGGTGGACGACAACGGAGCACCCAGCTCCGGCACCTCCCAAGGGGACTGCCGTCGACGTCTCAATGACGATGGTAGACAACGTCAGAGCATCCAGCTCTGGCACCCCCATGGGGCCTGCCGTCGACGTCTCAACGATGATGGTGGACGACTCCAGAGCATCCTGCTTCGGCACCTCGCATGGGGTCTGTCGTCGACGTCCCAGCACCTCAACAACAACACCAAGCGCGAATAAGTGAGTAAACTCTTTTGCCCCGCTCTTGTTGCTAACAGGGTTCTCTTATGATAGCTTGTACACTAGGGGCCTGCCGTCGACGACTCTACGATGATGGTGGACGACGCTGGAGCATCCAACTCTGGCACCCCCAAGGGTCCTGCCATCGATGTCTCAACGATGATGGTAGACGATGCCGTAGCACCCAGTTCTCGCACCTCCCAAGGGGCCTGTCGTCGATGTCTTAAACGACGATGGTGGATGACGTTAGATTATCTAGCTCCAGCACCTCCCAAGGGGCCTGCCGTTGACGTCTCCATGACGGTGGTGGGCGACGCCGGAGCATCCAGCTCCGACACCATGGAAGAGGCCTGCCATTGACGTCCCAGCATGTCAACGACAGCACCAAGCGCTGATAAGTGAGTAAACTCTCCTAGCCCGCTCTTGTTGCTAATAGGGTTCTCTTGCGGTAGCCTGTACATCAGGGGCCTACTGCCGATGACTCTACGACGATGGTGGACGACGCTAGAGCATCCATCTTGGACACCCTCTAAGGGGCCTGCCGTTGACATCTCAATGACGATGGTGAATGTGGGCTAGAGGGGAGGGGTGAATAGGCCTTTTTGAAATTTTTCGGAACCTGCAACACTTAATCACCAGATCAAAACTTGAGTTATCGGACTAGTCCGGTAAAGTGCGGACTAGTCCGGTGCGTACGGACTACGTTGATCAAGTTTGATTTATTAAGTTTGATTCTAGGATGTAGCAGCGGAAATATACTTGTAATTTATGTGTTGCAAGATTATGTACTAGAGTATATCACAAGTCAATCTTAAATTTGATATTTCAATGCAAAGTGAGAAAGATTAATTGAAACCCTAGATTGATATGATGTAAAGAACGATGAACACAAAGCAAAAACACAAGAGATTTATCCCGTGGTTCGGTTCCTACAGAGGCAACCTACATCCATGTTGAGGAGTCCACGAAAGGACCGGGTCTTCTCCAACCCTACCCTCGTCGGATCGCCACCAAGGCCAATCCTCTTCCACTTATCACAAAGGGGTGAATAACCGAATTCAAAGGGGCCTTCTCACACGTTGAGGGATCTCTTAGATTACAACACGAAATACCACCAAGAACACACTCAAAAGATTACAATGAAATCACAGGAGTGTGTTAGAGAATCAAACCAAGAGCTCAATGAGTGCTGAACGTGTCTCTCCAATGATCTAGAGTGTATCCTCAAAGGATTGATCTTTGTTGCACTTAATTTTGTGGAGAGATGTGTTTTTGAGGCTCTTGGGAGGTGTGACGGTGCTAGGGTTCGAGAGAGTTTGAAGTTGGGCCTTGCACCTATATTTATATGGGGTTTCTAAAAGTGACAGTTAGGTTTTAGAAAGATCAGACTAGTTCGTGGTGGACACCGGACTAGTCCGGTGTGCTATGTGTAGCAAATCCCGAGTGTCCCAAAATATGGGACTAGTCCAGCTAGGAGCGGACTTCTCCAATTTCGCTTCTGGGAATCTTCAGACTAGTCCGATAGCGATCGGACTTGTCCAGACAGTGAAACCCAAGTGGTCATGAGGACAAGTCCACACTTGGAGGACTTTTCCGATTTAGGTCAGAGAGTTTTTCGAACTAGTCCGTGCTAATATTGGACTTGTCCGATTTAGATCAGAATGAATATCGGACTAGTCTGGTGGTTATCGGACTTATTCGATTTGGTATGACTTGTGAAGTGTTTTGAGGACTAGTCTGCACTGGGGAGGACTAGTCCGATTCTAGTCAGAGAGATATCGGACTAGTCCGATGGATATCGGACTTGTTCGATCTTGTGCAGAAGGGATATCGGACTAGTCCGGTCCTGTATAATTTTGTGCACTATGTGTGTTTAATTGTGATTGAGCTCTTGGGGTGTGTTTCCTTAACACACTCCATACATAATGATCTACTATTCTTCTTCCTTGAGCTCATTTCCACTTTTCTCCTCATTCTCCCTTCTTTTTGGCACTTTGCTTATTTTGCTAATAAAACCTCTGCTCATCTCATTTGCTTGTCATAAATCATCCAAAACCCACAAGGGATTCCTAGATGCACTTTCAGATGGTGGACGACGTCTGAGCACCCAGCCTGGCACCTCCCAAGGGGCCTGCTGTCGACATCTCAAACGACGATGGTGGACGATGCTGGAGCATCCAGCTCCGGCACCTCCCAAGGGGCCTGCCGTCGACGTCTCAATAACGATGGTGGACGATGCCGAACCACCTAGCTCCGGCACCTCCCAAGGGGCCTGCCGCCGTTGTCTCCACAACGGTGGTGGGCAACGCCGAAGCATCCATCTTCGGCACCTCGCAAGGGGCCTGTCGTCGACGTTCCAGCACGTCAACGACAACACCAAGCGCGTATAAGTGAGTAAACTCTCCTGTGCCGCTCTTGTTGCTAACAGGATTCTCTTGCGATAGCCTGTACACGACTCTACAATGATGGTGGACGATGTTGGACCATCCAGCTCTGGCGCCTCCCAAGGGGCCTGCCATCGATGACTCTATGATGATGGTGGACGACGCCAGAGCATCCAGCGCTGGCACCCCCCAAGGGACCTGCCTTCGACGTCTCCACAACAGCGGTGGGCAATGCTGGAGCATCCAACTACAACAATTGGTGGCGCTCTGACACTCCAACTCCCCTGCTGCACTGGGGGCACGTCGAAGACATCCTGCAATCAAATGGTAGATGTGCCCAACAGACTAACCACATCTACCAAGGGGCCTCTAAGGGGGTTCCATAGGCAGGAAGTCAATGGGCAACACCTCGGCCGTGTCAGTTGTGAAACCGTTAGTCCTCAAAAGCTAATGGGCTCGAGAAAGATTCTGCAAACCCTTACGCAACTAAGGACTTCGAGCAACAGTTGTGAAAGGTGCACAAAGACAAGACAAGAAGCCAAACACAAATTCATATTCATTAAGTGAATGTGGCCAAGAGGGGGGTGAATAGGACTTTTTGAAATTTGTCGGAACCTGCAACGCTTAACAACCAGTTCAAAACCAGAGATATCGGACTAGTCCGGTAAAGTGCGGACTAGTCCTGTGTGTACGGACTAGGTTGATCAAGTTTGATTTATTAAGTTTGATTCTAGGGTGTAGCAGCGAAAATATACTTGTAGTTTATGTGTTGCAAGATTATATACTAGGGTAAATCACAATTCAATCTTAAGTTTGATATTTCAACGTAAAGTGAGCAAGAGTAATTGAAACCCTAGATCGATATAATGTAAAGAACGATGAACACAAAACAAGAACACAAGAGATTTATCCCGTGGTTCGGTTCCCACAGAGGCAACCTACATCCACGGTTAGGAGTCCACAAAAGGACCGGGTCTTCTCCAGCCCTACCCTCGTCGGATCGCCACGAAGGCCAGTCCTCTTCCACTTATCACAAAGGGGTGAATAACCGAATTCAAAGGGGCCTTCTCACACAATGATAGCTCCCTTGGATTACAACACGAAATACCACCAAGAACACACTCAAAAGATTACAATGAAATCACAGGAGTGTGTTAGAGAATCAAACCAAGAGCTCAATGAGTGTTGAACGTGTCTCTCCAATGATCTATAGTGAATACTCAAAGGATTGATCTTTGTTGCACTTAATTTCGTGGAGAGATGTGGTTTTTGAGGCTCTTGGGAGGTGTGACGGCGCTAGGGTTCGAGAGAGTTCCAAGTTGGGCCGTGCACCTCTAGTTATATGGAGTTTCTAAAAGTTACTGTTAGGGTTTAGAAAGATCGGACTAGTCTGTGGTGGACACTGGACTAGTCCGGTGTGCTGTGTGTAGCAAACCCTAAGTGTCCTGAAATATCGGACTAGTCCGGCTAGGAGCGGACTTGTGAAGTGTTTTGTGTGACTTGTGAAGTGTTTTGAGGACTAGTCCGCACTGGGTAGGACTAGTCCGATTCTAGTCAGAGAGATAACGGACTAGTCCGATGGATATCGGACTTGTCCGATTTTGTGCAGAGAGGATATCGAACTAGTCCGGTGTCAGTCGGACTAGTCTGGTCCTGTGTAACTTTGTGCAATGTGTCTGTTTAATTGTGATCGAGCTCTTGGGGTGTGTTTCCTTAACACACTCCATACACAATGATCTACTATACTTCTTCCTTGAGCTCATTTCCACTTTGCTCCTCATTCTTCCTTCTTTTTGGCACTTTGCTTATTTTGCTATTAAAACCTGTGCTCATCTCAACAAAGAGGTTAGGATCTCAATTGCTTGTCATAAATCATCCAAAACCCACAAGGGATTCATAGATGCACTTTCAATCTTCCCCTTTTGGTGATTGATGATAACCAATTGAGATTTCACAAAATACGATAAAAATTGAGATTTTCATAAAGCATGCACATATGTGTCTAAAATACATCAAGCAGTGAAAACATAATATAGATGTGCATTCTTTATGGTGGGATGCATAACTGAGTATGTTGCAACAATGCGAATGACATAAATGACATTAATCAATCAAAAGCAAGCATATATGTCATTCTAGGAGCAAAATCACATAACTCAACATTTACTTCTCAAAAGATCATAACATTGCATCACAGGACCATAATTAACATAAGAACATAGTTAAAGCTTTACAACCTGCAAAATAGACAAAAAGCATACAAGAGAGCACTCTCCTCGCATCCTACAACTAAGGCTAAGACTCCCCATCAATCTCTCCCCCTTTGGCATCAGGACACCAAAAAGAAGGAGAGGAGGGTCCTAAGGTCTTTACTCTTCGCTGTCAGTCCTCTCATCGTCGTCTTTGTCATCTTCATCTTCAGCCAGATGAGGAGGAGGAGGAGGAGGAGGAGGAGGAGGTGCGGAGCCACTCGAGCCCCCAATGCCAAAGTAGGCAAGCTCGAAGGGGGTTAAGGGCCCGAGCTCGATGAAGTCTGAGTCTGAATCTTCAGAGATTACTGGAGACCCAATGGGTTCGATCTCCAGTTTCTAGCAAATTTGCTTCACATTTGCCTTCACATACTTCATATCTTCCTTTTTTTTCTCTTGTTGAGCTTATGGGCCTTCACTTCGGCCATTTTGCAGGAAGCGAAGATGGCAGCCAGGTATTTGAGGATCCCACTGGCTGATCCCTTTGAGGGGCTGCCCAGGGGTAGCTCTTGCATCTTCAGATCTTCATGTCGGTGCCTCAAGACTGGAGGCTGGCGAAGGAGCATCCTGGATACTTGGCTTCTGAGGCATCTGAGGCCTTAGGGGTAGATGCTCCACATCCTTGACAAATTCAATTCCGATGACCTTCTCGATCACAAACATCAGATATGGGGCATACCCACAAGATCTGTTGGGTGTGCAGGATATGTTAACCATGTCGTTCCAAATGTAGTCCACCACATCAAACTGGCAGCCCTTGCTTATCACCCTCATCAAGGTCTGGAGATAACCCTGCACACTCCTGGCATCTCCATCCTTGGGAGCGATGGTCTTCCTCAAGACTCTATTCAAAACCACAAAGAAAGGCTTCATGTTCTTTGTGGAGGGAGGGACGAACTTTTAGTTTGGCTCATATAGGAACTTCATCTTATCCTTCTCAATGACACCTATGTTGTGTATGATCAAGCAGTCAGATCTTGAGGTGTCAAGGTCAGACAGGCTTGTAAAGTCTTCTTGAGTGATAATGTACTTGGATTCATGAGTCATCCAAGTAACACATCCCTCATCTTCACTCGAGAAATGGCAAGTTGCAAAGAACGGCGCAATCACCTCATCATTCCAGTTGTTCCTGAAGGCAAATAGATCCTTTAGGCCATGCCTCTCAATGGCTTCTGTCGGTACTCCGCAGACCGGGTACCACCGCGCACAAGGAGAAAACGGCTAAGGACTCAACCTCTACTTGGAGGCAGAGTCCGAGGCTGCCATGTCGCGGAGGGAAGGACCAGATCCTACCTCCCCGCCGGGGCGGGCTCCCAGGCTGCCACGTGGCCAGCAGGACCGGACCCTCACCTCCCGCCAAGGCGGGCTCCAGGGCAGCCACATGGCACACAGAACCGGACCCTCGCCTCCCTGCCGAGGCGATTTCCGGGGCTGCCACGTGGCCGGCAGAACCGGACCCTCGCCTCCCCGACGAGGCGGGCTCCGGGGCTACCACGTAGCCATTGGAACCCCCAGGACCAGGCCCGTCTCCCCACAGGGAAGGGCTCCAGAACTACCACGTGGCCCGCAGGGCTGAGCCTCTGCCCTTCTGCGGAGGTGGGCTCTGGAGGTGCCACATGGCCTATACAGCTGGGCGCTCGGCTTCCCGCAGAGGCAGGCTCCGGTGCGACCATGTGGCAGATGGCCAACTCAATGCGGTAGGAGGCCGCAGTAAAGGAAAGAGTGTGCTGCTCAGACAGGTATTAAGTACGCGCGCCTTCCCCAGGCGAAGCGGAGTCGCGCATGCCCAAGTCAAGGCTCCAGTGTCCTGTCTTGTCCAAGTAGCCGGTACAAACCCACTGTGCAAGACGGACGAGTGAGCCGCGGGGACAAGACGGGCGGGGCATGCCCTGCCATCATCAACAACTATGTTTAGCCCTGGCGCACGACGCGGCGGGACAGCACGTTGAAGCCCCTGACAATGGGAAGTAGATAGCATTTAATCCTAGATCTTGTATAGGATTTGGCTCTCCCCGGGACCACCTGTCGGGCCCCGGGCCCCACCTTGTGACTGCAGAGTCCTTGAACTATAAAAGGACTCGGCAGACAAGCTTCACACGGGATCGATCGAAACTCATACACGCTCAAGCAAGGCAATACACAAACACTCCCGTGGACGTAGGGTGTTACGCTCCGGCGGCCGAACCACGTAAACCCTCCGTGTTCATCATCTCGCTGCGCTCAATCTCCTGGGACTAGCCCTCGTGAATCCAAAGAACCTCCGCGGGCTGCTCTCTAAGCAGGTCCGGGGGAAGTGTCGTTTAAGACCTTCGACAGCTTCCACCACTTCAGTGAACGGGGAGCAGCCCTTCTTCTCAAAATGTGCCCAATCAATCCATTGACTGCGCACAACTGGTGTTTTATTGTAAGATACACAGATTTGTAGAAATCTGCATGGAAGTTGCACCAAAATCCTCCGTCGGCAGCTTGCTTTGATTGACCATACCAATCAATGCTTCTGAACTTTGCCACAGAATCACTGCCCTTCCCGTTGAACATCTCTTCAATGGGGTCCTGGACCCCTTCCCTCAGAGCATGGAGCTTCAACGGGCCACCTGGACCCATCGCTATCCCTTTGTCCTTGCCTTTAGCTAGGCGGGCACTTGCCGAGCTAGGGCCACCACCGATGGTAGCCCTAGAGGCTAGCACCTTGGAGGTCCGCTTCTTCGCTAGTACTTTCCTCCGAGCCTGAGGAGGATACGGTGCTGGCTCGGAAGGTCTCTCTTGGCGCTTCTTGCCAAGACTCGTCGAAGTACGAGGTGCCACCTCGTGGTCCATCTAGGCCTCAAAGTCGGAGACTTCATTGTTGGAGCTCGACATGACCTGAGAATGAGTGGCATGATTGAGAATCAATGGTACAAGGCATAGGTGTGGAAGGATAGCAAGGAATTGCATTGAGGAATTGAAGAGTTAGGTTTTGAGTTCAGAAAAATCATACTTGTTCGGTGTACACGCACAAACTAGTACGGGTGACCAGACTTGTCCGTGCATGGACCAGACTAGTCCGGTATTCATACTCAAAAACCTAAGCTACCAGTCAAATGGTGATTCCTAATGCACAACAAGCATAGCATAAACGTAATACATCAATTAGGCATGTATATAGTGAGATATGCTAGGCTATTCGATCAACAATGAAGAAATTTGGAATTTCTAGGGTTACAGTGAAAATTACCGAAGAAATCGATTGATGCTCGAAGAGGAAGGTGTTGAAGTCTGGACTTGTTTGTGAACTTCAATCTTCGAGCAAGGATGCTTGATCTCCACCCAAATGCGGAGCTTTTTGGTGGAGGGGATGCAAAATCGCCTTGGGAGCTCGAGTGGAAGAGAGAGAACGCGTGAGGCAAGAGTGGAGGTGAAGTGATTAGGGTTTGGAGGCGGCTAGGGTTAAGGACACAAAAAATTGGACAAGTCCGGAGATGACCGGCTCTCTACGGACTAGTCTGCGTGGGCGGACTAGTCTGGGTAACCACGGACTAGTACGTGGTCACCAGGCGAGAATTGCTTAGCCCATTCATATATATTTGAAGGTACACATTTAGAAAATGGGAGGCAAATCAAATCAAATAATCTTGATGAATATGATCAGTAAGCATACAACAATCAAGCAATGATCATAATTCACCAAGATCTAACAATTAACATAGTTTTCGGAAGAAAATTGATAGAGATGATTTTCACAATCTAATCAACATATTTTGAAGAATTCATACAGGTATGCAGCATTTCAAGACACACTCCGAGCATCAAGGATATTTAGTTCATTTCGGAGTTCGCAAAAGCATTTTTCATCAACTGGCTTGGTGAATATGTCGGCCAGTTGCTTTTGGGTGTTAACATGGGAAATGACTATATCTCCTTTCATGGAATGATCTCTCAAAAAGTGATGTCTTATATCTATGTGTTTAGTTCTAGAGTGCTCAACTGGGTTGTGGGCAATTTTAATGGCACTCTCATTGTCACAAAGGAGTGGAATACGTTTCATATTGTAACCGTAATCCCTTAGAGTTTGTCGCGTCCAAAGGAGTTGTGCACAACAACTCCCAGCTGCAACATACTCCTCTTCGGCTGTGGATAATGCAATGGAATTTTGTTTCATGGAGGAAAAAGAAACTAAGGATTTACCTAGGAATTGGCATGTACCGGAGGTGCTTTTTCTATCTACTTTGCACCCGGCATAATCTGCATCGGAGTAACCAATGAGATTGAATTTTGAGCCTTTTGGGTACCAAAGACCAAGGTTGGGTGTATGAACTAAATATCTCAAGATCCTTTTTACGGCTGTCAAGTGACACTCCTTAGGATTGGCTTGAAATCTTGCACACAAACATACACTCAACATAATGTCTGGCCTAGATGCACATAAATAGAGTAGAGATCCAATCATGGAGCGATATACCTTTTGGTCGATGCTAGGTCCATCTTCATTGAGATCCAAGTGACCATTTGTTGCCATGGGAGTCTTTATAGGCTTCGCCTTGTCCATACCAAACTTCTTGAGTATGTCTTGCGTGTACTTGGTTTGGCTTATAAACGTCCCTTCCGTTTGTTGCCGCACTAGGAATCCCAATAAGTACTTTAGTTCTCCCATCATTGACATTTCAAACCTATCTGTCATGATTTTACTAAATTCCTCACAAAAAGATTGATTAGTTGACCCAAAGATTATATCATCAACATAAATTTGACAAATAAAAAGATCATTGTCAAAATTATTTGTAAATAGTGTATAATCTACTTTGCCAATCTTAAAGCCATTTTCAATTAAGAAATCTCTAAGACACTCATACCAAGCTCTAGGAGCATGTTTGAGGCCGTAGAGAGCCTTACGCAATTTGAATACGTGGTCGGGGAACTCTTCGTCTTCAAACCCGGGGGGTTGCTCCATATACACCTCCTCCTTGATTGGTCCATTTAGGATGGTGCTTTTCACATCCATTTGATACAGCTTGAAATCATGGTGAGTAGCATATGCAAGTAATATTCTAATAGATTCAAGTCTAGCTACTGGAGCAAAGGTCTCATCGAAATCCAAACCTTCAACTTGTGAATACCCTTTGGCCACAAGTCGTGCCTTGTTCCTTGTCATCACCCTGTGTTCATCTTGTTTGTTGCGGAAGACCCACTTGGTGCCGACAATGTTCGCATTGGGTCTTGCCACGAGTTCCCACACCTCGTTCCGCTTGAAGTTGTTCAATTCTTCTTGCATTGCCACCACCCAGTCCGGATCTTTCAATGCATCCTCAACCCTGTGCGGTTCCAAAAAGGATACAAACGAATAGTTTTCACAAAAGTTAGCTATACGAGATCTAGTGGTTACTCCCTTTTGGATGTCACCGATGATATTGTCGATTGGGTGATTCCTTTGGACGCATTGGTGTATTCTTGGGTGTGGCACTTGAGGTGTTGTATCTTCATGATCATCTTCTTCTCCCCCTAAATTGTTGCCTCCATTGACTTGTTGATTATCCTCGTATTCTTGTGGTTGATCTTGTGTGGGAGCTCCCCCTTGATCGTTAACCTCCTCTTGTGGTTCATCTTTCTCATACACGTGTAGAGGTGACTCTTGTGGTCGAACTTCACCTAAGGCCATTCTTTTCAATGCTTGATAGGGAGCTTCTTCTTTACCTAGTTCACATGGATCAACTTGCTCCTTTTGGGAGCCATTAGTCTCATCGAACACTACGTCACGTGCTACTTCAACAAGTCCGGAGGTCTTGTTGAAAACACGGTAGGCGTAAGTGTTCGAATCATAACCAAGCAAGAAACCTTCATCGGACTTCGAAGCGAACTTTGAAGTCCTAGGCTTCTTGTTCAAGATATATCATGGAGAACTAAAAACTCGAAAATATGAAATATTTGGCTTGTTACCGGTGAGTAGCTCATAGGATGTATTCTTGAGTAGTCGATGAAGATAAAGTCGATTTACAATATGGCAAGCGGTGTTAATCGCTTCCGCCCAAAATTGATCCGAGGTCTTGTACTCATTGAGCATTGTTCTTGCCATCTCTATGAGAGTTCGGTTCTTTCTTTCAGCAACTCTGTTTTGTTGTGGGGAGTACAGAGCTGAAAATTTGTGCTTTATGCCTTATACATCAAGGTACTCATCCACTTGCGTGTTCTTGAACTCCATGCTATTGTCTCTTCGAATGTTCATGATTTTCAGTGAGAATTCGTTTTGAGCTCGCTTGAAGAACTTCTTGGGTATTCCTTGTGTTTTCGACTTATCATGCAAAAAGAAAACCCAAGTGAAGCGAGAAAAATCATCAACAACTACTAAACCATATTTGTTACCGCCAATGCTTATGTAGGCAATTGGAGCAAATAAGTCCATGTGAAGTAGCTCGAGCGGTCTTGTTGTAGTCATAATGTTCTTGGTGGGGTGAGGCCCTCCAACTTGCTTCCCGGCTTGGCACGCGCTACAGGGCCTGCCTTTCTCAAACACAACATCCTTTAAACCTTGGATGTTATCACCCTTGAGGAGTTTTTAAAGGTTCCTCATACCAACATGCGCTAGCCGTCTATGCCACAGCCAACCCATGTTGGTTTTTGCAATGAAGCATGTGTCAAGTTCAGCTTTATCCTTGTTGAAGTCAACAAGATAGAGCTTTCCCTTTAACATACCCTTGAATGGAATGGAACCATCACTCCTCGTAGAAACGGTCACACCCTCGTTAGTGAACAAGCAATTACAACCTTTGTCACATAACTGAGATATGGACAGCAGGTTATAATCTAAGGATTCAACATGTAAAACATGAGAAAGTGTGTGCTTAGAAGATATCGCAATTTTACCGGTACCGAGCACCTTTCCTTGACTATTATCTCCAAAATAGATGCCCTCATTTGGATCCTCATTCTCTTCATATTCAACGAACATTCTTCTTTCTCCAGTCATATGGTTGGTGCAGCCACTGTCTAGCACCCATTTAGATCCACCGGAGGAATAGGCCTGCAAAAACAAATTATGCTTTGGTTTAGGTACCCAAGCTTGCTTGGGTCCTTGGAGGTTAGTTACAAGACATTTGGGCACCCACACATGAGACTTGGTGTTCGCATGGTGTGGCCCAACATAATGAGCATAAACTTTGCCAAAATTATTTTACATTAAGACATACGAGGCATCAAAAGTTCTAAACAATAACTGTTGTTGTTTATGTACAGGACTAGTCTGGTAGGCCAGACTTGTCCGGAGGACCGGACTTGTCCGGACCCCGACCGGACTAGTCTGGTGTTCATGTGTGATTACTGTTTTAATCTTTGACTTTCCAGTTTGAGAGGGTCTTCCCATTACAAAGGTAATCCTCTCCTTGTTATTCTTATTGCTTCCAGCATGTTGCTTTTCACCATAAGAGTAACCAATGCCATATTTGACATTTGGAGGTCTTTTGACCAAGTATGCACTACATGCATATTTGATCTTCTCCTTGTCAAATATGTCACTTTGGGCAGGATGTTTATCCTTTGTAGAGGTTGGCTTGTCCTTCAAACTGGTGTCAACTTTCTTACATGTACAAGCATGAGTAAACTCAGTTTTAGTGGGTTGAGAAGGTGAACTTGAAGAGGAAGAAGGTTCACCTTGCTTGAGTGAGTCAACTTGCACTTCAAGGATCTTGTTAACCTTGATCAGGTTAGCATGTTGGTCCTTGATTGTAGCATTTGAGTTGGTTAACTCCAAGCAAGCTTCCTTGCTTGAAGCTAACTCAAGCTCTAGTGAACTGCTTCGTTCCTTTTCAAGTTCTAGAAGATTGTCAAGTTCGACATATTCCTACTTTTGGGAGATGATCATGTCTTCTTGACGATGTATCAACCTCTCCTTCTCAACAAGTTGATCAAGTAAAAATTTCATTTTTATGGCAGTTTTCCTATCTAGTCCAACAAGCATATCCTCATTATCACTATTGATTTCATCATCACTAGAATAGGAATGCACGGAAGGGGGTTTAATGGTTACCTTGCGTTTACCTTCCTTTGCCAAAAGGCAAGTGCCATCTCCCTTCCTTGCGCCGAGTTTAGGGGAGAGAGTAGACTTCTTGGATGTCTTCTCGATGGCTATGCTAGCCATCTCTTCTGCTTTGGATGATGAGGACTCATCATTTGAGTCCCACTCCTTCCCTATGTGAGCTTGTTCGGCTTGTTTCTTCTTGTTGAAGAATTTCTTGGGTTGAGGCTTGGCTTCTTTAGATAGGTGTTTGAGGGTGGACTTCAAAGCAACCCCTTTCTTCTTTGCCGAGGTGAGGTCGGCAATCTCCTGACATGCTTTGCTTGTTTTTCCATCATCTCGAAGTTGATGATCTTTCCAAGCAATTCATCCGGAGTCATCCTTTTATATCTGGGCTTTCTCTGATCATGGAGCATAGGGTGATGTTGCGAGGCATGAAAGCTCTAAGGATGAGCTTTACCACCTCATGGTCATTCCACTTCTTACTTCTGTATGATCTGACCTTGTTGACGAGTGTCTTCAATCGGTTGTACATGTCCTGGGGTGAATCGTCTTCTTCAATTGCGAATCTTCCCAATTCGCCTTTGATCATTTCGATCTTTGCTTCACGCACATGACGCTCACCTTCATGTGCAGTTTGTAGCATGTCCCAAATCTCCTTAGCAATCTCGAGTCCATCCACCTTGGTGAACTCGTCCTGACTGAGCCAAGAGGTAATTACTGCCGTGGCTTGAGCATTTCGATGAATAGCCTGCTCTTGGCTTGGTGTGAGCTCTTCGTCGTCGTTCGGGATATCTATCCCTATGCACACAATATGCCATAAACTTGTATTGAGGGAAATTAGATGCATTTTCATATTTTGCCTCCACATTGAGTAATCACTTCTATCGAAATATGGGGCTTTTCCAAGTGGGATAGACAAATAATGATTATTATTGGAATTGAGACAATCATAGTTAATAGGATCTCGGGAGTAGTCGGTGTGACTACTCCCCTTTTTCTTTTCTTCAATCTTCACTTTCCCTTTGGAAAGTGTCTTCTTTCTTAGGAGTGCCTTCAGTTATAGCATCTCCTCATCACCGTCCTCGAAGTTTTGAATGGCTTCGAGGAGCTTTTCCACCTTGAGGTTCTTTTCATCATCAACATTTTCTTTGTTGTTGCTCATGTGGATGTCCTTCATGTCCGACATGATCTTCTTCGAGCGATTAGTCTCTTTCTTGAAGAACCTGCTCTGATACCAATTGAATGTGGCCTAGAGGGGGGTTGAATATGCCTTTTTGAAATTTATCGGAACTTGCAACACTTAACAATTAGTTCAAAACAAGAGATATCGGACTAGTCCGGTAAAGTGCGGACTAGTCAGGTGTGTACGGACTAGGTTGATCAAGTTTGATTTATTAAGTTTGATTCTACGGGTAGCAGCGGAAATATACTTGTAGTTTATGTGTTGCAAGATTATATACTAGGGTAAATCACAATTCAATCTTAAGTTTGATATTTCAACGTAAAGTGAGCAAGATTAATTGAAACCCTAGATTGATATAATGTAACGAACGATGAACACAAAACAAGAACACAAGAGATTTATCCCGTGGTTCGGTTCCCACAGAGGCAACCTACATCCACGTTGAGGAGTCCACAAGAGGACCGGGTCTTCTCCAACCCTACCCTCGTCGGATCGCCACGAAGGCCAATCCTCTTCCACTTATCACAAAGGGGTGAATAACCGAATTCAAAGGGACCTTCTCACACGTTGAGAACTCCCTTGGATTACAACACAAAATACCACCAAGAACACACTCAAAAGATTACAATGAAATCACAGGAGTGTGTTAGAGAATCAAACCAAGAGCCAATGAGTGTTGAACGTGTCTCTCCAATGATCTAGAGTGAATCCTCAAAGGATTGATCTTTGTTGCACTTAATTTCGTGGAGAGATGTGGGTTTTGAGGCTCTTGGGAGGTGTGACGGCGCTAGGGTTCGAGAGAGTTCAAAGTTGGGTCATGCACCTCTATTTATATGGGGTTTCTAAAAGTTACCTTTAGGGTTTAGAAAGATCGGACTAGTCTGTGGGGACACCGGACTAGTCCAGTGTGCTATGTGTAGCAAACCCTAAGTGTCCCGAAATATCGGACTGGTCCGGCTAGGAGCGGACTTGTCCGATTTCTTTTCTGGAAATCTTCAGACTAGTCCAATAGTTAGCGGACTTGTCCGGACATGTAAAACCCTAAGTGAATTGGGTGACAAGTCCGCACTTGGAGGACTTGTCCGATGTAGGTCAGAGGGTTTTTCGGACTAGTCCGTGCTAATATCGTACTTGTCCGATTTGGATCAGATGGATATCGGACTAGTCCGGTGGTTATCGGACTTGTCCGGTTTTGTATGACTTGTGAGGTGTTTTGAGGACTAGTCCGCACTGGGGAGGACTAGTATAATTCTAGTCAGAGAGATATCGGACTAGTCCGATGGATATCGGACTTGTCTGATTTTGTGCAGAGAGGATATCGGACTAGTCTAGTGTCAGTCGGACAAGTCCGGTCCTGTGTAACTTTGTGCAATGTGTGTGTTTAATTGTGATTGAGCTCTTGGGGTGTGTTTCCGTAACACACTCCATCCACAATGATCTACCATTCTTCTTCCTTGAGCTCATTTCCACTTTCTCCTCATTCTTCCTTCTTTTTGGAACTTTGCTTATTTTGCTATTAAAACCTGTGCTCATCTTAACAAAGAGGTTTGGATCTCAATTGCTTGTCATAAATCATCCAAAACCCACAAGGGATTCCTAGATGCACTTTCATTAAGGAATATTAACAAAGGGGTGAACCCCGGATACAAAGTCGGGCTGCCAGCCTCAGTCCCTAGCGAATTGTGCGAGACATGTTTCGCGACATTCTTGACCTCTACCACTGCCGCCTCCTTGCGCTCTTAAACAGGACCTTTAAAAACTAGCTCTAGGGGCAGATCAGGGTACTGGCTCTGGTAGCACACTAGGACATGGGTTGCCACCGTCTCCGCCATCGCCCTACCCTCGGCTTCCAGGCATTGAGCCAGCTGACGCTTCTGCAGATCGAGCTCCCAGGCGCGGCGCCCCATTGAGCACTCCTGGGCTTGGATGTCGAGATCACGCAGGAGAAGTTCCTGATGCTCAGCTGAGTGCTACGTTCAATCCCGCGACAACTCCCTCTCTCGAAGCTCAAGATCTTCAAGGCAGGACTGGAGTCTGTCCCAATCAGCCTCAGCCCGAGCCATCATTGCCTGGGCCGTCACCTCCCGCTCGGCGACAGCAGTCTCCCTCTCGGCAACAGCAGCTTCTTGGCGACTCAGGGCCTCTCAACCTTCTTCAAGGGCGCGCAGGCGGGCATCAGCCATGTCGTTGGCTACCTTGGAATCGGCCAGAATCTTCGGTGATAGGGCGTCCGTGGCCTTCACCAAGCGGTGCCTCAGCTCCAGCTCCTTGCTCTATTTTTGGTACGTCGCCTTCGCCTCGGTTATCCTGGACCTCAGAAGGTCCTCCCAGCCTCGCAGGTGCTCGCCTTCAGCACGCAGCTTCTCCCACTCTGTGATGAGAGCCTCATGTGCCCCGTGGAGGTTGGATTGCACTTGAAGGATGCTGGACTGTGTCAAGTCCATGGTGTCAGAGAGGCACTCCGGCTGCGCTAAAGTCAGGGAAGGTCATCCAGTAATCATCTCGGGGACCTGTTCCTCTTGTAGCAGTGAAGGCAGGGCCACTAGCACTGAGAATCTTGCCCCAGAGGCTGAGAAGGAGTTGCGGCGCCACCTGAAGCAGCGGCACCATCATCGCTCATAGAGCTGCCCGCTGGATCAGAGTAGTGGAGGCCAGGCCTTCAACCCCTGAAGTTGACTCCGACATTGCCTCTGCCATGATGGTCGGAGGTGCCTCTGCCACAATGGCCAGAGATGCCTCTTGCGCGACGGCTCGAGGGGCCTCTGGCGCAACAGCTGGAGGTGCCTCCAGCGCGACAGCTGGAGATGCAACCAGAGATGCTTCACTATGCGCGCCAGGCACAAACGCTAGAGCAGCGCTCCCCAGAACATGCTTGGCGGGCTACTCCATTGGCGTGGTCGTAGCCTCCTCGACCGCCTCCGAAGCGCTTCCGGGCACTACCCCCGACGGTAAGGGCCTTACAACAGCTGACGTAGCCATGCAAATCAAGATCAAGCCCGGACCAATCAACAAGGACATGCGAGATAATAGAGCAAGCATTAGCAAGAATGCCTTACCAACGTCCCCGGAAGCTCCAACGAGCCTCCACTTTTGGCGACCCTGAAGCCGTAGGCAACGATGATGGCATAACAGGCGAGGTCATCCAAGACGGGCTTCCGCACAGACCACCAGCAACGCTGCCACCCTGTGCCGGTGTGCCTCCACCAACTCCAATGGAACCACTCCTGGAGACTCCTCCTAAGCTGCCGATGACGTCGTCTCGAGGCCTTTTTGCCTGAGGCTCCGTAGGTATGACGCTGCCGAAGCCCCCTGTGGCACCCTGGACTGCGCTGGCGACGGGGACACTGGATGATGTGCCAACCGCCGACGTCGGCGGAGCCACCACATGATGGACTGAGCCTCCCTCCGAAGAACTGCCGACGCCCAATACTGAAGAGGGGCGTGCCGGGGACGTTGACTCGGAGCGAAGGCCACCTGCAGTGGCGCCCTCAGTGGCGACCGAGGGCTTATCTCCTTCATGACCTCGACCACAAGGCCCTTCTCCTTGCTTGTGTCGGGGACCGATGCCTTCCCCTTACATACGTCAAGGACCAACGCCTTGCCTTTCCCTCCGACAGCGAGTGCCTCCTCCGCCCTGAAAGCTTTGGAGCCTGAAGAAGGTGCAGACTCCTCCGAAGAGTCGATGATGAACATGTCCCGACTCTCATCGCCAAACTGCCATGGCGCACGACCGATCACGTACAGGTTGGGCATCTCCTTCAGAACATTCGTCCAAAGGTCCCGATCCGTGCAAAGCGGTGGGCAAGCCTGCGGGAAGTTGAAGACGTCGTCCGACATCAGGTCGCCGCACGCCTTGGACATTGCGTTGAGCACCTCTTTCGGGGTCATCTCTTTGTCACGACCCCGCACCAGCCGGGTGTCATCCTGTAGCCCCAAGTAGAGCCATGCAGGAGGACATGATGCTGAAGGGGAGCCAGTCGTCGACAGACGAAGTCCGCCATCTCCTTCAACTCTGGCAGACCATGATACGCCAGGAATTGGATCGTCTCCATCACCGCGGCCTGCTCCAATGTCGGCCGCTCCTCCCAGGTCTCCTTCCTGATCGGTGCCCATCCGATGCGCATAACAAGGTGGTCTTGGGTGTCGACTTGTACGATCACCCAATCCTTCTTCCAATCAGCCCACTTCACCGAGGAGAGTGGTGTGATGTACTTGAAGGGGTTGTTGGCCCGATGCTTGGAGCAGTACCTGCCTAGGAAGTTGGATTTGTTCTTCTTCCCGGTGCACCTCAACACGAAGAACTGCTGGAACACCGGTATGCTCGGATGCACCCCGATGAACATCTCGCAGAAATGCAAGAACACCACCTCCACCACCAGAGAGTTCAGCGACAGGTGATGATGTTGAAGCCCAAGCACTTCCAGGAGTGTCACCAGGAAGGAGGAAACAGAAGCGACGAACCCAGAGTATGCGTACGCCTGGAAGAAGCTGATCTCCTTCTCCCCCAACTTCAGTGGCAAGGAGCCAGGACGGATCAGGTCCTGTCACTCATTTTCCTTCCAGCCAAAATGTCGCCTCACGGGTGAGGCATCCTCCATCCAGGAAGGAGGCAGGGCTGAGTCCATTGGAGCAGGGGTCGAGAACCTCAAGGGTGGGTAGACGTTCAAGGAGAATACAAAGGCTCGAATGCTTGGGGCGTGCGGATGGAAGGGACCTCCATTGTGCACAATGGTACCCCTTTTAAGCACCCTAGTGGCATTTTGGTGCACCGTGCAAATTTGAGCGGGCTCTGAATCAACGGCTCGTACCACGACATCCATGGCAAACGGGCCCAAGTCCCCTGTCAGAAAATCCAGCCCGGGCAATTCTCCACCTAAGAAGGCAACCCGACGGTTCCCATAAAGACGGAAATGAAAGCAACAGAAGTGCCGCAGGTGCCTTGGGAACCGTCACGATAATGTTGTGGCAAGCAAAGATCACATCGCCACGACCACTCGACAAGGGAGGGACGCATGGTCACAACTGCAGAGGCACACACCGCTTCGACTGATCAAGACAAAATTAAAAGGGCGCGCGAGAAAGTAGGATAAGGGCTCCACCCTTGGGCTCGTCGCCACCCCCCAAGTTGGACCCAGGGGCCACTGTCGGTACCCGACATACCGAGTACCATCGCGCATAGGCTAGAGCCACCTAGGTACCCCGCCTCCCAGAAGAGGCGGGATCGTAGGGTGCCACGTGTTCATGAAACCTAGACCCATCAGTCTCAGATGGGAGGCCCAGAATATCCGCAAGAAACCCGAAAGAGATGCTCAGCACCCCCTTTGGAGACAAGCCCCCAGGTAACCACATGTCCAGCAGGTAAGGACCCCTTCTCCCTATGAGACTGGGCTCCAGAGCTGCCACGTGGACCAAGACATCAGACGGGCCACCTCCCATATGGATGCGATCCAGCACTGCCATGTGTCCCGCAAGGCAGGACCTAACCTCCACCATGGAGGTGAGCTCCAAGCACTGACACATGTCCAGTAGTACGGGGCCTAGCCATCCCTGGAGAAATGAGCTCTCGAGCCGCCACGTGGCCCGCAGGGCAGGACCTGACATCCTTCGCAGAGGTGAGCTCCCGAGCTGCCACGTGGTCCGCAAGGCAGGACCTGACCTCCTCCACAGAGGTGACCTCCCGAGCTGTCACATAGTCCAGCCACTTGCCCAGGACAGAGGGACGCGGGAGTTAAGAGGACGGTGCGCCTTGTCGCTGTCAAGGATTGAAGATACGCGGCTTCCCCATACACATGGCGCGGCGCACGCCTAATGTCAGGTACCGCTGCGACCAATCGCATCACAGTGAAGACGCTGCAGGCCTATCCCACTCCACCAAGTGGGTAGCTTAAGGCAACAGAGACAGTTGGATGGTAAATCCCCTATCAATGTCAACAACGGCGCATGAGCTACTGATGACGCAGGCGGTGACGGCGAGTCTTCAAGTCCATGGTCAGAGCAAGCTTATGGAAAAAGCCTTAGATCTTTAGGATAAGATCGCCCCAAGACCACCTGTCAGGCCTCGGGACCCCACTTGTAAGGCGTCCGGCCTTGTCTATAAAAGGTCCGGATTGTCACCGTTACAAAGGACCAGACCAAAACATCACACACGCATACACACATACTAGCAATACCATCCACCGTGGAGTAGGGTGTTATGCTCCATGCGGCCTGAACCATGTAAAAACCACTGTCTCATACTTCCATCCGCTAGAACACTTGATTGAGGCCTAAGCCCTGGCAAATAAAGAACCTCCGCGGGATGCTCCTTAGCAGATCCGGGGGATGTGTCGCTCTAATACTTCGATAGTTCCCAAACTTGGTTGGGTCCTTTGAGATTAGTCGCAAGACATTTGGGAACCCACACACAAGTTTTTGGATTCTTATGGAGTGGCCCAACATATTTAGCATACACATTGCCATATTTGTTTCTAATGAGTACATATGATGCATGAAATCATGAAATATAGTAGCAGTAGTGCTTTTAGCATTTTCATTAGTAAGAAATGCATGATTGTTGTTCTTGACTTGAGTTGAACCTTCTTCAACAGAAGTAGCACACTCCTTGTCATTCTTGAGAATTATAGCATTTTTCTTTCCTCCTCTGGAATAGCCAAAACCATCTTTGATCAAAGGAGACCTTGTGATCGAATATGCACTACGTGCATACTTGATCTTCTCCTTGTAAAAGATGCCACTTTTGTGTGAGCATTTGCTTTGTGCCTCTTAAGTTCTCATTTTTCATGTTAAGGACAAGGTTAGCACATTTGCAAGTTTTAGAGTTTGACTCCACATTTTATAAGGATAAAATCTTTGAAGAGGAAGAGGATGGGCACTTGAGTTGAGAGTGTTGAATTGCACTTCAAGATTCTTGTGATTTTTAGTCATACTCACATGTTCATGTTGGATCACAACATTCGCACTCTTGAGACTAATACAAGTCTTCTTTATCTTGGCAATTTCAAGCTCAAGTGCCCTACTCTTCTGCCTCTCAAGCTCAAGGATCTTCTCAACCTCATGATTTCTTTGCTTCTCTAGGACAAGCAATTCTTCTTGTTTTTGAGAAGTTCTTCCTTATCAAATATTTCATTCGACAATATTCTCATTTTAGCAATAGAATTTTTATTTAAGCCTTTGAACATGAATTCATTTTTGCTAGCACTATCAAAATCATCATGATCAATGGAATTCAAGATAGGAGGTTCCCTGCCCATGAGGCACGTGTGGCTTGACCTCTTCCAATCACCCTTGTTTGGCAAGAGTGACTTCTTCATTGTTGGCTTCTTGATGGCGACGGTGGCCACCTATTCTTCATCTTCGGAGGACTCATCGTTGGAGTCCCACTCCTTGTCGATGTGGGCTTACCCATGAATCTTCTTCTTCTTGAATATCTTTTTTCTTGTGGTTGCCCGTCCTTATTTTTTTTCCTGACATCTTCCTTGTCATGTGGGCAATTGACGATGAAGTGTCCATATTCGCCACAATTGTAGCAAGCCTTCTTGGTTTGACATGGTCTTCTCTTTGCCCTTGCACTCATAGTTGTTGCCTCTACTTCTGCTCATCATTCTCTTCAATCTTTTGATGAAGAAGGCCATCTCCTCATCATTTCTCGTCATTCATATTTGTTCTCTCATCATCTCTTTCTTCATCGTCACTTGATGCTTGCACTTGTTTGTCTTTAAACGTGGACGCCGCTTTGAGAGCTATGTCTTTCTTTCTTGATGAACTGACCCTGGCTAGATCATTCACTTGTTAGGCTTCTATCTCCATCATGTCATGGTTGATGTTCTTCCCTGTTGACGACTATTATATACATATTTCACCATCGATATATGTAACGCCCATAATTTTTTGCATCATGCAGTGCATACATGTTCATGCATTAAACATTAGTATAATAAAGGAAAAATAATAAAAGATAAAACATACATATACAAAATATGTGTAGCAAAAGAAGAAAAAGGAAATAATAATATAAAACATGTATTAGGGAACAAATATAAAAAATAATAATATATATAGGAAAAAATATGAAACCTAAAGAAAGAAAGAAAAAATATTCCAGAAACTTCCGGAAGTTTCTGGGGGAAGCTTTGCTTCACCCCGTAATATTATGGGCAAATAGTGCCCAACCGGCACCGAGCCGGCCTGATCGAGCGGCCAGCCCGCCCAGCACGCCGAGGGCCCAGCGCCGATGCCGATCAGGACTCTGTCCTAGGCTCGGTCGAGCGCGCCTCCCCACCTATAAAAGCAGCCGGTGGCCTTCGTATTTCTCGGCAAAAGCAAGCAAACGCAGCTGCCACAAACCCTAGCCACCGAAGAAAAAAAAAATAGAGAGAACAGAGGATGTGCCAGAGAGTAAAAGAGAAGAAAAAAGGAGAGGAAGAAGAAGAAAAGGAGGAAGAAATCATTGTCCGTCGAAGATTATCGCGCCGCCGGCGTCGTGCCTCTGGGGGACCGTTGCGCCATCCACTTCGTCTACGCCACGCCTTTGTCTCGTGATCTTAGAAGCCATCCATCTACGGTACGATACGTTTTCCGATGTGAATTTTAGCGACATATTAGATTTAACAACCGGAATTTAATAATAGTTGCACCATCTATTTATTTTCAGCAACATTAGTTCTTGCTAAAACCCTAGTAAACTCGCATGAACACATATGAACTAGTTGCATCTAATTAATAAACAACCATAGATAAATTAATTATCAAACTTGCATGCATTCATGTCATTGCATGTTGATTAATATGTGTGCATCACGTTCATTTGTATGTATTTTCTTGTATGTATGATCACGAGTAGAGGGAAGTGCTCAAGAGGTCGTTTACAAGGATTAACAAAACCAAGACTTTGAAGTGCTTGAGCAACCCTGTCCGTCGGAGCAAGGCAAGTGTCCTTGAAGCATATTGATCCTGTTTTAAAATAAATGTTTTGTTTGCAAAATTGCATGCTTGTGTCAATTTCATGGGAATCCTACGATGGGAAGTTGACTAGCTTTGTTTAACCACCCTTGTCACCTGGAATACCTGGTAGAGAGTCGGGAAGGGTTTTTACCTTTTGCATCGCTTAATTAATTGGGATGGGAAACCACTATATTATTTAATTATGCATTAATGATATATTAATTAACATGAACTGGTTAGAATGATGGGTGATCTAAGCAAGCGTGGCTGGTGGATTGGGTTAGATGTTATGGTGGTTGCTTGCTTTAGATCTAAGGACCGGTTCATGCAAGAATAGGCCAGGACTACAGTGCCACCACGAGGCCAAGTACGGGTGCGGCATAGCTGATTAATTAGGGTATTGCTGGTATTGCGCGGATCATTCGGCGTACCGAGGAAGGTGAGTCGGATTGGGTTTGGATTTGTGGCAGGGACTCCCTGAGATCCGAATGGCACAAGAGGGGGACCTTGGTTGAAGACGTGCTCTGTAGGAGACGTCGCCACCGGTGAAACCTCAGTGGGTCCGTACATCCTAGTAGTCCCTTTGTAATGGCTATTTTGTGATCTCTTTGCCATACACCAAAGGAAGTGTAATTGGCATAAGGGGGGTTCTTTAGTCGCTGACGGGTGATGAAATCACAAACACGTGGGTAAAGTGGTACAAACTCTGCAGAGTCTATTAAAACTACCATGATAGTCGTGTCCCAGTTAAGAGTACCTGGATGACCTACATCATTAGAAAGGTTTTGGTTATGGGATGGTTTGGTATTGGTTATGGGATGATATTATGGTTTATGGCAATGAATATGGTTAATGGTAAGGAGAAATCTGGAATACGGTCGATGGTAATGAAATATGGACTAGTATTATGATATCTACATGGTTTATGATGGGTTTACTTCACATATACATATAATGTATTGCTTTTCAAATGTTTTACTGTACTTTTCAGCACTTAGCCTTTATTACATTCGTCAATTGTATCAGCTACATGTCATACTTTCCCACACGTGTTGAGTACAACATGTACTCACTCTTGTAGTCCCCCCAATAGTTGCAGGTTAGGATAGGGAGTTTAATGGTGATAATGTGGAGTTCTAGGCCGTGTCTGGCGTCAGCTTTGCCTGTGGTGTTGCATGGAGCTACGCTATACCTTTTGCTTAGCTGCGTAGTTGCATATTTAGTTATTTCCGCTGCATTAGTTCAAACTTGTCATTAATATTCATTAGAGCTTGTATTTGAGGATAATAAGAATTGTGTAATAGAATTTGGTTAATTAATCTTGTTCCATGGTAATTTTATGTATATCCTTTTGTGAATGCACTCGTGTATGTGTGTTGAACGTCTTGGGCACACATATTCGTTCACTTGGTTCATTTTCAAAATCGGGTGTCACAAATTGGTATCACAGCCACAGGTTGACCGTAGGACGCAACCTAGATAGAATGGACTCTTTAGAACACATAGGAGCACTTAGAAATCGATGTGTTTTTGCTTTGAGTGCTGTTTGCTATATATATTGTTTGCTTGTGTGCTTAATAGAGGATTTTGGGATGCTTTAGCATTGTCATGTCCACCTAGACTAGCTAGTTGTTTAGTTTCATATCCCTTGATGCATATAGTTGGGGACATTTCTAAATTCTTACCTATAGCTTTTCTTTATATGGTGAGGACTCGCAACCAGAGGGATGTCAATGATGAGGAGGAGAACCATGGAGTACCTCAGAACAACAATGGACAAGGACCTGCTCATGGAGCTATCAATATTGAGCAGCTGCTAGCTATGCAAAACCAGCTCATGCAGACCATGATACAGACTATGGAACAACTGCAGGCTGGCAACATCAACAATCAGCTTCACATGCCACCGCCACCACCCCTGCCGCCTCATAACCGGTTGGGAGAGTTCATGAGGAATAGGCTGCCGACTTTTGCTCATGCTGCTAACCCTATGGATGCTGATGGTTGGCTAAAGTTTGTGGAGAAGAAGCTTGCTATTGTCCAATACAGTGACCGGGAGAAGGTCTTATTTGCTTTTCATCAACTAGTTGGAGTAGCTGCGTATTGTGGGATTCTTATTGCAATGCTCATGAGAATCAGGAGAGGATCACTTGGGCAGAATTCAAGGAGAGTTTTCGTTCCCATTATGTGCCTGAGGGTGTTATGATCTTGAAGAGGCAAGAATTTGAGAACTTGAGGCAAGGAAGATCGAGTGTGGGTGAATATCTCAACAAGTTCACTCAACTATCAAGCTACACACCTGAAGATGTGAGTCGGGACAGCCGGAAGCAATACTTATTCATGAGGGGCTTGAACAATGAGATGTGGTTGAGAACAAGATTCGTGAGATGGAACAGGATAACAAGAGGAAGGCACCATATCAAGGACAGCCGCAAGGAAGTAATGTGCGCCCTCGCTTTGCGCCGCCCAATGCGCCTTATTTCAGTTATTCTATTCCTGCTCAACACCCTAGATTTGCACCGCGTCCAACTCAGTTTGTGCAGCAACTCCCTGTTATGCAAGCACCTAGGACTCAAGTGCGTTATGCGCCTCGTGCTAATTATCCCGGTGCAAATGTTCAAAATCAAGTCCGTCCAAATTCCGGTGCAGCTAGGAAGTGTTATACTTGTGGAGAAGCTGGATACTTTGCACATCAATGCCCCAAGTTAGGCCTTGGACGAGGAAGCAATGCGCCAAGACAAAACCCAAGACCGAATGGGGGAGCGCCACAAGCCAACCGTGGACAGCAGAATTTTGCCCGTGGCAACGTGAACCATGTCTCTATGGAGGATGCTCAACAAGCGGATGACGAGGTGATTGGTATGTTTCTTGCAAACTCCAACCCGGCGACTATGTTCTTTGATTCTGGAGCATCACATTCATTCATTGCATCGAAGTATGTTGCCAAGTATAGTTTGCCTATCTCTCATATGAAGTTTACTCTATTGGTTAAGTCTCCTGGAGAGAGATGA
This sequence comes from Tuctoria greenei, assembly GCA_036927565.1. Classification (NCBI taxonomy): domain Eukaryota; kingdom Viridiplantae; phylum Streptophyta; class Magnoliopsida; order Poales; family Poaceae; genus Tuctoria; species Tuctoria greenei. Next base: position 175,906,123 of record JAYESD010000005.1, read on the forward strand.
GGACAAATATAGTATGTCCAAAAGTAAGCCTTAGAATAAGGGGGGTAGACTTCTTTGCCAACCTTATAGTCTTGGATTCCCAAGGATTGCTCATTATACTTGGTATGGACTGGTTGAGGAAGCACGATGGAGTTATCGAATGTGCCACAAAGACGGTGAAGTTGACCAACGAGGAGGGGATCACCATACAATTTGAAGCAACCCAACATGCACCGAAGTAATTGGAGCTGAATCACATGGATGGTAATGCAATTGAGGAAACTCCAGTGGTGTGTGAATTTTTGGACGTGTTCCCGGATGAGTTGCCAGGTATGCCACCTGATCGAGATATTGAGTTGGTTATTGAATTAATACCTGGAACTGCACCTATATCTAAGAGGCCCTATAGGATGCCTCCTAAGGAATTAGCGGAGCTCAAGAAGCAAATTCAAGAATAACTAGAGAAAGGTTTCATTCACCCAAGCTCTTCACCTTGGGGAGCGCCCGTACTCTTTGTGGACAAAAAGGATGGATCACAAAGGATGTGTGTGGATTACCGAGCCCATAATGAGGTGACCATCAAAAACAAGTACACTTTGCCATGGACAGAAGACTTGTTTGATCAGATGAAGGGTATTTGTGTGTTCTCCAAGATTGATTTGAGGTCGCGATACTTTCAAATGGAGATCAGGCCAGTGGACATACCTAAGACAGCTTCTAGGACACGGTATGGATCTTATGAGTACACCGTGTTGTCCTTTGGATTGAACAATGCATCTGCCTACTTTATGTACCTCATGAATAAAGTCTTCATGGAGTACTTGGACAAGTTAGTCGTGGTGTTTATTGATGATATCATGATCTACTCAAAGGATGAGAAAGAACATGAGGAACACTTGAGGATCACATTGCAAAAGTTGAGAGAGCATCAATTGTATGCCAAGTTTGACAATTGTCAGTTTTGGTTAAGGGAAGTGTTGTTTTTGGGTCATATCATCTCAGGAGGAGGAGTATCGGTTGACCCCAGAAAAGTGAGGGACGTGTTGAAGTGGGAGCCACCGCAGAATGTAAAGGAGGTCCGGAGTTTCCTTGGAATGGATGGATATTACCGTCAGTTCATCAAGGACTTTTCCAAGATAGCCAAGCCAATGACGGAATTGCAAATGAAGGGGAAGGTTTTTCAATGGACTCAAGCTTGCCAAGAAAGTTTTGAGGAGTTGAAGAAAAGATTAACTACATCCCTAGTTTTAGTTTTGCCGGATGTGAGCAAGAGCTTGGATATCTATTGTGATGCATCAAGACAAGGAATTGGATGTGTGCTTATGCAAGAAGGTCAAGTAGTTGCATATGCATCGAGATAATTGAAGAAACATGAGCAGAATTATCCAACGCATGATTTGGAACTTGCATCCGTGGTACACGCATTGAAGATTTGGAGACACCGTATCCTTGGACATAGGTGTGAAATTTATACGGATCACAAGAGTCTTAAGTATATTTTCACACAAACGGATCTTAATTTTAGGCAACGAATATGGTTGTAACTTATCAAGGATTATGATGTGGGGATCAACTATCATCTAGGAAAGGCTAATGTAGTGGCCGATGCCTTGAGTCGGAAAGGAGTAAGTAATCAACTCACGGTTCGAGAATTGCCATACGGGTTATGAAAGGAGTTCGAACGGTTGAATCTTAGATTTGTGAATGAGATGGGAATGATGGAGTTAAATCCGACGTTGGAGCAAGAAATTTGAGAAGGACAAACCAAGGATGAGGAAATTCTAGAAATCAAGGAAAGGACCCAAGAATGGAGAGAATTCGGATTCGATGAGGATGAACATGGAACTCTATGGCTTGGTAAGAGTATTGTCGTGCCCAATGTGAAATGTATTCGGGAGACAATATTAAGAGAGGCACATGACTCGCCATACTCAATTCATCTTGGTTGTACCAAGATGTACAAGGACTTGAAGACATGCTATTGGTGGGCTAGCATGAAGAAGGACATAGCTGAATATGTCACCTTATGTGATGTGTGTCAACGAGTTAAGGCTGAGCATCAAAGGCCAGCTGGATTATTGCAACCATTGAAGATTCTAGAATGGAAGTGGGAAGAAATTGGTATGGACTTTATAGTTGGATTACCACGTTTAGAGTCCGGATATGACTCAATTTGGGTAATTGTGGATCGATTGACCAAGTCAGTTCATTTTGTTACTGTAAGGACCACCTATACCACCGCAAAGCTAGTAGAAATTTATATGGAGCATATTGTGTGTCGACATGGAGTCCCAAAGAAGATAGTCTCAGGTAGAGGTTCTCAATTTATCTCCAGGTTTTGGTAGAAATTGCATGAAGCATTGGGAACGAGGTTAAATTCCAGCTCAGCATATCACCCTCAAATGGATGGACAAACTGAGAGGACCAATCAGATTTTGGAAGACATGTTAGGAGCTTGTGCTTTAAAGCATTGGAAAAGTTGGGACAAGTGCTTGCCATGTGCAGAATTTTCATACAATAATAGTTACCAAGCAAGTTTGAAAATGTCACCCTATGAAGCACTATACGGAAGGAAGTGTAGGACACCTTTGTTTTGGAATGAAACAGGAGAGAACCGAGTATATGGTCCTGATGTGTTACAAGATTCTGAAAGGCAACTTAAAATAATTCGTGAAAACCTAAGGGTTGCTCAGTCGCGACAAAAAGGCTATGCGGATAATAGGCGAAGGAATCTGGCATTTGAAGTTGGAGATTTCGTATACCTCAAAGTGTAACCTATCCGAGGGCAACGTCAAAGGAAAACTGACACCTCGCTATATCAGGCCATTTAAGATTCTAGACAAGTGAGGAGAGGTAGCTTATTGACTTGAGCTGTCGGCGTATCTCTCTGATGTACACGACGTGTTTCACGTGTCTCAACTCAAGAAGTTTCTGAGGGTGCCAGAAGAACAGATGCCGATGGATGAGTTAGAACTTCAGGAGGATTTGTCCTATGTTGAGCAACCTATCAAGATCTTGGACGTGAAGGAAAGTGTCACGAGGAATAAGAGGGTCCGTTTGTGCAAAGTGCAATGGAACCACCATACAGAAGCCGAAGCTACGTGAGAACATGAAGAAGACCTAAAGGTAGAATTCCCTCATCTTTTCTCCACGCTATCGGATCTCGAGGGCGAGATTCACTTTAAGGGGGTAGGTTTGTAACGCCCTCAATTTTTGCATCATGCATTGCATACATGTTCATGCATTAAACATTAGTGGAATAAAGGAAAAATAATAAAACATAAAACATACATATACAAAATATGTGTAGCAAAAGAAGAAAAAGGAAATAATAATATAAAACATGTATTAGGGAACAAATATAAATAATAATAATAATAATAATAATATAGGAAAAAATATATGAAACCTAAAGAAAGGAAGAAAAGAAAAAGAAAAAGAAAAATTTATTCCGGAAACTTCCGGAAGTTTCTGGGGGAAGCTTTGCTTCACCCCAAAATGTTATGGGCAAATAGTTCCCAAACGGCACCGAGCCGGCCTGGCCGAGCAGCCGGCCCGCCAAACGCGCTGAGGGCCCAGCGCTGATGCCGATCGGGACTCTGTCCCAGGCTCGGTCGAGCGCTTCCCCGCCGATAAAAGCAGTCGGTGGCCTTCATATTTCTCGGAAAAAGCAAGCAAAAGCAGCCGCCACAAACCCTAGCCGCCGAAGAAAAAGAATAGAGAGAACAGAGGCTGCGCCAGAGAGTAAAAGAGAATAAAAAAGGAGAGGAAGAAGAAGAAAAGGAGGAAGAAATCGTCGTCCACCGGAGATCGTCGCGCCGCAGCCGTCGTGCTGCCAGAGGGCCGTTGCGCCATCCACTTCATCTACGCCATGCCTTCGTCCCGTGATCTTCGAAGCCGTCGCATCTACAGTATAATACATTTTCCGATGTGAAATTTAGCGACGTATTAGATTTAATAACCGGAATTTAATCATAGTTGCACAATCTATTTATTTTCAGCAACATTAATTCTCGCTAAAACCCCGTAAACTCGCATGAACACATATGAACTAGTTGCATCTAATTAATAAACAACCGTAGATAAATTAATGATCAAACTTGCATGCATTCATGTCATTGCATGTTGACTAATATGTGTGCATCATGTTGACTTGTATCTATTTTCTTATATGTGTGATCACGATTAGAGGGAAGTGCTCAAGAGGTCGTGTACAAGGATTTCCATAACCAAGACTTCAAAGCGCTTGAGCAACCCTGTCCGTCGGAGCAAAGCAAGTGTCCTTGAAGCATATTGATCCTGTTTTAAAATAAATGTTTTGTATGCAAAATTGCATGCTTGTGTTAATTTGATGTTAATCTTATGATAGGAAGTTGACTAGCTTTGTTTAACCACCCTTGTCTCCTGAAATACCTGGTAGAGAGTCGGGAAAGGTTTTTACCTTTTGCATCGCTTAATTAATTGGGATGGGAAACCACTATATTATTTAATTATGCATTAATGATATATTAATTAACATGAACTGGTTAAAATGATGGGTGATCTAAGTAAGTGTGGCTGGTGGATTGGGTTGGATGTTATGGTGGTTGCTTGCTTTAGATCTAAGGACCAGTTCATGCAAGAATAGGCCAGGAGTACAGTGCCACCATGAGGCCAAGTATGGGTGCGGCGTAGCTGATTAATTAGGGTATTGCTGGTATTGCGCGGATCATTTGGCGCACCGGGGAAGGGGAGTCGGATTGGGTTTGGATTTGTGGTAGGGACTCCCTGGGATCCGAATGGCACAAGAGGGGGGCCTTGGTTGAAGACGTGCTCTGTAGGAGACGTCGCCACCGGTGAAACCTCAGTGGGTCCGTACATGCTAGTAGTCCCTTTGTAATGGCTATTTTTTGATCTCTTGGCCATACACCAAAGGAAGTGTAATTGGCATAAGGGAGGTTCTTTAGTCGTCGACGTGATGAAATCACAAACACGTGGGTAAAGTGGTACAAACTCTGTAGAGTCTATTAAAACTATCGTTATAGTCGTGCTCCCGGTTAAGAGCACCTGGATGACCTACATGATTAGAAGTGTTTTGGTTATGGGATGGTTTGGTATTGGTTATGGGATGATATTATGGTTTATGGTGATGAATATGGTTAATGGTAAGGAGAAATCTGGAATATGGTCGATGGTAATGAAATATGGACTAGTATTATGATATCTACATGGTTTATGATGGGTTTACTTCACATATACATATAATGTATTGATTTTCAAATGTTTTACTGTACTTTTCAGCACTTAGCCTATATTACATTCATCAATTATATCAGCTACATGTCATACTTTCCCACACTTGCTGAGTACGACATGTACTCATTCTTGAAATTCCCCCAATAGTTGAAGGTTAGGATTGGGAGTTTACTGATAATAATGCAGAGTTCTAGGCCATTTCTGCCGTCAGCTTTGCCTGTGGTGTTGCATGGAGCTGCGGTGATACCTTTTGCTTAGCTGCATAGTTGCATATTTAGTTATTTCTGCATTAGTTCGAACATGTCATTAATATTCATTAGAGCTTGTATTTGTGGATAATATGAATTGTGTAATAGAATTTGGTTAATTAATCTTGTTCTGTGGTAACTTTCTGTATATCCTTTTGTGAATGGACTCGTGTATGTGTGTTGAACGTCCTGGGCACACATATGCGTTCACTTGGTTCATTATTAGAACCGGGTGTCACAATATAACTCAATTATGTGAAGAAAATACCATTTCTTGCACACATCACCTTTCTATTTGACCTATTTCCACTTGTCCTTGGAGAAATAGTGATGCAGACATTTATTACAGGAAATGAGGAAAAACAAGGGGAACAATCCTATAAAATATCATCCCAACCAATCAAGTGCCGACATGTGGCATCACATTAATCAAATGGCCTACAAACAGAAGTATCTGAGGCCATACAACGGTGTATCACCCATATAAGTCAATGGGACCCACCAAGAAGTCATCCCGAGGAAGCACACTGGAATTGGTCCAACTTTTTGTTCGGCCTACTAGGGGTTCGGCTGACCCCTTCCTGGCGCCAAACTCGGTCAGCTTCCATGTGTTGACTACCTATGGTGCCCTGATCACGATAAATACTGATTCGCGCGCTTTTGGTGGCGGGAACCAACCCTTCTCTAACTATAAATAGGACCCCTGCCCTCACTTCACACACACACTACTTGAGTATTCATTCTATTGTATCCACTACTCTGCATAGGTTTAGAGGAGTTTAGGCTGTAGAGAGGAGAGCCTCTAGTCCATAGCCCAAGTAGGAAAGAAGTAGAAGGAGTCTCTTCCCAAATTAGAAAGGTGTGGCTCTCATATTCCTATTTTTATTTGTGACTTTATTCCTGATAAATATATTATCTTTAGTGTTCTTTTATTCATATACTTGGATGAAGCGTTTCTTGTTTTATTGTGGATTCCATCTATGTGGTAGGATTAGTCTTAATGATTATTCCATAACAATATTGTTCCATCATCATAAACACTACAAACCCCCACTACAGTCTAACTAGTTATGATATGATCATGTTGACACGAATAACTTATGCTATGTCTCAATGTTGGTTCAACGATGATTAGGATAGTCATTGCCATAAGATGGCTTGTGTCATGACTCTTAATGTATTAACTTAATATGCTAGCGTGGTGCTAGGATAGTTATGTAACGTTGGATGTCTCGTAGACCCAAGGATTGAAGAGGTAGGAAGTAGGTGGTGACAGCCCTATCTATCCTTGTAATCCTCCACGTTCGGCTATGCCACATGCTCTTTGCGGGAGTCGTCCTAGTAATGCTATGGGTAAACCCGTACCCGATGTGTTGAACAACTTAGCATGAGAATTCATCATTTATATGATCATAAGTATCTAACTTCGGCTATGTATATGTATACTAGAAGCATAGTAGGAGTATCTACCTAACTATTAGCCTAATCGCTCTTGACCCATTTACCCCCCTTAAGATAGAATGCTCTCGTGCGTGTCACACTACCTCACCTAGGCCAACCTATCCCTCCATTTCATGATTGCTATGCTTCCACCTAGCCTTCCTTTAGGAAAATATAAATGACACCCTTAGAATACTCTTTTAAGGGGAAATGTTACATCGATAGTTTCCGTGTGCTTACGGATTTTTATCTGTGACGTAAGAAACTTCAACATTCTTAGCACCTCATATGGGGTCTGTTGGAGTGTTGTTCCGGCAATTCCCCTGGTACTACCGTTGGTAGCCCGCGGAGTTTGTAGTTCAGTATTGGGTGCGCAGAGATTCAGAACACGATGGCAAATAGACACAAGGATTTATATGGTTCGGGCCGCCTGAGCGTAATACCCTACTCGGGGCATGTAGTTGTTGTATTGAGTATCTGAGTACTTGAGAGTACGTGTCAGAGGAGTCGAGAGAGAAGTACCCCTATGTATCGTCGACCAGTCCTTTTATAGTACAAGGACTGGTCGTTACACCGTTAGCCTAGCCCGACATGTGGCCCTGGCAGTTATTGATGCTTAATACACAATTAATGAGGTTAATTACCCTTAATAGCGCGGTAACGGGCCTTGACAGTGCCGTTACTGGTATGAAGGGCCTTCCGATTGTATGTCATTAATATGGTATTAATGACACCTAACCAGGTCTTGAAGTCTTTTATTGCCCCTTGAAGGTCCGAGCCGTTGGGGGTCCACCAGCCTGATTGTTGAGACTGAAGGTCCAGCGGTTGGACACGTGGAAGCTTCAGAGCTTTCAGTCTGGGACAGGTAGGTCCGGTGTAGATGTACACGTGTCGGTACCGGAGCTTCCCTCTGTCGGGGGTTAGGTCTGGGGGTGCCGCACAGGTGTTCAGCTGGAGCCATCCCATGTGTGGGATGTAGGTCACGCTGCAGTATACACTTGGCAGCACTGGGACTAACCATAGATGGGAGGCAGGTCTGGTCCCGTATGACACGTGGGGCCTTTGCAGGTCTTCAACTCAGACAGGTGAAGTTACTTTGGTCTTTTTGTAGTCCCAAGGGGTATACGGTACGCAGGGTACTGACAGTGGCCCCCTGGGCCCACCTCTGGGAGAGACTTTTTGGATGAAGTTGTTCTGCCGGAGGTGGGTCCATCCTTCGGTTTTTGAGCCGTGTCTTCAAGGGTCTTCGGGTGCACCGTTGGCGGTAGTTCATAGTTAAACCAACGCCGCGTGGCATATCCAGGATGCGGCAGGTGAGATCTGAGCGTGCGGATCTCACGCAATTGAAGGTCGTCGGTTCCCGATACAAAAACTGTATCGGTTCCGCGTGCCCTGTCAGGCCGCCACCCTCGAGATTCCTGCCTTTCATGATGACAACCGTTCACCTGGGGTAAGGACCTCGACTTGATCATCAGAGTGGCCCCAGGCCCCCTTGTCATTGGTAGGGTGAAGTTTTTGAATTGTATCGTCGGCTCCTCCGCGGTTTCTATCCAAACGTTGCGGGGGCTTACTTAAGAAGGAAAGCACGCACCGTTTGGGGATTCTTTACGCCTTCATTCGAACTTGCGCTCAAATCCTCCAAACTTTCGCTCGCTTTTCTTCTCTCGCCACGCTGTGCTGCGATGAAGTTGGGACTCCCCAAAGCTGCATCGGGAGCAAGAAGGAGTTGTCTAGGGTCCGGACCTACATGGGATGGTCCAGTGACTCCTTCGACAACGACATTCACTACGGCAAGCTTCCCTTCGAGAAGGAGCGAGCCGGAGATATGGTGTACTTTCTTGGGTACGCCATGGCGGGTTTGATCCTGCCTTTCTCCTCTTTCTTTCTGATGCTGCTTGATTTCTATGGTCTGCAGCTCCACCATCTGGGCCCACTCAATCTTGCTAGTGGTGACTTTCGTCCACTTTTGTGAGATGTGGGTGGGCGTGCCCCCTTGCATGGAGTTGTTCCGGACTTTCTTCATTGTCCACCCGACCGGGGAGAGTGATGAGTTCATCGGCTTCTACTACTTCGTGAAGCGGAAAAACTCTCCCCTCAAGTACTTGAGGTCCTTCCCTTCCGACAAGTGGGACGACTGGAAGAAGGACTGGGTGGAGATCACTGTTGAGGGACACGATAGGCTGGAGCTACCTGAAGGCCTTCCTCGCATTGACATCGACACTTGGAGTGATGTGCCAGAACCGTCGAGGGAGTACAGGCCCATCCTGGATAGAATCCAGGAATATGTAGAAGGTGGGGTGACCCTGCAGATGGTCTTCAAAAACTTCTTGACGAATAGGTGGACCCCGTCGAGGTCTAGGAGCCGGCCTGCCGGGCCTTCAACAGTGAGATGGACACCAACCGCATTGAGGTCATCTTGAACACCAACTTGACCGGTGAAGCCTTGAAGACCCATCTCAAGAAGTTCTAGCCTAGGAACATCGGCCCCGGTGACGTGTCTCTACCAGCGGCCTTCCTGCCTCTGAATATGATACCAGAGGAGTGCAGAGAGCTCCGTAGGAAGATGCCGCTGTTGGACAACTTGGGCCTGGTGGAGAGGCAACCAACCTCTGGGGTGGCAATCCCCGGAGCTTCTTAAGGCGGCTCCGTTCCTGCCCCAAAGCTAAGAACCGAAGTCATAGGCAAGGGCAAGGAGTTGGCCGAGCCCTCGAGCCGCAAGAGGAAGCTGAAGCATGTCGATGTGAGGTCCGTGAGGCCTATTCCTTCCATGATGGCTCCTTATCCCAGGCGGTGGAGGTCTTCAGTGGCAGCAACCACTCCAGCATCGGCATCTCCCCGGGGTGCTAGCTCCGGCCATGTGGTTCCAGTATCAGGGCTAGCTGAGGGCTCTGGGTCCGGAGGTCCTTCCCGATCAAGGGTGTCCTCAACCAAGATGGCGTCGATGGTAGCAGCAAGCTCCGGGGAACCTTCCGGAGCTACCACGCCAGTGGCGACAGGGTCCAGCACCGAGCGTCCGGGGAAGAGGTTCCACGCTTACTGGAGCGGAAGCATTCCAAGGTAAGTGATTTTTTTACCTCAGTTGATTGTTTTTTCTTGTAACTGTGTTTTGAGTTTCTTCATCCTTCATCCAGTGAGTGCCAAAGAAAGGGGTTGAAGCTCCAGTTCCTGCAGCAGCAGCTGAAGCTGTGCACGCGGAGGCTCCGGCTCCAATCCCTATGCCGCCCCGAGAGGTGGTTGAGGCTGCGACAGCTCTGGCACCAGCTGTCGTGGTCCTGGAACTCGACTCATCCCCAGAAGCTCCCGTGGTAGCGCCGGACCACGGGAATGAAGATGCAACAGCGGTACCAGCCCCGGAGGTTCAAGCTCCGGGTTTGGATGTTGAGATGACGGACGCTCCGGCATCAGAGCTAGAGGTAGCTGCAGTCTCGACCCTAGGGTCGGACGTTGTTGAAGCCTCGGCAGTCAAGCCGGTAGTTGATGAGGCCCCGATGATAGAGCCGGGTGTTGATGAAGTCCTGGCGGTAGAGCCGGTGGCTGATGAAGTTCCAGCGCCTGAGCCGGTTGTTGAAGAGGTTCCGGCGCCTGAGTCGGTTGCTACAGAAGTGTCAGCGCCCGAGCCCGTTACGTTCGAAGTGCCAGTGCCTAAGCCAGCGATGGAGGAGGCTCGAGCATCGAAGCCGGAAGTGGCTTTAGCTCCGGCCGAACCTTCTGCACCTGCCCCGGAGGTGGTGGTCCCGGAGGTGCCCGCGCCAAATCCAGGGTGCCTAGATGAAGCTGCCAACCCCCCACCTGAGGGGCCAGTTGTTGATGACCTGGCGACGGGCGCTTTGGAGCCAGCTCCGGAGGTCCAAACTTCTGTTGCAGGACCTTCATCGATGGCGGCTAAGGCTATCTTGGAGGACGGCCCTAGTGCCGTGGAAGCCTAGGGGACCGCTCTTGTAGAGTGGGACCCGATTTTCGTCATGGAGAACCCGCTGGAGCCCGCGGAGAGGACCCCGGCAGGTCCGGACCCGATCCCTCCGTCGTTGTCTATTGACAACTCCTGCTCCATTCTTCGTCAGGTCCAGCTGAATTTTTACCATGACAGGAAGGCTCTCGAGGAGGAGCACCAAACTCTTAGGAGGTGGCGCAATCGGCTCCAGTTCGAGACCAAGATGGCGTAGTTGATGCTGGCTGACGACAAGGAGTGGGTGAAAAATGAGAAGGTCCAGTTGGAGTACTGGGGTAAGCTGCTGTATGAGAGGGAAAGCATGGTGCCATCCCTTGACAACCAGTCCTGGGCCATCCATGAATAGGCCGTAGCTGCTACTAACGCGGCGAATGATCACGGGGAGAAGCTCGACGCCATCCACGATAGCCTCGTTAAGCGCATGGAGGCCCTTGAGGAGTGGGAAAAAAAAAGCTCGAGGGTGAAGAGCAAAAACTCCTGGAGCTGCGGGATGATCGTGAAGAGGGAGGAAGAGCTTACTGGAGACTGACTCCGGGTGACAAGAGTCTCGCGGAGCGCACCGAGAAGTTGGATGAGCGCTGCGAGAAAGAGGAGAAGAAGGCCTGGCAGCAAGGACATGACCTCCACAAGAGGGAGGATGAAATTACTGCCAGGGAGAAGAAGATGCGGGGCCGGGAGAAGGACCTCGTCGACCGTCAGAACAAGATCCACTTCCGGGTGGACGAGCTCAGTAAACTCGAAAGGCAGGTTGCTGAAAAGATTCAGCAGAACACCAAAGAGGTTGAGCGCCTTGCCCGTGAGGATTCGGAGCTTGCGGCGACCAGAAGATCCTTGGAGCAGATGCGAGGCTCGAAGGCTGCAGAGTCCCAACAAGTTTGGGACTTCCTGGGCAAAGCCAACGACGCGCTGACGCCAATGGGTTTTAGTCCCGTGTGTTTGGATGATCCGAAGTCGGAGCTGGACTAGGCATTGCAGGCGTTGAGTTCGACAGGTAGCAATCTCACCAAGATGGGTGATGTCATCGCGGACCAGCTGGAAACCAAAGGACAATCCCTAGCAAAGAACATCGCAGAATACGTGTTGACGTGCTACACATGCCGGGACCCTCAGTTCTCACTAGACCAGGTGCTTGAAGGTACCATCGACGGAGAGGGAGAAGCCGCCCATGCCAGAGTGTCGGAGGTTGCCCAGAAGGTCCCCTCGTTCTTCCATAGGTTCTAGGACTATCTCTTTGTAGCTCTCGCTTGTATCCTCTCTTATTTTTCTCCAAATTTGTAATCTATTGTCTCCAAATGACTGAAATCCAAGTTTTTATGAATTTCATTTTTTGTCTTAAACATCTTTGTCTCACTTGGCCCCTGGTAGATGTACACAATTTGATTGTGAACATGTACCAAGAGGATGTAATAGTTGTTGAAGACTTGCATGCTTCGAACTTGTAGAACGTAAGTCTGAAGTCTTCGATAGTAGAGGCCCCCAGAGGTTGTCGGAGCTTAGTAGTTCCGGCATTGACCATCATCGGAGCTTAGTAGCTTCGGCAACAGTCTCCATCAATGCGTAGAGAATCGACGGTTAGTCCTCTGGGGTTTCGGAGCTTGGTAGCTCCAGCAGTGACCTCTGTCAACACGCGGTGAGTCGACAGTAGACCCCACTATGGAGTCTTCCCACCATCTTTTGTTCACATTGACGGTTGGCCCCCTGGCTTTACCGGAGCTTAGTAGCTCCAGCGACGCTCGCTATGAATGTTTGGAACATCGACAACAAGCCACCTTAGGGGGATGTCAGAGCTTTGGTAGCTCCGATCATTCACCATCATCATGGGATCTTTATTTTTCCTGCACACTGAAGTCAAGAAAAACAGTAAAATCCATTTCCTATCTATAACTCAATTGCGACTTACTATTCCCAAGAAAGGTTTAGGTCAAACACAATTCTAAATAGAATCAAGTGCACTAGTTTGTTTCCTCCAGGTTCGATCGTTTCTAGACTCGCCTTACTTCGGCCTGCCGGGGTGTAGGTAGAGTGGAATATTTAGGGTGCATGACCAGGCTAAGTCGATTACACACTCCGACCGTAGATTGGCTTCGCGACATTCAGACGAGTAGACCATTAACAATGTTTAGAGCCAGAAGAATAGATAATGCAACTCGAATTATACATGAATTGGTCGATCTAAAGTTTATTAAGAATTGCACAACTTTGTTATAGACAAGAAAGAGAAAAATAAAAAATATTGAGCCTGTACAAAATAAATGCACGTGGAGTCTGTTTTCTCACATTGATGTCTTTCATTATAGGTCCGGGGTACAGGGGAAACAAGTACACTCTTAGGGTACGGAACCAAGCTAAGTGTGTTTCATTTCTCGTTTGAACCAAGGTAGCTAGCTACACTTTTAGTTCTGAGACTGTGACAAGTGTTGCCTGAACTTTGCGGACCTTCCGGGGAAGGTTCGGTTGTTCTCCCGGAGGAGCTACCCGACTCTGTACAATGACTTTATAACATACATCACATGTAATTACAGACTCACCTCCGTGATATTAAGTGTAGAACTTACTGAGGTGCTTAATGTTCCAAGGGTTAGGGAGAGGTGTCCCATCCTCGGTTGCCAAGCGAACGCATCCAGGATGGGATACTTTGATCACTCGGAAGGGTCCTTCCCAACTGGGGGAAATTTTGTTTAACCCTTCTCTGGATTGTATTTTCCGTAGCACAAGATCGCCTTCCTCGGGATGCTGGCTGTGAAAATGCCGTTGGTGATAGCGCCGAAGAGCTTGGCAGTATCGGGCATTCCGAACAGCTGCTCGGCACCTTCCCTCTTCAAGGAGGTCAAGGTCTTCACGCCGGAGCTGGTCCTGCGTGGCATCGTCGAAGGTCAGGACCCAGAGCGACCCCAAGGTGATTTCCAGAGGAAGGACTGCTTCAGCTCCGTACACTAGGAAGAAGGCTGTCTCTCTAGTTGACCGGTTTGTTGTTGTCCTGTTGGCCCACAGTGTGGGCAGAAGCTCTTCGATCCAGTTGGCTCCATGTTTTTTCAGGCGCTCATATGTGCGCGTCTTGATTCCTTTAGGATTTCTGCATTTGCTCTCTCGGCTTGGCCATTGCTTGCTGGGTGAGCTACGGAGGCGTAGGTGACCTGAATGTCGAGGTCTTTGTAATATCCTTGGAATGCAGATCTTGTGAACTAGGTCCCATTATCAGTTATGATCTTGTTTGGGACTCCAAATCTGCATACGATGGTCTGCAAGAAGTTGATAGCTGATTGCTTGTTAATTGTCACATCTGGAGTTGCTTTCGGCCATTTGGTGAATTTGTCAATGGCAACGTACAGGAACTTGTAACCTCCGACGGCTCTTGGGAAAGGTCCCAAGATATCCATCCCCCACACAGCGAAAGGTCTTGTAGGAGGTATCATTTGTAGAGGCTAAGCTGGTGTGTGAATTTGCTTTGCATGGAACTGGCATGCTTCACATTTCTTCACTAGCTCAGTTGCATCCTAGAGCGCTATAGGCCAGTAGAAGCCGTGTCAGAAGGCTTTACTGACCAGCATGCGGGAAGACGCGTGGTTCCCACACTCACCTCCATGGATTTCTGCGAGGAGCTTAGATCCTTCTTCCCTTGTAATGCACCACATTAGGACGTTGTTGGCACCATGCCGGTAGAGATCCCCTTCTACCAGTGTGTATCTTTTAGCCAATCTGACTATTCGGTCAGCGGATACATTATCTTCAGGAAGGAAATTGTCTTTCAAGTAGCTCCGGATCTCCGAGATCCATGCATTGGAACTAACTTGAGGATTTGAGTCTTGCGTGTTGGGTTGCTCGGAGCTTCCTGCAACACCTACGACCCTTGATGGACGCCATGGTAACAGGGCCATCGGGACCGCCAGCTTCGAGGTGCTGGTCTTGCCCCCTTCGCTCAGCTCAGCAGGCTGAGCTGTAGGTTTAGAGAACCTCCAGACGAAGGCTCCGTCGGGAGCTGGAGCCCCGGTTGAAGCTTTCGTCGAGAGTTCGTCGGCTTCAGCATTGTTGAGACGCTGGACATGGCAAAGATCCAGGACGTCGAAGTCCCTTTGAAGCTTCTGGACTTCAAGTAGGTATGCAGCTAGTTGAGGTTGTTGTAGCAACATTCACCTTTGACTTGTTTTACAACAAGCTGTGAATCACCCTTTACCAGCAGCTGCTTGACACCATAAGATAGTGCCACCTTGAGTCCATAAATTAGTGCTTCATACTCCGCCATGTTGTTGGTAGCCTTGAAGTCAAGCTGCACCATGTATTTAACCTTCTCCCCGGTCGGAGCGAGGAGAAGAACTCCAACTCCGGCCCCTTGCTTCTGCACGGATCCATCGAAGTAGAGAGTCCAGTTAGGCTCAGTGAATACGGGAACCTTGGGTTCTGACTTCTGTTCACTGGGGCCCCCAGGATTTGATGGAGAGGGGGTCCATTCCGCCATGAAGTCCGCCATGAAGTCCGCCAATGCTCGACTCTTGATCGCTTGTCTTGGTATGAATTCAAGGTCGAACTCAGCTAATTCCACTGCCCACTTTTCAATGTTCCCAGTGGAATTGGGGTTATGCAAGATTGCACGCAGTGGATAAGAGGTTACCACTGAAATCTTGTGAGCTTGGAAGTAGTGTCGGAGTTTCCTAGAGGCAATAAGAACTGCGTAGAGCAGCTTATGCACCTCCAGATACCGAGTCTTGGCATCATGGAGTACTTCGCTGATGAAGTACACTGGGCGCTGGACCGTCCGGACCCTCCCGAAGGGGCCTGGAGCTTCCTCCTCATCTACCCGAACACTCCCAGAGGGGTCCGGACCTTGTTCGGGGACCTCCGGGCGCCGGGGGAGGTACCCGGAGCTTCTTCTGAAGTGACCCGGACCTTCCCAGAGGGGTCCGAATGTTGTTGCTCAGTGGCAGTGACTCCTTCACTTGAAGGAGATGGATCCTCCGGCGTCTCGACTTGAGGATCCAGGTCTAGGAGTTGGGACCCAGACTCAACTTCAGGTAGCTCCGGACCCTCCTGAAGGGGTCTGGATTCCTGAACTGGAGATGGTTCTAGTCTTTCCGCAACCAGGACCATGCTGACAACTTTGTCAGTTGCCGAAATGTAAAGCAGGAGTGGCTCACCAGGGTTCAGAGCTACCAAGGTTGGTAGGGTGGTGAGGAGCTGCTTCAGCTCCTGGAATGCCTTCTTTGCTTCATCAGACCATTGGAATGGTCCGGACTTCCTCAATAGCTTGAAGAAGGGTAGCGCCCGTTCTGCCAATCTTGAGATGAAGCGACTGAGGGCAGCTAGACATCCAGTCAGCTTCCGGACGTCCTTGATGCGGGCTGGTGGCCGCACGTCTTCAATAGCTTTTATCTTTGACGGATTTGCTTCTATTCCTCGGTGGTTAACCAAGAAACCTAGAAGTTTTCCGGAGCTAACCCTGAAGACACACTTGTTCGGGTTCAGCTTCGTGCGTGTGACTCGCAACTTGTCGAAGACAGCTTGCAAGGTTTCAAGTAATGAATCCTTGTTCTTGATCTTGACGACGATGTCATCGACATACACTTCCACTACGTCTCTGATGAGCTCTCCAAAAGTTTTGTACATAGCTCGTACAAATGTTGAAGCAGCATTTTTGAGACCGAATGGCATGGCAGTGTAACAATATAATCCATCTACTGTGATGAAGGAGGTATGCTCTTCATCTTCCCTAGACATTATGATTTGATGGTACCTAGAATATGCGTCTAGGAAACACAGTAACTCACACCCGGAGGCGGAATCCACTATCTGATCTATCCTAGGTAGTGCAAATGGATCTTTTGGACATGCCTTATTTAGTGTAGTGTAGTTCACATCCGAAGCTTCCTGCTGGCCTTGGGTACAACGACTGGGTTTGCCATCCATTTTGGGTGGAAGACTTCTCGGATGAATCCAGCTTCGAGCAACTTCTTCACTTCTTTTCGTATGAAGTTTTGTCACTCTACGGATTGCTTCCGAGGCTTCTGATGTACAGGCCGAGCGTCAGGATAGATCTTCAGATTATGCTCGATCACTTCCCTAGGGATCCTAGGAATTTGTGATGGTTGCCAGGCAAACACGTCGACATTAGCCCGGAGGAAAGTGATGAGCATGAGTTCCTATTTGTCATTCAAACCTCCCAATATAAGCGGCGTCGGAACCGATTTGGACAACTTTGACGGGAATGTCGGCGTCGTCGCTTGGTTGCACGCGAGGTGCGGAGGTTGAGTCTCGATGAAGAATGCTCGGCGGTTTTGGAGCTTGCTCCTTTCCGGATTCTTCTTCCTGCGTTGTAGCAAGCGCGTGGAGTTCTTCCAGAGCTGTCACTCCGACGGTGCGATCTCCACAGATTTGGAGAACACCGACTGGTGTTGGCACCTTCAATACCAAGTAGCCATAATGAGCAGCAGCCATGAACTTGTATAAGGCTAGCCTGCCCAAAATGGCGTTGAAGGGTAAGTTGATATGTGCCACGTCGAAGACCAACTTCTCAGTGCGGTAATTCTCCCGGGTCCCGAAGGTCACCGGAAGGGTAATTGCACCAAGTGGGGTTATGGCCCCCGGACCTACTCCGGAGAAAGGTCGAGAGGGGCGAAGGTCGAAGATGAAGTTTGATGAAAGCTTCAAAGCTCATGAGGTTCAGCCCCGAACCTCCGTCCACCATTATATGGTGGAGTTGGATGTTGCTGATGGTTGGAGATACCATCAATGGGAGTTGGCCAGCTCCGATCATATTCCGAGGGCAGTCCGAAGCATTGAAAGTGATGGCAGTGTCCATCCACTTCCGGTGCGGCTCCGCACTAGCAGTTGGAGCTACTGAGGCCATGTCCTGCCGCATGGTCTTGAGGACACGACGGGAGGTGATGTCCCACAAACCACAAAAGATGGTGTTCATGGTTTTCGACGTTCGTTGTCAGAGACGTTGGAGTCATCGTCGACGGAGGTGTAAACAACCTTCAAGACCTTTTTAGGGTCCTGAAAGCCTAACTCCTCTTCAGCCGGAGCTTCATCGACTTTCTGTTTCCCTTCCCTTTGACGGAAAGGATCTTCTTCCCGGCGCTTGTTGTAGCGTTCGGCAAGGTTTTGGACCTCCCGAAAGCCTTCCAAGTTGTGGTTGTTCGACTTGTGTATAAGACACCACATCTTGGAGCTGCCTCCATCTTCAAACGATGGCCTAGATTGTTTTTCGGGACATGGCCCCCGGCCACCCGGAGCTGCAGCAGCTGGTGTGCTGGCCGACGGCTTTTTCTTGCCGTTGGACATTTTCTTCTTTTTACCACTCTCGGAGGTAGTTGCTTCACCCTTGGAGGATTTTTTGTTGTCCTCTGGAGGTGATTGGGAGTGCATTTCACGGCCCTCCGCAGCTTTGGCGCACTTTTCTGCCAAGCTAAAGAGTTCCCTGACGCTGGTGATCTCCTTGGTCGCCAGCTTCTCTAGCATCTTCTTGTCTCGTACGCCCTGTCTAAACGCCACAATAACAGAGGTGCTGGAGATAGAAGGGATAGTGTTTCGTACCTGGGAGACCCTCTGGATGAAGGATCACAGGGACTCTCCCCCCTTCTGCTTGACAGCAAAAAGGTCCACTTCGGTGCTTGGCTGGGTGTATGAACTCCCGAAATTGGTGGTGAACTGTTGGCACAGTTCCGCCCCTGTTGATTGAGTCAGGCGGAAGGCTCATGAACCAGGACCTGGCGGTCCCAGTCAAAGCCACAGGGAAATAGTTGACCATTACAGCCTCGTTGCCTCCGGCCGCAAGGATTGCGGTGAAGTAGATTTGGAGAAACTCAGCGGGATTGACAGTCCCGTCAAATTTCTCCGGCAGGTGAGGCCGGAACTTTTGTGTCCATCTGACCACGCGTAGGTGCATAGCCAGGGCGGAACAGCCCCCTCCTACTCCCTCGAGAGCAGGACTGTCCTGAGCCTCGCGCCTTTCGCGAGCGCTCGATATGGACGCGGCCATCCTGTTGACGGTAACGGCTATCAAGCTCCGCCCGGAGGTCGTGAGTTGAAAGCCTAGTTATCGTATGGGTGTGTCGCGCCCCGGGAGGCAGCGATGTCGCTTGTTGAGACGCAACACGCCTACTATGTCGGGAAGCATGCAGACCAAGTCTGCCCGACACGTTCCGATGCTGCGATCGGGCCCGCCCCGAGGGGGGAGGACCTTGGTTGCTGATGCGATCGGTTGCTGCTGCAACCAAATGTTCCACATCAGCCCTCCACTACTCCATTGCACCCTGGGATGCACCTGGAGGTGGTGGGCGTTGGAGAAGAGCACATGCGGCATGGAGCGCGTGTTCAGGATTGTTGTTCGCCAATGTCGTGACCGACATAGACGCTCCATCCCGCTGTCTAGCTTGCTACGCCAGTGCGGACGGTGGCGGCGGTGGCATGGCTCCTGCTGGAGCCACAACACCTGCTGGCGGCTGCATGTTGGAGGGATTGCCTCCAGCAGGTTGCGCAGCAGGGTTGCCATTTGACGATCCAGCAGCGGAGTTCACCATGTTTGAATCTCAGGCGCCCCTACCTAGCGTGCCAACTGTCGGAGTGTTGTTCCAACAATTCTCCTGGTACTACCATTGGTCGCCCGCGGAGTTTGTAGTTTGGTATTGGGCGCGCAGAGATTCAGAACACGATGGCAAATAGATACAAGGATTTACGTGGTTCGGGCCGCCTAAGCATAATACCCTACTCCGCGGGGTGTGTAGTTGTTGTATTGAGTGTCTGAGTACTTGAGAGTACGTGTCAGAGGAGTCGAGAGAGAAGTCCCCCTGTGTATCATCGACCAGTCCTTTTATAGTACAAGGACTGGTCGTTACACTGTTAGCCTGGCCTGACATGTGGCCCTGATGGTTATTGATGCTTAATACACAATTAATGAGGTTAATTACCCTTAATAGCATGGTAACGGGCCTTGACAGTGTCGTTACTTCTATTAAGGGTCTTCCAATCGTGTGTCATTATTATGGTATTAATGACACTTAACCAGGTCTTGAAGTCTTTGATTGCCCCTTGAAGGTCTGAGCCGTTGGGGGTCCACCAGTCTGATTGTTGAGGCTGAAGGTCTGGCGGTTGGACGCGTGGCAGCTTCAGAGCTTTCCGTCTGGGACGGGTAGGTCCGGTGTATATGTACACGTGTCGGTACCGGAGGTCCCCCCTATCAGGGGTTAGGTCCGGGGGTGACGCACAGGTGTTTAGCCCGGAGCTATCCCATGTGTGGGATGTAGGTCCGGCTGCAGTATACACGTGGCAGCACTGGGACTAACCATAGATGGGAGGCAGGTCCGGTCCCGTATGACACGTGGGGCCTTTGCAGGTTTTCAACTAAGACAGGTGAAGTTTCTTTGGTCTTTTTGTAGTCCCAAGCGGTATACGGTACGCAGGGTACCGACAGGGTCATCTTGTGGAAGTTGGGGCTCTCACAGATCAAGTTGCAAAGGGTCACCACTTGAGCATTGCGGTGAATTTGTTGTTCTTGTGTGATCGCATTGTCTTCCTTGGGGATATTTATGCTTGTACAAACCACATGCCAAAGACTTGGGTCGAGGGAGATGAAATGCGACTTCATATTATGTTTACACATAGTGTAGTTAGTTCCATCAATGTGAGGCGGTTTGCCCAAGGGAATAGATAAAGTAGTTAGAGTGAGAATTTAAGTGCTCATAATTGAATGAATATCAAGTGTAGTCTTGTTGACTACTCCATGGCCTCCTCTCCTTCTCTTCTCTCTTCTTCCTCTTGTATTCCTCTTTCTTCTTCTTGAGGAGCTCCATGAGTCAGATCACCTCTTCATCTTCATCTGCACTTGAGACATCAAGTGGTGGTTGCTTACTTCCACCCGTCTTGTTAGGAGGAGGATTCGATCCATGATCTTCTTTAGACGTTCTCCCATCGATCTTGGTGGTGTCATTGATCGCCAAATCTCTTTCGCTGTTTCCCCCATCTCCTCTCCAGTCGGTTAGATTTTTGTGGAGAGTTAGGATCTGTTACCAATTGAAAGTTGCCTAGATGAGGGTGAATAGTCTAATAAACTTTAAAGCACTCAGTTAAACAAAATCAAACACTAGAGGGCGGACTAGCCTGGTTAGTGTACAAAAATGGGTAAAGGTTGAATTTTATGAGTTTTTCTTTGAATTTGATTAAGCGATGAATGTGGCGTAGAGGGGGGTGAATAGGCTTTGAAAATTTCCTGCACATTTAACCAAACGGTCAAAAACTTGATTGACCGGACTTGTCCGGTTGTGTGGGCGGACTAGTTCGGTGCGCCTGGTGTATGCCGATTTGACTAAGTATCGATAGAGGATATAAATTCTTTTAAGCAATGAAAATGTGAACAACATATAAAATTACTTGAATTTACAATTGATGTTGTGTGAAAAACAATTTGCAATTCAAGTTATGATATTGATCAACTATGTGACCTAATCAAGATGCAAAAGTAAAGAAGCACACGAGACACCGGTTTTTACCGAGGTTCAACCTCACCAAAGAGATCTACTCCTTGTTGAGGAAGCCCACATAGAGCCAGGTCTCTTCAAACCCTTTCCCTATTCAAGTCACCACACAAGGCCGACTTGATTCCACTATCACGGGCAATCATTGAGTTTATGGGGCAACCTCACATGTTGAGAGATCCCACAAGAATTACAATGATAAAATGATCAAATACACTCAAAAAGATTACAAGAAAGAGTACAAGTTTAAAGAGATCAAACCCCAAGAGCTCAACGACGTGTAGACGACGATCTCCCAATCCCAAATCTAAGTGTTCAATTGATTTTCACCTTTTTTTGACTTTAGATGCGTGCGGAGATGTGTTCTTGGGATCTTGAGACAGATGACATCGCTAGGGTTTGTGAGTTTGACAGTAGGGATTGAAAGTTATGATTGTGGGGCCGTGGATCTCCTATTTATAGGTTTTCCAAAAGGTTACCGTTAGAAATCCCCATG
This sequence comes from Tuctoria greenei, assembly GCA_036927565.1. Lineage (NCBI taxonomy): Eukaryota > Viridiplantae > Streptophyta > Magnoliopsida > Poales > Poaceae > Tuctoria > Tuctoria greenei. Next base: position 175,927,933 of record JAYESD010000005.1, read on the forward strand.
ACCGGACTAGTCCGTACTGGGTACCGGACTTGTCCGGTATGCTGTGTGAAAGTCGGTGTGGAATGCAGCACACTAGGAACCCTAATTGTGTGAGGTATATCGGACTAGTCCGCTGGATGTCTGGACTTGTCCAGTGCCATGTGGAATTCAACTCCAGAGAGTTGATCGGACTAGTCCAATCCAAGAATAGACTTGTCGGGTGCTATGTGTAGTTGAACTCCAGAGAGTTCAACAGACTAGTCCTATCCCGTGAACGGACTTGTCGGAGTGCACTGAAAAGGATTTATAGAGACATAAATGGACTAGTTCGGTCCATAATCGGACTAGTCCAGTGCATTGTGTTATTTTATTCTAGAAAGGTTATCGGACTTTTTCGGTCAGCGATCGGATTAGTCTGGTCAGCGATCAGACTAGTTCGGTGCACAATGTACTTGGAGAACAGAGAGTTTAACGGACTAGTCCGATCCATGAACGGACTAGTCCGGTGCTCTGTGAATTTTTAGTTGTTATTAAGCCCTTACCCCTACGTAAAGACCTAAGCTCTTGGGATGTGTCTCTCACACACATCCTATACATTTAAATCTACTTTGCGCTTCAGTTGTCAGTTGGGCTTTTCTCTTTTGTACACCACTTCATTTTTCACCTTTTTGAGTGCACCAAACTATCTCATTTTGCTTAACCTGTAGTCATATCAACAAATTCATTAGGATATCATTTGTTTGTCATCAATCGTCCAAAACCCACAAGGGATTGCCTAGATGCACTTTCAATCTCCGCCTTTTTGGTGATTGATGACAACCAATTGAGATATCACAATGAAGAGTAAAAAGATCAATTTTCATAAAGTGTGCATATATGAGAATAATGAATGAGCAACGAAATACTTCTCACATATATGCACTCTTTATGGTGGGGTGCCTAACAATTGTGTGATCAAGAGATGTGATGAGTAATACAAAAGCATTTGATAGTTATAGCAACAATCATCACATTAACATTAACTAAGCATCACATATTAAGTAAATTAAGCACATTCAAAATAAATTACAATAGTTTGAAAATGAGTACATGTCCTTGATCACATGTCCTTAATGGCTTAAAAACTACAACCTAGACAACTAGTCTCAATCTCTCCCCCTTTGGCATCAAGGCACCAAAAAGAGGAAAATTGAATGGAATCACTCATCGTCACTTCCTGTCTCACTCTTAGTCCTCTCTTCATCTTCAGGTGCTTGAGGATGAGGAGGAGGAGCAGAGGTACCAGCCAGTCCAAATGAGGCCAACTCTTGGTCAGTTAAAGGAGCCATCTCAGTGATATCTTCTTTAGAGTCTTCTGAGATCTGAGGTGCCCCACTGGATCAATCTCTAGCTTGTCACAAATGGCCTTGATGTTGGCCTTCCCATATCTTTGATGCTTCTTCCTGGCCAGACACTCTTTATGTTGCTTCATCTCCACTTTGTGACAAGAAGCAAAGATGGATGTAAGCATTTCCAGTATTCCATTGTATGATCCTCTAGGAGGTGGAGGAGCAGGAGCGGCAGCCTCAGGTCTTGTGCCTTCATGAGCCCTCTTGGATCTTATATCCTCTGCAAGTGAATTCGGAGTAAAGGGTACAGTGTAGATAGTAGGCTTCTCGGGCCTGAGCCTAGTATGAGGCACATCCTTGACCAACTCCAGTCTTGTCACCTTCTCAATCATATACATGATGTAAGGTGCATAGCCACAGGACCTGTTAGGAGTGATGGAGATGTTCACAATGTCATTGTACATGTACTGAAAGACATTGAAAGTCCTTTCCTGCTTATCACCTTCATCAATGTTCTGAGGGTGCATTGAATGGTCCCTGCATCTCCCTCTTTGGGAGCTATGGTCTTCCTCAGGATCCGGTTAAGGACAACATAGAAGGGCTTCAAATACTTAGTGGTTGGAGACTTGAATGGCATCTTTGTATAATAGAGAAAGTCAAGCTACACTTTCTCCAGAGGCTTCAGATTCTGGATAATGATGTCATTCTCCAAAGAATCTTCCAGGTGAAGAATTCTTGCACACTCCTCATAAGTGACACTGTACTGTGCTCCATGTGTCATCCAAATCATTCTGTCACTGTCATCACAAGAAAAATCGAGAGTTGAGTAGAATTGAGTGATGACCTCAATGTTCGAGTCCCACTGGAAAGAGACTAGATCTTTCAGTCCATGCAGCTCCAAGGCTTCCAGAACCTCTTGAGGATTGACATCTTTTGGATTGTAGATAGGTGATATAAACCCATTGGCTTTCAATGACAGGATTCTTCATCTTTAAATAAACATGCTCATAGTAGTCAGCATGGAACTATACCTTCCACATACATGGACTCCACAATCAAACAAGAAACGCTTTGCCCAAGTATATGTATATGTAGAGACTAAATATACTATCTTTATTATGCATAAAGTCACAAATACAAGAAAGAATACATGAGCCATACCTTTTCCAATGTAGGATTGGGAAGAGAGAGACTCCTTACTCCTTTCCCAATTTGGACATGGGACTAGAGACTCTCCTCTCTACAACCTAACTCCTCTAAGACTATGGATGATAGAGTATACAATAGAGATGAAGCTCAAGTGGTGTGTGTTGAAGTGAGGGGTAGGGGGTCCTATTTATACTAGTGTTGAGGTCGGTTCCCGACACCAAAAGCATATGAATCAGTCACCATTGACTCCAGGAAGCCAGGAGGATCCAACACGTGGAGGCTGACTGAGTTTGGTGCAGAGACCAGGTCGGCCGACCTGATCATTGCACAAATTCTCGTGTACTTTCTCCAAGTGGCTGCTAGGTGGGTCCCATTGATGTATATGGGTGATACACTGTTGGATCTCCTTGGATACTCCTGTTCGTGGGCCATTTGATCCATGGGATGCCACATGTCATCGCCTGATTGGCTGGAATGATATTTTATAGGATTGGTCCCTCTACATTTCCTCATTTCCTGCATAAAATGCTGCATACAAATATTTCTCCAAGTCCAAGTGGAATTGGTTCAGATAGAAAGGTGATGTGTGCAAGAAATGACAAATCCTTCACATAATTGAGTTAAATTGAGGGATGAAATTGGTATAAAACAGCCGTCAACAATATGCACCAGCATGCCAAAGTGGTCGAGCGCCTCGCTCGGGAAGGTTCGAAGCTTGCGGCCGCCTAGAGGTCACTAGAGGAGCTGCGGAGCTTGAGGGAGACGGAGTCCATTCAAGTGTGGGACTTCTTGGGGTGAGCCAACGATGCACTAACACTACTAGGCCTCAGTCCTGTACGTCCGGACAATCCGGAGCTGGCCTTGGACCGAGCGCTAGTGGCCCTCAATGCTGCTGGTGGCAAACTCGACGTGATGGGCAACATCATTGTGGACCAGGTGGAGATAAAGGGGAAGTCTTTAGCTACAAACATTGCAGAATATGTGCTGACGTGCTATGTGTGCCGAGACCCCCAATTCTCCCTGGACCCGGTGCTTAAGGGTCCCGTTGATGAAGAGGAGGACGCCGCCAAGGCCAGCGTCCAAGAAGTTGCCAAGGAAGTCGCCTCATTCTTCCGCAGGACTTAGATCCTCCGGTAGCTAGGACTTTTTCCTTTTGCCCTCTGTTGTAATCCCAATTTTGTAATCCAGTGCTTCAAATTAATGAAATCCACTTTGCCATGAATTTCACTTTATTGTTGTTTTGTCTTCAATATATTGTGCTCTATCTTATTGGCCCCCTGGTATATGTGCACAATTCAAGTGTGTACATGAATGTAGGCCAAGAGGGGGGTGAATAGGCCTTTTGAATTTTTGTCGGATCCTGCAACACTCAACAAAAGGTTCAATACCAGAGAAATCGGACTAGTCCGGTAAAGTGCAGACTAGTCCGGTGTTCACGGACTAAGTTGATCAAGATTAATCGATTAGGTTGATTCTTCAATGTGTGCAGCGGAAATATAGAATCAAACAACAGTTTAACAGTTGTATATTGGATTGTATCACAATTAAGGCTTGTGTTCTACAATTTATTGTAAATTGAACAATGTGTATCAAACCCTAGAGTAAGTTGATCAATTTGAGTGATGAACACAAAAAGGACAAGACACACGATTTATCCCGTGGTTTGGCTACCACGAAGGCAACCTACGTCCACGTTGAGGAGTCCACAAAAGGATCGGGTCTTCTCCAACCCTACCCTCGTCGGATCGCCACGAAGGCCAACCCTCTTCCACTAATCACAAAGGGGTGAATAACCAAATTCAAGGGGCGTTCTCACACGTTGAGAGCTCCCTTAGATTACAAATCACAATGCCACCAAGAACACACTCAGAAATTACAATTGAAACACAGGAGTGTGTTAGAGATTCAAACCAAGAGCTCAATGATGTGTGCCAAGTGTCTCTCCAATGATCTAGAAGTAATACTTAATGGATTGATCGATCTTGCACTTAATTTTGTGGAGAGAAGTGGTTTCTAAGTCTCTTGGGAGGTGTGACAGCACTAGGGTTCAAGAGAGTATAAAAGTGGGTCATGCACCTATATTTATATGGGGTTTCTAAAAGTGACCGTTAGGATTCAGAAAGATCAGACTAGTCCGTGGTGGTCACCGGACTAGTCCGGTGTGCTGTGTGTAGCAAACCCTAAGTGTCCCGAAATATCGGACTAGTCCAGTCGAAAACGGACTTGTCCGATTTCACTACTGGAAATCTTCGGACTAGTCCGATAGCCATCGGACTTGTCCGGCCATGTGAAACCCTAAGTGTGTTGGATGACAAGTCCGCACTTGGAGGACTTGTCCTATTTAGATCAGTGGGTATTTCGGACTAGTCCGTGTAAACATCGGACTTGTCCGAAGTGGATCAGAAGGAATATCGGACTAGTCCGGTTAACAACGGACTTGTCCGATTTTGTGTGACTTGTGAAGTGTGTTGAGGACTAGTCCGCCCTGGGGAGGACTAGTCCGACTCAAGTCAGAAAGATATCAGACTATTCCGACAGATATCGGACTTGTCCAATCTGGTGCAGAAAGGATATCAGACTAGTCCGGTTGATATCAGACTAGTCCGGTCCTGTGTAACTTTGTGCAATATGTGTGTGTGCTTAAATATGATTGAGCTCTTGGGTGTGTTTCCTTAACACACTCCATACACAATAATCTACTATTTCTTTTCCTTGAGCTCAAGTTCACTTTGCTCCTCATTATCCCTTCTTTTTGGTATTTTGCTCATTTTTCATTATTGGCCTGCATTCGTCTCAACAAAATGGTTAGGATCCCAATTGCTTGTCATAAATCATCCAAAACCCACAAGGGAATCCTAGATGCACTTTCAATCTCCCCCTTTTTGGTGATTGATGACAACCAATTGAGATTTCACAAAATATGACAAAAAGAGATGAGATTTTCATAAAGTATGCACATATGACTCAAAAATACATCAAGTAGTAAGAGAAATATCCATATGTGCATTCTTTATGGTGGGATGCATAACTAAGTGCATTGAAATATTGAGAATGACATATTTTACATTGATGAATCAATACAAAGTACATATGTCATTTCAGGAGCAAAGTTGCAGATTTCAACAAATACTTGCAAATTAATTAAGCATTTCAACACAGAACCATAGTTAACATGAAAACAGCGTTAAAGCATTACAATCACAAAGAAAGATAAAGAGAACTCTCTCCTCGCACCCTACCACAGCTAAAGCTAAGACTCCCCCTCAATCTCTCCCCCTTTGGCATCAAGACACCAAAAAGAAGGAGAGGAGGGTCCTAGGGTCTTCACTCTTCACTGTCAGTCCTCTCGTCGTCGTCTTCGTCTTCACCATCATCAGCTTGATGAGGAGGGGAAGGAGGAGGGACGGAGCCACTCGAGCCCCCAATGCCAAAGTAGGCAAGCTCGGAGGGGTTCAAGGGCGCGAGCTCAGTGAAGTCTGGGTCAGAATCCTCAGAAATCACTGGAGATCCAATGGGATCGATCTCCAGCTTCTGCCAAATTTGCTTTACATTGGACTTTATGTACTTCATGTCCTCCCTTCTCTTCTGGTTGAGCTTGTGGGCCTTCACTTTGGCCTTCTTGCAGGAGGAGAATATAGCAGCCAGATACTTGAGGATCCCACTAACTGATCCTTTCTGAGGGGCTTCCCTTGAAGTAGGGACAGCTCTGGCACCTTCACTTGATCTTGCAGGTGCCTCTGGACTGGAGGCCGTCGAAGGAGCAGCCTGCACACTTGGCTTTTGAGGCATTTGAGGCCTCAAGGGGAGATGCTCCACATCTTTCACAAATTCAATGCCAGTGACTTTTTCAATCACAAACATAAGGTAAGGAGCATATCCGCAAGATCTGTTGGGAGTGCATGAGATGTTTACCATATCATTCCAAATGTATTCCGCCACATCAAATGGGTGGTACTTGCTTATGACTCTCATCAGAGTTCAGAGGTATCCTTGCACACTCCCTGCATCCCCATCCTTAGGGGCAATGTTCTTTCTTAGCACTCTGTTCAACACCACAAAGAATGGCTTCATGTTTTTGGTGGAAGGAGGGTTGAAATTTGAGTTTGGCTCATATAGAAACTTCATCTTGTCCTTCTCAATGACCCCAATGTTGTGTATCACTAAGCAATCAGACCTTGTGGGGTCAAGGTGGAGCAAGCTAGTGAAATCTTCTTGAGTGATGTTGTACTTGGATCCATGGGTCATCCAAGTGACACTCTCTTCATCCTCACTAGAGAAGTGACAGGTCGCAAAGAACTGCGCAATCACTTCATCATTCCAGTTGTGTCTGAAAACAAACAGGTCTCTCAGTCCATACTTTTCAATGGCTCTCACTACATCAGTGAACGGTGAGCAGCCCTTCTTCTCAAAGTGTGCCCAGTCAATCCACTGACTGCACACCACGTGGGTCTTCATTGGTAGATACACCGATTTGTAGAAGTCTACATGGAAGTTGCACCAAAACCTTCCATCGACAGCTTGCTTTGGCCTGCCATACCAGTCAATGCTTCTGAACTTGGCTGCAGAATCACTGCCCTTGCCGTTGAACTTTTCCTCGGTAGGGTCCCGGACCCCTTCCCTGGGAGCATGGAGCTTCAAGGGCCCGACTGGCCCCGTTGCTATCCCCTTGCCCTTTCCCTTGGCTTGGCAAGAGGCACCTGAGGATGCTGCTGCCTTTGACACTGGCTTCTTTGCCAGCACCTTCCTCCAAACCTGAGGAGGTGAAGGAGCTGGCTCCGAGGGTCTTTCTTGGCGTTTCTTGCCAAGACCCGTCGAGGACCGAGGTGCCACTTCGTGGTCCAACTCGGCCTCAAAGTCGGAGATTTCGTTGTTTGAGCTCGACATGATCTGAGAATGATTTTGCAAGAATGATGGTAAGTGATACGAGGCATAGGTATGAAAAGATAGCAATGAATTGCATTGAGGAATTGAAAAATTAGGTTTTCAGTTCAGAAACATCAGACTTGTCCGGTGCACAGGCACGGACTAGTCCGGAGGACCGAACTTGTCTGTGCATAGACCGGACTAGTCCGGTGTTCATCCTCAAAAACCTAACAGATTGGTCAAGGAATGATTCCTAATGCAAATATAGTCTAGCATACACGTAGTACATCAAATAAGGATGTATCTAGTGAAGGATGCTAGGCTATACGATCAACAATGGAGAAAAACAAGATTTCTAGGGTTTTGAAGAAAGTTATCGAAGAAATCGATTGAAGCTTGAAGGTTTGGGGGTTGGAGGCCGGACAAGTCCGCTAGCTTCAATCCCCAAGAGGTCAAGCTTGATCTCCGCCAAAATGTGGACTTTTTCGACGGAGGGAGCAGAGAATCGCCTTGGTAGCTCGAGCGCAAGAGAGAGGAAGGCGTGAGCAAATGTGGGGATGAGAAGATTACGGTTTGGTGGCGGCTAGGGTTATGGACACGAAAAATCGGACAAGTCCGGACATGACCGGACTAGTCCGAAGTCATCCAGAGAGCTATATTGGACAAGTCCAGACATGACCGGACTAGTCCGAAGTCATCCAGAGAGCTATATCGGACTAGTCCGTGGTCTATCGGACTAGTCCGGTCTAACTGGCACTCTGCGGACTAGTCTGCAAGAGCGGACTAGTCCGGGTAACCACGGACTAGTCCGTGGTCACCAGGAGAAATTGCATAGCCCATTCATATATATTTGAAGGTTCATTAATAGAGAATAGGTGGGACAAAACAAATCAATTAATCTTGATGAATTTGACCAGTAAGCATACAACAATCACACAATGATCATAATTCATCAAGATCTAATAATTGACATAGTTTTTCCAGAAAAAAAATAAAGAGGGATGATTTTCACAATTCAGTCAAATTTTTGAAGAGGTCATACAGGTATGCAACTTTTCAAGCCACACTCCGAGAATCAAGGATATTTAGTTCATTTCGGAGTTCGCAAAAACGCTTTTCATCAAGTGGCTTGGTGAATATGTTGGCCAATTGTTTTTGGGTGTTGACATGTGAGATGGTAATGTCTCCTTTCATGGAATGGTCTCTCAATAATGATGTCTTATGTCTATGTGTTTAGTTCTAGAGTGCTCAACTGGATTGTGGGCTATTTTAATGGCACTATCATTGTCACAAAGGAGAGGAATACGGTTCATATTGTAACCGTAATCTCTTAGAGTTTCTCGCATCCAAAGGAGTTGTGCACAACAACTCCCGGCTGCAACATACTCCGCTTCGGCTGTGGATAAAGCAATGGAATTTTGTTTCTTGGATGACCAAGAAACTAAGGATCTCCCTAGGAATTGGCATGTGCCGGAGGTACTTTTTCTATCTACTTTGCACCTGGCATAATCTGCATCGCAGTAACCAATGAGATTGAATTTTGAGCCTTTTGGGTACCAAAGACCAAGGTTGGGTGTATGAACTAAATATCTCAAGATTCTTTTTACGGCTATCAAGTGACATTCCTTAGGGTTGGCTTGAAATCGTGCACACAAACATACAGTCAACATAATATCTGGCCTAGATGCACATAAGTAAAGTAGAGATCCAATCATGGAGCAATATACCTTTTGATCGACGCTACGTCTATCTTCATTGAGATCCAAGTGGCCATTCGTTGCCATGGGGGTCTTTATGGGCTTTGCCTTGTCCATGCCAAACTTCTTGAGTATGTCCTGCGTGTACTTGGTTTGGCTTATGAACATTCCTTCCCTTTGTTGCCGCACTTGGAATTCCAAGAAGTACTTCAATTCTCCCATCATTGACATTTCAAACCTGTGTGTCATGATTCTACTAAATTCTTCACAGAAGGATTGGTTAGTTGAACCAAATATTATGTCATCAACATAGATTTGACAGATAAAAAGATCATTATCTAAATTCTTTGTGAATAATGTATAGTCTACTTTGCCAATTTGAAAACCATTTTCAATTAAGAAATCTCTAAGACACTCATACCAAGCTCTAGGAGCTTGTTTGAGGCCGTAGAGAGCCTTACGCAATTTATATACGTGGTTGGGGAATTCTTCGTCTTCAAACCCGGGTGGTTTCTCCACGTACACTTCTTCCTTGATCGGTTCGTTGAGGAAGGCGCTTTTCACGTCCATTTGATACAGCTTGAAATCATGGTGAGTAGCATATGCAAGTAATATTCTAATAGATTCAAGCCTAGCTACTGGAGCAAAAGTCTCATCGAAATCCAAACCTTCGACTTGTGAGTACCCTTTGGCCACAAGTCGCGCCTTGTTTCTTGTTACCACTCCGTGTTTGTCTTGTTTGTTGCGGAAGACCCACTTGGTGCCCACTATGTTTGCATTGGGTCTTGCCACAAGTTCCCACACCTCGTTCCTCTTGAAGTTGTTCAATTCTTCTTGCATTGCCACCACCCAGTCCGGATCCTTCAATGCATCCTCAATCCTGCGTGGTTCCAAAAAGGAGACAAACGAGTAATGCTCACAAAAGTTAGCTATGCGAGATCTAGTGGTTACTCCCTTTTGGATGTCACCGATGATGTTGTCGATTGGGTGATCCCTTTGAATGCATTGGTGTACTCTTGGGTGGGGCACTTGGGGAGTTGTGTCTTCATGATCGTTTTCTTCTCCCCCTGAGTGGTTGCCCTCGTTGACTTGTTGATCATCTTCATACTCTCGTGCTTGTGTTGAAGCTCCCCCTTGATTGTTGGTCTCCTCTTGTGGTTCATTTTCCTCATTTATGTGTGAAGGTGACTCTTGTGGTCGAACTTCACCTAGAGCCATTCTTTTCAATGCTAGACAAGGAGCTTCTTCTTTACCTAATTCACATGGATCAACTTGCTCCTTTTGGGAGCCGTTAGTCTCATCGAACACTGCGTCACGTGCTACTTCAACAAGTCCGCAGGCCTTGTTGAAAACACGATAGGCGTAGGTGTTCGAATCTTAACCGAGCAAGAAACCTTCATCGGACTTTGAAGCGAACTTTGAAGTCCTGGGCTTCTTGTTCAAGATATAACATGGAGAACCGAAAACTCGAAAGTATGAAATGTTTGGTTTGTTACCGGTGAGTAGCTCATAGGGAGTTTTCTTGAGTAGTCGATGAAGATAAAACCGATTTGCTGCGTGGCAAGCGGTGTTAATCGCTTCCGCCAAAATTGATCCGAAGTCTTGTATTCATCGAGCATTGTTCTTGCCATCTCTATGAGTGTTCGGTTCTTCCTTTCGGCAACTCCATTTTGTTGTGGTGAGTATGGCGCTGAAAATTCGTGCTTGATGACCTCTTCATCAAGGTACTCCTCCACTTGTATGTTCTTGAACTCCGTGCAATTGTCGCTTCGAATACTCTTGATTGACAATGAAAACTCGTTTTGAGCTCGCTTGAAGAATTTCTTGAGTGTTCCTTGTGTTTCTGACTTATCATGCAAAAAGAAAACCCAAGTGAAGCGAGAAAAATCATCAATGATAACCAAACCGTATTTGCTACCGCCGATGCTTATGTAAGCAACTGGACCAAACAGGTCCTTTTGAAGTAGTTCGAGCGGTCTTGTTGTAGTCATGATGTTCTTTGCGGGATGATGTGCTCCAACTTGCTTCCCGGCTTGGCACGCGCTACAAGGCCTGTCTTTCTCAAAAACAACATCTTTCAAAACTCGGATGTGATCGCCCTTGAGGAGTTTTTGAAGATTCCTCATACCAACATGCGCTAGCCGTCTATGCCACAGCCAACCCATGTTGGTTTTTGCAATCAAGCATGTGTCGAGTTCGGCTTTATCCTTGTTGAAGTCAACAAGGTAAAGCTTTCCCTTCAACATACCCTTGAATGCAATGGAACCATCACTCCTCCTTGAGACGGTCACACCGTCGTTAGTGAACAAGCAATTATAACCTTTGTCACATAGTTGAGATATGGACAGCAGGTTATAGTCTAAAGATTCAACATGTAAAACATGAGAAAGCGTGTGTTCAGGGGATATTGCAATTTTACCGGTACCGAGCACCTTTCCTTGACTATTATCTCCGAAGTAGATGCCTTCGTTTGGGTCCTCGTTTTCTTCATATTCCACGAACATCCTCCTTTCTCCGGTCATGTGGTTGGTGCATCCACTGTCTAGCACCCATTTGGATCCACCGGAGGAATAGGCCTGCAAAAACAAATTATGCTTTGGTTTTAGGTACCCAAGCTTGCTTGGGTCCTTGGAGGTTAGTTACAATACATTTGGGCACCCACACATGGGATTTTGTGTTCCCATGGCGTTGCCCAACATAATAATCATAAACCTTACCAAGATTGTTTCTCATTAATACATAAGAGGCATCAAAAGTTTTAAATAGAAGCTGCTGTTATTTATGAATCGGACTAGTCTGGGTGGCCGGACTTTTCCGGATGACCGGACTTGTCCGGACACCGACCGGACTAGTCCGATATTCATGCGAGTTCAGTTTCTTATTCTTCAACTTATCAGTTTGAGAGGATCTTCCCTTCACAAAGGAGATCCTTCCCCTGTTATTCTTATGACTTCCAGCATGTTGCTTTTCATCATAAGAGTAACCAATGCCATATTTGACATTTGGAGGTCTTTGGACCAAGTATGCACTACGTGCATAGTTGATCTTCTCCTTGTCAAATATTCCATACTGGGTAGGATCTTTATCCTTTGTGGAGGTTGACTTCTCCTTCAAACTGGTGTTGATTTTACTACATGTGCACATATGAACAAGATCAGTTTTAGTGGGTTGAGAAGGTGAACTTGAAGAGGAGGAAGGTTCACTTAGCTTGAGTGACTCAACTTGCACTTCAAGGATTTTGTTAACCTTGATCGGGTCAGCAAGTTGGTCCTTGATTGCAACATTTGAGTCGGTTAACTCCAAGCAAGTTTTCTTGCTTGAAGCTAGCTCAAGCTCTAGTGAACTGTTTTTCTCCTTTTCAACCATCTAGGAGTTTGTCAAGTTTGACATACTTCTCCTTTTGGGAGATAATCATGTCCTCTTGACAATCAATTAACCTCTCCTTCTCAACAAGTTGGTCAAGTAAAAATTTCATTTTAGTAGCAGTTTTCCTATCTAGTCCATTTAGCATATCCTCATCATCACTATCTAGTTCATCATCACTAGACTAGGAATGCATGGAAGGGGTTTTGATGTTTACCTTGCATTTACCTTCCTTTGCCGTGAGACAAGTGTCATTTCCCTTCTTTGCACCGAGTGTGGGGAAGAGTGTGGATTTCTTGGATGTGCTTTCTATGGCTATGCTAGCCATCTCTTCTTCATCGGATGATGAGGACTCATCGTTTGAGTCCCACTCCTTCCCAATGTGTGCTTGTTCGGATTGTTTCTTCTTCTTGAAGAATTTCTTAGGTTGAGGCTTGGTTTCTTTAGTTTTCTTCTTGTTGTCCTCATACGGGCAATCGACTATAAAGTGGTTATACTCACCACAATTATAGCACGCCCGCCTCATCTTTGGCTTCGTCCTTTCCTTGTACTTTCCTTCACTTGATTTTGTTCCTTGTCTCTTCTTCATTATCCTCTTGAACTTTTTCATGAACAAAATCATATCCTCTTCATCTAGCTCACTACTCTCGTCATCACTGTCCTCCTTTAGTTGTGCTTCTCTTGCTTCTTTGGATAGAGGCTTGAGAGTAGATTTTAGGGCAACTCCTTTCTTCTTGGCCGAGGTGAGGTCGGCAATTTCTTTGACGTGCTTGGCTTGTTTCTCCATCATTTCAAAGTTGATAATTTTACCAAGCAATTCATCCGAAGACATCCTTTTGTAACCGGGGCTTTCTCTGATCATTGAGCATAGTGTGACATTGCGAGGCATAAAAGCCCTAAGGATGAGCTTTACCACCTTGTGGTCATTCCACTTCTTGCTCCCATATGATCGAACCTTGTTGACAACGGTCTTCAATCGATTGTACATATCTTGGGGTGACTCGTCTTTCTCAATTGCGAATCTTCCTAGTTCGCCTTCGATTATTTCAATTTTTGCCTCACGCACATGCCGGTCACCTTCATGTGCTGTTTGTAGTGTATCCCATATCTCCTTAGCAATTTTGAGTCCATCCACCTTGGTGAACTCGTCTCGACTGAGAGAGGAGGTGATTACGGCTGCGGCTTGAGTGTTTCTATGGATGGCCTGCTCTTGACTTGGGGTGAGCTCTTCGTCGTCATCCGGAATATCTATCCCTGTACATACAACATGCCATAAACTTGGGTTGAGGGAAATCAAATGCATCTTCATATTCTGCCTCAACATGGAGTAATCACTCCCATCGAAGTGTGGGGCTTTTCCAAGTGGGATAGATAAGTAGTGATTGTTATTGGAATTTAGACGATCATAATTAAAAGGATATTGGGAGTAGTCGGTGTGCCTACTCCCCTTCTTCTTCTCTTCAACTTTCGCTTTCCCTTTTGAAAGTGCCTTCTTTCTCAGGAGCGCCTTTAGCTCCAGCATCTCCTCATCGTCGTCCTCGAAGTCTTGAATGGCTTCGAGGTACTTCTCCAGTTTTTGGGTCTTGTCGTTGTTGACTTCCTCTTGGTTGTTGATTCTGTGGACGTCCTTCATGTCCGACATGATCTCTTCGAGTGGTTAAACTCTTTCTTGAAGAACCAGGCTCTGATACCAATTGAATGTAGTCCTAGAGGGGGGTGAATAGGCCTTTTGAATTTTTGTCGGATCCTGCAACACTCAACAACATGTTCAATACCAGAGAAATCGGACTAGTCCGGTAAAGTGCGGACTAGTCCGGTGTTCACGGACTAAGTTGATCAAGATTAATCAAATAGGTTGATTGTTCAATGTGTGCAGCGGAAATATAGAATCAAACAACAGTTTAACAGTTGTATATTGGATTGTATCACAATTAAGGCTTGTGTTCTACAATTTATTGTAAATTGAACAATGTGTATCAAACCCTAGAGTAAGTTGATCAACTTGAGTGATGAACACAAACAGGACAAGACACACGATTTATCCCGTGGTTCGGCTACCACGAAGGCAACCTACGTCCACATTGAGGAGTCCACAAAAGGACCGGGTCTTCTCCAACCCTACCCTCGTCGGATCGCCACGAAGGCCAACCCTCATCCACTAATCACAAAGGGGTGAATAACCAAATTCAAGGGGCGTTCTCACACGTTGAGAGCTCCCTTAGATTACAAATCACAATGCCACCAAAAACACACTCAGAAATTACAATTGAAACGCAGGAGTGTGTTAGAGATTCAAACCAAGAGCTCAATGATGTGTGCCAAGTGTCTCTCCAATGATCTAGAAGTAATCCTTAATGGATTGATCGATCTTGCAATTAATTTCGTGGAGAGAAGTGGTTTCTGAGTCTCTTGGGAGGTGTGACGGCGCTAGGGTTCGAGAGAGTATAAAAGTAGGCCGTGCACCTCTATTTATATGGGGTTTCTAAAAGTGACTGTTAGGGTTGAAAAAGATCGGACTAGTCCGTGGTGGTCACCGGACTAGTCCGGTGTGCTGTGTGTAGCAAACCCTAAGTGTCCCGAAATATCGGACTAGTCCGATCGAAAACGGACTTGTCCGATTTCACTACTGGAAATCTTCGGACTAGTCCGATTGCCATCGGACTTGTCCGGCTATGTGAAACCCTAAGTGTGTTGGATGAAAAGTCCGCACTTGGAGGACTTGTCCGATTTAGATCAGTGGGTATTTCGGACTAGTTCGTGTAAACATCGGACTTGTCCGAAGTGGATCAGAAGGAATATCGGACTAGTCCGGTTAACAACGGACTTGTCCGATTTTGTGTGACTTGTGAAGTGTGTTGAGGACTAGTCCGCCCTGGGGAGGACTAGTCCGACTCAAGTCAGAAAGATATCGGACTAGTTCGACAGATATCGGACTTGTCCGATCTGGTGCAGAAAGGATATGAGACTAGTCCGGTTGATATCAGACTAGTCCGGTCCTATGTAACTTTGTGCAATATGTGTGTGTGCTTAAATATGATTGAGCTCTTGGGTGTGTTTCCTTAACACACTCCATACACAATAATCTACTATTTCTTTTCCTTGAGCTCAAGTTCACTTTGCTCCTCATTATCCCTTCTTTTTGGTATTTTGCTCATTTTTCATTATTGGCCTGCATTCATCTCAACAAAAAGGTTAGGATCTCAATTGCTTGTCATAAATCATCCAAAACCCACAAGGGAGTCCTAGATGCACTTTCAGTACATGTACCAAAAGGATTTGACAGTATGTTGATGACTTGAACGCTTCGAACTTATAGATTTTAGGTCCGAAATCTTTATTTCCGACACGTCGATGACTAGCCCCCTTGGATTGTCGGAGCTTGGTAGCTCCGACGGTACCCTCCATCAACATATGACACATCAATGGCAGGCCCCCTTGGAGGATGTCAGAACTTAGTAGCTTCGGCGTCGTCCACCATCATTATATGTTTATGTTTTTCCTGCGCATTTAAGACAAGGAAATTGGAAAATTCGTCCTCTTGTCTATAAATCATTTGTGACTTATCATTCTTATTTGAGTTCTAGATCCGAAGAAACTCGACATGATAACAAGCATATTGGTATAATCTTTCTAGATCTGCATGCCTTTTTTAGTACTCACCCTACTGAGGACTGCCAGGATATAGGTAGAATGGCGTACTTAGGGTGCAGGACCAGGCTAAGTCGATAGCACACTCCGGACCTTTGTTGGCTTAGCGTTCAGGCAAGTAGACTATGCAGCAATGTTAGGATCCAAAGAGACCATCAATAAAACTTGTAATACATATGAATTACTTGGACTAAAACTTAAAAAGAAATGCACAACTTCATTATAGACAAGAAGGATGAAAATAATAATTTGATATATCGAGCCTTGTACAGAAATAAATACACGTGGAGTCTGTTTTCACAAAACAATGTCTTTCATTATAGGTCCGGATTACAGGGGAGACAAGGACACACTTAGGGTACAGGACCAAGTTATGTGCATCATACATCTTGTACGGACCCCGAGCAGGTAGCTACACTTTTTAGTGCTATGACTGTATGAAGTGTACTTGAACTTCCCGGACCCTCCCGGAGGGGTCCGAATGTTCTCCCGAAAGACCTACCCATCTTTGTGTGGCGACTCTATAACATACATTGCGCGTAATTACAGACTCACCTCCGTGATTCTAAGCATAAAACTTACGGAGGTGCTTGATGTTCCAAGGATTGTGAAGTGGAGTCCCATCCTCAGCTGCCAAGCGAACGCATCCGAGTCGGGATACTTTGATCTCTCGAAAAGGACCTTCCTAGTTTGGGGGAAGTTTATTCATTCCTTCAAGAGTTAGTATCTTTCGAAGCACCAGATCACCTTCTACAAGCTATCGGTTGCGCACATGCCTTTGATGATAGCGTCGGAGCGCTTGGCGATAACGTGCATTCTGAACAACTGCTTGGCACCTTCCCTCATCGATGAGGTCAAGGTCTTCACGCCAGAGCTGGTCCTGCCCGGCTTCGTCGAAGGTCCGGACCCGGAGGGACCCCAAGGTTATCTCCGGAGGAAGAACTGCTTCAGCTCTGTACACCAAGAAGAAGGGAGTCTCCCCAGATGACTGGTTTGGAGTTGTCCTGTTCGCCCACAATGTGGATGGAAGCTCCTCAATATAGTTGGCTCCATGCTTTTTCAGGCGCTCATATGTGCGTGTCTTGAGTCCCTTTAAAATTTCCGCATTTGATCTCTCGGCTCGACCATTGCTTGTTGGGTGATGTACTAAGGCGTAGCTCAGTTGAATCCCAAGGTCTTCGCAATATTCTTGAAATGCAGCACTTCTGAATTGGGTTCCGTTGTCAGTTATGACTTTGTTTGGAACTCCAAATCTGCATATTACGGACTTCAAGAACTTTATTGTTGATTGCTTGTTGATTGTCACAACTGGAGTTGCTTCTGGCCACTTGGTGAACTTTTCCATGGCGACATACAGGAACTTGTAACGTCCGATGGAATGGTCCCAAGATGTCCATGCCCCACACAGCGAATGGCCATGTAGGAGGTATCATTTGTTGTGATTGAGCCAGTGTATGAATCTGTTTTGCGTGGAACTGGCATGCTTCACATTTTTTCACTAGCTCAACCGCATCCTGAAGTGCTGTAGGCCAGTAAAATCCATGTCGGAAGGCTTTACCAACCAATGTGCGGGAAGAAACATGGTTCCCACACTCGCCTCCATGGATTTCCTCGAGGATCTCACGTCCTTCTTCCCTTGCAATGCACTGCATTAGGATGCCATTGGCATCGCCCTGGTAGAGATCCCGTTCTACCAACATGTATCTTTTAGCCAATCTGACAATCCGATCAGTGGATATACTATCTTCAGGAAGGATATTGTCTTTCAAGTAGCCCCGGATCTCTGAGATCCATGCATCGGGGCTAACATGAGCTTCTGAGTCTTGCGTGTTGGGTTGCTCGTAGCTTCTGACAACACCTACGACCCTTGGTGGATGCCATGGTAACAGGGCCACCGGGATCACCAGCTTTGAGGTGCTGGTCTTGCCCCCTTCGCTCAGTTCGGCAGGCTGAGCTGTTGGTCTTGACAACCTCCGGATGAAGATTCTGTTAGGAGCCGGAGCTCCGGTTGAAGCCTTCGTCGAGAGTTTGTCAGCTTCAGTGTTATGAAGACGTTGAACATGGTGGATATCCAGGACTTCAATGTCCTTTTGAAGCCTCTGGACTTCAAGGAGATAAGCAGCTAGTTGGGGATTGTTACAGCAGCTTTCATCTTTGACTTGTCTGATGATGAGTTGTGAATCACCCTTCACCAACAGTTGTTTGACACCATAAGATAGTGCCACCTTGAGTCCGTAGATGAGAGCTTCATACTCTGCATTGTTGGTCGCCTTGAAATCAAGGTGAACCATGTACTTTACATTTTCCCCAGTCGGGGCAAGGAGAAGGATTCCAGCTCCGGCTCCCTGCTTCTGCACGGAGCCGTCAAAGTAAAGAGTCCAGTGAGGCTCGGTGAATGCCGGAACCTTGGGTTCCGGTTTATGCTCACTGGGCCCCCAGGGTTTTATGGAGAGGGAGTCCATTCTGCCAAGAAGTCAGCCAAAGCTTGACTTTTGATTGCTTGTTGTGACACGAATTCGAGATCGAACTCGGCCAGCTCCACTGCCCACTTTGCTATGTACCCAGTATATTTAGGGTTATTCAAAATAGCGCGCAGTGGAAAAGAAGTTACCACTGATATTTTGTGGGTGTGGAAGTAGTGATGAAGCTTCCTTGAGGCAATAAGAATTGCATAAAGCAGCTTATGCACCTCAATGTATCTTGTCTTGGCATCACAGAGTACTTCGCTGATGAAGTACACTAGGCGTTGGACGGTCCGAACCCTCTCAGAGGGGCCCGGAGCTTCTTCTCCATTGAATCGGACCCTCCTGGAGGGGTCCGGACCTTTTTGTTGAGCTTCTTGGGCCCAAAAGTAGGGGTCCAGAACTTCTTTTTTTGATCCGGACCTTGTTAGAAGGGTTCGAATCATCTTGGTTGGCCAGGTGAACCCCCTCAGGTGAGTGAGGTTGATCTCCTAGCATTTCGCCTTCAGGTAACTCTGGACCCTCCTGGGGGGCCTAAGCTCCTGGGCTGAGTGTGGTTTTGGTCGTTCCGCCACCAAGACCATGCTGACTACTTTGGAAGTTGCATAAATGTAGAGCAGTAAAGGCTCACCAGGATTCAGAGCTACCAAGATTGGTATTGTGGTGAGGAGCTGGTTCAACTCTTGAAACACCTTTTCTGCTTCTTTAGACCAATGAAATGGTCCAGACATCCTCAAGAGTTTGAAGAAGGGAAGTGCCCGCTCTGCCAGTCTTGAGATGAACCGACTGAGCGCAGCTAAACACCCAGTTAACTTTTGGACATCCTTGAGGCAGGCTGGAGGCCGCATATCTTCTATGGCCTTGATCTTTGCCGGATTTGCTTCAATTCCTCGATGAGTCACCAAGGAACCTAGAAGCTTCCCGGAACTAACCCCGAAGACACATTTGTCTGGGTTCAGCTTAGTGCGCGTGTTGCGCAACTTGTCGAAGATGGCTTGCTAGTTATTAAGGAGTGATTCCTTGTTCTTGATCTTCATGACAATGTCATCAACATACACCTCCACCAAGTCTCTGACTAGCTCTCCAAATGTTTTGTACATTGCTCGCACAAAGGTTGAAGCAGCATTTTTGAGACCGAATGGCATGGCAGTATAACAATACAATTCTTCTACTGTTATGAAGGTAGTATGCTCTTCATCTTCCTTAGACATTTGGATTTGATGATATCCAGAATATGCATCTAAGAAACACAATAGCTCACACCCGGAGGTGGAGCCCACTATGTGATCTATCCTAGGTAGTGGAAATGGATCCTTTGGACATGCCTTATTTAAGGTGGTGTAGTCGATACACATCCGAAGCTTCCCGCCAGCCTTGGACACCACCACTGGGTTGGCCAGCCATTTTGGGTGAAACACCTCTCGGATGAAACCAGCTTCGAGCAACTTCTTGATCTCCTGTCGGATGAAGTTTTGCCGCTCGATTGATTGCTTCCGGGGCTTCTGGTGTACAAGCCGTGCGTCAGGATAAATCTTCAGATTGTGTTCAATCACCTCCCTAGGAGTCCCAGGAATTTGCGACCGTTGCCAGGCAAACACGTCGAAATTAGCCCGGAGGAAGGTGATGAGCGTGAGTTCCTATTTGTTGTTCAAACCTCCCGATATACGGGTAGTCTGAGTAGCATCGGAACCAGTTTGGACGAATTTGATGAGAATGTCGGTGTCGCCGCTTGGTTGCACACGAGGTGCGGAGGTAGAGCCTCGATGATGAATGCTCGGAGGGTTCGAAGCTGGCTCCTTACCGGGTGCTTTCTCCTGCGCTGTAGCAAGCGCATAGAGTTCCTCCAATGCATTGATTCCTGCGGTGCGATCTCCACGGATCCGAAGAACGCCCGCAAGTGTTGGCATATTCAACACTAAGTAACCATAATGGGCGGTGGCCATGAACCTATACAATTGAGGCCTACCCAAAATGGTGTTGAACGGCAGACTAATCTGCGCAACGTCAGAGACCAACTTCTCGGTTCTGTAGTTCTCCGAGTCCTGAAGGTTACAGGAAGTGTGATGGAACCGAGAGGGGTAATGGCCCTCGGACCTACCCCAGAAAAAGGTCGAGAGGGGCGAATGTCTAAAGGTCAGAGCTGGAGCTTGACGAAAGCTTCAAAGCTTATGAGGTTTAGCCCTGCACCTCCGTCCACCATTACATGGTGGAGTTGGATATTGTTAATGGTCGGAGACACCACCAACAGGAGTTGGCTAGCTCCAATCATGTTGCATGGGCAGTCCAAAGCATCGAAAGTGATGGGAGTGTCCATCCACTTCTGATGAGGCTCCGCCCTAGCGGTAGGAGCTGCAATGGACATGTCCCGCTGCATTGTCTTGAGGATGCGGCGAGAGGTGATGTCCCAAGAACCACCACAAATGGTGTGCAGGGTCTTCCGACGCCCGTTGTCAGAGACGTCGGAGTCATCGTCGACGGTGTTGTAGACAGCTGTCAGTACCCTGCGTACTGGATACCCTTTGGGACTGCAAAGAGTTCAAAGGAACTTCACCTGTCTGAGTTGAAGACATCCAAAGGCCCCACTTGTCATACGAAACCGGACCTACCTCCCTTCTATGGTTAGTCCCAGTGTCTCCACGTGTATCGTTAAACCGGAGCTACATTCTACACATGGGAAAGCTCCAGTCTAGATACCTGTGTGGCACCCCCGGACCTAACCCCCGACAGAGGGAAGCTCCGGTACTGACAAGTGTACAACAGCGCCGGACCTACTTGTCCAAGATAGTAAGCTCCGGAGCTGCCACGCGTCCAACCGTCGGACCATCGACCTCAACAGGCAGAGTGGTGGACTTCCAACGGCTCGGACCATCAAGGAACATTAAAGACCTCAAGACCCTATTAAGTGTCATTAATGCTATCTTAATGACACGCGACCGGAGGGCCCTTAATACAAGTAATGACACTGTAAAGGCACGTTACCACACTATTAAGGGTAATTAAACTCATTAATTGTGTATTAAGCATCAGTAACCGCCAAGGCCACATGTCGGGCCAGGCTAACGATGTAACGGCCAGCCCTTGTACTATAAAAGGACTGGCCGAGCGATACATAGGGAGACCTCCGAACACGGCCACATACACCTAGACGAGACATATGCCCACAAACGCGCTCAAGGGAATCTAGTCTCAGACACTCTAGTGCTCAGACGCTCAATACAATAGCAACACACCCGTGGAGTAGGGTATTACGCTCAGGCAGCCCGAACCACGTAAATCCTCGTGTCAACTTGCCACCTTGTTCTGGATCTCTGCGCACCCACAACCAAACTACAAACTCCGCGGGCTGCCAACGGAGGTACCGGGAGAATTGCCAGAATCACACTCCGACAGTTGGCGCGCCAGGAAGTACACCATATCTCCGGCTCGCTCCTTCTCGAAGGGAAGCTTGCCGCATCGAATGTCGTTGTCGAAGGAGTCACTGGACCAACCCATATAGGTCCGAACCCCAGACAACTCCATCTTGCTCCCAATGCGGCTCTTGGGGGGTCCCAACTTCATCGCAGCACAACGGGGTGAGAGATGAAAAGCAAGTGAAAGTTTGGAGGATTCGAGCGCAAGTTCAAATGAAGGCGTAAGGAATCCCCAATTGGTGTGCGCTTTCCTTCTTAAGTAAGCCCCCGCAACGCTTGGATGGAAACCACAGAGGAGCCAACGATACAATTCAAAAACTTTGCCCTGCCAATGACAAGGGGGCCCAAGGCCACATTGACGATCAAGTCGAGGTCCTTACCGTAGGCGAACAGTTGTCATCATGAGAGGCGGGAAGCCCGAGTGCGGCAGCCTGACAGGGCGCGCGGAACTGATACGGTTTTCGTATTGAGAACCGGCGACCTTCAATTGTGTGAGATCTGCACGCGCATATCTCACCTGCCGCATCCTGGATATGCCACGCGGCGATGGTTTAACTGCGAACCACCACCCCAACGTCACATCCAAAGACCCTTGAAGACACGGCGCAAAAATCAAAGAATGGACCCACCTCCGACAGAAGGACTTAATCCAAAAAGTATCTCCCAAAGGTGGGCCCAGGGGTCCACTATCGGTACCCTGCGCACCGGATACCCTTTGGGACTGCAAAGAGTTCAAAGGAACTTCACCTGTCTGAGTTGAAGACCTCCAAAGGCCCCACGTGTCATACGGAACCGGACCTGCCTCCCTTCTATGGTTAGTACCAGTGTCGCCACGTGTATCATTAAACTGGAGCTACATTCTACATGTGGGAAAGCTCTAGTCTAGATACCTGTGTGGCACCCCTGGACCTAACCCCCGACAGAGGGAAGCTCCGGTACTGACATGTGTACAACAGCACTGGACCTACTCGTCCAAGACAGTAAGCTCCGGAGCTGCCACGCGTCCAACAGCCGGACCATCAACCTCAACAGGCAAAGTGGTGGACTTCCAACGGCTCAGACCTTCAAGGAACATTAAAGACCTCAAAACCCAATTAAGTGTCATTAATGCTATCTTAATGACACGCGATCGCAGTGCACTTAATACAAGTAACGCCACTGTCAAGGTACGTTACCACAATATTAAGGGTAATTAAGCTCATTAATTATGTATTAAGCATCAGTAACCGCCAGGGCCACATGTCGGGCCAGGCTAACGATGTAACGGCCATCCATTGTACTATAAGAGGACTGGCCGAGCGATGCACAGGGGGACCTCCGAACACGCTCACATACACCTAGACGAGACACACGCCCACAAACGCGCTCAAGAGACTCTAGTCTCTGACACTCTAGTGCTCAGAAGCTCAATACAACAACAACACACCCGTGGAGTAGGGTATTACGCTCAGGCGGCCCGAACCACGTAAATCCTCATGTCAACTTGCCATCTTGTTCTGGATCTCTGCGCGCCCACAACCGAACTACAAACTCCATGGGCTGCCAATGGTACTACCGGGAGAATTGCCAGAATCACACTCCGACACTTGGCGCGCCAGTAAGGGGGGTGCCCGAGATTCAAAGATGGTGAACTCTGCTGCTGGATCGTCGAACGGCAACCACGCTACGCAACCTGCTGGGGGCAATCCCTCCAACATGCAGCAGCCAGCAGGAGCCATGGTTCTAGCAGGAGTCATGACACCGCCGCCACCATCCGCTCCGGCGAATCAAGCTGGACGTCGAGATGGGGCGTCTGCGTCGGTCACTGCATCGACGAACAACAATCCTGAACACGCGATTAATGTCGCGTGTGCTCTTCTCCAACGTCCACCTTCTCCAGGAGCACCCAGGGTGCGATGGAGCAGTGGAGAACTGATGTGGAACATCTAGTTGCAGCAGCAGCCGATGGCATTAGCATTCAAGGTCCTCCCCCTCAGGGCGGGCCCCATCGCAGCATCGTACCATGTCGGGTAGACTTGGTCTGCACGCTTCGCAGCACAGGAGGCGTGCTCCATCTCAATAAGCAACGTCATTGCCTTCTGGGGCGTGATGTACCCACACGGTAACCAGGCTTTCGACTCATGACCTCTGGGCAGAGCTCGATCGTCGTTACCGACAACAGGACAGTCGCATCCACATCGAGCGTGCTCGCGAGAGGCGAGAGGCTCGGGATAGCCCTGCTCCTGAGGGAGTAGGAGGAGGTTGTTCTGCCTTGGCCATGCACCTACGCATGGTCAGATGGCCGGAGACGTTCCGGCCTCACCTGCAGGAGAAGTTTGACGGGACTGTTAATCCCGCCGAATTTCTTCAAATATACTCCACCGCTATCCTTGCGGCTGGAGGAAATGAGGCCATGATGGCCAATTATTTCCTTGTGGCTTTGACTGGGACCGCCAGGTCTTGGTTCATGAGCCTTCTGCCTGACTCCATCAACAGTTGGGCGGAACTGTGCCAACAGTTCACCGCCAACTTCGGGAGCTCATACACCCGACCAGGCACGGAACTGGACCTTTTTGCTGTCAAGCAGAAGGGGGAGAGTCCCTGCGATCTTTCATCCA
Source organism: Tuctoria greenei (assembly GCA_036927565.1). Taxonomy (NCBI): domain Eukaryota; kingdom Viridiplantae; phylum Streptophyta; class Magnoliopsida; order Poales; family Poaceae; genus Tuctoria; species Tuctoria greenei. The sequence goes on from JAYESD010000005.1 coordinate 175,952,429, forward strand.
GAGGTTCTTTCAGGTACAAAATACCATTCCTTCTATCTCAAGCGCTTTTGTTATTGTAGCATTCAGACTGGGCGTTCGAGACAAGAAGATGCTAGAGAAGCTGGAGACCAAGGAAGTCACCAGCGTCACGGAACTCTTCAGCTTGGCACAAAAGTGTGCCAAGGCTGCTGAGGGCCGTGAAATGCACTCCCAACCACCTCAGGGGCACAACAAAAAGTCCTCCAAGGGTGAAGCCACTACCTCCGAGAGTGGCAAGAAGAAGAAAAAGTCCAACGGCAAGAAGAAGCCGTCGGTCGGCACACCTACTGCTGCAGCTGCTGCAGCTCCTGGTGGCTGGGGGCCATGCCCCGAGAAATGACCTCGGCCATCGTCTGAAGATGGTGGCAGCTCCAAGATGTGGTGTCCCATACACAAGACAAACAACCACAACCTGGAAGGCTACCGAGAGGTCCAGAACCTCGCCGAGCGCTACAATAAGCACCGAGAAGAAGCTCCTTTCCGTCAAAGGGAAGGAAAACAAAAAGTCGACGAAGCTCCGGCTGAAGAGGAGTTAGGATTTCAGGACCCCAAAAAGGTCTGAATGCTATTTACACCTCCGTTGACGATGACTCCGACGTCTCCGACAATGAGTGTCAGAAAACCATAAACACTATCTTTGCTGGTTTGTGGGTCATCACCTCCCGCCGTGTCCTCAAGACAATGCGGCGGGACATGGCCTTAGTAGCTCCCACTGCCAGGGTGGAGTCGCACCGGAAGTGGATGGACACTGCCATCACCTTCGATGCTTCGGACTGCCCTCGAAACATGATCGGAGCTGGCCAACTTCCACTGATGGTATCTCCGACCATCAACATCATCCAGCTCCACCACATGATGGTGGACGGAGGTTCGGGGCTGAACCTCATAAGCTTCAATGCTTTTGTCAAGCTTCAGCTTCGACCTTCGGACCTTCGCCCCTCCCGACCTTTTCCTGCAGTAGGTCCGGGGGCCATCACTCCACTCGGGACCATTACTCTCCCGGTGACCTTCGGGACTCGGGAGAATTACAGGACCGAGAAGTTGGTCTTCGACGTGGCGGAGATCAACTTACCATTCAACGCCATCCTGGGCAGGCCAGCCTTGTACAAATTCATGGCTGCTGCTCATTATGGCTACTTGGTGTTGAAGATGCCAACACCATCATGTGTTCTCCGGATCCACAGAGATTGCACCGCCGGAGTTACTGCTCTGGAAGAACTCCATGTGCTTGCTACAGTGCAGGAGGAATAATCCGGAAAGGAGCAAGCTCCTAAACCCCCCAGCATTCGTCATCGAGGCTCAACCTTCGCACCTCGTGTGCAACCAAGCGGCAACACCGACATTCCTGTCAAAGTCGTTCAAATTGATTATGATGCCACCCAAACCACTTGTATATCGGGAGGTCTGAACGACAAATAGGAACTCGCGCTCATCACTTTCCTCTGGGCTAATGTCGATGTGTTTGCCTGGCAACCGTCACAAATGCCTCGGATCCCTAGGGAAGTGATTGAGCACAATCTGAAGATTTATCCTGATGCCCAGCCTGTACATCAGAAGCCTCGGAAGCAGTCAGTAGACCGACAAAACTTCATACGTCAAGAAGTGAAGAAGTTGCTCGAAGCAGGATTCAACCGGGAAGTCTTCCACCCAAAATGCTGGCAAACCCAGTCGTTGTACCTAAGGCCGGCGGGAAGCTTCGGATGTGCATGGACTACACTACACTAAATAAGTCATGTCCAAAGGATCCATTCCCACTACCTAGAATAGATCAGATAGTGGATTTCGCCTCCGGGTGTGAATTACTGTGTTTCCTAGATGCATATTCTGGGTATCATCAAATCAGAATGTCTAGGGAAGATGAAGAGCATACTTCCTTCATCACAGTAGATGAATTATATTGTTACACTGCCATGCCATTCGTTCTCAAAAATGCTGCTTCAACATTTGTATGAGCTATGTACAAAACTTTTGGAGAGCTCATCAGAGATGTAGTGGAAGTGTACGTCAATGACATCGATGTCAAGATCAAGAACAAGGAGTCATTCCTTGACACCTTGCAAGGTTTCTTCGACAAGTTGCGAATCACATGCACAAAGCTGAACCTGGACAAGTGTGTCTTTGGGGTTAGCTCTGGAAAGCTTCTTGGATTCTTGGTGAACCATTGAGGAATCGAAGCGAATCCGGCGAAGATTAAAGCTATTGAAGACATGCGGCCACCAGCCCGCATCAAGGACGTCCAGAAGCTGACTAGATGTCTAGCTGCCCTTAGCCAGTTCATCTCAAGACTGGCGGAACGGGCGTTACCCTTCTTCAAATTATTGACGAAGTCCGGACCATTCCAATGGTCTGAAGAAGTAGAAAAGGCTTTCCAAGAGCTAAAGCAGCTCCTCACTACTAAAACAACTTTGGTAGCTCCGAATCCTGGTGAGCCGCTTCTGCTTTACATTTCAGCAACTAACAAAGTTGTCAGCATGGTCCTAGTTGCGGAAAGACCAGAACCATACCCACTTCAGGAGTCCAGACCCCTCCGGGAGGGTCCGGAGCTACCTGAAGGCGAATCTGGGTCCCAGCCCCCAGACCCGGATCCTCAAGGCGAGACGCCAGAGGATCAACCTCCTTCAAGTGGAGGAGTTACTGTTGCTGAGCAAGAAGATCTGAACCTTTCTAGGAAGGTCTGGGTCACTTCAGAAGAAGCTCGGGGATCCTCCAGCAGGAACCGGGAGGTCCCTGGAGAAGGTTCGGACCCCTCTGGGAGGGACCGGGTTGATGAGGAGGAAGCTCCGGGCCCCTCCAGGAAGGTCCGGACAGTCCAACGCCCAGTGTACTTCATCAGTGAAGTGCTCCATGGCGCCAAGACTCGGTACTTGGAGGTGCATAAGCTGCTCTACGCAGTTCTTATTGCCTCTAGGAAGCTTCGACACTACTTCCAAGCTCACAAGATTTCAGTGGTAACTTCTTATCAACTGTGTGCAATCTTGCATAACCCCAACTCTATTGGGAACATTGCAAAGTGGGCAGCGGAATTGGTCGAGTTCGATCTTGAATTCGTCCCAAGACAAGTGATTAAGAGTCAAGCATTGGCAGACTTCATGGCGGAATGGACCCCCTCTCCATCAAATCCTGGGGGCCCCAGTGAGCACAAGTCGGAACCTAAAGTTTCGGTCTTCACCGAGCCTCACTGGACTCTCTACTTCGATGGCTCCGTGTAGAAGTAGGAGGCCAGGGCTGGACTCCTTCTCCTCGCTCCGACTGTGGAGAAGGCCAAATACATGGTTCACCATGACTTCAAGGCTACCAACAACATGGCGGAGTATGAAGCACTAATCTACAGCTCAAGGAAGCACTATCATATGTTGTCAAGCAGTTGTTGGTAAAGGGTGACTCGCAACTCATAATAAAACAAGTCAAAGGTGAATGTTGCTGCAACAACCCTCAACTAGCTACATATCTACTTGAAGTCCAGAAGCTTCAGAAGGACTTCGACATCCTAGATCTTTGCCATGTACAGTGTCTCAACAACGCTGAAGCCGACAAACTCTCGACAAAAGCTTCAACTGGAGCTCCCGCTCCTGATGGAACCTTTGTCTGGAGATTGTCAAGACCAACAGCTTAGCCTACCGAACTGAGCGAAGGGGGCCAGACCAGCACCTCGAAGCTGGTGGTCCCGATGGCCCTGTTACCATGGCGTCCATCAAGGGTCGTAGGTGCTGCAGGAAGCTACGAGCAACCCAGCACGCAAGACTCAAATGCTCAAGTTAGCTCCGATGCATGGATCTCAGAGATCTGGAGCTACTTGAAAGACAATTTCCTTCCTGAAGACAATGTATCTGCTGACCGGATAGTCAGATTGGCTAAAAGATACACACTGGTAGAAGGGGATCTCTACCGGCGCGAGGCCAACGGTGTCCTAATGCGGTGCATTACATGGGAAGAAGGTCGTGAGCTCCTCTGGAAATCTATGGAGGCGAGTGTGGGAACCACGCGTCTTCCCGCACGTTGGTCGGTAAAGCCTTCTGGCATGGTTTTTACTGGCCTACAACACTCCTGGATGCAAACGAGCTAGTGAAGAAATGCGAGGCATGCCAGTTCCATGCAAAGCAAATTCACACACCAGCTCAACCTCTACAAATGATACCTCCTACATGGACATTCGCTGTGTGGGGGATGGATATCTTGGGACCTTTCCCAAGAGCCATCGGAGGTTACAAGTTCGTTTACCTTGCAATCGACAAGTTCACCAAGTGGCCGAAAGCAACTCCAGTTGTGACAATAAACAAGCAATCAGCTATCAATTTCTTGCAGTCCATAGTATGTAGATTTGGAGTCCCAAACAAGATCGTAACTGACAACGGGACCCAATTCACAAGCTCTGCTTTTCAAGAATATTGCGAAGACCTCAGCATTCAGGTCAGCTACGCCTCTGTAGCTCACCCGGCAAGCAGTGGCCAAGCTGAGAGAGCAAATGCAGAAATCCTAAAAGGACTCAAGACACGCACATATGAGCGCCTAAAAAAACGAGCCAACTGGATTGAAGATCTTCTGAAAGTGCATCTAGGAATCCCTTGTGGGTTTTGGATGATTTATGACAAGCAAATGAGATCCTAACAACTTTGTTGAGATGAGCACATATTTTAAGTTGAAAATAAGCAAATTGCCAAAAAGATGGGAGAATGAGGAGCAAATGTTGAGAAGAGCTCAAGGAACAAAAGTAGTAGATCATTGTGGGTGGAGTGTGTTAAGGAAACACACCCCAAGAGCACAAACACAAATAAACACACACATTGCACAAATTTATACAGGACCGGACTAGTCCGACGGACATCGGACTAGTCCGATATCTCTCTCTGCACAAGATCGGACAAGTCCGATATCACCACGAACTAGTTCGATATCTCTCTGACTAGAATCGGACTAATCCTCCCAAGTGCGGACTAGTCCTCAAAACAATTCACAATTCACACAAAATCGTACAAGTCCGATCAAACACCGGACTAGTCCGATATCTTTCTGGTGTCAATCAGACAAGTCCAATATTAGCACGGACTAGTCCGAAAAAACTCTCTGACCTAAATCGGACAAGTCCTCCAAGTGCGGAGTTGTCCTCATAACAACATAGGGTTTCACTGTCCGGACAAGTCCGATGTCTATCGGACTAGTCCGATGATTTCCAGAAGTGAAATTGGACAAGTCCGCTCCTAGCCGGACTAGTCCGATATTTTGGGACACATAGGGTTTGTTATACCCAGCACACCGGACTAGTCCGGTGTCCACCACGGACTTCATACGATCTTTCAAAACCCTAACGGTCACTTTTAGAAACCCCATATAAATAGAGGTGCACGGCCCAAATTTAATATATCTCGACCCCCTGCGCCGTCACACCTTCCAAGAGCCTCAAAAACACATCTCACCACAAAATCTAAAGCTAAAAAGATCAATCTTTTGAGGATACACATTGGAACATTGGAGAGACACGATTCATCACTCTTGATCTATTGGTTTGATTCCCTAACACACTCCTGTGATTTTCATTGTAATCTTTGGAGTGTGTTCTTGGTGGAGTTGTCATTGTAATCTAGGGGAGCCATCAACGTGTGAGAAGGCCGCGTGAATTCGGTTATTTACCCTTTGTGATAAGAGAAGAGGATTGGCCTTCATGGCGATCCGACAAGGGTAGGGTTGGAGAAGACCCTGTCCTTTTGTGGACTCCTCAACGTGGATGTAGGTTGCCTCTGTGGGAGACGAACCACAGGATAAATTGCTTGTGCCTTGTTTTGTGTTCATCGTTCTTATTCATCACAACAATCTAGGGTTTCAATCACTCTCGCATATTTTATGTTGAAACATCAAATATAAGATTTACTTGTTGTATACCCTAGTACATAATCTTGCAACACTTAAATTAACTGTATATTTCCGCTGCATACATCATAGAATCAAATTAATCAACCAAACTTAATTAACCTAGTCGGTACACACCGAACTAGTCCGCACTTTACCGGACTAGTCCGATATCTCTGGTTTTGATCTGGTTGTTAAGTGTTGCAGGTTCCTACAAATTTCAAAAAGGCCTATTCACCCCCCTCTAGGCCACATTCAATTGGTATCAGAGCAGGTTCTTCAAGAAAGAGACTAATCGCTCGAAGAAGATCATGTCGGACATGAAGGACGTACACAAGAGCAACAACCAAGAGAAGGTTGATGATGACAAGAATCAGAAAGTTGAAAAGCTCCTCGAAGCCATTCAAGACTTCGAGGACGACGATGAGGAGATGCCGGAACTAAAGGCGCTCCTAAGAAAGAAGACATTTTCCAAAGGGAATGTAAAGATTGAAGAGAAGAAGAAGGGGAGTAGTCACACCGACTACTCCCGATATCCTTTCAACTATGATCGTCTTAATCCCAGCAATAATCATTATTTATCTATCCCTCTAGGAAAAGCCCCACACTTCGATGGAAGTGATTACTCAATGTGGAGGAAAAATATGAAAATGCATCTAATTTCCCTCAATCTATGTTTTTGACATATTGTGTGCACAGGGATAGATATCCCGGACGACGACTTACACCAAGCCAAGAGCAGGCAATTCATCGAAATGCTCAAGCCGCGACAGTTATTACTTCTTTGCTCAGTCAGGACGAGTTCACCAAGGTGGATGGACTCAAGATTGATAAGGAGATCTGGGACACATTACAAACTGCACATGAAGGTGATCATCATGTGCGTGAAGCGAAGATCGAAATGATCGAGGGCAAATTGGGAAGATTCACGATCAAAGAAGATAAGTCACCTCAAGATATGTACAACAGACTTAAGACGCTCGTCAACAAGGTTCGATATTACGGAAGCAAGAAGTGGAACGACCACGAGGTGGTGAAGCTCATCCTTAGAGCTTTCATGCCTCGCAACGTCACCTTATGCTCCATGATTAGAGAAAGCCCCAGATACAAGAGAATGACTTTGAATGAGCTACTTGGGAAAATCATCAATTTTGAGATGATGGAGAAGCAAGCGAAGCATGTCAAGGAAATTGCCGACCTTACCTCGGCAAAGAAGAAAGGGGTTTCCTTGAAGTCCACCCTCAAGCCCTTATCTAAAGAATCACGAGAAGCTCAACTAGAGGAAGTCGGTGATGATGAGAGCAATGATTTGGATGAAGATGACATGATACTATTCATGAAGAAATTCAAGAAAATGATGAAGAAGAGACAAGGCGCCAAATAAAGTGAAGGAAAATACAAGGAAAGTGAAAATCGCCTAGAGGGGGGGTGAATAGGCAATAATACCTGAAATGACTTAATTAAACAAAATTAATTCTCTGTGGCCGGACTAGTCTGGTCAGGGCTGGACTAGTCCGCTCAGGATAGGGTGGAAACCCTAAAACTTGATTTCTACAAGTTGTTTGCGGAATTAATGTTCACCAAGAATAAGAGCAATATGTAACAAACTTGTGAAGCTCAGATTGTGATGTTTCAACACTTAGATTGCAAGTTTACAATAGTAATCAAGTGTAAGGTAATAAGACAAATGTGAACCCTAAGAGCAATGCTAGAGATTATGAAAAGTGCAAAACAAGTGAAACAAGATTTATCCTATGGTTCAGCTCCATGAAGAAGCCTACATCCACGTTGAGAAGTCCACACAAGGACCAAGTCTCACTTGACCCTTCTCTCACCAAGCCACCACAATGGCCGGCTTGGTTTTCACTATATCAATGGGCAATCACAAAGTTTGATGGGGCTACTCACAACTTGAGGCTCCCACAAATCAATACAATGAGGAGCACACGAATCTCAACTCACACAAGCCACAAAACACAACACAATGTGCAAGAGATCAAACCGAGGGCTAAAGCACGATGATCTTCCTTTACTCTCCTTCCCAAACCCTAATCTCTTCAATATTTGCTTTTAAGGTGTTAGTGGGATGAGTAGAAGGCTTTGGAAGGCTCTAGGATGCTTGTGGCGGGCTAGGGTTCTAGTCTTATTCAAATGAGCCCGGGGGTCCCCTTTTTATAGAGGTCCCGAGCCCCTTTTGCTTACATCAGCAAAGGGGCAGACTAGTCCGGCCTTAGACCCCGCACTAGTTCGGCCCTATAGGACCACTGACCCCCTGGTCAGTTCTCGACAACTGCCACACTGAGCAATGATCATCATGCTACCCGCCAAATTTCCAAATTCAAACGGTCACTAGACACCGGACTAGTCTGACCCATAACGGATTGGTCCGAAGTGGAACAGAACCATTTGGTCCGTTCCAAAACGAACTCTTCTGGGTTGGTCCGGACTAGTCCGGACACAGGGGCGGACTAGTCTGGGCCCCTAGGGTTTTCTCTGGGTTGTCACACTAAGTCCCAAACTGACATGTCCGTGCCCAAACGGACAAGTCCGAACTATCCAAAGAGCTTTGGTCCGTCCAAAAACGGACAAGTCCGGACTTCTCGGACTTAGCTCCAAAATCACTCGAGAACACTCCAAAGACGTTTGGTCCGTCTAAAAATGGACTTGTCTGCCATGGTCGGACTAGTCCGGCCTTGAGGCTCGGACTAGTCCGGCCTCCTAGGATTTTTCTCATTTTAGGCTTCTCACTTAGGTTTTTCTCTAAACCTCCAATTAGAGCCCCTTGGTTTGATCTCAATGCACATGATACAACCACCCTCTCACATGATACGGCTCATATAAGCTCAATACCATAGAAACCCTAATTTCTACGCTTGAGTCTTTGACACCCATTTTAGCCTTTTCCTTTTTGAGGGTTTTCATCTCATTTCAATCCTTGTACCTGTGCTTAAGATCAACTAAGCTCATTAGCCTCTTAATTGTCATCATTAATCATCCAAAACCCACGGGGACGCGTAGATGCACTTTCAATCCCCCCCCTTTTTGGTGATTGATGACAACACATTAAGACTTCAACAAAAAGATAATAAATTGTTTTCATAACATATATTTGTATGAGTGACTCCCCCTCAATGTTTGCATCATAAGTAAAGAGTTTGAGAGAGTTCTCATACATATACATGTTATTGCGGGGTGCCTAAGTGATGTGTTCATAAAGTGTTATAAGTCAATGATTATGCAAAATAGACATGTAAATGAGGCATCACATCAAAAATTTAGGCAAGATACATGAATACTTGAATACATAGATTAAGTCTTACAATACAACTTGAAATGAGGTTTAAAACATAAGTCCAACATAGATCAATACTCTCACAAGATAGTCTATCTATCTTATCTCTCCCCCTAGGTCTAAGAGCCCACCCAAGCTTCTCTCCACCTTTGGCATCAGAACACCAAAAAGGAAAAGAAAGGAGGAAGGGACCCTTAGGTCTACTCATCATCGGACTGGGAGTTGTCATCGCCGCATTGGCGCTCGCTGCCGCTTTCTGTGGCTTTCAGATCCTCAGTCGGGGCCGCGGTGGAAGTCCCAGCTTCTCCAAATTCAACGAGCTCTTTGGCAGTGAACTCGGGAAAGGAAGTGAGCTCACCATCGCTCTCCTCGGCGGGGGACATAGGGATGTCCAGCTTGTCGCACATTGCTTTGATATACTTCTCATTGCGACGCTCCATGCAACGTTGCCGAATTTTCGTCTTCCGGGACAAAGAAAAGAGAGCTTTGAAGCACTTGAAGAAGCCGCTTCCACATTGTGTCGAAGGCGGAGGTGGTGGAGGAGACGGCACGAAGCGAGAGGAAGAAGCGGGAGGATCCACATTCTTCCTCCGAGGGGCAGCTGGCTCCGGAGGAGGGAGTTGTGGTCAAAGCCTTTGGTGAATGATATCTTTCTTGAATGTGAGCCCGGAGATCTTCTCGATCATGTACATAATGTACGAAGCGTATCCACATGATCGGTTGGGGGTGTAAGAGATGTTGAAGATGTCATCAAGGATATAGTCCACCACATTGAAGCGGACATCTCCATCAATGAGGACCATTAAATGCCTCAAATTGCCTTGGATGAGCCCCGCATCTCCATCCTTGGGGGCAATTGTCATTCTAATGACCCGGTTGAGCACACTATAGAAGGGCTTGATATTTCTGATGTGCCCAGCCTCATATTGTGCATTGCTTGGATACATATACTCCAATGTGTCCCGATCAACTAGCTTCAGATTGGAAATGATGATCTCATTATCCAGTTGATCCTCCAAGTCAAGCAACTGAGTAAACTCCCAAAAGGTGGTAGAGTATTGCTCTCCATGGGTCATCTAGGTGATCCTCCTGTCCCCATCGATCTGGAAGTAAAGGGTGGAGTAGAACAGAGTGATGACCTCCACAATCCAGTCGTACTGGAAAGCCTTGAACTTCTTCAAACCATGCCTCTCGACAGCCTCAATCACAGCATTGAAGGCTTGATGATCCTCCTAGGCCATATAGTCTCAGTCAATCCGCTGAGCATCTGTGACAGGGGTTTGCTTGGTCATATAGACCGTCATGTAGAAATCACAGTGGAAATCACACCAGAATCGGGGATCCACTGTGCTCCTGTCACGCTGATAGACATTGATCTGTCTCAGCTTGCGTGCTTTCTCTGCTCCCTTGCCCTTGAAGATGTTGACATCAAAAGCAGCTGCACAGTTTGGGTTCCGTGCAGGAGAGGACATCCTCAAGGGGCCAATGGGTTGTGGGGCACCCTTCTTCACTTTGCTTGCAGCCTTCTTGGCAACATTCACCCTCTTCTTGGGTGCAGCATCAACAGGGGCCTTGCCCTTACTTTGAGGATCTTGCCCCTGGGACTTGGCTTGCTCACCCAAGGTCACAAGCCTCTTCCTTTTTGGGGCAGCCTCGGCAGCAGCGGAGTTGTGCTCCTCACGCTGCATCTTCTTTGCCTTCTGAGAGGCAAAGTGTGCAGCAACCATCTCTTGATCCTCTCTTTGTTTCCGGCGAAAGAGAGCCTACTTCTCCGCTTCGGTCTCGGAATCAGGGGGGAACGTACTCATTGTCTGACATGATTGCTGACAAGAGAAGCACAGAAAGTTGGATAAGTCCAGAGAGTCAAGATAAATTGGGGCAATTCACAAAATCAACCTAGGTTAGGGTTTTCACTGTGTAACCCGGACTTGTCCGCCGAGGGGTCGGACTAGTCCGCAGTAGGTCGAACTTGTCTGCCCTGTGACCGAACTAGTCTTGTTCACACAGCAAGAACCCTAATCTAGGGAAATTTTGCAAAAACTACGGATCCTACCACAAAAATGGAGCTATATGATCACATTGATGTGTACAACAACATTTGTGAAGAAGTTTCTATCAAAGGACCAAAAAGAGTTGAATTCAAAGGATTTTGGAGTTAGGTCAAGAATACCTCTTCAAATCTTTGATTTGATGAAATGAGAGTGAGGGAGTGGTCTCCGATGCTTGGGGAAAAGTTCGTAAGCACCTTGGGGCTTCACTCCACCGATTGGAATCGAGATTTGGTGGATGGACTAAAAAATCGTCATTGGGGAGGCGGTTTTCGAGCGTTTTTTGGAGAGAGAGTGTTTGAATGGAAGTGGGGACGTCGAGGGCACCCTGGGGAGGTTAAGTCCCCAAGGGCTGGACTAGTCCGGTCAGGGACCCGAACTTGTCCGGCATCCACACTGGGTCCGGACAACTCATACCACCGGACTAGTCCGGTCCTAGGAGCGGACTAGTCCGGTCCTAAGACTTAAAACTCCTATATATTGAGTTTTGAGTGGAGATTTGATCCTTTTGGACTATATCTCACAAAAGATCTTTGTAAATATGGTCAGTAAGCAATCAACAATCAAACTATGACCATGATTCACAAGGATTCAATAATTTCAAAATAATTTGTGAAAAAAATTGAGGAGGATGAGTTTTTCGCAAGCATGTGTGAATTTTGAATATTGCAATCAGATGTCCAAGACTTAAGCCACATTTTGAGAATCCAAGATATTTAGCTCACTCCTAAGTTCACAAAACCTTTTCTCATCTAGGGGCTTGGTAAAGATATCGGACAATTGTTTATCGGTTCTCACATGGGAAATTGTAATGTCTCCTTTGATGGATTTATCTCTCAAGAAGTGGTGGCGTATATAGATGTGCTTGGTCCTTGAGTGTTCAACAGGATTGTGAGCTATTTTGATGGCACTCTCATTGTCACATAGGAGAGGAATATGGCGCAAGTGTATGTCGTAATCCCTAAGAGTTTGTCGCATCCAAAGAAGTTGTGCACAACAACTTCCGGCGGTGACATACTCCGCTTCGGCTGTGGAAAGTGCAATGGAGTTTTGTTTCTTTGAGGACCATGACACTAGAGATCTACCAAGGAATTGGCAAGTTCCCAATGTACTCTTCCCATCAACTTTGCATCACGCATAGTCCGCATCGGAATATCCAATGAGGTTAAACTTAGAGCCTTTGGGGTACCAAAGTCCTAGGCTTGGTGTGTGAACCAAATATCTAAGAATTCTCTTAACGGCGGTCAAATGACACACCTTTGGAGCAGCTTGAAATCTAACAAACATACACACACTAAGCATGATATCGGGCCTAGATGCACATAAGTATAACAATCAGCCTATCATAGAACGATATACATTTTGGTCTACACTTGGACCATCTTCATTGAGATCGAGATGCCCATTGGTTGCCATAGGAGTCTTGATGGGTTTGGCCTTGTCCATGTCAAACTTCTTGATTATATCTTGTGTGTACTTGGTTTGACTAATGAACATGACTTCCTTGAGTTGCTCCACTTGAAAACCTAGAAAGAACTTCAACTCCCTCATCATGGACATCTCGAATCTTTCCGTCATTATCTTGGAAAACTCATCACAAAAGGATTTGTTAGTAGAACCAAATATAATGTCATCGACATATATTTGGCAAACAAACAAATCATCATTAAAGTGCTTAGTGAATAGAGTACAGTCCGCCTTCCCAATTTTAAAACCATTTTGAGTTAGAAAGTCTCTAAGGCACTCATACCAAGCTCTAGGAGCTTGTTTGAGTCCATAGAGAGCCTTACGCAATTTATACACATGGTTTGGGAATTCTTCATCTTCAAATTCGAGGGGTTGCTCCACATATACTTCTTCCTGGATTGGACCATTGAGGAATGCACTCTTGACGTCCATTTGATATAGCTTAAAATCATCGTGAGTAGAAAATGCAAGTAATATACGAATTGATTCAAGCCTAGCTACGGGAGCAAAGGTTTCTTCGAAATCCAAACCTTCGACTTGTGAGTACCCTTTGGCCACAAGTCGTGCCTTGTTCCTTGTAACCACCCCGTGTTCATCTTGTTTGTTGCGGAAAACCCATTTCGTCCCTACAACATTTGCATTTGGCCTCTTCACAAGCTCCCATACTTTATTTCTCTCAAAGTTGTTGAGCTCTTCTTGCATGGCCATCACCCAATTCGGATCTAGTAGTGCTTTTTCAGCCTTGTGGGGCTCCAAGAAAGAAACAAAAGAGTAATGTTCACAAAAATTTACAACACGAGATCGAGTAGTTACCCCCTTGGAGATGTCTCCAAGTATATTGTCAACGGGATGATCCTGTTGGACGCTTTGATGCACTCTTGGGTGAGGTGCTTGAGGTCTTGATTCATCATCTTGGTCTTCCTCATCCTCATTGTCTCCCCAATGATTGATGCCTTCATTTTCATCTTCTTGAAGCGCATCTTGGGGAGGTTGATCTTGATCATTTGAGGAAGAGCTTGCTTGATGTATAGGATGGTTACTTGTGACTTGAGGTTGCTCTTGTGGTCGTATGTCTCCAAGTGCCATCCTTCCTATCACCACTTGTGGAGCTTCTTCTTGATCTAGCACATGACGATCAACTTGCTCCACTTGGGAGCCATTAGTCTCATCAAATACTACGTCACGAGCTACTTCAACAATTCTGAAGGATTTGTTAAAGACACGATAGGCGTAAGTGTTTGAGTCATAGCCAAGCAAGAAACCCTCATCGGACTTAGAAGCAAACTTCGAAGTCCTAGTCTTCTTGTTAAGAATGTAGCATTTGCTCCCAAAAACATGAAAGTAAGAGATGTTGGGTTTGTTACCGGTTAGGAGCTCATATGACGTCTTCTTAAGTATGTGGTGAAGGTACAACCGGTTTATGGCATGGCAAGCGGTGTTGACCGCTTCCACCCATTACTGATCCGACGTCTTGTACTCATCAAGCATGGTTCTTGACATCTCAATTAGAGTCCAATTCTTCCTCTCGACCACCCCATTTTGTTGAGGGGAGTAGGGGGCCGAGAACCTATGCTTGATGCCTTCTTCATCCAAAAATTCTTCAACTTGGGTGTTCTTGAATTCGGTGCCATTGTCACTCCTAATGGTCTTGATACTCAAGGAGAACTCATTTTGAGCTCTCTTCAAGTATCTCTTGAGGACACCTTGAGTCTCGCTCTTGTCATGCAAAAAGAACACCCAAGTGAAACGTGAAAAATCATCAACAATAACAAGACCATATTTGTTACCACCAATACTAATGTAGGCGATTGGACCGAAGAGATCCATGTGTAGAAGCTCCAATGGTCTTGATGTTGTCATAATGTTCTTGGATGGATGAGGTGCTCCAACTTGCTTTCCGGCTTGGCATGCGCTACATGGCCTATCCTTCTCAAACACAACATTCTTTAAACCACGGATGTGCTCGCCCTTAAGGAGTTTTTGCAAATTCCTCATTCCAACATGGGCTAGTCTCCTATGCCAAAGCCATCCCATGTTAGTTTTCACAATTAAGCATGTATCAAGTTGGTCTTTATCCGCGGAGAAATCAACAAGATAGATCTTTCCCTTGAGTACACCCTTAAAGGCAATTGAGTCATTGCTTCTCCTTGTGACGGTCACACCCTCATTAGTGAATAAACAATTATAACCTTTGTCACATAGTTGTGATATGGACAATAGGTTATAAATAAGTGAATCAACATGTAAGACATTTGAAAGAGTATGATTAGAGGATATAGCAATTTTACCAGTGCCAAGGATTTTTCCTTGGCTATTGTCCCCAAAATAGATTCCTTCACTTGGATCTTCATTAAGCTCATACTCCACAAACATCTTCCTCTCTCCGGTCATATGATTTGTGCATCCACTATCAAGGACCCACTTGGTTCCACCGGAGGAATATGCCTACAAGAAAGATTTAGGCCTTGGCTTTAGGTACCAAACGGTGTTGGGTCCTTTGATGTTAGTCAAAAGGCACTTGGGCACCCACACACAAGGTTTGGGACTCTTGCGGTGTGGCCCAACATACCTAGCATATTCCTTTCCAATCTTGTTCCTTAATAAAACATATGAAGCATCAAAATCATGGAACAATGGATGCGGTTCTTTCTTAGGCATTTTAAGTGTAGTACCAATGTTCTTTCCCTTAGTGTTGTATGAGCCTCCTTTGACAAAGAAAATCAAGTCTTTGCCATTCTTGGGAGTTTTGACATTTTGCCTCATCCCCCTAGAATAACCAAGACCATCCTTGACAAGGGGATGTCTTGTGTTGGTAAATGCACTACGTGCATATGCCACCTTCTCCTTGTCAAAAATGCCACCCTTGGGTGCTTGATTTGTTTGTGCCACATTTAGCTCATCTTTAAGTTTTATGATTAAGTTTGAGCATTTACAAGATTGAGATGCCTCGAGTTTAACATTTGTGGAAGGTGAGCTTGTAGAGGAAGAAGGTGCATTGACCTTGAGAGACTTCACTTGCGTCTCAAGGATCTTGTTAGCTTGTGTCAAACTAACAAGTTCATCCTTGAGCACAATTGCAGTGTTCTCAAGGTTTAAGCAAGTTTCCTTTCTCAAAGCAAGTTCACGCTCAAGTGCCTTACTTCTTTCTCTTTCAAGCTCCAAGAGCTCCTCAACCTCTTGACATCTCTCCTTGTGTTGGATGAGCATGTCCTCTTGACAGTTGATGAGCTCTTCCTTTTCACTACTATCTAAATATCTCATCCGTTAGCAATCTAAATCTCTTCAAGGTGCTTTTTCTCATGTCTTTAAGCATATGTTCATTTTCACTACTACTGTCAAAGTCATCATGAGAAGAAATTGAAGAGGAGGATTTATATTTAACCTTCTTTCTTCCCTCCTTGGCCATTAGACATGTCGGCCTTGAGATTTCCAAGTTGGGGAAGAGCTTGTTCTCTGTTGTTGTCTTCTTCATAGCAATAGTTGCTACTTTCTCATCTTCATTGGAGGAGGATTCCTCATTTGAATCCCACTCCTTTCCAAGGTGGGCATGTCCGGATTGCTTCTTCTTCTTGAAGTACTTCTTTTCTTTAGACTTTCCCTCCTTCTTCTTCTTGTTTTCTTCATGTGGACAATCCACAATGAAGTGACCATATTCTCCGCAGTTGTAACAAGCCCTTTTTGATCTTGTTTTGAGCTTGTCTTTGCTTCTCATCTCATTTTGGTATCTCCCCCTCCTCCTTCTAAACATCCTCTAGAAGTTGTTGATGAAGAGAGCTTCTTCCTCATCGGTGTCAGGACTCTCCTCATCACTCTCTTCCTTTTCTTGAGATTTGGAGGACGTTGCTTTGAATGCAACATCCCTTTTCTTGGAAGAGGAGAGCTTTTGTAGATCGTTGTAGAACATTGCTTCTTGCTCCATCACCTCATGGTTTATGATTCTCCCTAGCACTTCTTCGGGAGTCATCTTGTGGAAGCCCGGACTTTCACGAATTAGTGAGCAAAGAGTGACGTTTCGAGGCATGAATGCTCGAATCATCCTCTTTACTACCTTATGGTCGGTCCACCGGGTGCTTCCATATGACCGACTCTTGTTGATGAGAGCCTTGAGGCGGTCATACATATCTTGCGGAGATTCACCCTCCATGATGGTGAATCTCACAAGCTCTCCTTTGATCATTTTGATCTTTGCTTCCCTAATGACGCGGTTGCCTTCGCGCGCCGTCTTGAGGGTGTCCCAACCCTCCTTGGCAACCTCCAACCCTTCAATGCGGTTGAATTCCTCACGATTCAATGAGGAGGTAATCACTCCAACGGCTTGAGCACTGCTATGTAGAAGGACGGCTTATTCCGGAGTGATGTCTTCCTCATTCTTGGGAAGGTGAACACCTGTCATCACAATTTGCCACAAGCTAGGGTTTAAGGAAATGAGGTGCATATTCATATTATGCTTCCTCATAGAATAATCATTTCCATCAAATTGAGGAGGTTTGCCAATGGGAATAGACAAGTAATGGTTGCTAGCGGTAAGTTCCTCATAATTGTAAGGATACTGGGAGTAGTCTTGTGAACTACTCCCGTTGTCGATGTTGACCGGAGCAATTAGCTTGATTTCCTTCTTCGGCACGTTGAGCTTCTCACGAAGCCGTGCTTTGAGCATCCGAACTTCTTCGTCATCATTTGGATCATCTTGAAGAACAACAACGTTCTTCGTCTTGGTGTCATCGACGACCACCAGAACCTCGTTGTCACCCCTTCCGACCATTACCTCTCCGATTTGTTAGACTCTTGGGGCGAAGCCTGCTCTGATACCAATTGAAAGTCGCCTAGAGGGGGGGTGAATAGGCAATAATACCTAAAATGACTTAATTAAACGAGATTAATTCTCTGTGGCCGGACTAGTCTGGTCAAGGCCGGACTAGTCCGCTCAGCACATGGTGGAAACCCTAAAACTTGATTTCTACAAGTTGTTTGCATAATTAAAGTTCACCAAGAATAAGAGCAATATGTATTAAACTTGTGAAGCTCAGATTGTGATGTTTAAACACTTAGATTGCAAGTTTACAATAGTGATCAAGTGTAAGGTAATAAGACAAATGTGAACACTAATAGCAATGCTAGAGATTATGAAAAGTGCAAAACAAGTGAAACGAGATTTATCTCGTGGTTCAGCTCCATGAAGAAGCCTACATCCACGTTGAGGAGTCCACACAAGGACCGGGTCTCACTTGACCCTTCTCTCACCAAGCCACAACAATGCCCGGCTTGGTTTTCACTATATCAATGGGAAATCACAAAGTTTGATGGGGCTACTCACAACTTGAGGCTCCAACAAATCAATACAATGAGGAGCACACGAAGCTCAACACACACAAGCCACAAAACACAACACAATGTGTAAGAGATCAAACCGAGAGCCAAAGCACAATGATCTTCCTTTACTCTCCTTCCCAAACTCTAATCTCTTCAAGATTTGCTCTTAAGGGGTTAGTGGGATGAGTAGAAGGATTTGGAAGGCTCTAGGATGCTTGTGGCAGCGCTAGGGTTCCAGTCTTATTCAAATGAGCCCGGGGGTCCCCTTTTTATAGAGGTCCCGAGCCCCTTTTGCTTACATCAGCAAAGGGGCGGACTAGTCCGGCCTTAGAACCTGGACTAGTCCGACCCTATGGGACCACTGACCCCCTATTCAGTTCCCGACAACTGCCGCACTGAGCAACGATCGTCACGCTACCCGCCAAATTTCCAAATTCAAACGGTCACTAGACACCATACTAGTTCGGCCCATAACGGACTGGTCCGAAGTGGAACAGAACCATTTGGTGCGTTCCAAAACGGAGTCTTCTGGGTTGGTCTGGACTAGTCCAGACACAGGGGCGGACTAGTCCAGCCCCTAGGGTTTTCTCTCGGTTTGTCACACTAAGTCCCAAACGGACATGTCCGAACTACTCCAGAGAGCTTTGGTCCGTCCAAAAACGGACAAGTCCGGACTTCTCAGACTTAGCTCCAAAATCACTCGGGAACACTCAAGAGACGTTTGGTCTATCCAAAAACGGACTTGTCTGCCATGGCCGGACTAGTCCGGCCTTGAGCCCCGAACTAGTCCGGCCTCCTAGGATTTTTCTCATTTTAGGCTTCTCAGTTAGGTTTTTCTCTAAACCTCCACTTAGAGCCCCTTGGTTTGATCTCAATGCACATGATACAACCACCCTCTCACATGATATGGCTTATATAAGCTCAATACCATAGAAACCCTAATTTCTACGCTTGAGTCTTTGACACCCATTTTAGCCTTTTCCTTTTTGAGGGTTTTCATCTCATTTCAATCCTTGTACCCGTGCTTAAGATCAACTAAGCTCATTAGCCTCTTAATTGTCTTCATTAATCATCCAAAACCCACAGGGATGCCTAGATGCACTTTCAGAAAGAACAAAGCCAAAGTTGAGGCGGGCATGCTATAATTGTGGTGAATATAGACACTTTATAGTTGATTGCCCATATGAAGAGAACAAGAAGAAAATCAAAGAAGCAAAGCCTCAACAAAAAAAGTTCTTCAAGAAGAAGAAACAAGCCGAACAAGCGCACATAGGGAAAGAGTGGGACTCAAATGATGAGTCCTCATCATCAGAAGAAGAAGAGATGGCTAGCATAGCCATCGAAAAGACATCCAAGAAGTCTACTCTTTTCCCCACACTCGGCGCATGGAAGGGGAACACCACTTGCCTCATGGCAAAGGAAGGTAAACGCAAGGTAACAACGAAACTCTCCTCCATGCATTCCTATTCTAGTGATAGTGACATTGCTAGTGATAATGAAGATATGCTTATTGGATTGGATAAGAAAACAACCACTAACATGAAATTTTTACTTGATCAACTTGTTGAGAAGGAGAGGTTAATACACCGTCAAGAAGACATGATTGTCTCCCAAAAGGTGGAACATGTTGAACTTGACAAACTTCTAGAGCTTGAAAGGAGCAAAGCAAGTCACTAGAGGTTGAGTTAGCTTCAAGCAAGGAGGCTTGCTTGGAGTTAAACGACTAAAATGCTGCAATCAAGGAAGAACTTGCTAACCTAATCAAAGTTAACAAGATCCTTGAAGTGCAATTTGAGTCACTCAAGCAAGGTGACCCTTCATCCTCTTCAAGTTCACCTTCTCAACCCATCAAAACTGAAGTTGCTTCTACTTGTACATGTGGTAAACTTGACACCAGTTTGAAAGACAAGTCACCCTCCATCAAGGACAAGCATCCTGCACAAAATGGCATATTTGACAAGGAGAAGATCAAATATGCACGTAGTGCATACTTGGTCACAAGACCTCCAAATGTCAAATATGGCATTGGTTACTCTTATGGTGAAAAGCAACAAGCTAGAAGCCATAAGAATAACAGGGATAGCAATGTCTTTATAAAGGAAGGAGTCTTCCAAACTGGAAAATCAAAAATTAATGAGTACAACATGCATGATCGCCGGACTAGTCCGGTCAGGGTCTGGACAAGTCCGGTACTCCGGACAAGTCCAGCCTCCTAGACTAGTCCTGTGATAAACAACAAACATTACTATTTAGAACTTTCGATGCATCTTATGTCTTAATGAGAAGTAATTATGGAAAGGTTTATGCTCATTATGTTGGGCCACGCCATGAGAACACCAAATCTCATGTGTGGGTGCCAAAATCCCTTGTGACTAACCTAAGAGGACCCAAGCAAGCTTGGGTACCTAAAACCAAGGCATAATTTGTTTTTGCAGGCCTATTCCTCCGATGGATCCAAATGGGTGCTAGACAGTGGCTGCACCAACCATATGACCGGAGAAAGAAGGATGTTCGTTGAATATGAAGCAAATGAGGATCCAAGCGTGAGCATCTACTTCGGAGACAATAGTCAAGGAAAGGTGCTCGATACTGGTAAAATTGCCATACCACCACAACACACTCTTTCTCATGTATTACATGTAGATTCCTTAGATTATAACCGGTTGTCCATATCTCAATTATGTGACAAAGGTTATAATTGCTTGTTCACTAACGAGGGTGTGATCGTCTCTAGGAGGAGTGATGGTTCAATTGCCTTCAAAGGCATGTTAAAGGGAAAGCTTTATCTTGTTGACTTCAACAAGGATAAAGCTGTACTTGACACATGCTTGATTGCAAAAACCAACATGGGTTGGTTGTGGCATAGACGGCTAGCACATGTTGGTATGAGGAACCTTCAAAAACTCCTCAAGGGCGATCACATTTGAGGTTTGAAGGATGTTGTTTTTGAGAAAGAAAGGCCTTGTAGCGCGTGCCAAGCCGGGAAGCAAGTTGGAGCACCTCATCCCGCCAAGAACGTCATGACTACAACAAGACCGCTCGAGCTACTTCACATGGACTTATTTGGTCCAATTGCCTACATAAGCATCGGCGGTAACAAATATGGTTTAGTAGTTGTTGATGATTTTTCTCGCTTCACTTGGGTTTTCTTTTTGCATGACAAGTCAGAAACACAAGGAATACTCAAGAAGTTCTTCAAGCGAGCTCGAAATGAATTCTCATTGACAACCAAGAACATTCGAAGTGACAATGGCACGGAGTTCAAGAACACACAAGTGGAGGAGTACCTAGATGAAGAAGTCATAAAGAACGAGTTCTCGGCTCCGTACTCCCCTCAACAAAACGAAGTTGCTGAAAGAAAAAATCGAACTCTCATAGAGATGGCGAGAACAATGCTCGATGAGTACAAGACCTCGGATCGATTTTGGGCGGAAGCAATTAACACTGCTTGCCACGCCATAAATCGACTTTATCTTCATCGACTACTCAAGAAGACATCCTATGAGCTACTTACCAGTAACAAGCCTAATATTTCATATTTTTGAGTTTTCGGTTCCCCATGCTATATTTTAAACAAGAAGCCTAGGACTTCAAAGTTCGCTTCGAAATCCAATGAAGGTTTCTTGCTTGGTTATGACTCGAGCACTTACGCCTATCGTGTTTTCAACAAGACCTCCAGACTTGTTGAAATAGCACGTGACGTAGTGTTCGATGAAACTAATGGCTCCCAAAAGGAGCAAGTTGATCCATGTGTGCTAGATAAAGAAGAAGCTCCTTGTTAAGCATTGAGAAGAATGGCATTAGGCGAAGTTCGACCACAAGAGCCACCTCTACATATCCATGAGGAAAAACGAACCACAAGAGGAGACCAATGATCAAGGGGGAGCTTCCATACAAGATCAACCTCAAGAAAGTGAAGATGATCAACAAGTCAATGAAGGCAATCACTTAGGGGGATAAAACGATGATCATGAAGATTCAAGACAGCAAGTACCACACCCAAGAGTACACCAATGCGTCCAAAGGGACCACCCAATCGACAACATCATCGGCGACATCCAAAAGGGAGTAACTACTAGATCTCGCATAGCTAATTTTTGTGAGAATTACTCGTTTGTGTCCTTTTTGGAACCATGCAGGGTTGAGGATGCATTGAAGGATCCGGATTGGGTAGTGGCCATGCAAGAAGAACTCAACAACTTCATGAGAAACGAGGTGTGGGAACTAGTCGAAAGACCCAAATCCAACGTCATCGGCACCAAATGGGTCTTCCACAACAAACAAGACGAACACGAGGTGGTGACAAGGAACAAGGCACGACTTGTGGCCAAAGGGTATTCACAAGTCGGAGGTTTGGATTTCGATGAGACCTGTGCTCCCGTAGCTAGACTTGAATCTATTAGAATATTACTTGCATATGCTACTCACCATGATTTCAAGCTCTATCAAATGGATGTGAAAAGCGCCTTCCTCAATGGACCAATCAAGGAGGAGGTGTATGTGGAGCAACCCCCCGGGTTTGAAGATGAAGAGTTTCCCGACCACGTATTTAAATTGTGTAAGGCTCTCTACGGTCTCAAACAAGCTCCTAGAGCTTGGTATGAGTGTCTTAGAGATTTCTTAATTGAAAATGGCTTTAAGATTGGCAAAGTAGATTATACACTGTTTACAAAGAATTTTGACAATGATCTTTTTGTTTGTCAAATCTATGTTGATGATATAATCTTTGGTTCAACTAACAAATCTTTTTGTGGGGACTTTAGTAAAATTATGACAGACGGGTTTGAGATGTCTATGATGGGAGAGCTAAAGTACTTTTTGGGATTCCAAGTAAGGCAACAAAGGGAAGGGACGTTCATAAGCCAAACTAAGTACACTCAAGATATACTCATGAAGTTTGGGATGGACAAGGCAAAGCCCATAAAGACTCCCATGGCAACAAATGGCCACTTGGATCTCAACGAAGATGGACCTAGCATCGACCAAAAGGTATATCGCTCCATGATTGGATCTCTACTCTATTTATGTGCATCTAGGCCAGACATTATGTTGAGTGTATGTTTGTGTGCAAGATTTCAAGCCAATCCTAAGGAGTGTCACTTGACAGCCGTAGAAAGGATCTTGAGATATTTAATTCATACACCCAACATTGGTCTTTGGTATCTAAAAGGCTCCAAATTCAATATCATTGGTTACTCCGATGCAGATTATGCCGGATGCAAAGTAGATAGAAAAAGTACCTCCGGTACATGCCAATTCCTAGGTAGATCCCTAGTTTCTTGGTCCTCCAAGAAACAAAACTCCATTGCCTTATCCACAGCCGAAGCGGGGTATGTTGCACCCGGGAGTAGTTGTGCACAACTCCTTTGGATGCGACAAACTCTAAGGGGTTACGGTTACAATATGAATCGTATTCCACTCCTTTGTGACAATCATAGTGCCATTAAAATTGCCCACAATCCAGTTGAGCACTCTAGAACCAAACACATAGACATCCGTCATCACTTCTTGAGACACCACTCCATAAAAGGAGATATAGCCATTTCCCATGTCAACACCGAAAAACAATTGGCCGACAAATCCACCAGGCCACTTGATGAAAAACGCTTTTGCGAGCTTCGAAATGAACTAAACATCCTTGATGCTCAGAATGTGGCTTGAAATATTGCGTACCTGTATGAATTTTTCAAAATATGTTGATTGGATTGTGAAAATTATCTCTCTCAATTTTCTCCGAAAAACTATGTCAATTACTAGATCTTGGTGAATTATGGTCATTACTTGATTGTTGTATGCTTACTGATCATTTTCATCAAGATTAGTTGATTTTATTTGCCTCCCTATTTTCTAAATATGTACCTTCAAATATATATGAATGGGCTAAGAAGTTCTTGCCTGGTGACCATGAACTAGTCCGTGGTTACCCGGACTAGTCCGCTCGTGCAGACTAGTCCGCAGAGCACCAGTTAGGCCGGACTAGTCCGCTCGTGCAGACTAGTCCGCAGAGCACCAGTTAGGCCGGACTAGTCCAGTAGACCACGGACTAGTCCGATATAGCCTCTGGAAAAGCTCGGACTAGTCCGGTCATTTCCGGACTTGTCCGCTTTTTCGTGTCCATAACCCTAGCCGCTGCCAAACGCTAATCCCCTCACCCTCACAACTTGCCTCAAGCTTCTCTCTCTTCGCGCTCGAGCTCCCAAGGCGATTTCTTGCCTTCTCCACCAAAAAGCTTCACATTTGGGCAGAAATAAAGCTTGCTTGCTCGGAGATTGAAGTTCGCGGACTTGTCGGGCCTTCAACACCCTCATCTCCAAGTTTCAAGCGATTTCTTTGGTAATTTTCGCCCAAACCCTAGAAATCCCTATTTTCTTCATTGTTGATCGAATAGCCTAGCTTCCTTCACCTAATACTAGTGTCCTTGATGTATTACATTGCTATTAGGCTAATTTTGCATTGAATAAGTCCATTTGTCTCATAAGTTAGGTTTTTGAGGATGAATACCGGACTAGTCTGGTCCATGCACGGACAAGTCCGATCACCCCAAACTAGTCCATGCGTGCACACCGGACTTGTCCGATTTTTCTGAACTCAAAACCTAACCTTTCAATTCCTCAATGAAATTCCTTGTTACTCTTTCTCACCCATGCCTTGAATCATCAATTCTCATTCATACCTTACACAATTCATTCTCAGGAAATGTCGAGCTCAAACGACAATATTTCCGATTTTGAGGCCGAGATGGACCATGAGGTAGCACCTCGGCCCTCGACAAGCCTTGGCAAGAAACGCCAAGAGCGTCCTTCCGAGCCAGCTCCATCTCCTCCTCAGGCTCGTCGGAAGGTGCTGGCAAAGAAGCCGGCTTCCAAGGCTGCTGCAGCAACAAGTTGCCCTCGCCAAGCTAAGGGTAAGGGCAAGGGAATAGCAACGGGGTAAGACCTATATGTGTTGAATACATTGGCTTGTAGTGAATACACTTGCTTTGATGATAAAAGTTTTGAATATCACCAAAACACCGTTTTATCAAGGTCCGACTCTAGCTCCTAGCTACAGCAAGGTCCGACTAGCTTTGGTCAGCTCCGGTGAAGTTTTGTCTTTAGCTCCGACATGTCTTTGATAGCTCTGCCCTGTTTTTGCTAAGCTCCGAGTTGATTTTTCTAGCTCCGGCTTTTGGGTTTACTAGTTCCAACTAGTTTTGGTTAGCTCCGGCGCTAGGTCTTGCTAGTTTTGTAAGCTCCGGCGGGAGCTTGGTTATACTAGTTCTAGTAAGTTCTGGTGCTAGGTTCTACTAGCTTTTGTAAGCTCCGGCTCAAGGTCCGGTTTGCTCTGGCAATGTCCGGAATTGACCGCAGTGCTTCTACTTTTCATTTGCAATGTTTTGTACTTGCTTTACATTGTTGGAAAGTTTGCTTAGTATTCTTTTACTAAGTTTTTGGTGCGTTTCGGATGATATGGCTGATATCATTTTGCTATGCTTTGCAACATGCTTATGTCAGGTTCTCACGTAAGGTGTTGTGTTCGGAACTAACTTGAGTCAAGTCGAGGACTTGGGCTCGTATGGATTGGTTGTTTATTCATGTGCAGGTGTTGCTTGAGTTCAAGACATGGCTAGTGACGGGATCCATTTGACTAGTCTTGGGGAGGAGATGAGGTTCCAACAACCAAATTCAGGAGGAATTGTGGTTGAGCTGATCAGGAGGTTCCGCAGCATGATTGAATCAAGAACAATGCATATGAAGGTATCGTGGATGTCATTGGAAGATGTTTGCACGTGTGCAAGGAGTGCATGGACGTGGCTACATGTTTCTGAGACGTGATGAAGAGATATGGACGTAAAGAATTGGTCGGAATGGTCCAACCGACTAGGTTATGGACTCAGGCTGCGGCTGAGTCGGGTTTGACTCAAATATGGAAAGATTTGAGTTGGTTATGATAGGATTTCGTGTGGGTCACGAATTTGAGTTGTTTAGGAATGTGGTATACGTTCCTAAGGTATTTGGAAGTCTTAATATTGCTTCTATCTGTGGGTAGAAGAATCCTAAGCAGTTATGGAAAGTTACGATTCGTGATCTGAGTAGGATTGGAGTCCTAGTTGATATTGGGTTGGCCTAAGAGCTGGTTATATAAGCAAGGAAGCCCAGAGCTCGTGGTGCACGACTTTGGGGCTTTTCCTCTTGTTTTCTATTGAATAAAATTCGTAGTTTGAAGGAACTTTTGTGCCTTGTTCGTCTGACTTGTTCCAGACAAGTTTTACTCGTCGAGTTTCTGAACAGCACTACCTTTTGTCGGTGGTTTTATCATAAATCGAGTTTTACAGATCCAATTGACGTGATTATTTTTGAGTTGTCTTCACAACTTGATTATCTATCATCTGTCAAAATTTCACGATCATTGGATTTGTGGTCTATGATCTACACGAGTTTCTTTGCAGCGTTCCAGAACTGCTTTTTTCGGGTAGAGCAGATTGACCTTTGTTTGATCTTTCGATCATAACTTGAGTTTCTCTCGACGGATTTGAGTGATTCTTGTTGTGTTGTCTTCATGACTTGATCCTCATCCCTTTTTTCATGGTGAAACACGTTTAGATTAGTCTCACACACGATTTTTTTAAGAGATTGTTTTTCTGCCGAAAGGGTTTGGGGTTTAATTGTTTCCGCTATGTAAGATTTCTAAATCTACCATTCACCCCCCCTCTGGTAGCTTTTCACGTGCTCTTTGATCCTACAATTGGTATCAGAGCCACGGTGCTCTAATCTTTGTGATTTGCATGTGTTTTTGACTAATCATCATGGAGAAGTACTCCGCCAAACCTTGTGTGTTTGCTGGTATTGATTTTCAGGTTTGGAAGGCACGCATGGAGGCTTTCATCCTGGCACAAGGCTTTGCAATATGGGAGAAGGTATACAAGCCTTACGAAGTGCCATCAAACGATCAAGTTACAGCTACAAATCTGAGAGATGTCGACAACGACAACAAGGCTCGGAACTTGATCATACAAGGATTAACACAAAGCGACTTCGACCGTGTTGCACACCTCCGATCTACATACGATGTGTGGAAAGCACTTTGTGACTACCACGAAAGATCCAACACGATCAAAGAGGTAAGGCAAGACATGTTCAAGAAAGAATACATGCGCTTCGAGATGCAACCCGGTGAGTCTATTGATCACCTTTTTGCTCACTTTAATAAGATTCTCAGCAACTTGCTTAGTGTCAATGTTAATTTTTCAGATACTGAAAATGCTAGGCAATTGCTAAGTGCATTAGATATGTCAATTTGGGAGATGAAAGTCACATCTATTCGTGAATCTACTGTCATGAGTTCACTTACTTTAGATGTGCTATATTCTAAGTTAAAAACTCATGAAATTGACATAATCTCACGTAAGAACCCCAATAAGTCTATTGCATTTGTTTCACAACGTGATATGTCTAGCTCTGGCCAATCATCATCTTGCAATACTCTTGCTTTGCTGTCCTCACTAACCGTGGAGCAGATCGAAGAATTTCCAGAAGAGGAGTTGGCACTCATCTCTACTAGATTCTCAAAAGCATTGCAAAATGTGAGAACTAGAAGAAGAGGAAGCTCCGGACCTCAACATTGTTTTGAATGTGGTAAAACAGGACACTTTCGTACAGAATGCCCTAACCTTTCAGGTCCGACCACCCGGGAAGAAAAACAAAGCAAGGTTCAGACCTCCTCTGGAAATTTCAACAAGAAGAAGAAAGGTACCATAAGACGCAAGATGATCAACAGTTTCATCACCGCGCTTCAAGAGTTCAGTTCAAGCGATGTGGACATTGGAAGTGATGAAGATGAAGATGATTTGGCAAACTTGTCCTTCATGGCGGGCAAGTCAAGATCAAGTATGGAGGAGGCAGAACACAACAGCGACAATGAAGAGGTATGTCCTACTTGCGAAGAAATGTGTGATGCTATTTCTCGTGCCACTATTATTGTTAAGAAAAAGGACAAAAAGCTTAGGGATAGTGCTGCTAAAATTGAATCACTAGAATCTGAAATCAACCGTTTAAAAACTTTGATTCCTAGTGATGATGCATGTTCCTCATGTGATTTAATATATGAACAATTGTCCTCATTAAGAAGTGCTCACGCCTCTACACTTGATAAACTTAAGTTAGAAATTGAAAAGAACAAAGAGCTTGCTACACTTAATGATAAAAACTTGAAAGATGCTAGTTGTTCTACAATTTATTTGCATTGTTCTACTTGTGATGATCTTGATAAGAAACTACAGGATGCTATGAATGAAATTTCTATATTGAACAATGCTTTACGTTCTCATGAAGTTAAATTTTGTTCAAATTGCAAACTAAAAGGAAAAACTTCATGTGAAAATTGCCTTGATATGTCCAATAAACTTGATGACATGCATAGGACATTAGATCGGTTTTGTAATGGGAATAAGAACCTAAACTTACTGCTGAATTCTTCCAAGTCTTGCAATGAGAAATCTGGTTTAGGTTTTGATTCTCATGCTCATGCTAAGGCACATCCACCTAAAATTGTAAAGTCATTAGGAAGTGGTTTGATTCAAACAGTTCCTAAACAAAAAGGAGTGGTTTTCAAATCTGCAGGAGTGTTGTCTCATTCGGTTTCAAATAAAAATATTGCTTGCTCATCTAGACATGAACACAAAGTTAAATTTCATTGTACCTTCTGTGGTAGAGATGGTCATGTCATAGATTTTTGTTATATACTAGCTAAACAACAGAAAAGGGAAAGAATGGTTGCTAGATCTCATAACTTTCATGCAAAATTTGCTGCACACATTGAACTGAATGTACAACCTGCTATTTTGAGTCAGAAACATTCAAAGTTTACCTCCGGACCTTCTGTTTTTGCCTCCGGAGCTACTGATTTTTGTGCTACACAAGTAACACCTTATAGGTCAGTAGTCAAGAATAAAAAATCTCAAACTTTGACTCATAAACCTGCTGTTTTGTCTCAGCTTTCGCGTGTTTTTTGTGTTGCACGTTGCGTGACTCAGTACTGGATTCCTAAATGCCTTTTGACTAACCCCAGTATTGAGTCATCGACGTATTGTGATTTTATGTAGGTTACACATTTGAGGAAGGAGAACATTTAGATTTTGGATTCAGGTTGCTCACGCCACATGAAGGGTAACAAAGATTGGTTCTCCTCCCTCTCTTTTGTGTCACGTGTAGAGAATGTTACTTTTGCCGATAATTCTTCAACTCCTATAATTGCTAAGGGTTCGGTTAGAGTAAATGATCACTACACTTTTAAGGATGTGGCACTTGTCAAAAATTTGAAATACAACTTGCTTTCTGTTGCACAATTGCTAGATGAAAATCTAGAAATTATTTTCAATAAAAATTGCTGCAAAGTTGTAGGTTCAAATAGTGAGCTTATTTTTAACATGTCTCGGTTTGGAAGAGTTTTTAAAGCTGATTTTGATATGTCTTCCTCTAAGCATAGGTGTCTAGTTGCTAATGATTCAAAGGACTTATATTTTTGGCATCGTAGACTTGGTCACGTAGCCTTTGATCACCTAACGCGTGTTAGTGCTCTTGATCGCATACGTGGGCTGCCTAAGCTTAAAGGGGACAAAGAAATTGTGTGCTCTTCTTGTAGACATGCTAAGATGGTTGCAGGTTCACATACTCCTCTCACAATGATCATGACAATTGAACCATGTCAACTTTTGCATCTTGACACCGTAGGACCTTCACGTGTTCAATCCTTCGGAGGTAAATGGTATGTTCTTGTTATCATTGATGATTATTCTAGATACTCTTGGGTTTACTTTATGGCGTCTAAGAATGAAGTTTTTAGTCACTTTAGAACTTTATTTCTTAGATTATCAATTGATCAACTAGGATCATTAAAAGCAATTAGAAGTGATAATGGAACTGAATTTAAAAATCAATCTTTTGATCTCTTTTGTGCTGAAAATAGAATAGATCATCAATTCTCTTCATCATATGTACCTCAACAAAACGGTGTTGTAGAAAGAAAGAACAGAACCTTAGTTGACATGGCTAGGACTATGCTTGATTAATATCAAACTCCTAGGAAATTTTGGGCTAATGCGTTAGCAACCGCTTGTTATGTCTCAAATCGTGTTTTCTTGCGTGCTAAGCTAGGTAAAACACCATATGAGCTCCGGTTTGGACATAGGCCTAGTGTTACGCACTTTCGGGTCTTTGGATGCAAATGCTTTGTTAAGAAACATGGTAATCTTGATAAATTTGAACCTAGATCCATTGATGGCATGTTTCTTGGTTATCCATCTCATACTAGAGGCTACTGTGTGCTTTTACTTGACACTAACAAAATTGTGGAGACTTGTGAAGTTTCTTTTGATGAATCTAGCCCAGGTACTAGCTCAAACATTGCAGGTCCAGATCCATATCCGCAGGGGGAGAGCATTTTCATTGAAGATGAGGAAGAACTGGAGTTGCTGCCAGAAAATTCAGCAGCTAAAGACTTTGGTTTAGCTCCGGATGTTAATTTTCAACCAGCACCGACAACCATCAATGCTGATTCAAATCATCCTCAACCCACAAGCTCATCAATTTGTGATGAACATGAAGAAGAAGAAGCTTGTGAGACATATGTTCCCCTATGGTTTTACAACAATCATCCCCCACAACAGATGATTGGAAGCTTGCACGAACGAGTCACACGGTCCAGGTTTTGCAATCCAAACTCTCATGCTCATTCTTCTTTTGTTGCTTCTCATGATCTTGTGTCCAAGTTTTCAGCAATGATGAGTTCCAAATTTGAAATGAGTATGATGGGTGAACTCACTTACTTTTTGGGGCTGCAAATCAAGCAAACCAAGGAGGGTACCTTTGTTCATCAAACGAAGTATACCAAAGACCTCCTAAGGCGCTTCAACATAGACAAAAGCAAGCCTCTTTGGACACCAATGGGAACAGCAATAACACTTAAACTTGATGAAGATGGTGAATCTGTGAATCAAAAAGAATATAGAAGTATGATCAGATCACTTTTGTACCTCACGGCATCAAGACCGGACATACAATTCAGCATATGTCTTTGTGCACGGTTTCAAGCTTCCCCACGTGTTTCACATCGTCAAGCCGTCAAAAGGATTCTCAGGTACTTACATGGAACCCAAGAATTTGGCATTTTTCTTCCTTCTTCCTCAACTGTTACTTTGAAAGCTTTTTCGGATGCTGATTTTGGGGGTTGTAGGATTGATAGGAAAAGTACTTCCGGTGCTTGTCATTTTCTTGGTAATTCTCTTGTTGCTTGGTCCTCTAGAAAACAAAATTTAGTTGCACAATCCACAGCCGAATCTGAATATGTAGCTGCTGCTAGTGCTTGCTCACAAATTCTTTGGATTGTTCAAACACTTAAGGACTATGGGGTTGATCTAGATAGTGTTCAACTGTTTTGTGATAACGCTAGTGCCATTTGCATTGCTAAAAACCCCGTGCAACATTCTAGAACTAAGCACATTGACATTAGGTATCACTTTCTCCAAGATAATGTTGAAAAAGGAAACATTGTGCTTCACCATGTAGATACCGAACAACAATTGGCTGACATTTTTACAAAACCTTTGGATTTCACTCGTTTTTGTTACATTCGTAGTGAAATAGGGGTTATGCATCCTCATGGATTTAATTGAGGGGGAGTTTTGAAACTTGGGAAGTCTATGTGTGGTTCTGAAATTAAAATAATATGAGCATAGTATTTCATACATATATGACTTTGTGATTCTTTTTACATGCTGAAAGTTCTTACTACATTACTTGTGTTATACATTTTGTAGTTTTTGCCATGTCTAGTAATTGGAATAATTACTTACACTAAAACTGGTCATGGTCGAACTTTCTTGTTGTTTTGAACTTGTTACATGTTCACAAGTGCTTTTAATCATTAAGAATTAATCAAGTAATCAACTCACATGTTGAGTTTTTATGAACAAATATAAATTGAGAAAAGATCAAGAGAATATGCATGCATCACACTTCTTCTTTTGAGATGGCTTGTCATTGCACTTAGATATGAACTTGGAAGAAGTTGTGTATGACTAAAACCATGTCCTTAAGCTTCTGATTGTCAAATGACATAGGCTTGGCTTGGTTGGTTAGAATAAGGCAGATGCGCATATAATCTCTTGCAAATATCATATGATCTAAATTTATGCTTTGAAAAATAATAAAATGCAGCAACTAGTGTCATGCTTTCAAGTTTTGAAATAGTTAAGTTTGTGAGATCATGACTTGCCTAAATTAAAAATTACATTTGATCTCTAGCATGGCTTACACTACTTTATGTATTTCATTGATGTGATAATGTAAGGTACTTGATAGTATGACTTGGATGAGCTTTGTTTTGTATGTATATGTTATAATATGCTCATAACAATTAAAATTTCTCTTTTACCTTGCTGAATACATTGTCAAAGGGGGAGAGATAAGCATGAAGAGAAAGAGAATATGTGCATAAGGAGAGATAATAAAGGGGGAGAGATAATATGAGATAATTTTTGGATTTTCTTCTCATTTTACTTTTGATTTACAAAGGGGGGGAAATTGCTTTCAAAACTTTTATGTGAATAAGCCAATGTTCGGGTTTTAAATGGTGCCGCCAATGCATTCATCAAGGGGGAGATTGTAAGACCTATATGTGCTGAATACATTGGCTTGTAGTGAATACACTTGCTTTGATGATAAAAGTTTTGAATATCACCAAAACACCTTTTTATCAAGGTCCGACTCTAGCTCCGAGCTACAGCAAGGTCCGACTAGCTTTGGTCAGCTCCGGTGAAGTTTTGTCTTTAGCTCCGACATGTCTTTGATAGCTCCGGCGTGTTTTTGCTAAGCTCCGAGTTGATTTTTCTAGCTCTGGCTTTTGGGTTTACTAGTTCCAACTAGTTTTGGTTAGCTCCAGCGCTAGGTCCTGCTAGTTTTGTAAGCTCCGGCGGGAGCTTGGTTATACTAGTTCTAGTAAGTTCTGGTGCTAGGTTCTACTAGCTTTTGTAAGCTCCAGCTCAAGGTCCGGTTTGCTCTGGCAATGTCCAGAATTGACTGCAATGCTTCTACTTTTCATTTGCAATGTTTTGTACTTGCTTTACATTGTTGGAAAGTTTGCTTAGTATTCTTTTACTAAGTTTTTGGTGCGTTTTGGATGATATGGCTGATATCATTTTTCTATGCTTTGCAACATGCTTATGTCAGGTTCTCACGTAAGGTGTGGTGTTCGGAACTAACTTGAGTCAAGTCGAGTACTTGGGCTCGTATGGATTGGTTGTTTATTCATGTGCAGGTGTTGCTTGAGTTCAAGACATGGCTGGTGACGGGATCCATTGGACTAGTCTCAGGGAGGAGATGAGGTTCCAACAACCAAATTCAGGAGGAATTGTGGTTGAGCTGATCAGGAGGTTGCGCAGCATGATTGAATCAAGAACAATGCATATGAAGGTATCGTGGACGTCATTGGAAGATGTTTGCACGTGTACAAGGAGTGCATGGACGTGGCTACATGGTTCTGAGACGTGATGAAGAGATATAGACGTAAAGAATTTGTCGGAATGGTCCAACCGACTAGGTTATGGACTCAGGCTGCGGCTGAGTCGGGTTTGACTCAAATATGAAAAGCTTTGAGTTGGTTATGATAGGATTTCGTGTGGGTCACGAATTTGAGTTGTTTAGGAATGTGGGATACGTTCCTAAGGTGTTTGGAAGTCTTAATATTGCTTCTATCTGCGTGTAGAAGAATCCTAAGCAGTTATGGAAAGTTACGATTCGTGATCTGAGTAGGATTGGAGTCCTAGTTGATATTGGGTTGGCCTAAGAGCTGGTTATATAAGCAAGGGAGCCCAGAGCTCGTGGTGCATGACTTTGGGGCTTTTCCTCTTGTGTTCTATTGAATAAAATTCGTAGTTTGAAGGAACTTTTGTGCCTTGTTCGTCCGACTTGTTCCAGACAAGTTTTACTCGTTGAGTTTCTGGACAGCACTACCTTTTGTTGGTGGTTTTATCATAAATCGAGTTTTACAGATCCAATTGACATGATTCTTTTTGGGTTGTCTTCACAACTTGATTATCTATCATCTTTCAAAATTTCACGATCATTGGATTTGTGGTCTATGATCTACACGAGTTTCTTTGCAGCGTTCCAGAACTGCTTTTTTTCGGGTAGGGCAGATTGACCTTTGTTTGATCTTTCGATCATAACTTGAGTTTTTCTTGACGGATTTGAGTGATTCTTGTTGTGTTTTCTTCGTGACTTGATTCTCATCACTTTTGTCACGGTGAAACACGATTAGATTAGTCTCACACACAATTTCTTTAACAGATTGTTTTTCTGCCGAAAGGGTTTGGGGTTTAATTATTTCCGCTGTGTAAGATTTCTAAATCTACCATTCACCCCCCCTCTGGTAGCTTTTCACGTGCTCTTCAATCCTACAGCCCGGTAGGCCCCCTAAATCTGCATGCTCCAAGGGAAGGGGTCAGGGACCCCACTGAAGAAAGATTCAATGGGAAGGGCAGCGACTCGCCTACGAAATTCAGAAGTATTGATTGGTATGGCCGTCCGAAGCAAGCAGCCGACGGGAGATTTTGGTGCAATTTCCATGAAGATTTCTACAAGTCTGTGTAGCTCCCCATGAAGACACCGGTAGTGCGCAGCCAATGGATCGATTGGGCGCATTTTGAGAAGAAGGGCTGCTCCCCGTTTATTGAAGTGGTGGATGCAGTTGAGAGGCATGGACTGAAGGATCTTTTTGCCTTCAGGAACAAGTGGAATGATGAGGTCATCGTGCAATTCTTTGCGACGTGCCATTTCTCAAGTGAAGATGAAGACAGTGTTACTTGGATGACTCACGGATCCAAGTACAGTATCACTCATGAATACTTTGCAAGCCTGCTCCACCTTGACACCTCAAGACATGATAGCTTGATCATCCACAACATATGTGTCATTGAGAAGGACAGGATGAAGTTCCTCTATGAGCCCAGCTGCAAGTTCAATCCCCCTTCTACCAAGAACATGAAGCCATTCTTTGTGGTGTTGAACAGAGTATTGAGGAAGACAATTGCCCCCAAGGATGGGGATGCTGGGAGTGTGCAGGGCTATCTCCGGACCCTGATGAGGGTCATAAGCAAGGACCGTCAGTTTGATGTGGCGGACTATATTTGGAATGACATGGTGAACATCTCCTGCACACCCAACAGGTCATGTGGTTGTGCACCCTATCTTATGTTTATGATTGAGAAATTCACTGGCATAGAGTTTGTGAAAGATGTGCATCACCTTCGTTTGAGGCCCCAAATGCCTCAAAAGCCAAGCATTCAGGCTGCTCCATCTCCAGCCTCCAGTCCTGAGGCTCCAGCAAGAGGAAGTGAAGATGCAAGGGTTGTCCCTTCCACTAGGGCAGCCCCTCAAAAAGGATCTACAAGTGGCATCCTCAAGTACTTGACTGCTATCTTTGCTTCCTGCAAAAAGGCCGAAGTGAGGGCCCACAAGCTGAACAAGAAGAGAAAGGAAGACATGAAGTATGTCAAGGCAAATGTGAAGCAGACTTGCCAGAAACTAAAGATTGAGCCCATTGGATCTCCAGTAATCTCTGATGATTCCGACTCCGACTTCACCGAACTCGGGCCCTTGACCCCCTCCAATCTTGCCTACTTTGGCATTGGGGGCTCGAGTGGCTCCACACCTCCTCCTCCTTCTCATCAGCCCAAAGACGAAGATGAATACGATGAGAGGACCGACAGCGAGGAGTGAAGACTTTAGATCCCTCCTCTCCTTCTTTTTCGTGTCTTGATGCCAAAGGGGGAGAGATTGAGGGGGAGTCTTAGGTCTAAGGTCTTAGCTGTAGGATGCAAGGAGAGAGCTTCATTTGTGCTCTTTGTCTATTTTGCGGGTTGTAAACTATTTTATATGCTATTTTGTTAATTATGGTCCTGATATGCAATGCTATGAACTTGTTATGCTCTTTTTGATGAAATCTGTGTTTTTGGTTCAATATTGTCTTTTATGCTTATTGTTGGGACATCCATGTCAATTAACTCATTACTATAATAATTGTTACTCATACTCATTTAGTTTTGCATCCCACCATAAAGAGTGCACATATGGATCATGTATTCATTGCTTAATGTGTTTTGAACACATATGTGCATACTTTATAAAAAGCTCAACTTTTTGTCATATCTTGTGAAATCTCAATTGGTTGTCATCAATCACCAGAAAGGGCGAAATTGAAAGTGCATCTAGGAATCCCTTGTGGGTTTTGGATGATTTATGACAAGCAAATGAGATCCTAACAACTTTGTTGAGATGAGCATAGGTTTTAAGTTGAAAATAAGCAAAGTGCAAAAAAGAAGGGAGAATGAGGAGAAAATGTAGAGAAGAGCTCAAGGAACAAAAGTAGTAGATCATTGTGGGTGGAGTGTGTTAAGGAAACACACCCCAAGATCTCAAACACAAATAAACACACACATTGCACAAATTTATACAGGACCGGACTAGTCTGACAGACACCAGACTGGTCCGATATCTCTCTCTGCACAAGATTGGACAAGTTTGATATCACTATGGACTAGTCCGATATCTCTCTGACTAGAATCGGACTAGTCCTCCCAAGTGCGGACTAGTCCTCAAAACACTTCACAAGTCACACAAAATCGGGCAAGTCTGATCAAACACTGGACTAGTCCAATATCTTTCTGATGTCAATCGGACAAGTTCGATATTAGCAAGGACTAGTCCAAAAAAACTCTCCGACCTAAATTGGACAAGTCCTCCAAGTGCGGTTGTCCTCATAACCACTTAGGGTTTCACTGTCTGGACAAGTCCGATGTCTATCGGACTAGTTCGAAGATTTCCAGAAGCGAAATCGGACAAGTCTGCTCCTAGCCGGACTAGTCCGATATTTCGGGACACTTAAGGTTTGCTATACATAAGCACACAGGACTAGTCCAGTGTCCACCACGGACTAGTCCGATCTTCCTAAACCCTAACAGTCACTTTTAGAAACCCCATATAAATAGAGGTGCACGGCCCAACTTTAATATCTCTCGACCCCCTGCGCCGTCACACCTCCCAAGAGCCTCAAAAACACATCTCTCCGCGAAATCTAAAGCCAAAAAGATCAATCTCTTGAGGATTCACATTGGAGCATTGGACATACACGATTCATCACTCTTGAGCTCTTGGTTCGATTCCCTAACACACTCCTGTGATTTTCATTGTAATCATTTGAGTGTGTTCTTGGTGGAGTTGTAATTGTAATCTAGGGGAGCCCTCAACGCGTGAGAAGGCCCCGTGAATTTGGTTATTTACCCTTTGTGATAATAGAAGAGGATTGGCCTTCGTGGCGATCCGACGAGGGTAGGGTTGGAGAAGACCCGATCCTTTTGTGGACTCCTCAACGTGGATGTAGGTTGCCTCTGTGGGAGCCAAACCACAGGATAAATTGTGTGTGTCTTGTTTTGTGTTCATCATTCTTATTCATCACAACAATTTAGGGTTTCAATCAATCTCGCATATTTTACGTTGAAACATCAAATATAAGATTGACTTGTTGTATACCCTAGTACATAATCTTGCAACGCTTCAATTAACTGTATATTTTTGCTGCATACATCGTAGAATCAAATTAATCGACCAAACTTAATTAACCTAGTCTGTACACACCGAACTAGTCCGCACATTACCAGACTAGTCCGATATCTATGGTTTTGATCTGGTTGTTAAGTGTTGCAGGTTCCGACAAATTTCAAAAAGGCCTATTCACCCCCCCCCCCCCCTCTAGGCCACATTCAGCTTCCACCCACCTTGTGGGCAAACAGGACAACTCCAAACCGGTCAACCGGAGAGACACCCTTCTTCCTGGTGTACGGAGCTGAAGCAGTCCTTCCTCTGGAAATCACCTTAGGGTCGCTTCAGGTCCGGACCTACGATGAAGCCACGCAGGACCAGCTCCAGCGTGAAGACCTTGACCTCGTCGAAGAGGGAAGGTGTCGAGCAGCTGTTCGAAATGCACGATACCACCAAGCACTCTGGCGCTATCACCAAAGGCATGTGCATAACTGACAGCTCGAGGAAGATGATCTGGTGCTACAGAGAATACAAACTCGGGAAGGGTTAAACAAACTCTCCCCCAGCTGGGAAGGACCCTTCCGAGTGATCAAAGTATCCGGTCTCGGATGCGTTCGCTTGGCAACCGAGGATGGGACACCGCTCCCTAATCCTTGGAACATTGAGCACCTCCGTAAGTTCTACACTTAATATCACAGATGTGAGTCTGTAGTTACATATGATGTATGTTATAGCGTCATTGTACAGAGTCGGGTAGCTCCTCCGGGAGAACAGTCGGACCTTTCCCGAAAGGTCTGCAAAGTTCAGGCAACACTTGACACAGTCTCAGAACTAAAAGTATAGCTAGCTACCTTGGGTCAAACAAGAAACGAAACACACTTGGACTGGTTCCGTACCCTAAGAGTGTACTTGTTTCCCCTGTACCCTGGACCTATAATGAAAGATATCATTATGTGAAAACAGACTCCACGTGCTTTTATTTTGTACAGGCTCAATCTTTTTTATTTTTCTCTTTCTTGTCTATAACAAAGTTGTGCAATTCTCAAGAAACTTTAGGTCAAACAATTCATATATAATTCGAGTAGCATTGTTAAAATCTTTCGGGTCTTAACATTGTTGAATGGCCTACTCGCCTGAGTGCCGCCAAGCCAATCTAGGTCCGGAGTGTGCTATCGACTTAGCCTGGTCCTGCACCCTAAGTATGCTACTCTACCTACACCCCAACAGGCTGAAGTAAGGCGAGTCCAGGAACGATTGGACCTGAAGAAAACAAACAAATGCGCTTGATTGTATACAGAATTGTTGTCGATCTAAAATTTCTTTCGGGAATAGTAAGCCGCAATTGAGTTATAGATAGGAAATGGATTTTACTGTTTTTCTTGACTTTAGTGTGCAGGAAAAATAAATATCTCATGATGATGGTGGATGAAGCCGGAGCTATCAAAGCTCTAACACCCCCTAAGGTGGTCCGTTGTTGATGTTTTAAACATTGATAGTAGGCGTCGCCGGAGCTACCAAGTTCCGGCAAATCCAGGGGGCCAACCGTCAACGTGAAGAAAAGATGATAGAAGGACACCCTAATGGGGTCTGCTGTCAACGCTCTACGTGTTGACAGTGGACGCTGTCGGAGCTACTAAGCTCCGACAACCCCAGAGGACCACCTGTTGACGTTTTACGTGTTGATAAAGGTCGCAGCCGAAGTTTCTAAGATCCGACAACCTCAGGGGGCCCTACTATCGACGACTTCGGACCTACAAACTACAAGTTCGAAGCACGCAAGTCTTCAACAAAATGCTACATCCTCTTGATACATGTTCACAATCAAATTGTGTACATCTACCAGGGGGCCAAGTGGGACAAAGGGGTTGAAGACAAAAAATGAAATTCATAAAATTTTTGGATTTCATTAATCTGGAGACAAGAGATTACAAAATTGAGGAAAGGAAGAGAAGATACAAGCGGGATATACAAGGAGAATGTCCTAAATCTTATGGAAGAATGAGGCGACCTTCTGGGCAACCTCCGACACGCTGGCCTTGGCGGCATCTCCCTCTCCGTCGATGGGACCTTCAAGCACTGGATCTAATGGGAAGTGAGGATCCCG
Source organism: Tuctoria greenei (assembly GCA_036927565.1). Lineage (NCBI taxonomy): Eukaryota > Viridiplantae > Streptophyta > Magnoliopsida > Poales > Poaceae > Tuctoria > Tuctoria greenei. The sequence continues at coordinate 175,992,080 of JAYESD010000005.1, forward strand.
ACTTGTGTAGCACGTCAGCATGTACTCTGCGACGTTCTGCGCAAGGGATTTCCCTTCTGTCTCCAATTGATCCACAATGACATCGCCCATCTTGTTGAGTTTACTGCCCGCCGAGCTCAGCGCCTTCAATGCCAGGTCTAGCTCTGGCTCTGCGTCGTCCGGACGCACGGGACTAAAACCCAGCAGCGTCAGCACGTCATTGGCTTTGCCCAGGAAGTCCCAAACTTGTTGGGACTCCGCAGCTCTTGAGCCTCGCGCCTCTTCCAAGGACCTCTTGGTCGCCGCAATCTCTGAATCCTCCCGAGCAAGGATCTACACGAGTTTTTGCTGTTCATCTTTGAGCTTTTTATCCAACTCCTCAAGAGCCTCCCGACGCTTGATGAGGCTGTCATGGATGGCACTGATCTTCTCCTGGCGATCATTCGCCGCTTCATTAGCAGCCATGGCCTACTCGTGGATGGCCCGGGACTGGTTGTCGAGGGATCGCACCATGCTTTCCCTCTCATCCAGCAGCTGACCCCAGTACTCCAATCGGGCCTTCTCCCTTTTCACCCACTCCTTATCATCGGCCAGCCTCGTCTGCGCCAGCTTGGTCTCAAATTGGAGCCAGTTGCGCCACCTCCTAAGGGTTTGGCGCTCCTCCTCGAGAGCCTTACTGTCCTGGTAAAAGGACAGTTGAACCTGACGAAGGCTGGAGCAGGCATTGTCAATGGATAACGACAAATGGATTGACTCCGGACCTGCCGGGGTCCTCTCCGCTGACTCCAGCGGGTTCTCCATAACAAAAATCGGGTCCCACTCCACAAGAGCGGACCCCTGAGCTTCCGCAGCACTAGGGCCGCCCTCCGAGATAGCCTCGGCCGCCGCCGAGGAAGGTCCTGCAACAGAAGTTTCTACCTTCGGAGTCGACTGCGAAGGTCCCGCCGCCAGGTCATCAGCAACTAGTCCCTCAGGCGGGGGGACCGGCAGCTTTGTCTTGGCACCCTGGCTCAAGCGCGGGTACCTCCGGAACCATCACCTCCGGGGCAGGCGTTGAATATTCGACCGGAGCTAAGGCCACTTCTAGCTCTGGTACTGGTACCTCCTCCGCCCCCGGTTCAGACGTCGGCACTTTGACTTCCATCGGCTCAGGCGTCGGAACTTCATCAACCACCAGCTCCACCACCAGGGTTTCAACAACATCTGACTCTAGGGACAAAACTACAGCTACCTCCAGCTCTGGGGCCGGAGTGTCTGTCATCACAGCATCCAAAACCGAAGCTTCAACCTCCAGAGCTGGTGCCACTGGTACATCTTCATTTCCATGGTCCGGCGCTACCACGAAAGCTTTAGGGGATGACTCAAGGTCAAGGACCACGATAGTTGGCGCCAGAGCTGCCGTGACCTCAACCACCACCTGGGGCGGCGCTGGAACTGGAGCCGGAGCCTCCGCCTGCATAGCGTCAGCCGCGGTTGCAGGAACCGGAGCTTCAGCCCCTTTTTTGGGTACTCTGTGGATGAAGGACGAAGAAACTCAAAATATGATTACAACAAAAACAATAAACTGAGGTAAAAAAGCAAATTTAACTTTGAAGGCTTCCGCTCCAGCTAGCGCGGAACCTCTTCACCGGACACTTAGGACCGAACCCTATCGCCACTGGCATAGTAGCTCCAGAAGGCTCCCCGGAACTTGCTGCCGCCGTCAGCGACGTCTTAGTTGAGGCCCCCCTCAACTGAGAAGGACCCTCGGACCTAGAGCCCTTTGCTGGCACTGGTACCGGAGTCACATGGTCAGAGCTGGCATCCCGAGGAGACGCCGGTGTTGGAGTAGGAGTCGTTGTTGAAGACCTCCCCCTTCGGGGAGAAGGAGCTGCTGCAGAAGGAGCAGGTCTGACGGACCTCTCGTCAGAGTGCTTCAACTTCCTCTTGCGGCTGGAGGACTCAGCCAACTCTTTGCCCTTGCCTACGACTTTAACTCTTGGCTTCGGGGCGGGAGTGGAGCCACCCTCTGAAGCTCCGGGGATCGCCACCCCGGAGGTTGATCGCCTCTCCATCAGGCCCAAGTCATCTAACAGCAGCACCTTCCTCTGGAGCTCTCTGCACTCCTCTGGTATCATATTCAGAGGAAGGAAGGCCGCCAGTGGAGACACGTCGTCAGGGCTGATGTTCCCAGGCTGGAATTTCTTGAGATAGGTCTTCAAGGGTTCATCGTTCAAGTTGGTGCCCGAACCAACCATCTCACTGTTGAAAGCCCAGGCAGGTCGCCCCCTAGCCCTCAGCGGGGCCCACCTGTTTGTCAAGAAGTTCCCGAAGACCATCTAGGGGGTCACCCCACCTTTGACACACTCCTGAATCCTGTCCAGAATGGACCTGTACTCCCTCGACAGCTCCGGCACGTCACTCCAAGTGTCGGTGTCGACGCGGGGGAGGCCTTCAGGCAGTTCTAGCCTCTCGTGTCCCTCGATGGTGATTACCAGCCAGTCTTTCTTCCAATCGTCCCACTTGCCGGAAGGAAAGGACCTCAAGTACTTGAGGGGGAGTTTTTCCGCTTCACAAAGTAGTAGAAGCCGATGAACTCATCACTCTTCTCGGTGAGGTGGACAGTGAAGAATATCCAGAACAACTCCACGCAAGGGTGCACACCCACCCACAATCTCGCAAAAGTGGATGAAAGTCGCCACCAGCAAGATTGAGTGGGGGCCAAGATGGTGGAGCTATAGACCATAGAAATCTAGGAGCATCAGAAAGAAAGTGGAGAAAGGCGGGATCAAACCTGCCATGGCGTAAACAAGGAAGTACACCATATCTCCGGCTCGCTCCTTCTCGAAGGGAAGATTGCCGCAGTGAATGTTGTTGTTGAAGGAGTCACTGGACCAACCCATATAGGTCCGAACCCTAGACAACTCCTTCTTGCTCCCAATGCGGCTCTTGGGGAGTCCCAACTTCATCGCAGCACAGCAGGGTGAGAGATGAAAAGCAAGCAAAAGTTTGGAGGATTCGAGCGCAAGTTCAAATGAAGGCGTAAGGAATCCCCAAACGATGCGCGCTTTCCTTCTTAAGTAAGCCCTCGCATCTTGGATGGAAACCGAGAGGAGCCAATAATACAGTTCAAAAACTTTGCCTGCCAATGACAAGGGGGCCCGGGGCCACCTTGACGATCAAGTCGAGGTCCTTACCCCAGGCAAACAGTTGTCATCATAAGAGGTGGGAAGCCCGAGGGCAGTAGCCTGACAGGGCGCGCGGAACTGATACGGTTTTCGTATTGGGAACTGGCGACCTTCAATTGTGTGAGATCCGCATGCGCAGATCTCACCTACCACATCCTGGATTTGCCACGCAGCGATGGTTTAACTACGAACCACCACCCCAACGGCACATCCAAAGACCCTTGAAGACACGGCGCAAAAATCGAAGAATGGACACACCTCCGGCAGAAGGACTTAATCCAAAAAGTCTCTCCCAGAGGTGGGCCCAGGGGGCCACTGTCGGTACCCTGCATACCAGATACCCTTTGGGACTGCAAAGAGTTCAAAGGAACTTCACCTGTCTGAGTTGAAGACCTCTGAAGGCCCCACATGTCATACGGAACCGAACCTGCCTCCCTTCTATGGTTAGTCCCAGTGTCGCCACGTTTATCGTTAAATCGGAGCTACATTCTACTCATGGGAAAGCTCCGGTCTAGATACCTGTGTGGCACCCCTGAACCTAACCCCCGATAGAGGGAAGCTCCAGTACCGACACGTGTACAACAGCACCGGACCGACTCGTCCAAGACAGTAAGCTCTGGAGCTGCCACGCGTCCAACCGCCAGACCTTCAACCTCAACAGGCAGAGTGGTGGACTTCCAACGGCTCGGACCTTCAATGAACATTAAAGACCTCAAGACCCGATTAAGTGTCATTAATGCTATCTTAATGACACGGGATCGGAGGGCCCTTAATACCAGTAATGCCACTGTCAAGGCACGTTACCACACTATTAAGGGTAATTAAGCTCATTAATTGTGTATTAAGCATCAGTAACCGCCAGGGCCACATGTCGGGCCAGGCTAACGATGTAACGGTCAGCCCTTGTTGTAACACCCTCATTTTCATGCATCATGCCCTACATACACACATATACAAGTTTAACATTAACTCGCATAAAGAGGAATGAGTTTAAAATTGATTTGGAACACTTAAAATTGATTTGGAACAAAATCGCACTTAAAATGCTGAAAAGTGTGGACTAGTCCGATTTCTCTCTGAGTAAAATCAGACTTGTCCGTTTTTGCTGCAGACTAGTCCGATTTTGACTTTGGAAACTTTCAGACTAGTCCGATATTCCAAGAATCCTTGAAAATTTGCTAAGTCCCTGGACTTTTCTGGACTAGTCCGGTGTTCTAGCGGACTTGTCCATTTTCCTCTCTGACTAAAGTCAGACTTGTCCGATTTTAGGTCAGACTTGTCCGATTTTCTCTCTGGACATTTTCGGACTAGTCCGGTCCTTTTCGGACTTGTCCGATATTTTGCGACTCCAAGTTGATCTTTTGTTTTACGACTTGTTTCTTGGGATTTATGTTAATTGGGCCTAGGGATGTTGTGCCTAACTCTTTTAGAGCCCATGTGGGACTCTAAACCAGCCTCTACTCCTCTCAAACTCGAAATCCATCTAACCCTAGCCTCCACCTCTATATAAACAACCCCACCCCTTGGCTTGACATCTATTTGCCACTTTTCCACCCCACCCAAACCCTAGTTCGTGGAGAGCCACCATTGAGGAGGGAGGAGAAGATCTCAAGCAAGAAGAGGAGGAGGAAACGAAGGAGGATCAAGATCTTCATCAAGTTTTGTTCTTCATCACCAAATCATCTCCAAGTTCATCATCAACCCTAGATCATCAAGATCCAAGTGTCACCTCCAAGTTTCTTGATTCATTGGAGTTCTAAACACCTGGTATACCTTCTATTCTCTTTTCCTTACATGAATTCAACCCCAAATCTCCAAATTCACGTTGATCTAGAAAACCCTAGTTCGCTAGTTCTGCGAAGTGCGGACTAGTCTGACCTTCTGCGGACTAGTCCGATTTTCCTGGTTAAATTGTGTTGAATTGATTCTAAAAGTAAATCTAATCAAATCCAAACGTGTATAAACTCGTTAAAATCTATTAGAACTAGTTAGTGATCATTAAAAGCAATCTATTAACAAGTTCCACCTTGCATTTGAATCAATCATGCATGTCATGTCATATTGAGTAATATTTGTGCACTCTTTGATTGTGTTTCTTGTCTTGTATGTTTATTGTGTGGATTAGACGGATTTGCGCTAGAGAGTGCCCCGGAGGATCTACAACACCAAGAGTTTGAAGGCTTTGACCCTAATCAACCGCAAGAGCAAGGCAAGTGTCCTTGAAGCATATTGATCCTGTTTTGAAATAAATGTTTTGTTTGTAAAATTGCATGCTTGTGTCAATTTGATGGGAATCCTATGGTAGGAAGTTTACTAGTGTTGTTTGACCACCCTTGTCACCTGGAATAGATGGTAGAGAGTCGGGAAGGGCTTTTTACCTTTTTGCTTCGCTTAATCAACTGGGATTGGAAAATAACTATACCACTCAATTTAATTATGCATGGATGACATTATGGTTAACATGAACTAGTTAATATGATATTGTAATGGGTGATCTAAGCAAGCCTGGTATGTGGATGGGTTGGATGTTATGGTGGTTTTGTTTGCTTTAGATCTAAGGACCGGTTCGTGGAGCGACCATCCAGAATTTACAGTGCCACCACGAGGCAAGTATGGGTGTGGTGTAGCTGATTAATTAGGGTTTTGCCAGTGCTATTTGGACCATTAAGGATGCTTGGAGAAGGGGTAGTCGGATTGGGTTTGTTGATGATTGGTGGGACTACCCTGGGATCCGAATGGCTCAAGAGGGGGCCCTTGGTTGAAGATGTGCTCAGTTGGAGACATCGCCACGGGTGAAACCTCAGTGTGGTCTAAATAGGCTAGTAATCCCTTTGTAAAGGCTATTTTGTGATCTCTTGGCCACACACCTACGGAAGTGTGAGACGACATAATTGAGATTCTATAGTCATCGAATGGTGATGAAATCACAAACATGTGGGTAAAGCGGTACAACCTCTATAGAGTGTGTCTAATAAAACTATCATGATAGTTGTGCTCCCGGTTATGAGCAACCTGGACACTCACATGATTAGAGGAAAATCAGGATTTGGGATGGTTATGGTTCGGTAATGGTTATGGCTAGTTATGGATTAATTTCTGGTATTGAATATGGTTATTGGCAAATGGTGAAATCTAGAATTATTGATGATGGTAGTGAATTCAGACTGGTATTATGATATTACTTATGATTATGATGGGTTTACTTCACATACATGTAATATATTGCTTTTCCAAATGTTTTAATGTACTTTTCAACACTCAACCAATATTATATTTGTCATTTGAATCAGCTACATGTCATTCTTTCCACACTTGCTGAGTACGACATGTACTCACTCTTGCAATCCCCCCCCAACAGTTGCAGGTCAGGATTGGGAGCTTAATGGCGATAATGCGGAGTTCTAGGCCGTGTCTACCATCAGCTTTGCCTGTGGTGTTTTGAAGCTGCGCTACCCTATCGCTTATGTTGTCTAGCTGTTTAGTTTGCTTATTTAGTTTATTTCCACTACATTAGTTGAACTTGTCATTAATATTCATTAGAGCTTGTATTCGAAGATAATATGGTTTGTGCAATAAAATTTGGTTAATTAATCTTGTTCTGTGGTAATTTTCTGTATACTCTTTTGTGAATGCACTCGTGTATGTGTGTTGAACATCCTGGGCACACATATGCATTCACTTGGTTCATTTTTTGGAACCGGGTGTCACAGATTGGTATCAGAGCCACAGGTTGACTGTAGGACGCAACCTAGATAGAATGGACACTTTAGAGCACATAGGAGCACTCAGGAACCGATGTGTTCTTACTTGGTGTGCTGCTTGCTATATATTGTTTGCTTGTCTGCTTAATAGAGGATTTTGGGATGCTTTAGCATTGCCATGTCCACCTAGGCTAGTATCGTTAGTTGTCTAGTTTCATATCCCTTGATGCATATAGTTGGGGACATTTTCTAATTCTTACCTATTGCTTTTCTCCAGATGGTGAGGACTCGCAACCAGAGGGATGCTAATGACGAGGAGGAGAACCATGGAGTACCTCAGAACAACAATGGACAAGGATGTACCCAAGGAGCTATTAATATTGAGCAGCTTTTGGCTATGTAGAAACAGCTCATGCAGACCATGATACAAACTATGGGACAGCTGCAGGCTGGTAACATCAATAATCAGCCCCACATGCCTCCACCGCCACCCCCGCCTCCTCATAACCGATTGGGAGAGTTTATGAGGACTAGGCCACCGACCTTTGCTCAAGCTGCTGACCCTATTGATGCGGATGATTGGCTCAAGTCCGTGGAGAAGAAGTTAGCTATTGTCCAATGCAATGACCGGGAGAAGGTGCTATTTGCTTCTCATCAACTCCTTGGAGCAGCTACGGATCGGTGGGATGCTTATTGCAATGCTCATGAGAACCAAGAGGGGATCACATGGGCCGAATTCAAGGAGAACTTCCGTTTTCATTATGTGCCGGAAGGTGTTATGATTTTGAGGAGGCAAGAATTTGAGAACTTGAGGCAAGGAAGATCGAGTGTGGGTGAATAGCCCAATAAATTCACTCAACTCTCAAGGTATGCACCTGAGGATGTAAGCCGGGACAGCCAGAAGCAATACTTGTTCATGAGAGGCCTCAACAATGAAATTCAAGTGCAATTGCTCAATTGTGATTATGCCAACTTCCAGAAGCTTGTGGACAAAGCAATTGTGGTGGAGAACAAGGTCCGCGAGATGGAGCAAGATAACAAGAGGAAAGCACCATATCAAGGACAGTCGCAAGGAAGTAATGTGCGCCCTCGCTTTGCGCCGCCCAATGTGCCTTATTTCAGCTCTTCTATTCCTGCTCAACGCGCTGGATTTGCACCGTGCCCAGCTCAGTTTGTGCAGCAACGCCCTGTTATGCAAGCACCTGGGCCTCCAATGTCTCATGCACCTCGTGCAGACTATCCTGGTGCCAACGCTCAAAACCAAGCTCGTCCCAATAATTCTAGTGGAGTTAAGAAGTGCTATACTTGTGGAGAAGCTAGAAACTTTGCACACCAATGTCCTAAGTCAAGCCTTGGTCAAGGAAATAATGCGCCGAGGCAAAACCCAAGACCCAATGGAGGACCGCCACAAGGGAACCGTGGACAGCAGAATTTTGCTCGTGGCAACGTGAACCATGTATCTATGGAGGATGCTCAGCAACCGGATGACGTGGTCATTGGTATGTTTGTCGCCAACTCCAACCCTGCGACTATGTTATTTGATTCTGGAGCATCGCATTCATTCATTGCATCGAAGTATGTTGCCAAGTATAGTTTGCCTATATCTCATATGAAGTTTACTCTATTGTTTAAGTCTCCTGGAGGAGAGATGAGGAAAATATAGTATGTCTAAAAGTAAGCCTTAGAATAAGGGGGGTAGATTTCTCTGCCAACCTCATTGTTGTGGACTCTCAAGGATTGGACATTATACTTGGTATGGACTGGTTAAGGAAGCACAATGGAGTTATTGAGTGTGCCACGAAGACGGTGAAGTTGACTAATGAAGAAAGGATCACCGTAGAGTTTGAAGCAACTCAACATGCACCGAAGCAATTGGAGTTGAATCACATGGATGGTACTGCAATTGAGGAGATTCCGGTGGTGTGTGAATTTTTGGATGTTTTTCCGAACGAGTTGACATGTATGCCACCTGATCGAGACATTGAGTTTGTTATTGATTTAATACCTGGAACTGCACCTATAGCTAAGAGGTCGTATAGGATGCCTCCTATGGAATTAGCGGAGCTCAAGAAGCAGATTCAAGAGCAGCTAGAGAAGGGTTTTATTCACCCAAGCTCTTCACCTTGGGGAGCACCCGTGCTGTTTGTGGACAAGAAGGACGGAACCCAAAGGATGTGTGTGGATTATTGAGCTCTCAACGAGGTGACAATCAATAATAAGTACACCTTGCCACGCATAGAAGACTTGTTTTATCAGATGAAGGGTGTTTGTGTCTTCTCCAAGATTGATTTGAGGTCGGGATACTTTCAAATGAAGAATAGACCATTGGACATACCCAAAACAGCTTTTAGGACGCGGTATGGATCTTATGAATACACCGTGATGTCCTTTGGATTGGCCAATGCGCCTGTGTACTTTATGTACCTCATGAATAAGGTCTTCATGGAGTACTTGGATAAGTTCGTTGTGGTGTTTATTGATGACATTATGATCTACTCGAAGGATGAGGAGGAACATGAGGAACACTTGAGGCTTACGTTGCAAAAATTAAGGGAGCATCAATTGTATGCCAAATTCAACAAGTGTCAGTTTTGGTTGGGAGAGGTGTCGTTTTTGGGTAATATCATCTCAGAAGGAGGAGTATCGGTTGACCCCGGAAAAGTGAGAGACGTGTTGAAATGGGAACCTCTGCAGAATGTAAAGGAAATAAGGAGTTTCCTTGGGATGGCTGGATATTACCGTCGGTTCATCAAGGACTTTTCCAAGATAGTCAAGCCAATGACGGAATTGCTAATGAAGGGAAAGGCTTTCCAATAGACTAAAGCTTGTCAAAAAAGTTTTGAGGAGTTAAAGAAGAGGTTGACAACAGCCTCAGTTTTGCTATTGCCGGATGTAAGCAAGAGTTTTGACATATATTGTGACGCATCGAGACAAGGACTTGGATGTGTATTGATGCAAGAGGGACAAGTGGTCGCCTATGCATCAAGACAATTGAAGAAACATGAGCAGAATTACCCAACACATGATTTAGAACTTGTAGCCATGGTACATGCATTGAAGATTTGGAGACATTATATCCTTGGACATAGGTGTGAAATTTATATGGATCACAAGAGTTTGAAGTATATTTTCACACAAACAGATCTGAATTGGAGGCAACGGAGATGGTTGGAGCTCATCAAAGATTATGATTTGGGGATCAACTATCATTCGGGAAAAGCCAATGTAGTGGCTGACGCTTTGAGTAGAAAAGGAGTAAGTCATCAACTCACGGTTCGAAAGTTGCCCTCTGACTTATGTAAGGAGTTTGAATGGTTGAACCTTGGATTTGTAAATGAGATGGAGATGATTGAATTAAATCCGACCTTGGAGCATGAAATTCGAGAGGGTCAAACTAAGGATGAGGAAATTCAATAATTCAAGGAAAGGACCCAAGAGGGGAGAGAATTCAGATTCGATGAGGATGAACATGGTACCTTATGGCTTGGAAAGAGAATCATTGCGCCTAATGTAAAGCATATTCGAGAGACAATATTAAAGGAGGCAATGACTCGCTGTACTCAATTCACCCCGGTTGTACGAAGATGTACAAAGACTTGAAGACTTGCTATTGGTGGGCTAGCATGAAGAAGGACATAGCTGAATATGTAGCATTGTGTGATGTGTGCCAACGAGTAAAGGCGGAACATCAAAGGCCAGTTGGACTATTACAACCATTAAAGATTCTGGAATGGAAGTGGGAAGGAATCGGTATGGACTTCATAGTTGGTTTACCACGTACTCAGTCCGGTTACGACTCAATTTGGGTAATTGTGGATCGGTTAACTAAGTCAGCTCACTTTATTCCCATCAAGACCACCTATAATGGAGAGAAATTGGCGGAACTGTATATGGGAAGAATAGTATGTTTGCATGGAGTTCCAAAGAAGATAGTCTCGGATAGAGGTTCTCAATTTACCTCCAGGTTTTGGCAAAAACTGCATGAAGCTTTGGGAACGAGGTTGAATTTTAGTTCAGCATATCACCCTCAAACGGATGGACAAACCGAGAGGACCAATCAGATTTTAGAGGACATGTTAAGATCTTGTGCTTTAAAGCATGGGAAAAGTTGGGACAAAAGCTTGCCATATGCAGAATTTCCATACAACAATAGCTACCAAGCAAGTTTGAAGATGTCACCTTACGAAGCGCTTTATGGAAGGAAGTGTAGGACACCTTTATTCTGGAATTAGGCAGGAGAAACTCAAGTATTTGGTCTGGATGTGTTGCAAGAAGCCGAAAAGCAAGTCCAAATAATTCGTGAAAACTTGAGGGCTGCCCAATCAAGACAAAAAGGCTATGCGGACAATGGGAGAAGGAAATTATCCTTTGAAATAGGAGACTTTGTTTACCTCAAAGTGTCACCGATGAGAGGTCATAAGAGGTTTAACATAAGAGGCAAGCTAGCACCTCGATACATTGGACCATTCAAGATTTTGGACAAAAGAGGAGAAGTAGCGTATAAGTTGAAGATGCCAACTCATCTTTCAGACATACATGATGTCTTTCATGTTTCGCAGCTCAAGAAATGCTTGAGAGTACCGGAAGAACAAGTGTCCATGGAAGGATTGGAACTAGAGGAAGATTTGACTTATGCCGAACAACCGATCAAAATCTTGGAAACCAAGGAGAGGGTCACAAGGAACAAGGTTATTAGATGGTGTAAAGTTCAATGGAGGCACCACACAGAAAAAGAAGAGATGTGGGAATTGGAGGATGATATCAAGAAAGAATTTCCCTATCTCTTCTCTTCCACGTCGAATCTCGACGGCGAGATTCATTTTAAGGGGGTTAGGTTTGTAACACCCACATTTTCATGCATCATGCCCTACATACATTCATATACATGTTTAACATTAACCCGCATAAAGAGGAATGAGTTTAAAATTGATTTGGAACATTTAAAATTCATATGGAACAAAACTGCACTTAAAATCCTGAAAAGTGCAGACTAGTCCGATTTTGGTGAGGACTAGTCCGATTTCTCTCTGACTAAAATCAGATTTGTCCATTTTTGATGCGGACTAGTCCGATTTTGCCTCTGGCAACTTTCGTACTTGTCTGATTTTGTGCGGACTAGTCTGATATTCCAAGAATCCTTGAAAATTTACTAAGTCCCTGGACTTTTCCGGACTAGTCCGGTGTTCTAGCGGACTTGTCCATTTTCCTCTATGACTAAAGTCGGACTTGTCTGATTTTAGGCCAGACTTGTCCGATTTTCTCTCTCGACATATTCGGACTGGTCCGGTCCTTTTCAGACTTATCCGATATTTTGCGACTCTGTTTTGATCTTTCGTTTTACTACTTGTATCTTGGGTTTCACGTTAAGTGGGCCTAGGGATGTCATGCCTAACTCTTTTAGAGCCCATGTGGGACTCTAAACCGGCCTCTACTCCTCTCAAACTCGAAATCCATCTAACCCTAGCCTCCACCTCTATATGAACAACCCCACCCCTAGCTTGACATCTATTTGCCACATTTCCACCCCACCTAAACCCTAGTTCGTGGAGAGCCACCATTGAGGAGGGAGGAGAATATCCCAAGCAAGAGGAGGAGGAGGAAACGAAGGAGGATCAAGATCTCCATCAAGTTTCATTCTTCATCACCAAATCATCTCCAAGTTCATCATCAACCCTAGATCATCAAGATCCAAGTGTCACCTCCAAGTTTCTTGATTAATTGGAGTTCTAAACACCTGGTATACCTTCTATTCTCTTTTCCTTACGTGAATTCAACCCCAAATCTCCAAATTCACGTTGATTTAGAAGACCCTAGTTCGCTAGTTCTGCGAAGTGCGGACTAGTCCGACCTTCTGTAGACTAGTCCGATTTTCCTGGTTAAATTGTGTTGAATTGATTCTAAAAGTAGATCTAATCAAATCCAAAACTGTATAAACTTGTTAAAATCTATTAGAACTAGTTAGTGATCATTAAAAGCAATCTATTAACAAGTTCTACCTTGCATTTGCATCAATCATGCATGTCATGTCATATTGAGTAATATTTGTGCACTCTTTGATTGTGTTTCTTGTCTTGTATGTTTATTGTGTGGATTAGACGGATTTGCGCTAGAGAGTGCCGCGGAGGATCTACAGCACCAAGAGTTTGAAGGCTTTGACCCTAATCAACCGCAAGAGCAAGGCAAGTGTCCTTGAAGCATATTGATCCTGTTTTGAAATAAATGTTTTGTTTGCAAAACTGCATGCTTGTGTCAATTTGATGGGAATCCTATGGTAGGAAGTTTACAAGCGTTGTTTGACCACCCTTGTCACCTGGAATAGATGGTAGAGAGTCGGGAAGGGTTTTTTACCTTTTGCTTTGCTTAAACACCTGGGATGGGAAAACAACTATACCACTCAATTTAATTATGCATGGATTAGATTATGGTTAACATGAACTGGTTAATATGATATGGTAATGGGCGATCTAAGCAAGCCTGGTATGTGTATGGGTTGGATGTTATGGTGGTTTTGCTTGCTTTAGATCTAAGGACCGGCTCGTGAGCGACCATCCAGGATTTACAGTACCACCATGTGGCCAAGTATGGGTGCAACGTAGCTGATTAATTAGGTCTTTTCCAGTGCTATTTGGACCATTAAGGATGCTCGGGGAAGGGGTAGTCGGATTGGGTTTGTTGATGATTGGTGGGACTACCCTGAGATCCGAATGGCTCAAGAGGGGGCCCTTGGTTGAAGATGTGCTCAGTTGGAGACATCGCCACTGGTGAAACCTCAGTGGGGTCTAAATACACTAGTAATCCCTTTGTAAAGGCTATTTTGTGATTCTTGGCCACACACCTACGGAAGTGTGAGACGGCATAATTGAGATTCTATAGTCATCGAAAGGTGATGAAATCACAAATACGTGGGTAAAGCGGTACAACCTCTGCAGAGTGTGTCTAATAAAGCTATCATGATAGCCGTGCTCCCGGTTATGAGCAACCTGGACCCTCATATGATTAGAGGAAAATCGGGATTTGGGATGGTTATGGTTTGGTAATGGTTATGGCTGGTTATGGATTAATTTCTGGTATTGAATATGGTTATTGGCAAATGGTGAAATCCGGAATTATTGATGATGGTAGTGAATTCAGACTGGGATTGTGATATTACTTATGATTATGATGGGTTTACTTCACATACATGTAATATATTGCTTTTCCAAATGTTTTAATGTACTTTTCAGCACTTAACCATTATTATATTCATCATTTGAATCAGCTACATGTCATACTTTCCACACTTGCTGAGTACGACATGTACTCACTCTTGCAATCCCCCCCCCCCCAACAGTTGCAGGTCAGGATTGGGAGTTTAATGGCGATAATGTGGAGTTCTAGGCTGTGTCTACCGTCAGCTTTGCCTGTGGTGTTTTGAAGTTGCGCTATACCCTATCGCTTATGTTGCCTAGCTGTTTAGTTTGCTTATTTAGTTTATTTCCACTGCATTAGTTGAACTTGTCATTAATATTCATTAGAGCTTGTATTCAAAGATAATATGATTTGTGCAATAAAATTTGGTTAATTAATCTTGTTCTGTGGTAATTTTCTGTATACTCTTTTGTGAATGCACTCGTGTATGTGTGTTGAACATCCTGGGCACACATATGCGTTCACTTGGTTCATTTTCGGAACCGGGTGTCACACTTGTACTATAAAAGGACTGGCCGAGCGATACACAGGGGGACCTCCGAACACGCCCACATACACCTAGACGAGACACACACCCACAGACGCGCTCAAGGGACTCTAGTCTCTGACACTCTAGTGCTCAGACGCTCAACACAACAGCAACACACCCGTGGAGTAGGGTATTACGCTCAGGTGGCCCGAACCACGTAAATCCTTGTGTCAACTTGCCATCTTGTTTTGTATCTCTGCGCACCCACAACTGAACTACAAACTCCGCGGGCTGCCAATGGTAGTACCGGGAGAATCGCCGGAATCACACTCCGACAACATCTTTCAGGACCTTCTTGGGGTCATGAAAACCTAGTTCCTCTTCGGCCAGAGCTTCGTCGACTTTTTGTTTTCCTTCCCGCTGTCGGAAAGGAGCTTCTTCCCGGCGCTTGTTGTAGCGCTCGGCAAGGTTCCAGACCTCTCGGCATTCTTCTAGACTGTGTTTGTCCGTCCTGTGGATTGGACACCACATCTTGGGGTTGTTTCCGTCTTCTGATGAAGGACGATGTCATTTTTCTAGGCGTGGCCCTCGGCTACCTGGAGCTACAGCAGGAGCAGCAGTAGGTGCGCCGGCCGATGGCTTCTTCTTGCCGTTGGGCTTCTCTTTCTTTTTGCCACATCCGGATGTAGTGTCTTCCGCTTTGGAGGACTTCTTGTTGGCCTCCGGAGCTGGCTTGGAGTGCATCTCACGGCCCTCCGCGGCTTTAGAACATTTGTCTACTAGGCTGAAGAGTTCTGTGACGCTGGTGACTTCTTTGATTTCTAGCTTCTCTAGCATCTTTTTGTCCCGAACACCTTGTCTGAATGCAACAATTGTAGGATCGAAGAGCATGTGAAAAGCTACTAGGGGGCGAATGGTAGATTAAAAAATCTTACGCAGCGGAAACAATTAAATCCCAACCCCTTCGGCAGAAAAATAATTTGTTAAAGAAATTGTGTGTGAGACTAATATAAACGTGTTTCACCGTGACAAAAGTGATATATATCAGGGAGAATCAAGTCACGAAGACTACACAACAAGAATCACTCAAATCTGTCGAGTGAAACTCAAGTTACGATTGAAAGATCAAACAAAGGTCAATCTGTTCTACCCGAGAAAAATAGTTCTGGACTGTTGTAAAGAAACTTGTGTAGATCAGAAACCACAAATCCAATTACCATAACATTTTGACAGATGATAGATAATCAAGTTTTGAAGACAACCCAAATATAATAACGTCAATTGGATCTGTAAAACTCGAGTCATGATAAAACCACCAAAGAAAGGTAGTGCTGTGCAGAAACTCGACGAGAAAAACTTGTCTGGAACAAGTCGAACGAACAAGACACAAAAGTTTCTTTCAACTACGAATTTTATTCAATAGAACATAAGAGTAACAGCTCCAAAGTCGTCCACCACGACCTCTGGCCTCCCTTGCTTATATAACCATCCCTTAGGCCAACCCAATCTCAACTAGGACTCTAATCCTACTCAAAACACGAATTGAAACTTTCCATAACTGCTTAGGACTCTTCTATACAAAGATAGAAGCAATCTTAAGACTTCCAAACACATTAGAAACGTATCTCCATTCCTAAAACAACCCAAATTCGTGACCCACACGAAATCCTATCATAACCAACTCAAAACTTTCCATATTTGAGTCAAACCCGACTCAGCCGCAACATGAGTCCATAACCTAGTCGGTTGGACCTTTCCGACCAATTCTTTATGTCCACATCTATTCATCACACCTTGGAAACATGTAGCCATGTCCATGCACTCCTTGCACACATGCAAACATCTTCCAACGACATCCACAATACCTTCATATGCTTTGTTCTTGATTCATACATGTTGCGTGACCTCCCGATCAACTCAACCACAATTCCTCCCGAACTTGGTTGTTGAACCTCATCTTCTCCCTAAGACTAGTTCAATGAATCCCGTCACCAGCCATGTCTCGAACTCAAGCAACACCTGCACATGAATAAACAATCAATCCTTTCGAGCACAAGTCCTCGACTTGACTCACGTTAGTTCCGAAACTACAACATCTTATGTGAGCACCTCACATAAGCATGTTGCAAAGCATAGCAAACTGATATCAGCCATATCAACCAAAATGCACCAAAAACTTAGCAAATGAATACTAAGCAATCTTTCCAACAATGTAAAGCAAGTTTGAAACATTTCACAGTAAAAGTAGGAACATTGCGATCAAGCTCTGAATCTTGCCAAAGCTAACCAGAGCTTGAGCTAGAGCTTACCAAAGCTAGTACAATCTAGAGCCAGAGCTTACCAAAGCTAGTACAACCTAGCGCCGGATCTTACCAAAGCTAGTACAACCTAGTGCCGGAGCTTGAAAAAACATGTCAGAGCTAACCAACATAAGTCGGACCTAACAAAACATATCAGAGCTTAACAACGACATGTCGGAGCTATCAAAGATATGCCGGAGCTAAAGACAAAGCTCACTGGAGCTACCCAAAAACATGTCGGACCAAGACAAAGAAAATCGGACCTATTGTCGGACCTTGCAGAAGCTCAGAGCTAGAGTCGGAACTTGCTAAAAAGATGTTACGGCAGCATTCAAAACTTTTATTGTCAAAGCCAATGTATTCAGCACACATAGATCTCACAATCTCCCCCTTAATGAATGCATTGGAAACACCACTTAAGATCCGAACATTGGCTTATTCACATTAAAATTTTTGAAAACAATTTCTCCCCCTTTGTAAAATGGAAATAAAATGAGAAAAAAAAATTATCCCTTTGAGAAGAATCGTGCCAAAACAATTGTGAATATGTGATGTGTAATCAATTTCTCCCCCTTGCATACTTATCTTTAAAAATTCACATATTATCTCTCCCCCTTTGACAATATATTCAACAAGGTTTATAAGACAAATTTTAATTGTTATGAGCATATTATAACATATACATATAAACCAAGCTCATCCAAGTCATACTATCAAGTAACTGACACTATCACATCAATGAAATACATAAAGTAGTGTAAGCCATGCTAGAGATAAAGTGTAATTTTTCAATTTAAGAAAGTCATGATCTCACAAACTTAACTATTTGAAAACCTGAAAGCACGACACTTGTTGCTGCATTTTATTATTTTTCAAAGCACAAATTTAGATCATATGATATTTACAAGAGATTATATGTTCATCTGCCTTATTCTAACCAACCAAGCCAAGCCTATGTCATTTGACAATCAGAAGCTTAAGGACATGGTTTTAGTCATACACAACTTCTTCCAAGTTCATATATAAGTGCAATGATAAGACATCTCAAAAGAAGAAGTGCGATGCATGCATATTCTCTTGATCTTTCCTCATTTTTATTTTATCATAAAATCTCAACATGTGAAAAGTTGATTGATTAATTTTTCATTATTAAAAGCACTTGTGAGCATGCAACAAGTTCAAAACAGAAAGAAAGTTTGATCATGACCAGATTTAGCATAAATAATTATTCCAATTACTAGACATGGCAAAAACTACAAAATGTATAACATGAGTAATGTAGTAAGAACTTTCAGCATGTAAAGGGAATCACAAAGTCATATATGTATGAAATACTATGCTCATATTATTTTAATTTCAGATTCACACATAGACTTTCCAAGTTTGAAAACTCCCCCTCAATTTAAGCCATGAGGACGCATAACCCCTATTTCACTACGAATGTAACAAAAATGAGTGAAATCCAAAGGTTTTGTAAAATGTCAGGCAATTGTTGTTCAGTATCTACATGGTGAAGCACAATGTTTTCTTTTTCAACATTATCACGGAGAAAGTGATACCTAATGTCAATGTGCTTAGTTCTAGAATGTTGCACCGGGCTTTTAGCAATGCAAATGGTACTAGTGTTATCACAAAACAGTGGAACACTATATAGATCAACCCCATAGTCCTTAAGTGTTTGAACAATCCAAATAATTTGTGAGCAAGCACTAGCAGCAGCTACATATTCAGATTCAACTGTGGATTGTGCAACTAAGTTTTGTTTTCTAGAGGACCAAGCAACAAGTGAATTACCAAGAAAATGACAAGCACCAGAAGTACTTTTCCTATCAATCCTACAACCCCCAAAATCAGCATCCGAAAAAGCTTTCAAAGTAATGGTTGAGGAAGAAGAAAAATGCCAAATTCTTGAGTTCCATGTAAGTACCTGAGAATCCTTTTGACGGCTTGACGATTGTGGACAAAGACATACGCTGAATTGTATGTCCGGTCATGATGCCGTGAGGTACAAAAGTGATCCGATTATGCTTCTATATTCTTTTTGATCCATGGATTCACCATCTTCATCAAGTTCAAGTGTTGTTGCTGTTCCCATTGGTGTCCGAAAAGGCTTGCTTTTGTCCATGTTGGAGCACCTTAGAAGGTCTTTTGTATACTTCATTTGATGCACAAAGGTACCCTCCTTGGTTTGTTTGATTTGCAGCCCCAAAAAGTACGTGAGTTCTCCCATCATACTCATCTCAAATTTTGAACTCATCATAGCTGAAAACATGGACACAAGATCATGAGAAGCACAACCAAAGATAATATCATCCACATACACTTGAACGAATAATGAGTCATTGCCATGCTTAAGCACAAAAAGAGTTTTATCAACCTTTCCCATGGTAAACCCCTTTTCAAGTAAGAATGTTTTTAACCTATCATACCATGCTCTAGGGGCTTGTTTGAGACCGTACAAGGCTTTGGGTAGTTTGTAAACATGATTAGGAAAATCTGGATTTTCAAAACCCGGTGGCTATTTGACATAAACCTCCTGATCTATGTAGCCATTAAGAAAATCACTTTTAACATCCATTTGAAATAGCTTAAAACCTTTAGATTCAGCAAATGCTAACAAAATTCTTATGGCTTCTAATCTAGCAACAGGAGCAAAAGTTTCATCAAAATATATACCTTCAACTTGAGTGAAACCTTGAGCAACCAACCGAGCCTTATTCCTAACCACAACCCCATCCTCACTTTGTTTATTTTGAAACACCCATTTAGTTCCAATTAAAGTGTGACCTTGAGATGGAGGTACAAGTTTCCAAACATTATTTCTCTCAAAATTTTCTAACTCTTCTTGCATGGCAATAATCCATGATTCATTAGTGAGTGCGTGTGATATATCTTTGGGTTCAAAAGAAGCAACAAAAGCAGAATGAGCAAGAGAGTTTGGATCGCAAAACCTGGACCGTGTGACTCGTTCGTGCAAGCTTCTAATAATTTGTTGTGGAGGATGAATTTTGAGAACCCGGAGGGGAGTGGACACTTCACAAACTTCTTTTTTTCATGTTCATCACAAATCGATGAGATTGTGACATGAGGAGGATCTGGACCAGCAATGGTGGTCGTCGGTGCAATGAATCAAAATCAGGAGCTGGAACAATGTCATTAGATGCTGAATTTTCGGGCAGCAGCACCACTTCTTCCTCATCTTCAACGAAAATGCTCTCCCCCTGCAGATATGGATCCGGACCTGCAATGTTTGAGCTAGTACTTGTGCTAGCTTCATCAAAAGACACCTCACAAGTCTCCACAATTTTGTTAGTGTCAAGTAAAAGCACACGGTAGCCTCTAGTATGAGATGGATAACCAAGAAACAAGCCATCAATGGATCTAGGTTCAAATTTATCAAGATTGTCATGTTTTGTAACAAAGCATTTGCAACCAAAGACCTGAAAGTGTGTAACACTAGGCCTATGTCCAAATCGGAGCTCATATGGTGTTTTACCTAGCTTAGCGCGCAAGAAAACACGATTTGAAACATAACAAGCAGTTGCAATCGCATCAGCTCAAAATTTCCTAAGAGTTTGATATTCATCAAGCATAGTCCTAGCCATCTCAAATAAGGTTCTGTTCTTTCTTTCTACAACACTGTTTTTTTAAGGTACATATGGTGAAGAAAATCGATGATCTATTCCATTATTAGCGCAAAAGTCATCAAAAGATTGATTTTTAAATTCGGTTCCGTTATCACTTCTAATTGCTTTTAAAGATCTTGGCTGATCAATTGATAATCTAAGAAATAAAGTTCTAAAGTGACTAAAAGCTTCATTCTTAGATGCCATAAAGTAAAACCAAGAGTATCTAGAGTAATCATCAACAATCACAAGAACATACCATTTACCTCCGAAGGATTGAACACGTGAAGGTCCCACGGTGTCAAGGTGCAAAAGTTGATCCGGTTCAGTTGTCATGATCATTGTGAGAGGAGTATGTGAACCTACAATCATCTTAGCATGTCTACAAGAAGAGCACACAATTTCTTTGTCCCCTTTAAGCTTAGGCAGCCTACGTATGCGATCAAGAGTACTAACACGCATTAGATGATCAAAGCCTACGTGACCAAGTCTACGATGCCAAAAATATAAGTCCTTTGAATCATTAGCAACTAGACACCTATGCTTAGAGGAAGACATATCAAAATCAGCTTTAAAAACTCTTCCAAACCGCGACATGTTAAAAATAAGCTCACCGTTTGAATTTACAACTTTGCAGCAATTTTTAGTGAAAATAATTTCCAGATTTTCATCTAGCAGTTGTGAAATAGAAAGCATGTTGTATTTAAAAATTTTAACAAGTGCCACATCCTTCAAAGTGTAGTGATCATTTACTCTAACTGAACCCTTAGCAATTATAGGAGTTGAAGAATTATTGGCAAAAGTAACATTCTCTACACGTGACACAAAAGATAGGGAGCAGAACCATATTGTTACCGTTCATGTGGCGTGAGCAACCTGAATCCACAATCCAAAGTTCTCCTTCCTCAATCGTGTAACCTATATAGAAGCACAATACGTCGATGACTCAATGTTGGGGTTAGTCAAGAGGCATTTAGGAATCCAGTATTGAGTCACACGACGTGCAGCAGGAATAACACGCAAAAGCTGAGATAAATCAGCAGGTTTATGAGCCAAAACTTGAGGATTTTTGTACCCAACTACCTTCCTACGAGATGTTACCTATGTAGCATGAAAAACAGTAGGTTTAGAAACAAACTTTGCATGTTTTCGACTCATTACAACAGATTGCATGTTCAGCAAATTTTGCATAAAAGTTAAGAGATGTAGCTATCATTCTTTCCTTTTTCTGTTGTTTAGCTAGTCTATAACAAAAATCTATGACATGACCATCTCTGCCAAAGTAGATACAATAAAATTTAACTTTCTGTCCATGTCTAGATGAGCAAGCAACATTTTTATTTGAAACCGAATGAGACAACACTCCTGCAGATTTGAAAACCACTTCTTTTTGTTTAGGAACTATTTGAATCAAACCACTTCCTAATGACTTTACAATTTTAGGCGGATGTGCCTTAGCATGAGCATGAGAATCAAAACCTAAACCAGTTTTATCATTGCATGTCTTGGAAGAATTCAGCAGCAAGTTTAGGTTCTTATTCCCATTACAAAACCGATCTAATGTCCTATGCATGTCATCAAAGTTATTGGACAGATCAAGGCAATTTTACATGAAATTTTTCCTTTTAATTTGCAATTGGAACAATATTTAACTTCATGAGAACGTAAAGCATTGTTCAATATAGAAATTTTATTCATAGCATCTTTTAGTTTCTTATCAAGATCATCACAAGTAGAACAATGCAAATCAATTGTAGAACAGCTAGCATCTTTCAAGTTTTTATCATTAAGTGCAGCAATCTCTTTGTTCTTTTCAATTTCTAACTCAAGTTTATCAAGTGTGGAGGTGTGCGCACTTCTTAATGAGGACAAGTGTTCATATATTAATTCACATGAGGAACAAGAATCATCACTAGGAGTCAAAGATTTCAAACAATTAATTTCAGATTCTAGTGACTCAATTTTAACAGCATTGTCCCTAAGCTTTTTGTCATTTTTCTTAACAATAACAGTAGCACGAGAAATTGCATCACACATTTCTTCGAAAGCAGGACATACCTCTTCATTGTCGCAGTTGTGTTCAGCCTCCTCCATACTTGATCTTGACTCGCCCGCCATGAAGCACAAGTTTGGCAAATCATCTTCATCTTCATCACTTCCAATTTCCAAATCGCTTGAGCCAAGTTCTTGAAGCGCATAGATAAAACTGCTCACCAATTGACGTCCTGTAAAACCCTTCTTTTTCTTCGTATCTTTTGCAGAGGAGTGCTTCGTCCTTGTTTGTTTTTCATCTCGGGAAGTAGGACCTGAAAGGTTAGGGCAATCTAAACCAAAAATGTCTTGTCTTACCACATTCGAAACATCGTTGAGGTCTGGAGCTTCCTCTCCTTCTAGTTCTCACATTTTGTAATGCTTTTGAGAATCTAGTAGAGATGAGTGATAACTCCTCTTCTGGAAATTCCTCGATCTGCTCCAGGGTTAGTGAGGACAGCAAAGCAAGAGTATTGCAAGATGATGATTGGCCGGAGCAAAGCATTTCACGTTGTGAGACGAATGCAATAGACTTATTTGAATTCTTTTGTGATAAAATGTCAATTTCATGAGCTTTTAGTTTAGAGTAAAGTACATCCAATGTAAGTGTACTCATGACAGTAGATTCATGAATAGATGTGACTTTCATCTCCCAAATTGACATATCTAATGCACTTAGTAATTGCCCAGCATTTTCAGCATCTGGAAAATTAACATTGACGCTACGCAAGTTACTAAGAATTTTATTAAAGCGAGCAAAGAGGTCATCAATGGACTCATCGGGTTGCATCACACAGCGCATGTATTCTTTCTTGAACATATCCTGTCTTACCTCCTTGATCGTGTTGGATCCTTCGTGGTAGTCACAAAGTGCTCTCCACACATCGCACGCTGATCGGAGGTGTGCAACACGCTCGAAGTCGCTTTGAGTTAGTCCTTGAATGATCAAGTTGCGGGCTTTGTTGTTGTTGTCAACGTCCCGTAGATTCGCAGCCGTAACTTGATCATTTGACGGCACTTCATAAGGCTTGTACACCTTTTCCCATATGGCGAATCTTGTGCCTGGATGAAGGCTTCCATATGTGCCTTCCAAACATGAAAATCATTACCACTAAACACACAAGGTTTGGCGGAGTATTTCTCCATGATGATTAGTCGAAAACACGTGCAAATCACAGAGATTAGAGCACTGTGGCTCTGATACCAATTGTATGATCGAAGAGCATGTGAAAAGCTACCATAGGGGGGTGAATGGTAGATTAAAAAATCTTACGCAGCGGAAACAATTAAATACCAATCCCTTCGGCAGAAAAATAATCTATTAAAGAAATTGTGTGTGAGACTAATCTAAACGTGTTTCACCATGACAAAAGTGATAGATATCAGGGAGAATCAAGTCACGAGGACAACAAAACAAGAATCACTCAAATTCGTCGAGAGAAACTCAAGTTACAATTGAAGGGTCAAACAAAGGTCAATCTGTTCTATCCGAGAAAAATAGTTATGGACTGCTGCAAAGAAACTCGTGTAGGTCAGAAACCACAAATCCAATTACCGTAAACTTTTGACAGATGATAGATAATCAAGTTGTGAAGACAATCCAAAAATAATCACGTAAATTGGATTTTTAAAACTCGAGTTATGATAAAACAATCCAAGAAAGGTAGTGCTATGCAGAAACTTGACGAGAAAAACTTGTCTGGAACAAGTCGGACGAACAAGGCACAAAAGTTCCTTTAAACTACGAATTTTGTTTAATAGAACACAAGAGGAACAGCCACAAAGTCGTCCACCACGAGCTCTGGCCACCCTTGATTATATAACCAGCCCTTAGGACAACCCAATCTCAACTAGGACTCTAATCCTACTCAAAGCACGAATCAAAACTTTCTATAACTGCTTAGGACTCTTCTATACACAGATAGAAGCAATCTTAAGACTTCCAAACACATTATGAATGTATATCACATTCCTAAAACAATCCATATTCGTGACCCACATGAAATCCTATCATAACCAACTCAAAACTTTCCATATTTGAGTCAAACCCGACTCAGCCGTAGCCTGAGTCCATAACCTAGTCGGTTGGACCTTTCTGACCAATTATTTACGTCCACATCTATTCATCACGCCTTGGAACCATGTAGCCACGTCCATGCACTCCTTGCACACGTGCAAACATCTTCCAACGACGTCCATGATACTTTCATATGCTTTGTTCTTGATTCATACATGCTGCGTGACCTCCCGATCAACTCAACCACAATTCCTCCCGAACCTGGTTGCTAAACCTCATCTTCTTCCTAAGACTAGTTTAATGGATCCCATCACCAGCCATGTCTTGAGCTCAAGCAACACCTACCCATGAGTAAACAACCAATCCTTTCAAGCACAAGTCCCCGACTTGACTCATGTTAGTTCTAAAACTACAACATCTTACGTGAGCACCTCACATAAGCATGTTGCAAAGCATAGCAAAACGATATCAGCCATATCAACCAAAACGCACCAAAAACTTAGCAAATGAATACTAATCAATCTTTCCAACAATGTAAAGCAAGTTCAAAACATTTCACAGTAAAAGTAGGAACATTGTGATCAAGCTCCGAATCTTGCCAAAGCTAACCGGAGCTTGAGCTGGAGCTTACCAAAGCTAGTACAATCTAGTGTTGGAGCTTACCAAAGCTAGTACAACCTAGCGCCGGAGCTTACCAAAGCTAGTACAACCTAGCACTAGAGCTATAAAAAACATGTCAGGGCTAACCAACATAAGTTGGACCTAACAAAACATATCGGAGCTTAACAACGACATGCCGGAGCTATCGAAGACATACTGGAGCTAAGGACAAAGCTCACCGGAGCTACCCAAAAACATGTCAAACCTAGACAAAGGAAATCGGGCCTATTGTCGGACCTTACAAAAGCTCCGAGCTAGAGTCAGAACTTGCTAAAAAGATGTTACGGCAGCATTCAAAACTTTTATTGTCAAAGCCAATGTATTCAGCACACATAGGTCTCACAACAATAACAGAGGTGCTCGAGATGGATGGGATGGTATTACATACTTGTGAGAATCGCTGGATGAAGGATCACAGCGACTCTCCCATTTTTTGCTGGACAGCAAAAAGGTCCAGTTCAGTGCCAGGTCGAGTGTATGAACTCCCGAAATTAGCAGTGAACTGTTGACATAGCTCCGCCCAACTGTTAATGGATTCAGGCGGGAGGCTCATAAACCAGGACCTAGCGGTTCCGGTTAAGGCCACTGGGAAGTAGTTGGCCATCACGGCCTCATCTCCCCCCGCTGCAAGTATAGCAGTGGAGTAAATTTAAAGAAATTCATTTGGGTTGACAGTCCCGTCGAATTTCTCAGATAAATGAGGCTGGAACTTCTGTGGCCATCTGACCATGCGTAAGTTCATGGTCAGGGCAGAACAGTCTCAACCTACTCCCCGAGGAGCAGGGTTGTCCTGAGCCTCTCGCCTCTCGCGACACGCTCAATATGGATGCGACCGTCCTGCTGTCGGTAACGGCGATCAAGTTCCAACCGTAGGTCATGGGTCAAAATCCTTGTGATGGTGTGGGTGTGTCGTGCCCCGGAAGGCAACAAGGTCACCTTCTGAGAAGCAGCATGACGTCGGTGCTGTGACACGTGAGGACCAAGTCTTCCAGACAAGTTCCTACGTTGAGCTGTTGCCTGCCCCGAAGGGGGAGGACCTTTGTTGCTGATGGCATCGACTGAGGCTGCAACCAGATTCTGTACATCAGCGCGCCACTGCTCCATCACACTCTGAGGTGCTCCGGGCGCTGGTGGGCGCTCCAAGAGGGTTCGCGTAGCAATTAGCGCGTTTTCGGGGTTATTGTTTGCTGATGATGTGACTGACACAAGTACCCCATCCTGTTGTCCAGCGTTATTTGCTGGGGCAGATGGTGGTGGTGGTGGCATAACACACGCTGGGACAACGACGCCTACTGGATGCTGCATGTTAGAGGGATTGCCTCTAGCAGGCTGCTCAGCATGGTTGCCGTTGGAGGATCCTACAGCGGAGTTCACCATCTTGAGATCTCGGGTACCCCCTTCCTGACGCGCCAAAATGTTGAACTTTGGGAGATCCGCCTGTGTTTCTGTTGGTGGTGTAGGTCCAGAGGCTTTACACGTGGTAGCTCTGGAGCTTCCACTAAGCATAATATCTGGCCTAGATGCACATAAATAGAGTAATGAGCCAATCATAGACCGATATACCTTTTGATCCACATTTGTACCATCTTCATTGAGGTCGAGATGTCCGTTAGTTGCCATGGGTGTCTTGATGGGCTTGGCCTTGTCCATATTGAACTTCTTGAGGATGTCCTGCATGTACTTTGTTTGGCTTATAAAAGTGCCCTCTCTTAGTTGCTTCACATGGAATCCCAAGAAGAACTTCAATTCGCCCATCATCGACATCTCGAACCTATCTGTCATAATCTTGCTAAACTCTTCAGAAAATGAATTATTAGTGGAACCAAAGATAATATCATCAACATAGATTTGACATACAAATAGATGATCATCAAAGTGTTTTGTGAACAGAGTATAATCAGCTTTTCCAATTGTAAAACCATTTTGAGTCAAAAAATCTCTAAGGCACTCATACCAAGCTCGAGGAGCTTGTTTGAGGCCATAGAGATCCTTATGCAGTTTATAGACATGGTTGGGGTACTCTTGATCTTCAAATCCTGTTGGCTGCTCCACGTACAGTTCCACCTTAATTGGACCGTTGAGGAAGGCACTTTTGACATCCATTTGATACAAATTTAAATTATGGTGAGTAGCATATGCCAATAAAATACGAATGGACTCAAGTCTAGCTACAGGAGCAAAAGTTTCGTTGAAGTCCAAACCTTCGACTTGTGAGTAACCTTTAGCCACAAGTCTCGCTTTATTTCTCGTTACCACTCCATGTCCATCTTGTTTGTTCTGAAAGACCCACCAGTTCCCACACTTCATTTCTCTTGAAGTTGTTCAACTCCTCTTGCATTGCAATCACCCAATCTGGATCCTTTAAGGCTTCTTCTACCCTGTATGGTTCTAGAAAAGAGACAAAAGAGTAATATTCACAAAAATTTGCTATGCGAGATCTAGTAGTTACTCCATTAGCAATATCTCCAATGATGTTGTTGACGGGATGATCTCTTTGCACACTCTGATGTACTCTTGGGTGAGGGATATGTGAAGTTGCTTGCTCTTCATTGTCTTCATGTTCATTGTATCCCCCTAAATAATTGCTTCCATGGTTATATGGATCTTCCTGATTTTGAACTTGTGCATGGGCTCCCCTTGATCACTGCTTCCTTGTTGAGGTTCATCTTGTGCACTTGAGTCTTGTGGTTGCTCTTGAGGTAGAATATAACCAAGTGCCATTTTCCTCAACGCTTCACATGGGGCTTATTCTTGATCTAGCACACACTTATTGGGAGCCGTTAGTCTTATAGAACACTACGTCATGTGCTAATTCAACAAGGCCAGAGACTTTGTTGAAGACATGATAGGCGTATGCATTCGAATCATAACCGAGCAAGAACCCTTAATCAGATTTCGAAGTGAACTTTGAAGTCCTCGGTTTCTTATTCAGAATAAAACATTTACAACCAAATACTTTAAAATATGAAACATTTCGTTTGTTACCGGTAAGAAGCTCATATGGCGTTTTCTTCAAGAGTCGGTGAAGCTACAATCGATTTGTGGCGTGACAAGCGGTGTTCACCGCTTCAGCCCAAAACCGGTCTGATGTCTTGTATTCATCCAACATTGTCCTTGCCATTTCAATTAGCATTCTGTTTTCTTTTGGCCACCCCATTTTGTTAAGGAGGGTAGGGTGCCGAAAACTCGTGCTTTATTCCTTCTTCATCAAGTTACTCTTCAACTTGTGTATTTTTTAATTATGTCTCGTTGTCACTTCTAATATTCTTTACGGTTGATGAGAATTCATTTTGAGCTCTTTTCTGGAATTTCTTGAGGATTCCCTATGTTTCTGATTTATCATACAAGAAAAATACCCAGGTGAATCTTGAAAAATCATCAACAATAACTAAACCATATTTGTTACCATTGATGCTTATGTAAGCAATTGGACCGAAAAGGTCCATGTGAAGAAGTTACAGCGGTCTTGTAGTAGTCATCACGCTCTTGGCGTAGTGTGGTCCTCCAACTTGTTTTCCCGCCTGGCAAGCACTGCATGACCTGTCTTTCTCAAAAATAACATCTTTTAAACCTCGTATGTAACCACCTTTTAAAAGTTTCTACAGATTT
The DNA here is from genome assembly GCA_036927565.1 of Tuctoria greenei. Classification (NCBI taxonomy): domain Eukaryota; kingdom Viridiplantae; phylum Streptophyta; class Magnoliopsida; order Poales; family Poaceae; genus Tuctoria; species Tuctoria greenei. The sequence goes on from JAYESD010000005.1 coordinate 176,020,827, forward strand.
CTCATCCCAACATGGGCTAGTCGTCTATGCCACAGCCATCCATGTTAGTTTTAGCAACCAAGCAAGTGTTGAGTTTGGCTTTATCTTTGTTGAAATCAATAAGATAAAGCTTCTCCTTCAACTTTCTCTTGAATGCAACATTCCCTTGAATGCAATTGAGCCATCACTTCTTCTAATAATGATCACACCCTCATTAGTGAATAAACAGTTATAACCTTTGTCGCATAGCTGAGATATTGACAGAAGGTTATATCTAAAGAATCTATATGTAAAACATTCGAGAGAGTATGCTGAGAAGAGATTTCAATTATACCACTACCAAGGACCTTTCCTTGGTTGTTGTCTCCAAAGTATATCCCTTCACTTGGATCTGTGTTGCACTCATACTCCACAAACATGTTTCACTCTCTGGTCATGTGATTGGAGCATCCGCTGTCTAGCACCCATTTTGATCTACCGGAGGAGTAGGCCTGCAAAACAAGATTATTCCTTGGTTTTAGGTACCCAAGCTTGCTTGGGTCCTCTCAAGTTAGTCACAAGAGTCTTGGGCACCCACACACAAGTTTTCGAATTCTTGTGGCATGGCCCTGCATATTTAGCAAATACATTTCCAAATTTATCTTTCATAAGTACATCCGAAGCATCAAAAGTACGAAATAATATTTGCAAGTCAGATTCAAGCAATTTTTCCTTAACAAAGGTAATTTTCTTCTTAGCATGATCATTTGTTGACATGTGTTTTTTCTTGTTAAACCCAATACCATCTTTGACATTAGGAGGTCTAGTGACCATATATGCACTACGTGCATATTTGATCTTCTCCTTGTCAAAGATGCCACTTTGGGAAGAATGCTTTGCGTGAGAAGTAGAAGAATCAGATTTTACAATATTTTTCTTAATAGAAGATGTGTAGGTTGCAATTGTTGTCGAACTTACACCTTCGAAAGGTGAGCTTTTGGAGGAGGAGGTGTCACTTTGCTTGAGTGACTCAACTTGCTCTTCAAGAATCTTGTTAACTTTTGACAAGTTAGCAAGTTCATACTTGATTGCAAGGTGTGAGTCTTCTAGCTTTGAGTAAGTTTTCTTACTCAAGGCCATCTCATGCTCAAGTGACTTGCTCTTCTCTCTTTCAAGCTCAAGGAGTTTCTCAACCTCTTGATACCTCTTCCTTTCATGAATAAGCATATCTTCTTGTCGGTTGACAAACTCCTCCTTCTCCTAGATTTCACCCGACAACATTTTCATTTTCTTTAATGCAGTTTTACTCAATCCCCTAAACATTTCCTCATTTTCACTAGAACTGTCAAAATCATCAATAGAGGAATTTAGCGAGGGAGGAGTGAGTTGAACCTTTTTCTTGCCTTGCTTAGCCATTGTGAGACCTATGTGTGCTGAATACATTGGCTATGGCGATAAAAGTTTTGAATACTACCAAAACACCTTTATCATCAAGGTCCGACTCTAGGTCTGAGCTCCAGCAAGGTCCGACGATAGGTCTAGATTGTTTTGGGTAGCTCCGGTAAGGTCCAATGTAAGGTCCGACTAGCTTTGGTTAGCTCCGACTCTAGTTCCGACTAGCTTTGGTAAGCTCTGACGCTAGGTCCGACTAGTTTTGGTTAGCTCCAGCACTAGGTCCTGCTAGCTTTGGTATGTTCCAGTGCTACATCCTGTTAGTTTTGGTAAGCTCCGGTTTAAGGTCTGGTTAGCTTTGGCAAGGTTCGGAGCTTGATCGCAGTGGTTCTGCTTTTAAATTGCAATGTTTCGAACTTGCTTTTTGGACTATGGGAAGTTTGCTTGGTATTATTTTACTAAGTTTCTCGTATGTTTAGGTGATTATTGTTGTTATTGTTTCGCTATGGTTTGCAACATGCTTATGTGAGGTGCTCACGTAAGGTGTTGTGGTTATGAGAACTAACGAGAGTCAAGTCGTGGACTTGTGCTCGGAAGTATCGTTTGTTTATTCATGTGCAGGTGTTGTTGGAGTTCAAGACACGACTGGTGACGGGATCCATTGGACTAGTCTCTGGGAGGAGATGAGGTTCCAACAATCAAGTTCGGGAGGAACTGTGGTTGAGCTGATCAGGAGGTCACGCAGGGTGATTAAATCAAGGGCAATGCATGTGAAGGAAATTGGACGTCATTGGAAGGTGTTTGCACGTATGCATTAGAGTGCATGGACGGGGCAACATGATTCCGAGACGGGATTTGGACATGAATATTTCATTGGAAGGATCCAATCGTATCGGATTATGACTCTGGCTGCGGTAGAGTTGTGTTTGACTCAAATCTGGAAAGTTTTGAGTTGGTTATGATAGGATTTCATGTGGGCCACGAATTTGAGTTGTTTTAGGAATGTGGGATATGTTCCTAAGGTGTTTGGAAGTCTTAATATTGCTTCTATCTGCGTATAGAAGAGTCTTGAGCAGCTATGGAAAGTTTAGATTCGTGAATTGAGTAGGATTAGAGTCCTAGTTAGGTTTGGGTTGGCCTAAGGGCTGATTATATAAGCAAGGGAGGCCAGAGCTCGTGGTGCACGACTTTGGGGCTGTTCCTTGTAAGTTTTGATCAATAAAATTCGTAGTCTAAAAGAGTTTTTGTTCCTTGCTTGTCCGACTTGTTTTCTTCATGTCTTTCTCGTCGAGTTTCTGTACAGCACTACTTTGATTCGGTGGTTTTATCAGAACTCAAGTTTTACAGATCCGATTGACGTGATTCTTTTTGGGTTGTCTTCAAAACATGATTTTCTATCATCTTTGGAAATTTCACTATCATTGGATTTGTGGTTTCTGATCTACACGAGTTTCTTTGCAGAGTTCGAGAACTGTTTTTCTCGGGTAGGACAGATTGACCTTTGTTTGATCTTTCGATCGTAACTTGAGTTTCTCTCGATGGATTTTCGTGAGTCTTATTGTGACGTCTTCATGACTTTATTCTCTACAATCCATAGTTGAACACATTTAAATTAGTTGCACAAATGGTTTATTTAACAGATCGGTTTTCTGCTGAGGGGTGTTTTGTTGCTTCCGCTGAAAAGTTTTAACCTACCATTCATCCCCCACTCTGGTAGCTTTACACATGCTCTTCGATCCTACAATTGGTATCAGAGCCACGATGCTCTAATCTTTGTGATTCGCACGTGCTTTTGACTAATCCTCATGGAGAAATACTCGGCAAAACCTTGTGTGTTTGTTGGTATTGATTTTCAGGTTTGGAAGGCACGCATGGAAGCTTTAATCTAGACGCAAGGCTTCATGATATGGGAAAAAGTGTATAAGCCTTACGACGTGCCGCCAAACGATCAAGTCACGACTACAAACTTAAGAGATGTCGACAACAACAACATAGCCTGTAACTTGATAATACAAGGACTAACTCAGAGCGACTTTGATCGTGACCTCCGATCGGCGTATGATGTGTGAAGAGCACTTTGTGACTACCACGAAGGATCTGACACGATCAAGGAGGTAAAGCAGGATATGTTCAAGAAAGAATACATGCACTTCGAGATGCAACCAAGTGAGTCCATTGATGAATGTGGCCTAGAGGGGGGGTGAATAGGCCTTTTTGAATATTGTCGAATCCTGCAACGCTTAACAACTGGTTTATAACCAGAGAAATCGGACTAGTCTGGTAAAGTGCGGACTAGTCCGGTGTATACGGACTAGATTGATTAGGTTTGATTGATTAACTTTGTTCATCAATATATGCAGCGGAAATATGCGATTAAACAAGGTATCACAAGTTTATGAATCAGGTTATATCACAAATCAAACTTATACTTGATATTTCAATGTAAGGTAATCAAGATTAGTTTGTAACCCTAGATTGATATGAAGTAAGAACAATGAACACAACAGAGAACACAAGAGATTTATCCCGTGGTTCGGTTCCCACAAAGGCAAACCTACATCCACGTTGAGGAGCCCACAAAAGGGTCGGGTCTTCTCCAACCCTACCCTCGTCGGATCGCCACGAAGGCCAATCCTCTTCCACTTATCTCAAAGGGGTGAATAACCGAATTCAAGAGGCTTTCTCACACGTTGAGAGCTCCCTTGGATTACAACACAAAATACCACCAAGAACACACTCAAAAATTACAAATGAATCGCAAGAGTGTGTTAGAGAATCAAACCAAGAGCTCAATGTGATGTTGAATGTGTCTCTCCAATGAACTAGAGTGAACCCTCAAAGGATTGATCTTTGTTGCACTTAATTTAGTGGAGAGATGTGGTTTTTTAGTCTCTTGGGAGGTGTGACGGCGCTTGGGTTCGAGAGAGTGTAAAATATGGCCAAACAACTCTATTTATATGGGTTTCTAAAAGTGACCGTTAGGGTTCAGAAAGATCGGACTAGTCTGTGGTGGTCACCGGACTAGTCCGGAGTGCTGTGTGTAGCAAACCCTAAGTTCTCCGAAATATCGGACTAGTCCGGCTAGGAGCGGACTTTTCCGATTTCGCTACTAGAAATCTTCGGACTAGTCCGATAGTCATCGGACTTGTCTGGACATGTGAAACCCTAAGTGTATAGGATGACAAGTCCGCACTTGGAGCACTTTTCCAATTCAGATCAGAGGGTATTTTGGACTAGTCCGTGCGATCATCGGACTTGTCCGATTTGGATCAGAAAGAATATCGGACTAGTCCGGTTGTGATCGGACTTGTTTGATTTTGTGTGACTTGTGAAGTGTTTTGAGGACTAGTCCGCACTGGGGAGGACTAGTCCGATTCTAGTCAGAAAGGATATCGGACTTGTCCGATTTCGTGCAGAATGTTGGTCCTGTGTAACTTCGTGCAATGTGTGTGTTTAATTGTGATTGAGCTCTTAGGATGTGTTTTCTTAACACACTCCATACACGATGATCTACTATTCTTCTTCCTTGAGCTCATTTCCACTTTGCTCCTCACTCTTCCTTCCTTTTTGGCACTTTGCTAATTTTCCTATTAAAATCCTGCACTCATCTCAGCAAAGAGGATAGGATCCCAATTGCTTGTCATAAATCATCCAAAACCCACAAGGGAGTCCTATATGCACTTTCAATCTCCCCATTTTTGGTGATTGATGACAATCAATTGAGATTTCACAAAATATGATAAAAATTGAGATTTTCATAAAGCATGCACATATGAGTCCAAAATACATCAAGTAGAGAAAGCATAGTCCATATGTGCATTCTTTATGGTGGGATTCATAACTAAGTGCACTGAAACATTGATATTGACATGATTGACATTTATTACCCAATAGCAAGCATATATGTCATTCTAGAGGAAAATAATAGTTTTCATAAATACTACTCAAAGGATCAAGTCATTGCATCACAGAACCATAATTAACGTAAGATCATTGTTAAAACATTAAAAGCCACATAAGAGTTAAAAATAAAAGCATAGAACTCTCTCCTCGCGAACTACAGCTAAGACTAAGACTCCCCATCAATCTCTCCCCCTTTGGCATCAAGACACCAAAAAGAAGGAGAGGAGGGTCCTAGGGTCATCACTCTTCATTTTCGGTCCTCTCATTGTCATCTTCATCTTCATCTTGATGAGGAGGAGGAGGAGGAGGAGGAGGAGGAGGAGGAGGAGGAGGTGCGGAGGTACTCGAGTCCCCAACGCCAAAGTAGGCAAGCTCGGAGGGGGTCAAGGGCCCGAGCTCGGTGAAATCAGAGTATGAGTCTTCCGAGATTGTTGGAGACCCAATTGGCTCAATCTCCATCTTCTGGCAAATTTTCTTGACATTTGCTTTGATATACTTCATTTCCTCCTTTCTTTTCTTGTTGATCTTATGGTCCTTCACTTCGTCCTTTTTGCAGGAGGCAAAGATTGCAGCCAGGTACTTGAGAATTCCACTAGCTGAACCTTTTTGAGGGGCTGCTCTAGAAGCAGGGGCAGCCCTAACATCTTCTCTTGATCTTGTTGGTGCCTCGGGACTGGAGGCCGGTGAGGGAGCACCCTGCACACTCGGCTTTTGAGGCATTTGAGGCCTCAAGGGGAGATGCTCCACGTCTTTCACAAACTCAATGCCGGTGACTTTCTCAACCACAAACATTAGGTAAGGAGCATATACACAAGATCTGTTGGGAGTGCAAGATATGTTCACCATATCATTCCAAATGTATTCCGCCACATCAAATGGGCGGTCCTTGCTTATGACTCTCATCAGAGTCCGAAGGTATCTTTGCACACTCCCAGCATCTCCATCCTTGGGAGCAATTGTCTTTCTTAACACTCTGTTCAACACCACAAAGAATGTCTTCATGTTTTTGGTGGAAGGAGGGTTGAAATTTGAGTTTGGCTCATATAGGAACTTCATCCTATACTTGTTAATGACACCAATGTTGTGTATGACTAAGCAATCAGATCTTGTGGTGTCAAGGTGGAGCAGGTTAGCAAAATCTTCTTGAGTAATGTTGTACTTGGATCCATGGGTCATCCAAGTGACAATCTTCTCATCCTCACTTGAGAAGTGATAGGTCGCAAAGAACTGCGCAATCACTTCATCATTCCAGTTATTTCTGAAAGCAAACAGATCTCTCAGTCCATGCTTCTCAATGGCTCTCACAACATCAGTGAATGGTGAGCAGCCCTTCTTCTCAAAATGTGCCCAGTCAATCCACTAACTGTGCACAACTGGTGTCTTCATTGGGAGATACACCGATCTGTAGAAATCAGCATGGAAGTTGCACCAGAACCTTCCATCAGCCGCTTGCTTCGGTCGGCCATACCAATCAATGCTTCTCAACTTGGTGGCCGAGTCACTGCCCTTCCCGTTGAACTTCTCTTCATTTGGGTCCCGGACCCCTTCCCTTGGAGCATGAAGTTTCAACGGGCCAACCGGACCCGTAGCAATCCCTTTGCCCTTGCCCTTTGCTTGGCGAGGGCCACTCGATGATGCAGCTGCCTTGGAGACTGGCTTCTTAGCTAGCACCTTCCTCCGAGCCTGTGGAGGAGACTGAGCTGGCTCGGATGGTCTTTCTTGGCGCTTCTGGCCAAGACTCGTCGAGGTCCGATGTGCCACCTCATGGTCCATCTCGGCCTCAAAGTCGGAGACATCATTGCCGGAGCTCGACATGACCTGAGAAAGAGTGGTATGAATGATAATGAATGACACAAGGCAAAGGTGTGAATGGGTAGCAAGGAATTGCATTGAGGAATTAAATACTTAGGTTTTGAGTTCAGAAACATCAGAATTGTCCGATGCACAGGCACGGACTAGTTCGGGGGACCGGACTTGTCCGTGCAAGGACCGGACTAGTTCGGTGTTCATCCTCAAAAACCTAAGAGACTGGATAAATGGTGAACTCTAATGCACAACGACCTGAGCATACACGTAATACGTCAAGAGAGCATGTATATAGCGAGGAATGCTAGGCTATTTGATCAACAATGAAGAAATTTTGGATTTTCTAGGTTTTGAGCGAAAATTACCGAAGAATTGCTTGAAACTTGGAGATGAGGGTGTTGAAGGCCGGACAAGTGCGCTAGCTTCAATCCTCAAGTGGACAAGCTTGATTTTTGCCCAAATTCGAAGCTTTTTGGTGGAGGGAGCAAGGAATCGCCTTGGGAGCTTGAGCACGAAGAGAGAGAGCGTGTGAGGCAAGAGTGGAGGTGAGTAATTTAGGGTTTAGTGGTGGCTAGGGTTATGGACATGAAAAATCGGACAAGTCTGGAGATGACCGGACTAGTCCAAACTTTTCCAGGGGCTATATCGGACTAGTTCGTTGTCTACCGGACTAGTCCGGCCTAACCGGCACTCTACAGACTAGTCTTCGTCACCAGGCAAGAATTTTTAGCCATTCATATATATTTGAAGGTACATATTTAGATAAAAGAGAGGCAAAACACATCAAATAATCTTGATGAATATGATCAGTAAGCATACAACAATCAAGCAATGATCATAATTCACCAAGATCTAGTAATTGACATAGTTTTTTGGAGAAAAATGAGAGAGATGATTTTCACAATCCAATCAACATATCTGAAGAATTCATACATGTATGCAACATTTCAAGCCACACTCCGAGCATCAAGGATATTTAGTTCATTTCGGAGTTCACAAAAACGTTTTTCATCAAGTGGCTTGGTGAATATGTCGGCCAATTGCTTTTGAGTGTTGACATGTGAAATGGCTATGTCTCCTTTCATGGCATGATCTCTCAAAAAGTGATGTCTTATATCTATGTGTTTAGTTCTGGAGTGCTCAACTGGGTTGTGGGCAATTTTAATGGCACTCTCATTGTCACAAAGGAGTGGAATATGGTTCATATTGTAACCATAGTCCCTTAGAGTTTGTCGCATCCAAAGGAGTTAAGCACAGCAACTCCCGGCTACAACATACTCCACTTCGGCTGTGGATAAGGCAATGGAATTTTGTTTCTTGGAGGACCATGAAACTAAGGATCTCCCTAGGAATTGGCATGTATCGGAAGTGCTTTTTCTATCTACTTTGCACCCGGCATAATCTGCATTGGAGTAACCAATGAGATTGAATTTTGAGCCTTTTGGGTACCAAAGGCCAAGGTTGGGTGTATGAACTAAATATCTCAAGATCCTTTTTACAGCTGTCAAGTGACATTCCTTAGGATTGGCTTGAAATCTTGGACACAAACATACACTCAACATAATATCTGGCCTAGATGCACATAAATAGAGTAGGGATCCAATCATGGAGCGATATACCTTTTGGTCGATGCTAGGTCCATCTTCATTGAGGTCTAGGTGGCCATTCGTTGCCATGGGGATTTTTATGGGCTTCGCCTTGTCCATGCCAAACTTCTTGAGTATGTCCTGCGTGTACTTGGTTTGGCTTAGGAACGTCCCTTCCTTCTGTTGCCGTACTTGGAATCCCAAGAAGTACTTTAACTCTCCTATCATTGACATTTCAAACCTGTCTTTCATGATTTTACTAAATTCTTCACAAAAAGATTGGTTAGTTGACCCAAAGATTATATCGTCAACACAAATTTGACAAATAAAAAGATCATCATCAAAATTCTTTGTAAACAGTGTATAGTCTACTTTGCCAATCTTAAGGCCATTTTCAATTAAGAAATCTCTAAGACACTCATACCAAGCTCTAGGAGCTTGTTTGAGGCCGTAGAGATACTTACGCAATTTAAACACGTGGTCGGGGAACTCTTCATCTTCAAATCCAGGTGGTTGCTCCATGTACACCTCTTCCTTGATTGGTCCATTGAGGAAGGCGCTTTTCACATCCATTTGATACAGCTTGAAATCATGGTGAGTAGCATATGCAAGTAATATTCTAATAGATTCAAGCCTAGCTACTGGAGCAAAAGTCTCATCGAAATCCAAACCTTCGACTTGTGAATACCCTTTGGCCACAAGTCGTGCTTTGTTCCTTGTCACCACCCCGTGTTCATCTTGTTTGTTGCGGAAGACCCATTTGGTGCTGACGATGTTTGCATTGGGTCTTGCCACAAGTTCTCACACTTTGTTCTGCTTGAAGTTGTTCAATTCTTCTTGCATTGCCACCACCCAGTCCGGATCTTTTAATGCATCTTCAACCCTGCGTGGTTCCGAAAAGGATACAAACTAATAGTGTTCACAAAAGTTAGCTATGCGAGATCTAGTGGTTACTCCCTTTTGGATGTCACCGATGATGTTGTCGATTGGGTGATCCCTTTGGACGCATTGGTGTACTCTTGGGTGTGGCACTTGAGGAGTTGTATCTTCATGATCATCTGCTTCTCCCCCTAAGTCATTGCCTTCATTGACTTGTTGATTATCTTCGTATCCTTGTGGTTGATCTTGTGTTGAAGCTCCCCCTTGATCCTTGATCTCTTCTTGTGGTTCATCTTCTTCATGTACGTGTGGAGGTGGCTCTTGTGGTCGAACCTCACCTAGAGCCATTCTTTTCAATGCTTGACAAGGAGCTTCTTCTTTACCTAGTTCACATGGATCAACTTGCTCCTTTTGGGAGCCATTAGTCTCATCGAACACTACGTCACATGCTACTTCAACAAGTCCGGAGGTCTTGTTGAAAACATGATAGGCGTAAGTGTTCGAATCATAACCAAGCAAGAAACCTTCATCGGACTTCGAAGCGAACTTTGAAGTTCTAGGCTTCTTGTTCAAGATATAACATGGAGAAAAGAAAACATGAAAATATGAAATATTTGGTTTGTTACCGGTGAGTAGCTCATATGATGTCTTCTTGAGTAGTCGATGAAGATAGAGTCGATTTACGGCGTGGCAAGTGGTGTTAATCGCTTCTGCCCAAAATCGATCCAATGTCTTGTACTCATCGAGCATTGTTCTTGCCATATCTATGAGTGTTCGATTCTTTCTTTCGGCAACTCCGTTTTGTTGTGGGGAGTATGGCGCTGAAAATTCGTGCTTTATGCCTTCTTCATCAAGGTACTCCTCCACTTGCGTGTTCTTGAACTCCGTGCCGTTGTCACTTCGAATATTCTTGATTGTCAATGAGAATTCGTTTTGAGCTCGCTTGAGGAACTTCTTGAGTGTTCCTTGTGTCTTTGACTTATCATGCAAAAAGAAAACCCAAGTAAAGCGAGAAAAATCATCAACGACAACTAAACCATATTTGTTACCGCCGACGCTTATGTAGGCTATTGGACCAAACAAGTCCATGTGTAGAAGCTCAAGTGGTCTTGTTGTAGTCATGACGTTTTTGGCGGGGTGAGGTGCTCCAACTTGCTTCCCGGCTTGACACGCGCTACAGGGCCTGTCTTTCTCAAATACAACATCTTTCAAACCTCGGATGTGATCGCCTTTGAGGAGTTTTTGAAGGTTCCTCATACCAACATGCGCTAGCCGTCTATGCCACAGCCAACCCATGTTGGTCTTTGCTATCAAGCATGTGTCAAGTTCAGCTTTATCCTTGTTGAAGTCAACAAGATAGAGCTTTCCCTTTAACATACCCTTGAATGCAACGGAACCATCACTCCTCCTAGAAACGGTCACACCCTCGTTAGTGAACAAGCAATTATAACCTTTGTCGCATAATTGAGATATGGACAGCAGGTTATAATCTAGAGATTCAACATGTAAAACATGAGAAAGTGTGTGTTTGGAGGATATTGCAATTTTACCGGTACCGAGCACCCTTCCTTGACTATTATCTCCAAAGTAGATGCCCTCGTTTGGGTCCTCATTCTCTTCATATTCCACGAATATTCTTCTTTCCCCGGTCACATGATTGGTGCAGTCACTGTCTAGCACCCATTTATATCCACCGGAGGAATATGACTACAAAAACAAATCATGCCTTGGTTTTAGGTACCCAAGCTTGCTTGGGTCCTTGGAGGTTAGTTACAATGCATTTGGGCACCCACACATGAGACTTGGTGTTCCCATGGCGTGGCCCAACATAATGAGCATAAACCTTGCCAAAGTTATTTCTCATTAACACATAGGAGGCATCAAAAGTTTTAAACAATAACTGTTGTTGTTTATGTACAGGACTAGTCTGGGGGGCCGGACTTGTCCGGAGGACCGGACTTGTCCGGACACCGACCGGACTAGTCCGGTGTTCCTGTGCAAGTACAGTCTTAATCTGTGACTTTCCAGTTTGAGAGGGCCTTCCTTTTACAAAGGTAATCCTCTCCATGTTATTCTTATGGCTTCTAGCACGTTGCTTTTCACCATAGGAATAACCAATGCCATATTTGACATTTGGAGGTCTTTTGACCAAGTATGCACTACGTGCATATTTGATCTTCTCCTTGTCAAATATGCCACTTTGGGCAGGATGTTTTTCCTTTGGAGAAGTTGTCTTATCCTTCAAACTGGTGTCACTTTTCTTACATGTGCAAGCATGAGCAAAATCAGTTTTAGTTAGTTGAGAAGGTGAACTCAGAGAGGAGGAAGGTTCACTTAGCTTGAGTGACTCAACCTGCACTTCAAGGATCTTGTTGACCTTGATCAGGTCAGCAAGTTGGTCCTTGATGGTAGCATTTGAGTCAGTTAGCTCCAAGCAAGTTTCCTTGCTCGAAGCTAACTCAAGCTTTAATGATTTGCTTTGTTCCTTTTCAAGTTCTAGAAGTTTGTCAAGTTCGACATATTCCTCCTTTTGGGAGATGATCATGTCCTCTTGACGATGTATTAATCTCTCCTTCTCAACAAGTTGATCAAGCAAAAATTTCATTTTAGTAGCAGTTTTCCTATCTAGTCCAATAAGCATGTCCTCATTATCACTATTGAGTTCAACATCTCTAGAATAGGAATGCACGGAAGAGGGTTTAATGGTTACCTTGCATTTACCTTCCTTTGCCATAAGGCAAGTGCCATCTCCCTTCCATGCGCCAAGTGTGGGGAAAAGGGTAGACTTCTTGGATGTCTTCTCGATGGCTATGCTAGCCATCTCTTCTTCTTCGGACGATGAGGACTCGTCATTTGAGTCCCATTCCTTTCTGTTGTGCGCTTGTTCGGCTTGTTTCTTCTTCTTGAAGAATTTCTTGGGTTGAGGCTTGGCTTCTTTGGTCTTCTTCTTGTTCTCCTCATATGGGCAGTCAACTATAAAGTGGTTGTATTCACCACAATTATAGCATGCCCGCCTCAACTTTGGCTTTGTTCTTTCCTTATACTTTCCTTCGCTTGACTTTGTACCTTGTCTCTTTTTCATTATTCTTTTGAATTTCTTCATGAACAATATCATGTCTTCTTCATCCAATTCACTGCTTTCGTCGTCACTATCTTCCTCTAGTTGTGCTTCTCTAGCTTCTTTGGATAGGGGCTTGAGAGTGGACTTCAAAGCAACGCCTTTCTTCTTTGCCGAGGTGAGATCGGCAATTTCCTTGACATTTTTTTCTTGCTTTTCCATCATCTCGAAGTTGATGATCTTTTCAAGCAGTTCATCCAGAGTCAACCTTTTGTATCCGGGGCTTTCTCTAATCATGGAGCATAGTGTGACGTTGCGAGGCATAAAAGCTCTAAGGATGAGCTTTACCACCTCGTGGTCATTCCACTTCTTGCTTCTGTATGATCTGACCTTGTTGACGAGTGTCTTCAATCGATTGTACATGTCTTGGGGTGACTCGTCTTCTTCAATTGCAAATCTTCCTAACTCGCCTTCAATCATCTCGATTTTTTCTTCACGCACATGTCAGTCACCTTCATGTGCAGTTTGTAGTGTGTCCCATATCTCCTTTGCAATTTCGAGTCCATCCACCTTGGTGAACTCGTCCCGACTGAGTGAAGAGGTAATTACGGCCACGGCTTGAGCGTTTTGGTGAATTGCCTGCTCTTGGCTGGGGTTAAGCTCTTCGTCATCGTCCGGGTTATCTATCCCTGTGCACACAATATGCCACAAACTTGGATAGAGGGAAATTAGATGCATTTTCATATTTTGCCTCCACATTGAGTAATCACTTCCATCAAAGTGTGGGGCTTTTTCAAGTGGGATAGATGAATAATGATTGCTATTGGAATTGAGATGATCATAGTTAAAAGGATATCGGGAGTAGTCAGTGTGACTACTCCCCTTCTTCTTCTCTTCAACTTTCACTTTCCCTTTGAAAAGTGTATTCTTTCTTAGGAGCGCCTTTAACTCCAGCGTCTCCTCATCTTCGTCCTCGAAGTCTTGAATGGCTTCGAGGAGTTTCTCCATCTTGAGGTTCTTTTCATCATCAACCTTCTCTTGGTTGTTGATCTTGTGGGTGTCCTTCATGTCCGACATGATCTTCTTCGAGCGATTAGTCTCTTTCTTGAAGAACCTGCTCTGATACCAATTGAATGTGGCCTAGAGGGGGGTGAATAGGCCTTTTTGAATATTGTTAGATCCTGCAACACTTAACAACCGGTTTATAACCAGAGAAATCGGACTAGTCCGGTAAAGTGCGGACTAGTCCGGTGTATACGGACTAGATTGATTAGGTTTGATCGATTAACTTTGTTCTTCAATATATGCAGCGGAAATATGTGATTAAACAAGGTGTCACAAGTTTATGAATCAGGTTATATCACAAATCAAACTTATACTTGATATTTCAACGTAAGGTAATCAAGATCAGTTTGTAACCCTAGATTGATATGAAGTAAGAACAATGAACACAACAAAGAACACAAGAGATTTATCCCGTGGTTCGGTTCCCACAAAGGCAACCTACATCCACGTTGAGGAGCCCACAAAAGGACCGGGTCTTCTCCAACGCTACCCTCGTCGGATCGCCACGAAGGCCAATCCTCTTCCACTTATCTCAAAGGGGTGAATAACCAAATTCAATAGGCTTTCTCACACGTTGAGAGCTCCCTTGGATTACAACACAATATACCACCAAGAACACACTCAAAAATTACAAATAAATCGCAGGAGTGTGTTAGAGAATCAAACCAAGAGCTCAATGTGATGTTGATTGTGTCTCTCCAATGAACTAGAGTGAATCCTCAAAGAATTGATCTTTGTTGCACTTAATTTAGTGGAGAGATGTGGTTTTTGAGTCTCTTGGGAGGTGTGACGGCGCTAGGGTTCGAGAGAGTGTAAAATATGGTCGTAGAACTCTATTTATATGGGTTTCTAAAAGTGACCGTTAGGGTTCAGAAAGATCGGACTAGTCCGTGTGGTCACCGAACTAGTTCGGAGTGCTGTGTGTAGCAAACCCAAGTTCTCCGAAATATCGGACTAGTCCGGCTAGGAGCGTACTTGTCCGATTTCGCTACTGGAAATCTTCGGACTAGTCCGATAGTCATCGAACTTGTCCGGATATGTGAAACCCTAAGTGTATAGTATGACAAGTCCGCACTTGGAGGACTTGTCCGATTCAGATCAGAGGGTATTTCGGACTAGTCCGTGCAATCATTGGACTTGTCCGATTTGGATCAGAAAGAATATTAGACTAGTCTGGTTGTGATCGGACTTGTCCGATTTTGTGTGACTTGTGAAGTGTTTTTAGGACTAGTCCGCACTGGGGAGGACTAGTCCGATTCTAGTCAGAAAGGATATAGGACTAGTCCGATGGAAATCAGACTAGTCCGATGGATATCGGACTTGTCCGATTTCGTGCAGAATGGATATCAGACTAGTCCGGTGTCAGTCGGACTAGTCCGGTCCTGTGTAACTTTGTGCAATGTGTGTGTTTAATTGTGATTGAGCTATTGGGATGTGTTTTCTTAACACACTCCATACACGATGATCTACTATTCTTCTTCCTTGAGCTCATTTCCACTTTGCTCCTCACTCTTCCTTCCTTTTTGGCACTATGCTCATTTTCCTATTAAAATCCTGCACTCATCTCAACAAAGAGGTTAGGATCCCAATTGCTTGTCATAAATCATCCAAAACCCACAAGGGAGTCCTAGATGCACTTTCAATTGATGACCTTTTTGCTCATTTTAATAAAATTCTCAGCAACTTGCGTAGTGTCAATGTTAATTTTTCATATGTTGAAAATTCTAGGCAATTGTTAAGTGCACTAGACATGTCAATTTCGGGGATTAAAGTCACATTTATTCTTGAATCTACTGTCATGAGTAAACTTACATTAGATGTGCTATATTCTAAATTGAAAACTCATGAAATTGACACTTACTTTGTTGTCTTCACTAACCCTGGAATAGATTGAAGAATTTCCAGAAGAATAGCTAGCGCTCATCTCTACTCGGTTCTCAAAAGAATTGCAAAATGTGAGAACTAGAAGGAGCGGAAGCTTCGGACCTCAAAGATGCTTTGAATGTGGTAAGACAGGACACTTTCGTACAGATTGTCCTAACCTTTCAGGTCCTTCTACCCATGATGAAAAGCAGAATAAAGTCAAGTCCTCTTCTGGCAACAACAACAAGAAAAAGAAAGGTTTTATAGGACGCAAACTGATAAACAGTTTCATCACCACACTTCAAGAACTTGGCTCGAGTGATGTAGACATTGGAAGTGACAAAGATGAAGATGATCTTGCAAACTTGTGTTTCATGGCGGGCAAATCAAGATCAAGTATGGAGGATGCAGAACACAACAGTGACAATGAAGAGGTATGTCCTACTTGTGATGAAATGTGTGATGCTATTTCCCGTGCAACTGTTATTGTTAAGAAAAAGGACAAAAAGCTTAGGGACAATGTTGTTAAAATTGAGTCACTAGAATCTGAAATTAATCGTTTGAAAACCTTGATTCCCAATGATGATTCTTGTTCCTCATGGGATTAAATATATGAACAATTGTCCTCCTTAAGAAGTGCACACTCCTCCACTCTTGATAAACTTGAGTTAGAGATTGAAAAGAACAAAAAGCTTGCTGCACTTAATGACAGAAACATAAAAGATGCTTCTTGTTCTACAATTGATTTGCATTGTTCTACCTTTAATGATCTTGAAAAGAAACTAAAAGATGCTATGAATGAAATTTCAATACTGAACAATGCTTTACATGCTCATGAAGTTAAATATTGTTCTAATTGCAAATTAAAAGGAAAAACTTCTTGTGAAAACTGACTAGAATTGTCTAAGAAACTTGATGACATGAATAGGACACTAGAGCAGTTTTGTATTGGGAACAAAAATCTAAACTTGCTACTGAATTCATCCAAATCTTGCAACGATAAAACTGGTTTAGATTTTGATTCTCATACTCATGCTAAAGCACATCCACCTAAAATTGTAAAGTCATTTGGAAGTGGTCTGATTAAAATAGTTCCTAAACCAAAAGAGGTTGTTTTCAAATCTGCAGGTGTGTTGTCACGTTCGGGTTCAAATAAACATATTGCATGCTCATCTAGACATGAACACAAAGTAAATTTTCATTGTACCTATTGTGGTAGAGATGGTCATGTCATAGATTTTTTTATAGACTAGCTAAACAACATAAAAAGGAAAGAATGCAAGCTAGATCTTATTACTCTCATGCAAAATTTATTGCACATACTAAACCGAATGTCAGGAACATGCAACCTGCTGTTATGAGTCAAAAACATTCAAAGTTTACCTTGGGAGCTTCAGTTTTTGCCTCCAGACCTTCTGTTTTTGCCTCCGGAGCAACTAATTTTTGTGCTTCACAAGTAACACCTTATAGGTCAGTAGTTAAGAACAAAAATCTCAATCTTTGACTCATAAACCTGCTATTTTATCCCAGCTTTTGCGTGTTTCTCTTGCTGCACGTCATGTGACTCAGTATTGGATTCCTAAATGCCTTTTGACTAACTCCAGTATTGATTCATCGACGTATTGTGCTTCTATGTAGGCTACATGCTTGAGGAAGGAGAACATTTGGATTGTGGATTCAGGTTGCTCACGCCACATGACCAATAACAAAGAATGGTTCTCCTCACTCTCTTTTGTGTCACGTGTAGAGAATGTTACTTTTGCTGATAATTCTTAAACTCCTATAATTGCTACGGGTTCGGTTATGGTAAATGATCACTACACTTTGAAAGATGTGACAATTATCAAAAATTTGAAATACAACTTGCTTTCTGTTTCACAATTGCTAGATGAAAATTTGGAAATTATTTTCAATAAAAATTGCTGCAAAGTTGTAGATTCAAATAGTGAGCTTATTTTTAACATGTCTTGCTTCGGAAGAGTTTTTAATGCTGATTTTGATATGTCTTCTTCTAAGCATAGGTGTCGAGTTGCTAGTGATTCCAAAGACTTATATTTTTGGCATCGTAGATTTGGTCACGTAGGCTTTGATCATCTCACGTGTGTTAGTGCTCTTGATCGCATACGGGGATGCGTAAGCTGGAAAGGGACAAAGAAAGTGTGTGCTCTTCTTGTAGACATGCTAAGATGATTGCAAGTTCACATACTCCTCTCACAATGATCATGACAACTGAAACGGATCAACTTTTGCACCTTGACACCGTAGGACCTTCACGTGTTCAATCCTTCGGAGGTAAATGGTATGTTCTTGTGATTGTTGATGATTATTCTAAATACTCTTAGTTTTACTTTATGGCATGTAAGAATGAAGCTTTTAGTCACTTTAGGAATTTATTTCTTAGATTATCAATTGATCACCCAAGATCTTTAAAAGCAATTAGAAGTGATAACGGAACCGAATTTAAAAATCAATCTTTTGATCACTTCCGTGCTGAAAATGGAATAGATCATCAATTTTCTTCACCATATGTACCTCAACAAAACGGTGTTGTAGAAAAAAAGAACAGAACCTTAGTTGAAATGGCTAGGACTATGCTTGATGAATATCAAACTCCTAGGAAATTTTGGGCTGATGCGATTGCAACCACTTGATATGTCTCAAATCGTGTTGTATTGCGCACTAAGCTAGGTAAAACACCATATGAGCTCCGGTTTGGACATAGGCCTAGTGTTACACACTTTCAGGTCTTTGGTTGAAAATGCTTTGTTAAGAAACATGGTAATCTTGATAAATTTGAACCTAGATCCATTGATGGCATGATTCTTGGTTATCCATCTCATACTAGAGGCTACCATGTGCTTTTACTTGACACTAACAAAATTGTGGAGACTTGTGAGGTGTCTTTTGATGAAGCAAGCCCAGGTACTAGCTCAAACATTGTAGGTCCGGATCAATATCCTCAAGGGGAGGGTATTTTTGAAGAAGAAGAAGAAGAAGAATCGGTGATATTGCCTAATAGTTCCGAAGCTAACACGTGTCCAGCTCCGAACTCTGAACAAGCTCCGACTACCATCTTTGTTGGTCCTGATCGTCCACAAGCCACAAGCTCATCAATCTGCGATGAACCTCATGAAGAAGAAGCTTGTGAGACATCTGTTCTCCTACGGAATTACAAGAATCATCCCCCGCAACAGATAATTGGGAGCCTGCTTGAACGTGTTACAAGATCCAGGTTTTCCAATCCCAATTCTCATGCTCATTCAGCTTTTGTTGCTTCTTTCGAACCCAAAGATATATCACACGCACTCACTAAGGGCGCATTTGGATGACAGAAACGGCACTGTTTCTCTCTTGAAACTCACAGAGCAGTGCCAAACGACTAAAAGGGTGAAATGATTCACCTTGAATCATCCGAAAGCGATTCTCAAAAAATAACTACGCATCTGAAACGGCAAAAAAGGTGTTCTGCATCACGAATCGCTTTGATGGATTGTACTTCAGCTGCAACTTCCTAAGAAATTACGCTCATCTGCCACCGCCCTTATCGATCTCCATCGATGCGGCCAGCATCTCGTCTCTTGGAGGCCGCTGCCAACTCGCCTCCTCGCCACGGTCGTCGCCAACACGCCGCCCTGAAGCTGCGGCCAAGTCGCCTCCCCGCGGAGGAGCGAGAAGGAGAGAGAGGAGAGACCTCGTGCTTGCGTTGCCTGCTAATCTGCTATGAGTGGTGAAGCATATGTGTTTTCTGGTCCGTTCCAGGAAGAAGGGTAGGGGGGTTTTGCAATTAAAGAAAGAAGGAAGGGGTGCTCGAAAAGTCGCATAGAAAGAATGTTTGTAATGGGCCAGGAGTGTGCGTGGTTTCTTGCCGGTCACTCCATTTCATTCTTGTTTTATTTTTTTCCCTTTCTCTTTCAATTTTATTATATTATTATTTCTCATTTGATATTCTAATTTTTGTTGTGTGCATAAATATGCTTGGTGATTAATTTTATAAGTTTGATTTATTAACATATGAAAAAAATTAGAATGTTACAGTGGTCAGGGTAAATTGGACAATTCCACCATTCTCTCGCTTGTACTGAATCTGAAACTAGAAAAATAGCCAAATGGTTTCTAAAATGATTCTGTTTCATGTTCTGAAACCGATTTTGGTTGAAACTGAATTGTTTCTCATTTTGAATGAATCTGGAACCGTACCAAACAGGCCCTAATAAATCTTGGATTATTGCCATGCAAGAAGAGTTAGAAAATTTTGAAAGAAATAATGTTTAGAAACTTGTACCTCCACCTCAACATCACACTTTAATTGGAACCAAAAGGGTGTTTAAAAATAAATAAAGTGAGGATGAGGTTGTGATTAGGAATAAGGATAGATTGGTTGCTCAAGGTTTCACACAAATTGAAGGTCTAGATTTTGATGAAACTTTTGCTCCTGTTGCTAGATTATAAGCCATAAGAATTTGTTAGCTTTTGCTGCAACTAAAAGTTTTAAGTTATATTAAATAGATGTCAAAAGTGCTTTTCTTAATGGCTACATAAATGAGGAGGTTTATGTTAAGCAACCACCTGGTTTTAAAAATTCAGATTTTCCTAATCATGTTTTCAAACTGACTAAAGCCATGTATGGTCTAAAACAAGCTCCTAGAGCATGGTATGATAGGTTAAAAACATTATTCGTTTACCATGGGCAAGGTTGATAAAACTCTTTTTATGCTTAAGCATGGCAATGACTCATTATTCGTTCAAGTGTATGTGGATGATATTATCTTTGGTTGTGCTTCTCATGATCTTGTGTCTAAGTTTTCAGCAATGATGAGTTTAGAATTTGAAATGAGTATGATGGGTGAACTCACTTAATTTTTGGGACTGCAAATCAAGCAAACCGAGGAAGGTACCTTTGTGCTTTGAACGAACTTTGTGCTTCAAACGAAGTATACAAGTGACCTTCTCAAGCGCTTCAACATGGACAAAATCAAGCCTCTTCGAGCACAAATGGGAACAACATCAACACTTGAACTTGATGAAGATGGTGAACCCGTGGATCAAAGAGAATATAGAAGCTTGATTGGATCACTTTTGTACCTCACGACATCAAGACCGGACATACAATTCAGCGTATGTCTTTGTACACGATTTCAAGCTTCCCCACATGCTTCACATCGTCAAGCCATCAAAAGGATTCTCAGGTACTTACATGAAACTCAAGAATTTGGCATTGTTCTTCCTTCTTCCTCAACTGTTACTTTGAAAGCTTTTTCAAATGCTGATTTTGGGGGTTGTAGGATTGATAGGAAAAGTACTTCCGGTTCATGTCATTTTCATGGTAATTCACTTATTGCTTGGTCCTCTAGAAAACATGTAGCTGCTGCTAGTGCTTGCTCACAAATTCTTTGGATTGTTCAAACACTTAAGGACTATGGGGTTGATCTAGATAGTGTTCCACTATTTTGTGATAACACTAGTGTTATTTGCATTGCTAAAAATCCCGTACAACATTATAGAACTAAGCACATTGATATTAGGCATCACTTTCTCGGTGATAATATTGAAAAAGGAAACATTGTACTTCACCATGTACCGAACAACAATTGGCTGACATTTTCACAAAACCTTTGGATTTCACTCGTTTTTGTTACATTCGTAGTGAAATACGGGTTATGCATCCTCATGGCTTAAATTGAGGGGGAGTTTTGAAACTTCGGAAGTCTATATGTGAATCTGAATTTAAAATAATATGAGCATAGAATTTTATACATAAATGACTTTGTGATCCTTTTACAAGTTGAAAGTTCTTACTACATTTCTCATGTTATACATTTTATAGTTTTTGCCATGACTAGTAATTGGAATATTTACTTATACTAAATTTGGTCATGATCGAACTTTCTTGCTGTTTTGAACTTGTTGCATGCTCACAAGTGCTTTTAATAATGAAAAATTAATCAATCAACTATCCACATGTTGAGCTTTTATTTTCAAATAAAAAAATAAGAAAAGATCAAGAGAATATGCATGCATCACACTTCTTCTTTTGAGATGGCTTATCATTGCACTTAGATATGAACTTGGAAGAAGTTGTGTATGACTAAGACCATGTCCTTAAGCTTCTCATTGTCAAATGACATAGGCTTGGCTTGGTTGGTTAGAATAAGGCAAATGCACATATATTCTATTGCAACTTTCATATGATCAAAATTTGTGCTTAAAAAATTGCAGCAACAAGTATCATGCTTTTAGGTTTTGAAATAGTTAATTTTGTGAAATCATGACTTGCTTAAATTGAAAATTACATTTGATCTCTAGTATGGCTTACACTACTTTATGTATCTCATTATTGTGATGGTGTAAGTTACTTGATAGTATGACTTGGATGAGCTTTGTTTTATATGTATATGTTATAATGTGCTCATAACAAATTCAAATTTCTTTTTTGTACCTTACTAAATACATTGTCAAAGGGGGAGAAGTATGCAAGGGAGAGAAATAAGTATAGGGGAGAAATTTATTTCTATCTCATCTCATTTGATTTTCGAAAAGGGGGATAAATTGTTTTCAAAACTTTTCATGTGAATAAGCCAATGTTTGGATTTTAAGTGGTGTTGCTAATGCATTCATCAAGGGGGAGATTGTGAGATCTATGTGTGCTGAATACATTGGCTATGGTGATAAATGTTTTCAATACTACCAAAACACCTTTATCATCAAGGTCTAACTTTAGGTCCGAGCTCCAGCAAGGTCCGACAATAGGTCCGGCTTGTTTTGGGCAGCTCCGGCAAGGTCCGACAAGCTTTGGTTAGCTCTGAGGCTAGGTCCGACTAGCTTTGATAAGCTCTGATGCAAGGTCCGACTAGTTTTGGTTAGCTCTGTCGCTAGGTTTTGCTAGCTTTGGTAAGTTTCGGCGCTACATCCTGTTAGTTTTGGTAAGCTACGGTTCAAGGTCCGGTTAGCTTTGGCAAGGTTCGGAGCTTGATCGCAGTGGTTCTTCTTTTAAATTGCGATGTTTCAAACTTGCTTTTTGTACTATGGGAAGTTTTCTTAGTATTCTTTTACTAAGTTTTTGGTATGTTTTGGTGGTTATTGTTATTATCGTTTCACTATGGTTTGCAACATGCTTATGTGAGGTGCTCACGTAAGGTGTTGTAGTTATCGAAACTAACGAGAGTCAAGTCGTGGACTTGTGCTCGGAAGTATCGGTTGTTTATTCATGTGCAGGTGTTGCTTGAGTTCCAGACACGGTTGGTGACGGGATCCATTTGACTAGTCTCAGGGAGGAGATGAGGTTCCAACAATCAAGTTTGGGAGGAACTATGGTTGAGCTGATCAGGAGGTCACGCAGGGTGATTGAATCAAGGGCAATGCATGTGAAGGAAATTGGACGTCGTTGGAAGGTGTTTGCACGTATGCATGAAATGCATGGACGTGGAAACATGGTTCCAAGCCGGGATTTGGACGTGAAGATTTGATTGGAAGGATCCAATCGTATCGGATTATGACTTTGGCTGCGGTAGAGTTGTGTTTGACTCAAATATGGAAAGATTTGAGTTGGTTATGATAGGATTTCGTGTGTGTCATGAATTTGAGTTGTTTTAGGAATGTAGGATACGTTCCTAAGGTGTTTGGAAGTCTTAAGATTGCTTTTATATGCATATAGAAGAGTCTTGAGCAGTTATGGAAAGTTTTGATTTGTGAATTGAGTAGGATTAGAGTTCTAGTTAGGTTTGGGTTGGCCTAAGGGCTGGTTATATAAGAAAGGAAGGCTAGAGCTCGTGGTGCACGACTTTGGGGCTGTTCCTTGTAAGTTTTGATCAATAAATTTTGTAGTCTAAAGGAGCTTTTGTGTCTTGTTCGTCCGACTTGTTTTCTTCAAGTCTTTCTCGTTGAGTTTTTGCATAGCACTACCATGCTTCGGTGGTTTTATCATAAATTGAGTTTTATAGATCCAATTGACGTGATTCTTTTTGGGTTGTATTCAAAACTTGATTTTCTATCATCAATGAAAATTTCACTGTCACTGGATTTGTAGTTTCTGGTCTACAAGAGTTTCTTTGCAGAGTTCCAGAACTGTTTTTCACGGGTAGGACGGATTGACCTTTGTTTGATCTTTCGATAGTAACTTGAGTTTATCGAAGAGTGTAAACCTCTTCGTGGGTTTCTTGATGGCAATGGTGGCCATCTCCTCTTCTTCATCGTAGGAGGACTTGTCATTTGAGTCCCACTCCTTGCCGATGTGCGCTTGATGAGCTTGTCCCCTTTTCCTGAAGATCTTCTTCTCTTGAGGCTTAGTTTCCTTTTTCCTCTTGTTCTCTTCATAGGTGCAGTCAACCATGAAGTGACCGTACTCGCCACAGTTATAGCATGTGCGTTGAGCCTTGGATTTTCCTTTCTCTTTGCTCTTCCTTTCATTTGAGTTGTTGCCATGTCTTCTTTTCATCATGCACTTGAATTTCTTGATGAAGAGTACCATCTCTTCATCATCTAGGTCAGTGCTCACGTCACTTGTATCTTCCTCGTCTTGAGCTTCACGAGTTTCCTTTCCTTTAGGCCTGCATGTTGCTTTAAGAGCAACTTCCTTCTTTTTGGAGGAGGTGAGCTCAGATAGATATTTGACGTATTGGGCTTCCTTTTCCATCATCCCATGGTTTATGATCTTGCCCAATAGCTCATCCGAGGTCATTTTGTGGAACCTGGGGCCTTCTCGGATAATTGAGCACAATGTGACGTTTCATGGCATAAAGGCTCTAATCATCCTTTTAACCACCTCATGGTCAGTCCACTTTTTGCTTCCATAGGCGCAGATCTTATTGATAAGTGTCTTCATTCGGTTGTACATGTCTTGAGGTGATTCGCCTTCCTCAATAGAAAATCTCCCCAACTCTCCTTCAAGAATCTCAATTTTGGCTTCTCGGACTCACTTATTTCCCTCATGAGCTATTTTAAGTGTATCCCAGATTTCTTTTGCGCTTTCCAATCCATCAATCTTGGTGAACTCCTCTCTGCTCAGTGATGAGGTGATCACTGCAACAGCTTGTACGTTGCAGTGGATTTCTTGTTCTTGTTCGGAGTGAGCTCTTCATCCGTATCTGGGATATCTACACCTGTGCACACAATATGCCAAAGACTAGGATTCAAAGAGATTCGATGCATCTTTATATTGTATTTCCACATGGTGTAGTCGTTTCTGTCAAAATTCGTAGGCTTTCCCATGGAATAGAAATATAATGATTATTTGAGTTTAGACGATTGTAATTGTAATGATATCGGGAGTAGTCGTGATGACCACTCCCCGTCATCTTCTCGTCTTCTTTTCCCTTTTGTGCCAGAAGTTTCTTCCTCAGAAGCACCTTCAGTTGATGTACTTCTTCATCATCATGTGGATTTTCTCTTAGTACCTTGAAGGTTTTAGTTTCTTTCTCTTCCTCGGTGTTGGGCACCTTCGGGATCTCGTTTTTCTTCCCATAGGCCATTGATCTCTCCGAGCGATGAGTCTTGTTGATGGAGGACCTGCTCTGATACCAATTCAATGTGGCCTAGAGGGGGTGAATAGGATTTGAAAATTCCCTGCACACTTAATCAAACGGTGAAAAACTTGATTGACCGGACATGTCCGATTCTGTGGGCGGACTAGTCCGGTGCACCCGGTGTATGCCGATTTAACTAAGTATCGGTACAGGATTTAAATGTGAACAACAGATAAGATTACTTAACTTTACAATTGATGTTGTGTGAAAAACAATTTGCAATTCAAGTTATGCTATTGATGAACTATGTGCCCTAATCGAGATGCAAAAGTAAAGAAGCACACGACACACCGATTTTTACCGAGGTTCGATCTCACAAAAGAGATCTACTCCTCGTTGAGGAAGCCCACACAGAGTTGGGTCTCTTCAAACCCTTTCCCTCTTCAAGTCACCACACAAGGCTGACTTGATTCTACTATCACGGGAAATCACCGAGTTTATGGGGCAACCCCACACGTTGAGGGCTCCCACAAGAATTACAATGAGAAAATGATCAAATACACTCAAAAAGATTACAAGAAAGAGCACGAGTGTAAAGAGATCAAACCCCAAGAGCTCAACGACATGTAGGCGACGATCTCCCAATCCTAAATCTAAGTGTTCAATTGATTTTCACCTTTTTTTACTTTAGATGCGTGGGGAGATGTGTTCTTGGGCTCTTGAGATATATGGCGGTGCTAGGGTTTATGAGTTTGACAGTAGGGATCAAAAGTTATATTTGTGGGACCGTGGATCTCCTATTTATAGGGTTTCCAAAAAGTTACCATTAGAAATCCTGATGACTGGACTAGTCCGTACTGGGTACCGAACTTGTCCGGTGTGCTGTGTGAAAGTCGGCGTGGAATGCAGCACACTAGAAACCCTAATTGTATGAGGTATACCGAACTAGTCCGGTGAATGTCCGGACTTGTCCGGTGCCATGTGTAATTCAACTCCAGAGAGTTGAATGAACTAGTCTGATCCAAGAACGGACTTGTCTGGTGCTATGTGTAATTGAACTCCAGAGAGTTCAACGGACTAGTCCTGTCCTGTGAACGGACTTGTCTGAAGTGCATTGAAAAGGATTTACAGAGACATAAACAGACTAGTCCGATCCATGATCGAACTAGTCCGGTACACTGTGTTATTGGATTCCAGAAAGGTTAACGGACTAGTCCGGTCAGTAATCGGACTAGTCTGGTGCACAGTGCATTTGGACAACAGAGAGTTTAACAGACTAGTCTGATGCTTGGTGAATTTTTAGGTGTTATTAATCCCTTACTCCTACGCATAGACTTGAGCTCTTGGGATGTGTCTCTCACACATATCCTATACATTTAAATCTACTTTGCACTTCAGTTGTCAGTTGGGCTTTTCTCTTTTGTACACAACTTCATTTTTCAACTTTTTGAGTGCACCAAACTATCTCATTTTGCTTAACCTATAGTCATCTCAACAAATTCATTAGGATATCATTTTTTTTCATCAATCGTCCAAAACCCACAAGGGATTGCCTAGATGCACTTTTAAGTGAAAGGTATGTAAATAATCTAGCAACCTAAACAAGCAAGTAGGATGACTACGACTATGTTTGATTGCAAGATTGATGGTGTGAATGAAATGAACGAGTAATGAATGATACAAGCCCTAGCAAGTGATTCTAGCAAATAACTTGACGATAAAGGAGATACAAGGCACAACCCTTCTCTCCTATCCTAGTTCCCCAAAACCCTAAAGAATAACACTTAGGGGTTAAGAAAGTGAGGAGGAATGCTTAGAAGAGATCTAGGTTTTCTATGGCGGTGCTAGGCTTCAGAAGAGGTCCAAGTGAAGTCGGGGGATCCCTTTTTATAGGAATCCCGACACTTGACCGTTGTCAACCACTAATGTCTAGACTAGTCTGTCCATGACACAGGACAAGTTCGGCCTTGGGGGAACCACCTACTCATAAAGTTATAGTCTTTGCCACCTTTAAAATTCAAATGGTCACCTACCACATACTAGTCGATCCCACAACGGACTAGTCTGATCTCACACATGAGCCTTTGCTCCGGACGACAATGGATAAGTACGGCCAGGGCAGACTAGTCCAGTCTACCAAGACTTAGTCCCAGCAGCTCTCTTCTATCACACAACGGACTAGTCTGTCCAAACCTGGACTAGTCCAAAGTCATAGAGGAACATTTATTTCATCCAAATTTGGACTAGTCTGGACAGACAAACTAGTCCGACCTCTATGGTGGACTAGTTTGGCCATATGGGACTTAGTCCCAGAAGCCCACTCACCTCCTCACAACGGACTAGTTTGTCACAACGGACTAGTCAAAAGTGAGATAAGAGGTTTTCCTCTGTATAAAAATGGACTAGTCTCACAGGGCGAACTAGTCCGACCAAAAGGGCGGACTAAACCTACCGTCCAGGACTTAGTCCCAGAGAGACTTAGACTCGCAACTACAAACTAGTCCATCTCCAAACGGAAAAGTCCGAACTCACACAGGAGGTCGTGGTCCTTCTAACATTGGAGTAGTCCGATATGGCTGGACTTGTCCTTAAGGCCAACCTATTACTACTCTCTCACTAAATCCCAAACCAAACTTTGAGCTCCCTATTGGTTCTCGAACACATTAGTAGATGAAACCCTCTACACAACATGGTGATCCTTGACTCAAGAAATTTAAAACCCTAATTTCTACTCTTGTGAGTCTTCAACACTCGTTTTTCTATTCTTTTCCTATTTGTGGGGCTCCACATCCATTTTCAATTTGATCACCTGTGCTCATACTCACAAAGCTCATTAGATCCTTAATTGTCGTTATCAATCATCCAAAACTCACGGGGGATTACCTAGATGCAATTTCAAGCACATCCAAAGAAGGTACAACTTGTGAATTATAGACTTGTGTCACGAGAGCCTTAATAGTGTAGTCAAAGGCCAGAGAAGGAGGCTTCGAAGAAGACACTGTTGAGTGCGGCACCGAGCGTGAAGGAGGCACACTAGGAGCGGGGACATCTGGTAAAAATAGGAACAGAATAGGATCGACCACAAATATAGAATAAGTATTTGAATAAGTATGAGGAAAGAAAGGACGTGTTTCATCAAACACAACATCGCATAAAGTCCTCATCCGTCGACCAACCAGATCGCAACAATGATACCCTTTATGCTCAGCACTGTATGCTAGAAAGATGTACTCAACCAACTGAGTAGTGAACTTAGTGCACTCATGAGGTGCGAGCAGCACATAACACACACAACAAAAAAGATGGAGGCTAACACAGTCAAGCATATTGTGATTACGACATAGAAAAGGAATCCGACCCTGAAGAGTAGATGAGGGTTGAATGTTAATCAAGTAAGTGACAGCAAAAATAGCCTTGACCCAAAAATGAGGGAGGGCAGAGGAAGCGAGCAACAGAGCATGAGCAGTCTCGAGAATATAACGACACTTGTGCTTAGCCATGCCATTTTGAGCATCAGCGCTAGGACAAGAAAACTGAGCAAGATTACCTTGCTCAGTAAGAACCTGATAAAGAGCATCAAAGATACTCACAGGCAAAATCAAAACGAAAGATACATATAGAAGTGTCAAACTGATTGTGAGTCATAGCTGAGAAGGCCTTATACATAGATAGTGCATCACCATGATGTTTCATAAAGTAAACCCATGTGTGGCGAGAAAAATTGTCTATAAAAATAATATAACATTGATGTCCTCCTTTGTAAACATAAGGAGGAGGACCCCATACATCTGAGTGGACAAAATTAAAAAGACGTTGAGACATTGACTCACTAGAAGGATAGCAAAGCTGAATTTGTTTCCCAATCGACAACCCTGACATTGAGCTAAACACTCAAATTCTAAAATTGATCCTTGGAGACCACGACAAACTAAGATGGATAGGTGAGAGACACAAAGATATCCTAGACGATGGTGCCACTAAGCAAAAGACGAGGTGGACGAAACATAAAAATGGAGTTGCAAAAACTGGCAGGCGCAGTGGAAGGAAGACAAAGCCAGTCAAACTCCTAGAGGTGTTAGGAATCATGACGACGAGGACGAGTACCAAAAAGGCGGCTAGTGCAACGATCCTGAACATAAATCAAGATCAAGAATCACTCGACACTCATGATGAGTGAGCTAACTAACAGTCATAAGTTGCATGGTTATGTTAGGAACATAGGAAACATCAGGAACATCAAAGGAGTCAGACAAAAGGGTGCTCCATCAAATAACAGAAAGAGGAGAACCATCGATAGTATGAACAAGAAGAGAATGAGAGGAAGGACTCAAAAAATACAAATAGGTGGAATAATTAAATATATGAAACGAAGCTCCAAAATCAAGAATCCATGGATGAGTACCTGAAGCAGAAGTAGAAGGTGGTCCCTTAGTAGAAGACTAAGAAGCAATAGAAGAACTTGAAGATGCAGAAGGCTGAATCACAACACCAGCAGCTCCTGATGGTGTAGAGACAGCAAGGTGACAAAGAAGCATGAGAAACTAGGCATCTGCAGTAGCAAAACTTCTTGAAAGCCTCCAGTACCAGCACCACCAACACCCTGTGAAGAATGATGAGCCTAAGCACCAGCAATGTGTCGAGGGGTCAAAGAACGAGCAACCAAAACTAAAGAGGTGCTTCAAAGATCAAGTGCATCCTTCTGCTCTAACATGACTGATGGGTATTGATGACAATTGAGTATGTAGAGTGTCAATATGATGCCAAGTAGCATACATCTGTGCAAAGAAATCATCAATTGTAGCATTTCTCTATGGTAGTAGCTGCTCCTGATGAATCCTGGCAAGATTGGTAGACTAACCAGTAGGCTCAAAGCGATGATGTAGAAAAGCCCACATATGATGTATGAACTCAAACTCCATAAATCAGCAACTAGACAATTCTCCATACTAGCACCAAGAATAGCACTTGCCCGAGCATCTTCATCTAACCATGTCTTGTACAAATTGAACTGAAACTCATAAGAAGAAATATGAGTCTCACAATCTGCAAGTAACTTCTTCTTCTCATCATCTGTAGGATCGAAGAGCACGTGAAAAGCTACCAGAGGGGGGGTGAATGGTAGATTTAAAAATCTTACACAGCGGAAACAATAAAACCCCAAACCCTTTCGGCAGAAAAACGATCTGTTTAAAGAAATCGTGTATGAGACTAATCTAAACGTGTTTCACCGTGACAAAAGTGATATATATCAGAGAGAATCAAGTCACGAAGACAACACAAAAAGAATTACTCAAATCCGTCGAGAAATACTCAAGTTATGATCGAAAGATCAGACTATGGTCAATCTGACCTACCCGAGAAAAACAGTTTCTGGAATGCTGAAAGAAACTCATGTAGATCAAAAACCACAAATCCAATGACCGTGAACTTTTGACATATGATAGATAATCAAGTTGTTAAGACAACCCAAAAAGAATCACGTCAATTGGATCAATAAAACTCGAGTTATGATAAAACCACCGATGAAAGGTAGTGCTGTCCAGAAACTCGACGAGTAAAACTTGTCTGGAACAAGTCGGATGAACAAGGCACAAAAGTTCCTTCAAACAATGAATTTTATTCAATAGAAAACAAGAGGAACAGCCCCAAAGTCGTCTGCCTCGAGCTTTGGCCTTCCCTCGCTTATATAATCAGCCCTTAGGCCATCCCAATCTCAACTAGGACTTCAATCCTAATCCGATCACAATCGGAACTTTCCATAACTGCTCAAGATTCTTCTATACGCAGATAGAAGCAATCTTAAGACTTCCAAACACCTTAGGAGCGTATCCCACATTCCTAAACAACTCAAACTCGTGACACACATGAAATCCTAACATAACAAACTCGATACTTTCCATACCGAGCCATAACCGACTCAGCTAGCAGCCTAAGTCTTCAACCGGTACGATCCGATCCTTCCGATCAGATCTTCCTTCCATAATCCGTCTCTAGAAGCATATTGACACGTCATGAACCGCATGCATACGTGCGAACACCTTCCTTCGACCTTCATATGCACTGCCCTTGATTCAATCATCCTGCGCGACCTCCTGACCCGCTCAACCACAGTTCCTCCCGAACTTGGTTGTTGGAACCTCATCTCCTCCTGAGACTAGTCCAATGGATCCTATCACCAGCCATGACTTGAACTCAAGCAACACCTGCACATGAACAAACAAACAATCCATACGAGCCCAAGTCCTCGACTTGACTCAAGTTAGTTCCGAACACAACACCTTACGTGAGCACCTCACATAAGCATGTTGCAAAACCACAATAGTAACGATATCAGCCATATCATCCAAAACGCATCAAAAACTTAGAAAATGAATACTAAGCAATCTTTCCATATATGTAAAGCAAGTACGAAACATTGCAAATGCAAAGCAGAAGCACTTCGGTCAAGTTCCGGACCTTGCCAGAGAAACCCGGAGCTTGAGCCGGAGCTAACAAAAGCTAGTAAAACCTAGCGTCGGAGCTTACCAAAACTAGTACTACCAAGCTCCCACCGGAGCTTACAACAGCTGGCAAGACCTAGCGCCGGAGCTAACCAGAACTAGCCGGAACTGGTAATCCCACAAGCCGGAGCTAGACAAAGTATGTCTGAGCTTAGCAAAAGCATACCGGAGCTATCAAACATATGCCGGAGCTAATCAGAGACATGTCGGAGCTAACAAAGTCATGCCGGAGCTAAAGAAAAAGTTCACCGAAGCTAACCAAAGCTAGTCGGACCTTACCAAGAGCCGGACCTAGCATCTATCGTAGCCGGAGCTACCCAAAACAAGCCGGACCTACCGTCGGACCTTGTTGTAGCTCGGAGCTAGAGTCGGACCTTGATAAAAAGGTGTTTTGGTGATATTTAAAACTTTTATCATCAAAGCCAAGTGTATTCACTACAAGCTAATGTATTCAGCACACATAGGTCTTACAATCTCCCCCTTGATGAATGCATTGGCAACACCATTTAAAATCCAAACATTGGCTTATTCACATAAAAGTTTTGAAAACAATTTCTCCCCCTTTGTAAATCAAAAGTAAAAAGAGAATAAAATGGAAATCTCTCCCCCATGAAAATCTCTCCCCCTTTATTATTTCTCCTTATGCCTATATTCTCTTTCTCTTCATGCTTAACTCTCCCCCTTTGACAATGTATTCAGCAAGTCATGAGCATATAAACAATGTATCTCTCCCACTTTAGTTGTTATGAGCATATTATAACATATACATATAAACAAAGCTCACCCAAGTCATAATATCAAGTAACTTACACTTTCACATCAATGAGATACATAAAGTAGTGTAAGCCATGCTAGAGAGCAAGTGTGATTTTCAATTTTAGCAGGTCATGATCTCACAAACTCAACTATTTCAAAACCTGAAAGCATGACACTTGTTGCTGCATTTTATTATTTTTCAAAGCATAACTTTAGATCATATGATATTTGCAAGAGATTATATGCGCATCTGCCTTATTCTAACCAACCAAGCCAAGCCTATGTCATTTAACAATCAGAAGCTTAAGGACATGGTTTTAGTCATACACAACTTCTTCCAAGTTCATATCTAAGTGCAATGATAAGCCATCTCAAAAGAAGAAGTGCGATGCATGCATATTCTCTTGATCTTTTCTCAATTTATATTTGTTCATAAAAACTCAACATGTGAGTTGATTACTTGATTAATTCTTTATGATTAAAAGCATTTGTGAGCATGTAACAAGTTCAAAACAGCAAGAAAGTTTGACCATGACCAGATTTAGTGTAAGTAATTATCCCAATTACTAGACATGGCAAAAACTACAAAATGTATAACACGAGTAATGTAGTAAGAACTTTCAGCATGTAAAAGGAATCACAAAGTCATATATGTATGAAATACTATGCTCATATTATGGTAATTTCAGATTCACACATAGACTTCCCAAGTTTCAAAAACTCCCCCTCAATTTAAGCCATGAGGATGCATAACCCCTATTTCACTACGAATGTAACAAAAACGAGTGAAATCCAAAGGTTTTGTAAAAATGTCAGCCAATTGTTGTTCGGTATCTACATGGTGAAGCACAATATTTCCTTTTTCAACGTTATCTCGGAGAAAGTGATACCTAATATCAATGTGCTTAGTTCTAGAATGTTGTACGGGGTTTTTGGCAATGCAAATAGCACTAGTATTATCACAAAACAGTGGAACACTATCTAGATCAACCCCATAGTCCTTAAGTGTTTGAACAATCCAAAGAATTTGTGAGCAAGCACTAGCAGCAGCTACATATTCAGATTCGGCTGTGGATTGTGCAACTGAATTTTGTTTTCTAGAGGACCAAGCAACAAGAGAATTACCAAGAAAATGACAAGCACCGGAAGTACTTTTCCTATCAATTCTACAACCCCCAAAATCAGCATCCGAAAAAGCTTTCAAAGTAATGGTTGAGGAAGAAGGAAGAAAAATGTCAAATTCTTGAGTTCCATGTAAGTACCTGAGAATCCTTTTGACGGCTTGACTATGTGAAACACGTGGGGAAGCATGAAACCGTGCACAAAGACATACGCTGAATTGTATGTCCGGTCTTGAAGTCGTGAGGTACAAAAGTGATCCGATCATGCTTCTATATTCTTTTTGATCCACGGGTTCACCATCTTCATCAAGTTCAAGTGTTGTTGCTGTTCCCATTGGTGTCCGAAGAGGCTTGCTTTTGTCCATGTTGAAGCGCCTTAGGAGGTCTTTGGTATACTTCGTTTGATGCACAAAGGTACCCTCCTTGGTTTGCTTGATTTGTAGCCCCAAAAAGTAAGTGAGTTCACCCATCATACTCATTTCAAATTCGGAACTCATCATTGCTGAAAACTTGGACACAAGATCATGAGAAGCACAACCAAAGATAATATCATCCACATACACTTGAACAAATAATGAGTCATTGCCATGCTTGAGCACAAAAAGAGTTTTATCAACCTTGCCCATGGTAAACCCCTTTTCAAGTAAGAATGTTTTTAACCTATCATACCATGCTCTAGGGGCTTGTTTGAGACCATATAAGGCTTTGGACAGTTTGTAAACATGATTAGGAAAATCTGGATGTTCAAAACCTGGTGGTTGTTTGACATAAACCTCCTCATCTATGTAGCCATTAAGAAAAGCACTTTTAACATCCATTTGATATAGCTTAAAACCTTTATATGCTGCAAAAGCTAACAAAATTCTTATGGCTTCTAATCTAGCGACAGGAGCAAAAGTTTCATCAAAATCTAGACCTTCAACTTGAGTGAAACCTTGAGCAACCAATCTAGCCTTATTCCTAACCACAACCACATCCTCACTTTGTTTATTTTTAAACACCCATTTAGTTCCAATTAAAGTGTGACCTTGAGGTGGAGGTACAAGTTTCCAAACATTATTTCTTTCAAAATTTTCTAACTCTTATTGCATGGCAATAATCCAAGATTCATTAGTGAGTGCGTGTGATATATCTTTGGGTTCAAAAGAAGCAACAAAAGCAGAATGAGCATGAGTGTTTGGATCGCAAAACCTGGACCGTGTGACTCGTTCGTGCAGGCTTCCAATCATCTGTTGTGGGGGATGATCTTTGTAAAAACGTAGGGGAACAGATGTCTCACAAGCTTCTTCTTCATTAGGTTCATCGTAGATTGATGAGCTTGTGACTTGTGGACGATCAGGACCAACAGGGGTTATATCCGGAGCTTGTTCAATGTCCGGAGCTGGACACGTGTCAAGTTCGGAACTACCAGGCAGTATCACCGGCTATTCTTCATCTTCGAAAATACCCTCCCCCTGAGGATAAGGATCTGGTCCTGCAATACCGGAGCTAGTACCTGGGCTAGCTTCATCAAAAGACACTTCACAAGTCTCCACAATTTTGTTAGTGTCAAGTAAAAGCACACGGTAGCCTCTAGTATGAGATGGATAACCAAGAAACATGCCATCAATGGATCTAGGTTCAAATTTATCAAGATTACCATGTTTCTTAACAAAGCATTTGCAACCAAAGACCCGAAAGTGTGTAACACTAGGCCTATGTCCAAACCGGAGCTCATATGGTGTTTTACCTAGCTTAGCACGCAAGAAAACACGATTTGAGACATAACAAGCGGTTGCTAACGCATCAGCCCAAAATTTCCTAGGAGTTTGATATTCATCAAGCATAGTCCTAGCCATCTCAACTAAGGTTCTGTTCTTTCTTTCTACAACACCGTTTTGTTGGGGTACATATGGTGAAGAAAGTTGATGATCTATTCTATTTTCAGCACAAAAGTGATCAAAAGATTGATTTTTAAATTCAGTTCCATTATCACTTCTAATTGCTTTTAATGATCCTGGGTGATCAATTGATAATCTAAGAAATAAAGTTCTAAAGTGACTAAAAACTTCATTCTTCGACGCCATAAAATACACCCAAGAATATCTAGAATAATCATCAACAATAACAAGAGCATACCATTTACCTCCAAAGGATTGAACACGTGAGGGTCCTACGGTGTCAAGATGCAAAAGTTGACATGGTTCAGTTGTCATGATCATTGTGAGAGGAGTATGTGAACCTGCAACCATCTTAGCATGTCTACAAGAAGAGCACACAATATCTTTGTTCCCTTTAAGCTTAGGCAGCCCACGTATGCGATCAAGAGCACTAACACGCGTTAGGTGATCAAAGCCTACGTGACCAAGTCTACGATGCCAAAAATATAAGTCCTTTGAATCATTAGCAACTAGACACCTATGCTTAGAGGAAGACATATCAAAATCAGCTTTAAAAACTCTTCCAAACCGAGACATGTTAAAAATAAGCTCACTATTTGAACCTACAACTTTGCAGCAGTTTTTATTGAAAATAATTTCTAGATTTTCATCTAGCAATTGTGCAACAGAAAGCAAGTTGTATTTCAAATTTTTGACAAGTGCCACATCTTTTAAAGTGTAGTGATCATTTACTCTAACCGAACCCTTAGCAATTATAGGAGTTGAAGAATTATCGGCAAAAGTAACATTCTCTACACGTGACACAAAAGAGAGGGAGGAGAACCAATCTTTGTTACCGGTCATGTGGCGTGAGCAACCTGAATCCACAATCCAAATGTTCTCCTTCCTCAATCGTGTAACCTACATAAAAGCACAATACGTCGATGACTCAATACTGGGGTTAGTCAAAAGGCATTTAGGAATCCAGTACTGAGTCACGCGACGTGCAGCAGGAAAAACACGCGAAAGCTGAGACAAAACAACAGGTTTATGAGTCAAAGATTGAGGTTTTCTGTTCTTAACAGTTGATTTAGAAGTTGTTACTTGTTTAGAGTGAAAACCAGTAGCTCCGGAGGTAAAAACCGAAGGTCCGGAGGCAAAAACTGAAGCTCCGGAGGGAACAACAGAAGATCCGGTAGCTCTCAAAGCTATCGGAACTACCGGAGCTGCTTTTGCAGAATTCTTACCAGAAGGTCCGAAAGCTACCTTTTCAAATTTCTGACTCACTAAAGCAGGTTGTGTTTTTCTAATTGCATGAAAGTTATAAGATCTAGCAATTTTTCTTTCCTTTTTCTGTTGTTTAACTAGTCTATAACAAAAATCTATGACATGACCATCTTTACCACAGAAGGTACAATGAAATTTAACTTTGGGTTCATGTCTAGATGAGCAAGCAATATTTTTATTTGAAACCGAATTAAGCATCACTCCTGCAGATTTGAAAACCACTCCTTTTTGTTTAGCAACTGTTTGAATCAAACCACTTCCTAATGACTTTACAATTTTAGGTGGGTGTGCCTTAGCATGAGCATGAGAATCAAAACCTAAACCAGTTTTATCAGTGCACGACTTGGAAGAATTCAGCAGCAAGTTTAGGTTCTTATTCCCATTAAGAAACCGATATAATGTCCTATGCATGTCATCAAGTTTATTGGACATATCAAAGCAATTTTCACATGAAGTTTTTCCTTTAAGTTTGCAATTGGAACAAAATTTAACTTCATGAGAACGTAAAGCATTGTTCAATATAGAAATTTCATTCATAGCATCATGTAGTTTCTTATCAAGATCATCACAAGTAGAACAATGCAAGTCAATTGTAGAACAGCTAGCATCTTTCAAGTTTTTATCATTAAGTGCAGCAAGCTCTTTGTTCTTTTTAATTTCTTCATCAAGTCTATCTAGAGTGGAGGAGTGTGCACTTCTTAATGTGGACAGTTGTTCATAGATTAAGTCACATGAAGGACATGCATCATTACTAGGAATCAAAGTTTTTAAACGGTTAATTTCAGATTCTAGTGATTCAATTTTAGCAGCAGTATCCCTAAGCTTTTTGTCCTTTTTCTTGACAATAATAGTTGCACGAGAAATAGCA
Organism: Tuctoria greenei; assembly: GCA_036927565.1. Lineage (NCBI taxonomy): Eukaryota > Viridiplantae > Streptophyta > Magnoliopsida > Poales > Poaceae > Tuctoria > Tuctoria greenei. Next base: position 176,058,186 of record JAYESD010000005.1, read on the forward strand.
TCACAGATTTCATTGCAGGTAGAACATACCTCATCGTCTTCACTGTTGTGTTCTGCATCCTCCTGACTTGATCTTGATCTTGTTTTGCCCGCCATGAAGCATAAGTTGGCCAGATCATCATCATCTTCATCACTTTCAAAGTCTACATCACTTGAACTAAGTTCTTGAAGTGCGGTGATGAAGTTGTTAATCATCTTGCGTCCTATGGTACCCTTCTTTTTCTTTTTGTTGGAATTTCCAGAGGAGGTCCGGACCTTGCTTTGTTTTTCTTCTCGGGTGGTCGGACCTGAAAAGTTAGGGCATTCTGTACGAAAGTGTCCTGTTTTACCACATTCAAAACAACATTGAGGTCCGGAGCTTCCTCTCCTTCTAGTTCTCACATTTTGCAATGCTTTTGAGAATCTAGTAGAGATGAGTGCCAACTCCTCTTCTGGAAATTCTTCGATCTGCTCCAGGGTTAGTGAGGACAACAAAGCAAGAGTATTGCAGGATGACGATTGGCCGGAGCTAGACAAATCACGTTGTGAGACAAATGCAATAGACTTGTTTGGGTTCTTACGTGCTAGGATGTCAATTTCATGAGTTTTTAGTTTAGAATAAAGTACATCTAATGTAAGAGAACTCATGACAGTTGATTCACGAATAGATGTTACTTTCATCTCCCAAATTGACATGTCTAAAGCACTAAGAAGTTGTCTAGCATTCTCAGCATCAGAAAAATTTACATTGACACTTCGTAAGTTGCTGAGAATTTTATTGAAACGAGCAAAGAGGTCATCGATTGACTCACCTGGTTGCATCTCAAATCGCATATATTCTTTCTTGAACATATCTTGTTTTACCTCCTTGATTGTGTTGGAGCCTTCATGATAATCACAGAGAGCTCTCCAGACATCGTATGCTGATCGGAGGTGCGCGACACGATCAAAGTCGCTTTGAGTGAGTCCTTGGATGATCAAGTTTCGGGCTTTGTTGTTGTTGTCGACATCCCGTAGGTTTGTGGCCGTGACTTGATCATTAGGTGGCACTTCATAAGGCTTATACACCTTCTCCCATATTGCAAAGCCTTGTGCCTGGATGAAAGCCTCCATGCGTGCCTTCCAAACCTGGAAATCAATACCAGCAAACACACAAGGTTTGGCGGAGTACTTCTCCATGATGATTAGTCAAAAACACGTGCAAATCACAAGGATTAGAGCACCGTGGCTCTAATACCAATTGTAGGATCGAAGAGCACGTGAAAAGCTACCAGAGGGGGGTGAATGGTAGATTTAAAAATCTTGCGCAGCGGAAACAATAAAACCCCAAACCCTTTCGGCAGAAAAATGATCTGTTTAAAGAAATCGTGTATGAGACTAATCTAAACGTGTTTCACCGTGACAAAAGTGATAGATATAACATAGAATCAAGTCACGTAGACAACACAAAAAGAATTACTCAAATCCGTCGAGAAATACTCAAGTTATGATCGAAAGATCAGACTATGGTCAATCTGACCTACCCGAGAAAAACAGTTTCTGGAATGCTGAAAGAAACTCATGTAGATCAAAAACCACAAATCCAATGACCGTGAAATTTTGACAGATTATAGATAATCAAGTTGTGAAGACAACCCAAAAAGAATCACGTCAATTGGATCGATAAAACTCGAGTTATGATAAAACCACCGATGAAAGGTAGTGCTGTCCAGAAACTCGACGAGTAAAACTTATCTGGAACAAGTCGGACGAACAAGGCACAAAAGTTCCTTCAAACTATGAATTTTATTCAATAGAACACAAGAGGAACAGCCTCAAAGTCGTCTGCCTCGAGCTTTGGCCTTCCCTCGCTTATATAATCAGCCCTTAGGTCATCCCAATCTCAACTAGGACTCCAATCCTAATCCGATCACAATCGAAACTTTCCATAACTGCTCAAGATTCTTCTATACGCGGATAGAAGCAATCTTAAGACTTCCAAACACCTTAGAAACGTATCCCACATTCCTAAACAACTCAAACTCGTGACACACACGAAATCCTAACATAACCAACTCGATACTTTCCATACCGAGCCATAACCGACTCAGCTAGCAGCCTAAGTCTTCAACCGGTATGATCCGATCCTTCCGATCAGATCTTCCTTCCATAATCCGTCTCTAGAAGCATATTGACACGTCATGCACCGCATGCATACGTGCGAACACCTTCCTTCGACCTTCATATGCAATGCCCTTGATTCAATCATCCTGCGCGACCTCCTGACCCGCTCAACCACAGTTCCTCCCGAACTTGGTTGTTGGAACCTCATCTCCTCCTGAGACTAGTCCAATGGATCCTGTCACCAGCCATGACTTGAACTCAAGCAACACCTGCACATGAACAAACAAACAATCCATACGAGCCCAAGTCCTCGACTTGACTCAAGTTAGTTCCGAACACAACACCTTATGTGAGCACCTCACATAAGCATGTTGCAAAACCACAGTAGTAACGATATCAGCCATATCATCCAAAACGCATAAAAAACTTAGCAAATGAATACTAAGCAATCTTTCCATATATGTAAAGCAAGTACGAAACATTGCAAATGCAAAGCAGAAGCACTTCGGTCAAGTTCCGGACCTTGCCAGAGAAACCCGGAGCTTGAGCCGGAGCTAACAAAAGCTAGTAAAACCTAGCGCCGGAGCTTACCAAAACTAGTACTACCAAGCTCCCGCCGGAGCTTACAACAGCTGGCAAGACCTAGCACCGGAGCTAACCAGAACTAGCCGGAACTGGTAATCTCACAAGACGGAGCTAGACAAAGTACGTCTGAGCTTAGCAAAAGCATGCCGGAGCTATCAAACATATGCCGAAGCTAATCAGAGACATGCCGGAGCTAACAAAGTCATGCCGGAGCTAAAGAAAAAGCTCACCAGAGCTAACCAAAGCTAGTCGGACCTTACCAAGAAGCCGGACCTAGCATATATCGTAGCCGGAGCTACCCAAAACAAGCCGGACCTACCGTCGGACCTTGTTGTAGCTCGGAGCTAGAGTCGGACCTTGATAAAAAGGTGTTTTGGTGATATTTAAAACTTTTATCATCAAAGCCAAGTGTATTCACTACAAGCTAATGTATTCAGCACACATAGGTCTTACATCATCAGTAGCCTTTCTCTAGAATGACAGGTTGTGGGAGAGCAGCAGGACACGATGGGCATTTAAGATCACCTGTGAGGAACTCCCAGAGTCACAACCCACGCATATGTAGACACATACGGGGAACCCAGTCGTGATAGTTGGGGTCATTGAAAAGCATCAAAGATCACAAGATTAGAACATTGTCAGATCAAAAAGTCATCCTAACAAGGCAATAGGTGACGGCTAGAGCTTAAAATAAAGAGCGGCGGGTACGATAAGAGCACAACAGAGAAAGCAGACAAAGCTACAATTCTCTAGGTTTCCCTAACCCTGCTCACACCACGGGATCCAACCAACGGTAGAAACTAGGTGGCGGTGGCAGAAACAAACCAACACCAGCTGCTCAGATCCATTGGATCCAACCGAAGATGAAGACAAGCGCGATATGAGACCATCCGCAGTGGCGTACTGTAAAGCATACTGGATACACTATTTCACAGTGTAATTTAGAGTACGTACTGTAAAAACTGAAGGAGAATAGTGTATAAAGTATGCTTTAGAGTATGCTGGTGCGGATGGTCTGAGGATGAGGTCGTCGATGGGGCATCCGCCTTTGGAGTGGATCTACGGCACTAGACGGATTATGGTACCCAACAGGCATCAGGAGCGCTGGCGGCAAAACTCTGGCAAGGCGATGAATCGACGGACCCGGGAGACATCAAATAAGCTTCGGGAAACATCAGAGGGAGGCGCGACCGAGGCACGTCGAGGAGCAGCGAAGAAAGGTGTGCCCGAGGCACGTCCGATGACCGCAGATCCCATGAGGACTCGGCAGAATCCGAGGTGACAACTCCAAATCAGACACATGAGCGGAACCAATCTGACGATGGTGGGCAAGTCAGCAGCAGAAACCGTTAGCGCAAAAGGAAGCATTGGGAGAAGCACCGGGATCAATTGCTAGGGCAACTAACCCTAGTGTTTGGCTCTGTACCATGTTATGAATAGTGCTTGTATTATTATCGGGGGAGTAGGTCCGAATATATTGAGGTACAAGAGATTACAAATACGTGAAACCCCTTATAAATAGAGAAATACAAGGGAACATGTATATCTCTAATAGTTTACAATTCAATTATTCAAACAAGCTCACACCGATCTCAGCATAACTAAGATGTACATAACCACGAGACAAAGTTAACTACAAAGGTGATACAATACAGACGATATTACATCTCCTAATAGTGCCTAAGGAAAAGGAGGACCGATCAGTAAATTTCACTGGGCATAACAGGTTATTATTCCGCTCGCGGAGAGGCCCCACGTCACTCACTACGGGTGCCACGGGAGGCAGAAACCCTAGCCACCACCGTTCTCCCCACCTCGCTGCCATTGGAGTCTGCGCCGCTCACGAACCGTATGCACGCTAGGATGGTGGTGGCGGCAGGGCTCCCACCTTGAAGCTTGGAAGCTCCCATGGGCGACGACGGTGGTGGCGTCCATTGGGCTGCAGAGGCCAGATTCGGCTGACAGAATCCCAGATCCAGCGCATGGAATAGTGGACCGCTTTGGTGGTGTTCCTCAAGGTTGGAGGCATCTAGATTCGGCGACGTGTCGCCCAGATCCATGTCAGCCCGACATGTGCCTCTCCCATCAGCGCGCAGTGGGGAGCTCCGACGGCAGCAACAATCTCTTTGTCAAGGAGCAATGCCGACGCGCATGGCCTCTCGAGATAGAGGCATGTGTGAAGGAGGAATAATGGGTTGTGTAATAGTCAGTGAAAGATGGCTCTGGCCATTGAAGGAGGCAACAAAAGATGGTGATAGCGGCGCGACATGGGTAGCTTTATCTTGTCCCCGACGAGTCGATGGAAGGAGCGGGAACAGGTCAGCCGACATCGCGACAAGGGTGGTCTGAGTGCACCACGGAGGGCAGCGTGCTTACCAGTTTCTGCATGCCGAGGACATTTGTGGTCATGCGCAGGACCAAAAGGTGTTGATGGCAGCAACGACGGCCAGATCTGGGAGAACTTGATGTGCTTGCGACGGGCATTGTTGGCTTCGGAGGATGGGTTGTAGCGCAGGCTCGCACGACTGAGCCGTAGTCTCACGCTCCTCTGGTTTGTGGACGACGCTAGAGAGGAAGATGACACCAAAAGATGGTGTTGGTGTTGTGGTGTTGGCGTGGTGGTGGTGCTGGTCGTGCGGCGTGATGATGTGGAGGCGTGTCCTGTGGAGGAACCAACAAGCGAAGCTCACTATGCTTAGATCTAAGCGTCTGTCGGTCGCTTGCGATGGAACAGAGGGAGTGGGAACGGCGGTCGCACTCGATGGAGCAGAGGGCGTGGGAATGTCGGTCGCCCTCGGTGGAGCGGATGGCATGGGTCCATGAGCATGGTGCTGCTGCGGTTGTGGCATGCTCTGTTGAGGCAGATGCATGCTTTGTTGCAATGGAGGAGAGGTGGTGGTGACCTGGAGGCGTGTTGAGGCGGAGATGGCTGTAGTGGTCTCTTCTGCGACGGCTGCAACTGATCCCAGGTGAGTTATCGTAAGGTGTGGCGCGGAACAGGCCAACCAGCATGGTGTGGGCAGCGTGGATCAGCGACTACTGCATCTTTCGTGGAAGGTTCCTCCTGGGCTACCATGGATTAGGAGGCGATGTTGGTGTGGCTCTGTGCATAAGATGTGGTGCGACGTGGTGGCTCGATGTGGTGTACAATAGTGGTCTTGAGCAAGACGATGGTGATTGGCATGGTTGTGGAGCTGGTGCAGTGGTGGCAATGGTGGTGGCGACGGCGGTGATTATCAGGTTGGAGGGGACCTGACATGGTGGGTTGCTCGACACAGGAGTGTATGGTGGCAATGATCTTCTCCCTCTCTTAGGGCGACCCCTTGAAGCGATGATGGTAAAGTTCGCAGGAGGTCAAGACGGCGGATCTGGGAGTTGGGCTCGCGGTCGTCTTCGACGGTAGATTTGGGCGGCAGGACTTGCAGTGCGTCTGCGATGAGCGTATCTGGGGGGCAGGGCCGCGAGACGCCTGCGACGACGGATTTGGGCGGCGAGGTTCACGGACGCTTGGGTCAACAGATGGGGGCGATCTTGGACAGGCTGGAGAATAGTGTCTCGACTTCAGTAGCGCAGTGACTGGTAGATGAGCAGAGTAGGTGGATACCGATGATCACCGTGCGTTTGGTCTGTGTTGTGGTGGTTGTGGATTCTGGCATGTGTAGTGGTGTTTGGATTGCCGGTTGAAGGATGTGTAGCTATCCTTTTTGTTGTATGATTTTCAGGTCCGGTTTGCCTTATAAAGTGGACCATTTCTTCTTATATGATATTACGTGGAATCTTCTCCTTCCGACGTTTCAAAAAAAAAAAATTCACTATCACCCATGTGAGATAAAGATGTCCCCCACCGCCATCTCAAAATGTGCCTATCTTTTGCTTTCATTCTAAATTTATAGTCCTCATGTGACTCTTAAGTGAGTTACCATGCACCTATTCATTTAACATACAAGCTTTAACTGATGGGGAAATGAATAATACAATTAGGCCTTGTTTGGAATGGAAGGAAACTTCCTGAATCTTGTGTGTTTTTTTTCGGTGAAATTGAACTGTTTTCTGTAAACATGTGGAATTCCTGTTTTCCAAACGGACTTTATTTTAAAATTTCACTTAACCTAAAGGTTCCTTAAATGTCATATGTTGATTATTGTTTACTTATAGAATTCCATTTGCTAACATTCGAACTTGAGACCTTTGACTGTTCTACTAATATTAAATTTGATCAGTTGCACCCATGAGCTCCAATTAATAGAAAATGGACAATTACTTGTACTTCAACACCACCTTCATTTGTCTTTTGTTAGCTTAATTCTATAGCCCTAACTCACCTATGATGTTCTTACCACCACTACTTGAGGTACAAGTGTCACTACATTCAACTCTGTTTTCTCGCCATGCTCCTATTGTTCGTCTAGCACGCTCTTGTCACCCAGTCCTCTGGCCCTGCCAAGAGCCAACAACGAACAATATTATAACCACACCCCTGTGAATGTCACCCTACTGATTTTGATTTTGAGACATTTCAAGATTATAACCACGATACATCAAAGCATATATAAGTGTCGGTTTGGATCATGGTTTGCTCAAGCATATATTAGAATCCTAGAGGAAAAACTAAGGAGCCCTTTGGAACAAAGGATTGGCACCCCAAAATTTGATCCTAGGAAGTTCCTATTGGACAGCTTCCTCCATGAAAATTTTAGAGGATTTTTAACATGAGGTCTAGCCTCATGAAAAGTTCCTTTGAGTCTTTCTCTCTCCTATAATTCTTGTGTTTTTCATGTGTTGCATACAGATGCTCTGTAAGAAACTTTTCTGCATTTTGAAATCCTATAAGATTGGATATGATAGACAACTTTAATCCTGCATTTTATGGGACGGAGGGAGTACCTAGCATGGCTGGCATCTCCAAAACCCTTACTGTGCTCGGAGCTGGAATGTTGACTGTATTTTGGGATCATCAACTTGCTTGTTGAGTCACTTGCCTACAATCCGTTTCCTGCCACATGTGACACCTAGCTTAGGTCAACGATTTGGCCCAGTAACTTCCTGGTATAAGTGTCACATCTAGTACAGTATCATATGCTTTTTGAGTATAGCAAGAGGAAGTTCTAAAATTCCAGGCTTCTTTGGATTCCCAGTGATCATGCTCACTTTGATAACAACGTTTGGTAGCTGACTGTGTAATTCCGTGTTTCTCTAATCAACGTCAATGGCTCGGATGATTTATCGGGAAATAGTTTGCAGCATGTTAATATTATCTGTCCATAGTTCCTATCATTAGATTTCAAAGTCTTTTGGTATAAAAGATACAGGAATTTTGTATGAGCCAAAACATGTTTCCAAACTGGAGATCTTTTTCCATGGTGCTGAGCCACTGCCTGATGATGCCTTAATTGCCCTCGTGTCCAGTGTTGTGATAAGAGCAAACGAAAGGGCCATCCTCAGATGGGGATGAAAGCCTCGTTATCACAAAACATCAACTCCACCAGCCCCACTCCCTCTCTAGAAACAAGAATTCTGTCGCGTCTCCACGGGGGGCTGCAGCCGAAACGCTCCAAATTCCACCATGTTATTTCCATATATACTAAAACCATCTCCATCAGTTTTTATTTTCGTACCATCAGTTTTCATTGTCTAATGTAAATATAAGCCAGGAGCTATTCATTCAAATTAAATACCATCAGTCAGAGTATGATAGCTTTTCATTACTAGATCTAAATCGGCTGATACGTTTGTAGTTTTTTCGTTCAAAAGAAAAACCTAATTAGCATGTTCCAATCAGGTATGGAGAGAAGCAGAGAAGCAATAGGATTTCCTCGCATAAAAAGAGAAGCAATAAGGTGAAATACTGCATAAACAATAAAAAATACTAGGACCACTAAGTAACACCAATTTTCTCTCTTTTTGTTTTTTTGTATGACCATTTATCACGATCTAGTGGTATGTGATATTGATGTAAAAGATTAACTATATTTCGGGGTATTTAATCAATCTAAAGCAACTAATTTGCTCATTATTCCATTTATTCACCACCACTAGAGCAAGGAGTGGAGGCCACACTCTCCCTCCACTGCTTGCTTGAGCTCCCAAGGCCCAGTCTGCTACTCCACTAGCCTTTGCTTGCGGAATCATCCATGGCATCCAAGACCTCATCTACCAAGTAGGTAAGAACATCGAATCCACTTCTCCGCACAGGATCCGAGCCAAGCACCAAAGAAACCAAGAAAGCAATAACCATGGCGTCCTAGCTAGGAGTCAAGCAACAAGTCAAAAACCATGGCGCCATGGAAGGGCTAAGACCAAAAAATGGCGAAAAACTTGGGCGGTGATGGCATGCGGCGGCGATCAAGAAGCGGCAGGCGGCGGTGAGCCGATGGATGACGCGGGGCCCGCATCGCCGCCACCCATCGCGCAGCTGGGCTACGACCAGGTGCTGTCCGTGCTCCGCCTGCTCCCCGTGGAGGCCGTGCTCTCCTTCGCTGCCACCTGCCGTATCTTCAGGGCCTGGGCATCCTCCGACCCGCTCTGGGAGGCGCTGTGCTGCCGCGACTGGGGCGCCCGCGCATCCGCCGCGCTAGCAGAGCGCGGCGGGGCGCCGTGGCGGAGGGTGTACGCCGAGGTCGCCAGGCTCGGCGCCCTGTCCGCGCGCAGAATCCCAGTGAAGGGCGCATCACCACGGCCACGGGCGTCGCACTCGCTCAACCTCGTCGCCGGCTGGCTCGTGCTCTTTGGCGGCGGCTGCGAGGGAGGTAACGACAACCATGTCGTCACTCCGCATTTTTCTTGTCTCATAATTGCTTCATAAGGGTAAAAAAGATGGTTGCTTTAATGTTTTGTGTGCACTTATGAATAAAAAGCGACAATTGGGGAGGAGAAATTTGATCACCCGGGTAGAGTTCAAGGACGGGCAGATGGACTGTACTTGATTTGGTTGTGATAATTATCTGTAGAGAATTATTGTCGGTGTTGGATGTTGTTTATTTCATGCTTAGATATGCTTGTTTCCTCCCTGCGGCTAGCTTAAATAAAAATCGTCAAATGCCTATTTCTTATATTGTTGGTAGGGTGGCACATCAGGCTGGACCCTGGAGATTTTTTAAATTTATTCCAAGTCTGATCTGAGTCATAATGGTCAAATCCACATAACCCTTATCCAAATACTCCCTTCATTTCATAATACTTGTCACTTAGGACAAGAATTCTAGTTTATTTTGAACTAAAATTCTTGTCCTAAGCGACAAGTATTGTGGGATGGAGGGAGTAGTTTATTAACCGGGAGGATTTGTCTTTGTCAGTCATGTTAGTGTTTTCCTTTGTAATATTATACACTCCTACTGATGACATTCATTATCTGATAAGTTACTTTTGATTTCTACAATGATTATTACTTTACAAAGCAAGCAAGATGAATGGAAAGAAGAATCCTCCATAGCCTATATTCTCTCCTAAAGTTTTTTTTTCTCTCAGTCAACATTTTTGGTTCCTGCTGCAAGATAATTATCTTTCATAAAGGCTATTAGAAATCTTTGTACTTCAATTAATTTTTTAGTCTAAAGTAAGTCTGAATGAATTGTGATACTGGACTGCAGAGGCTGAAGGCTACTCAATCATAGCCTAACTCCAATGCTAATCTAATTTTGCAAATCAATATTAACATTTGCACTGGAGTACAGAACTTTATATGCAATGCTTCGAATTACTGCTTCAGTTCTGTTCAGCTTGACCCTTTCCTTTGTCACCATGCAGATAGACTGATTGCGTTTCGTGGTTGTTACAATAAATCCTTTTCAGTGTTCTACATGGGACAATTTTTCTTTGTACTTTCTAGTTAAATATGAAAATCACATACTTGGCCTCCATTTTGATAGTTTCTTTATCAATTCCGTAGGTTGAAAAATCTTTGCTAGGTATGTTAAAGAAAAAGGTGAATACAATTTGCTTTTATGTGTTGAATGCAATCTTATTTTCTAGATTAAGAGTGTAGGAGAGTCCAAGTAAGTTTTAGGTAAAAGTACTAATTACATTGAAGATAGAGTCCTAGAAGGAGTCAAATTGCTTTTAAGGGCTTCTTATATATAGCTGCAGTGCTCTCGGGCTAAATTAATCAATAAAAATTTCAAGTTTATTATTTTCGGATTTTCAACAATTGGTAATAAAAGCTTTAGGTTAGAGATCCTATTTGCTTCTCTAGGAGAGGAGCTCCAGGAGGCGGCGACCAAGGCGGAGAATCGTCGGCGGACGCGCGTTGGGAGTTTTCGGTGGGAAACGCGGGAGCTAGTGCTCGTTTTCGGCGAAAAGGTGGGAAAGATCAACAATTTGTGGAGTGCATCGCGTGCGCCAAGACCAAGACACAGTCGCTCGCGGCTATCATGTTCGGCGGAGTCAGGACGTGCGCTCGACAGTTGGACCAGAGTAATCGCCAAACTGGATCGAGAGTGGCCGTGAATTGATGATTTCCCTACGAATCAACCGCCGACACCAGACAATTCCGGACGGGCACTACCGACGTGCAAGACCCCGTGCCGATATGGTGCATATCGACAAGAGGATGGCGTCTCGTGCTTCCTCGAGACCGACGGCTTGGACCAGAAACTGCGCAGGGGAGCTCCAGACAGGCGTCGTGGCTCCAATCAGCAGCTCGACGATGAAGGGGTGCGCGGACTCGGCAGCTGGAGAAGAATCAAAGATGAGGCCGGCATGGATCACAGGTGCGGTTGGCGCGCTGTGGCAAAAGCGATGCATGGATCTTGGCAGAAGTGGTGGATCTGACGGCGCTTGCATCCAACAGGCCGACGGGTGTGTGTGTGTGTGTGTGTGTGGGGGGGGGGGGGGGTCAGGGGTGTCGTTCTCCGTGGTGGACTACAAGACCCAGTCGTTCAATCCCGTGTGGGAGTGTTTGACGAAGCACCAGCGTTGGTTGAGAGGCATTGGTTGTCCTGCTAGTCAACAATGGCCAGAGCATCTGTGTTGGTCACGTGGGTCAACAAAGAATCCTACAGTATTGGCTAGTTTTGCTAAGAGCACCCGTGAAAAGGAGAGATTTTTTGGGGAATTGGCTAAGAGTACCCTGTGGTTTGTACCAGGAAAAAGAAGAGCACATCTGACTGTTGGGTCCAGGTTGTGTTAATGGGTCACGTATAAAGGAGGTGTAACCAATGACGTGGCAAATATGGTCAACGACAACGGAGATGTTGTGCAAAGTGCAGTGCTCGGGATGATGTGTTCATCTCAATGGATGATGTGCTCATCCCACTCAAATTTGTGCTCGAGATGATGTGTTCGTCTCGAGGGGGTGATGTGTTCATCCAGAGATGATGTGTTCGTCTCACCGGTGTCAGTGCACGGGATGATGTGTTCGTTTTCGGGATGATTTGTTCTTCCAAATGTCGTGCGGGATGATGTGTTCATCCTGGGGATGATGTGTTCGTCCCAAATTCATACAGGCTGATGTGTTCATCCTGGAGGTGTAGTGTCCAGTCCAAATGTATCCCAAATTAGTAAGAGTGTTCTAGAAAACAAGATTAGGGAGTGATTGTTGAATATAATCTTATTTTCTAAATTAATAGAGTGTAGGAGAGTCCAAGTCAGGATTAGATAAAAGTACTAACTAGATTGGAGATAGAGTTCTAGAAGTCAAATTGCTTGTACGGGTTCTTATATATAGACGCAATGCCCCACGGTTAAATTAATCAATAAAAATTTTGAGGTTATTATTTTCAATTTTCCAACATTATGTTGGGTCTGTGAACAAAATATACCTTTTGTACAATTATTGATACTTTTTGAATCAATATGAAATAAATGCATTCTTATCCATGAATGGAGTAGGTGAATTGACATTTAGATCAAAATTTATTAACTCTATATCATGACATTCATCTTAGGATTAGATTCTAATACTTGGAACTGTTAACTACATAAAAAATTTTGGGAAGGATTTTGTGTTGATTGGTTTGGGGCGGGTTGTGGCGATGCCGGAATCGGATTCATACAATACAACCATCATATCCCTCAATCCAAATTCCAAATCATGTACATATTTTTACCACGGGGTGTCTTAGTTATCGTGATCCGGCTTGGTGCTCGAGGGTGCACTTGAATTAAGCTCCCACATGAACCACTTGAGCTGCTGCACTACTTCAAGACAAAGTGATTTTACCTTCCTATGCACAGTAGTGACCTGTATGTGGAATGTTTGCATCATTTGGTATCAGAGATAGCTAAGTCATTTCACCTACTTTTTAACACTATGACTGGTGTATGGATTATGCAAGAAATAACAGTGAGAAGTATCATTTGTGTTATGAACCATAAGGTGCTTTATTCGCTGACAAATATTGTTTTTTTATCAGTTCTTTGATCTTCTGAAGACCAACAAAATATTTCATGGGAGATAAAAGGTTGCCTACCCCAACTTGCTTGGGACTAAAAGGCTTTTTTGTTATTGTAGATAAAATGTTGTGGCCTTGATGAAATATAGTTCACAGCTTCACACCATGATACAAGAAAGCTTCGGGAAGGTCGCAATTTAGGCCAGTGTATCTGATATGGCTGTTGGTGGCTTCACATTGAGTTACCTGCATTCTCTTCTAGACTCCCACTATCAAGATATATGGGAGGAACGCCTCATAACCTTTTTTGGAATTTATCACTGGATTAGCCTATCACATGGTGGAGGTATGGAAGTTGTGTCTAACAGAACCATAGTTGACAAACGGGCTGTCATTACGGGTGGCCATCAATTCTATCTTGATGATCACGTATTTTGATTCACAACTTTGAATAGAATTACTACATCTCACAAAGAAAAATAAGTTTGTCGTTTGTTAGAGTGCAGCCCGATCCATAACGAAGACAAGCCCATGCTGCCAGTCCAGGTTACAACGGGCCTGCTACATGCACATGCCCAATTGAAGCCCCAACCAAGATTCTGGGTCACCTCAACCCAAAATACTAGCCTAATAGGTAGAGGCCCCTCTACCTATTAAGTTGGGCTCCCCATCATGAACATCCGATATAAGACTAAACAATTTTCCCCATCACACATCGGGTGGCCTCACTTCCCTTCACACTCGAGCGGACAGTACTCCATTAGCCCGATTTCATGTGATCCGGGAGATCTCTCCGATGACTCGCTATCCGTGTGAGACTCGAGAGATGTTCTGATTTCCGTCCATGATTCTGATACCACTTGTTAAAGTGCGGCCCGACCGCCACGTAGACGAGCCCCTACCGCCAGCTCAGGTAACAATGGGTCTGCTACACACATAGGCCCAACCGGAACCTCAACAAAGGTTTTGGGCCACCTCAACTCAAAAGACTAGCCTAATAGGTGAGATTATCTCTACCTTTTAAGTCGGGCTCCCCCGCCATCAACATCCGATGTGGGACTAAACCTAACACCGTTGTTCGACGTCAATATATGTGTTTTCAACCAAAACATGTAAATCATGATGTTATTGCGCCACTGCTGGCTGCTGTTTATTCCCATATCATTATTCACTTCCTTGATGCTTGGTCTTGTTAGGTGCTGCCCACCAATAACACATTCTTGTTAATATGGGGCAAGCAAGGACTTAGTGGGTGCCAGTCTGCCACCTTGCAGCTTGAGAATGAGTTCTTGCCCTCAAGAGTGTAATTCTGTGGATGAGGGCCCAACCTAAGATTTAGGTATGGAAACACCACGTAGGCATGCACATGCACATCTACGTCATCATGTGCAGATCTAGTATTAGTGGACAACAAGTCCACTGAGAATTATATGTTTGTTAGTTAAGATCACTTTGTATCTTGTTTTATTACAGGGTGTTCAACTGGAAATTGAATCTGGTTCTTATTTGGACTAGAGAAGAGAAAGTGACTTTTATATTAGTCTCTGGACAACAAGGAGAGACTCTCCTCAAGAAAATCACTGAGAGGTGCCCACAAATTGGTACTCCTTGGGTTGGAGCCCGGGTGACCATCCCCTGGAGGCACTAACAGTTCACTAGAGAAAGAGACATTAAGCTATTCCTCCTATTATTCTCTCATCTGTGTTCCAGCTTCCCTTTCCGTGTTCTTATCTCTTTCAGCTATGCTTTTAGTCCTTCGTCTGAATGGTAGTTTTTGTAACATGATGTCTGAACGATAGTTTTTGGAACATGACATCTGAATGATAGTCGTCCTGATATAAAATATTATACTGTGTCTGTCAACGTCAGATCTGTCCTAGTGCTTCTACCTTCTACAGCTAACAAGTAGTATCAGAATATAACACTTCCTGTATGTGGTGCTTGTCTCCTTTTCCCTTTTTCCTCTTTCTAATTTAATATGATGATTGCATAATACTATTCTGTGCTTTTTCTTACTGTTAGGAACTATTTGATTAGATTGTATCTTAGTCTTTTAAGATTTCTGACTACTTGTCTGATGTTTTCTATTGCTCTAGTTAGGTCGCCATCTTGATGATACGTGGGTGGCTTATGCTGGAAACAGACTGTCCAGTGTTCTTAACTGGCAGCAATTAGCTTCTGGCACTCCAAGTGGTCGATTCAGTCATTCATGCACTCTGATTGGTGACACATTAGTCTTGTTTGGTGGAATCAATGATCGTGGGCAGCGTTTGAATGATACATGGATAGGCCAAATTATTAGTGAAGAAACTCGCATGATGCGGATCTTGTGGAGATTGCTGGAGGTTGGTCCGCTTGCACCACCTCCTCGGGGTGCCCACGCATCCTGCTGTGTTGATGATAAGTTTATTATAATTCATGGAGGGATAGGTCTCTATGGCAGCCGGCTTGGTGATACATGGCTTCTTGATCTCTCCAATGGCCTTGGATCGGGCAGTTGGCACCAAATAGGGAACACATGGCCCTTGGCTCCACCTCGTTCTGGTCATTCGTTAACCTGGGTTGGTGGGACACGCATGGTCCTGTTTGGTGGTAGAGGATCAGAATTTGAGGTTCTTAATGATGTGTGGCTGCTTGATATTAGTGATCATTACCCGAAATGGAAAGAGTTGAAGTATGACTTGTCTAGTGCTCTAGGTGAAATGCCATTTCCACGGGTTGGGCATTCAGCAATCCTTGTCTTGGGAGGCAAGGTACTTGTATATGGTGGCGAGGACTCACAAAGACGGCGGAAGGATGACTTCTGGATCTTAGATATACCAGCTCTACTTCAGCACGAGTCAGGTTCCAAGAAAATGACTAAAAGGCTGTGGAAAAAACTAAGAATTGATGGTCAGTGCCCAAATTATCGGTCCTTCCATGGGGCATGTGTAGATACTTCTGGATGTTGTGTGTATATTTTGGGTGGAATGGTCGATGCCCTTGTGCACCCTGCAGAGGCCTTAGGATTGAGATTTGACGGGCAGCTCTATCACGTGGAGCTTGTGTTGCATATTTAGAATGTTTATTGTTAAAATCTGTGTGTTTGATAGGTTTAATGTTTAGATCATAATAATGTCATCTTGTGTAATTCTTTTTGGTTAAAACTGTTTCATGATAAATCTGGAGGTATGCTGATCATTGAGATGTTCAATATCTGTACTAACCGCCCATATTTTAAAAAATGTAATGACGCTCCCACTGATGACTACCTGTCAAATTGTTCATGGACCGGTGATCCTGCGTTATTTTGCTATTAAGGACTGGTTTGTCTGCATTTGGGTTCAACTTTTCATTCCTTTGTCAGATTCATATGTCCCAAAATAATGTCTGTCAATACTGTCTGGGTCAGATGGTTATTCCGTTTGTTGAAGTTATCTTGTTTCTAAAATTTTCTAGAAGATAACAGTGTAGGAGAGTCCAAGTTAGTCAAGAGAAAGAGTTCGAGTCCAAGTGTTTTACAGGGAGTCTTAAAAAGATTTGAAGCTACTTTTTATTTGTGTAAGGGGCTATATAATAAGCCGGTATCCAGATAATTAGATCAAGAAAATAAAACAAGAAATTTCGAGTTGTTTTTATCCGGATTTCTAACAACTGGTATTGGATCTAAGATTACGGATCTATGTGCTGCCCCTAGGAACAGACGTGCTCTAGGGGGCGGCTAGAAGGGCGGCTTGGATCTGGCGACGAGAACGCATTTCCGGTGGTTTAAAGGCGAGAGGGAGCGTATCTTTAAGTGCATCTAGGGTCGTTGTAGGTTTTAGATGATGAATGACAAGCAATTAAAGAGCTAATGAAATTGTTGAGTTTTCGCAAAGATTAAATATAAGGAAAATACTTAAATGAATATACTTGAAAAATGAGAAAAGACGTTGTCAAAGTGTAGCAACGACACTTTTCTCGGTACTACTAAAGCGTAGTCCGCGGATGTTCGTATTCGGATGGGGCGCATAAGATCACGAACAAGATGATGACACAGGAGTTTTTACGTGGTTCGGGCCGCCTGAGCGTAATACCCTACTCTACAGAGTGGTTGTTGATTGAGTATATGTGTATGGCGAGTGTCTGTGGTTGCTTGTATGCATGTGAGCTTAGTTATCTTCTACCATGCGACGCAACCCTTTTATATGCTAAGGACTGGCTGTTACAGTATAAGCTTGGCCCGACGGGTGGCCCCGGCTGTAATTAACCGCCTATACATGATCTACATGTATAATCTGTGATTAACAGTGTGATAACGCGCTTTAATAGCGGCATTACCTGTCTTGATAGTCCTCTAATCGTGTGTCATTAATACTGAATTAATGACACATTAGTCATGTCTTGTAATGGCTGTTTAATAGCCTATTGAATGTCCGCGTTGTTGGAGACCCTGTAGTCTTCCCGTTACAGACTTAGGTCCGAAGGTCCAACACGTGGCAGCTCGAGATCTTCCCTTTGTGGGGAGGCAGCTCCGGAGCCACTTGACTTGTGGTGGCACTACAGCTTCCCTCTACTGGGGTTAGGTCCGTGGTGGCTAGACACGTAGCAGTACCAGAGCTTCCCTGTGAAAGGAGGTATGTCTGGTCCCGCAGGACACGTGCTGACACCGGAGCTACCCAAACAAGGGATGCGGGCCCAGTACTGCAGGACGCATTTGGTGGAGAAATGGATCACAACCGAATTGAGACCGGTATTGGATCCAATCTGAATGAGGAAGCTTTGAAGCTTCATCTCCAGAAGGTGTAGCACGGGACCATTCGCCCTGATGATCTGACTCCTCCGGTAGAGTTCGTGCCTCTAAACATGGTACCAGAGGTTAGGAGGGAGCTGCGGAAGAAGATGTCAGCACTTGATGATCTAAGTCTTGTGGATAAGTGTCGGAGCGCTCCTCCGGCGGGAATTGTTATCCTCAGGGCTCCTTGCTCCCATGAAGGCTCCAGTCAGTGGTAAAGGCAAAGCTCCCGTAGCATCACCTCCCAAGAAGCCAACCTTCGGCCGAGGCAAAGAGAAAGCTCCCATCGAAGTTCTGAGTCGCAAACAGAAGTTGACAAGGAGTGATGGGAGCAGTGTGAGAGAAGCTCCGACTGAAGTGACCCCTCAACCTCGGCTTAGGTCCGTGGTGATCGTGCCTCCAGCTCCGGCTGATGCTTCGACTCTAGTGCCCGCAGGGGGCGTTGGCTCCGGCGAGTCAACTCCCGCCCCGATGGCAACTGGTGGCTCTTGGTCCGGAGTACATCCTCCGACTGCGGGGGTACCATATGGCAGCGCCGGTGGCCGCCTCAACTCCAGGTTCGAGTCTTGGAGCGTCCGTCACACCAACGAGAGCGGGCTCTAGCTCCAGACGCCCAAGGAAGAAGATCTGGGCTGATTGGAGCGGTAATACCCCTAGGTAAGGATCGGCTCTTTAGCTTTTGTCTTGATTTTGTGCCTTCCTTTGTCTTGAATTCCCTACGTTCTGTTTCCAGAATGTCTAGAACAAGCACAACGGCTCTGATGCCTACTGCGGCTCCGGAGGCTGGATCGGCTAAAGCTCCTGCTGTGGTAGTGGCAGATGACACGACAGCTCCAGCGCCGGTTGTCGTGGAGACAAGTCCACAGCCAGCGACCGAAGATCCCGTGGTAGCACCGGACCACGCTGAGGAAGAGTTTGTAGAAGCCCCAGCAGTTCTGGATCTTGCGGTGGAAGCTCTGACGTCGGTCCTAGAAGTGGGTGAAGCTTCGGTGAATGCTTCAGTGCCAGCTCCAGAAGTGACAACTCCGGAGGTGATTATGTTCGAGCCGGCACAACTAGAGGATCTGGCTGTGGGTCCTACATCTTTTGGGCCGACGATTGAAGATTCGGCTGAGGGACCCTCTTCATCAGCTCCGGAGGTTGAAGCTCCCGCGGCAGGACCTTCTTCAGCCGCGATAAATATTGATGAGCTCCCGGAGATCGGCCCCAACGATGTAGAGCTATTGGAGAACACACTCGCGCCATGGGGCCCGATAGTAATTTTGGAAGACCCCTTGGAGCTTGCAGATGCTCCTCAGGCGGGCCCAAAGTCGATTCCTTTGGCGTTGTCTATTGACAATGCCTGCTCAAGTCTCTGCCAGGTCCAGCTTGCCTTCAACTATGAAAGCATGATTCTCAAAGAAGAGCGCAACACCCTAAGGCGTTGGCGCAATAGACTTCATTTTGAGATGAAGCTGATGCAGTCTCGGCTGGCTGACCAGAAGGAGTAGGTGGCCAAGGAGAGGGCCCGACTGGCGGGGTTAGATCGCACGCTCAATGAAAGAGAGGCCATTATTAAGGCTCTCAATGATAAAACCTAGGAGGTGTTTGAGCATGCTAAGGAGGCCAGTGAAGCGGCCGACAATCGCTCAGATGGCCTCAATGAGCTGAATGAGCAACTTCTCAAGTGTCGGGAAGCCCTCGATCAAAAGGAGGATAAGCTACTGGAGAAAATGGAAGACCTCATGAAGAGGGAGGAGGAGCTCGCCTAGAGGCTGTCGCTAGGAGAGCGGAGTTTGGCTGATCGTGCCGCACAGTTCGATATGTGGTGCGATCAAGAGAAGGATCAGATATGGCAGGTGAGGGTAAATGTCTCCAAAAGAGAGACTGATATCTCCACCAGGAAGGATAAGGTGAAGTCCAAGGAGAAGGACTTGGCAGAGCAGAGGAACCATATCCACCTCTGAGAGAAAGAGCTCAACGACTAAGAAAAGCGGATGGCTGAAAGTGTCCAGCAGCATCCTAAGGAAGTCGAATGCTTCTCCAAGGAAGGTTATGCGGAACTTTCAGCTGCCAGAAAGTCATTGGAGGAACTTAGGAGCTTGAGAGCAACTAAGTCCCAACAAGTCTGGGATTTCTTGGGGCAAGCTAATAAAGCTCTAGTGCCGTTTGGTTTCAGCCCGGTACGTCTGGTTGACTCGGAGCCAAAAATGGACAAGGCACTGGTGGCATTGACCTTCGCCGTCAAGAAGCTTGATGCCGTGGGTGACGTGGTCGTTGACGAACTGGAGACGGAAGGAAGGACCGTAGCCAAGAACGTTGTTGAATATGTGTTGTCATGTTTCAAGAGCCGGGACCCCCAGATGTCTTTAGCTTCGGTGTTCGAAGGACCTACTGTTGAGGAGGAAGAAGCCGCCAGGGCTAGCGTTCAAGAAGCTGCCCAAAAGTTGCCTCATTCTTGAATAGGAACTCCAGAAGTTAGGACTTTTCCTTTTTTGCCTTCATATTGTAATCCTTTGATTTTGAATGAATGAAATGCGAAGTCCTTGCAAATTCCATTTTTGTGTGTCTTCAATGCATTGCCTTTTATATTGTTGGCCCCCTGGTAGATGTGTTTAATGAATTGAAGGCATCTACCATGAGGATTTAGACAATGTCTTGAAAACTCAATAGCTCCAAATTTTGTAGCCAATATTATAGCTCCGAGTTTCGAGTATTGCCTCCGATATCTCCAGGGGCCCTTTGTTACGTCGATGGCGGGCCCCATGGGAGTTGTCGGAGCTTAGTGTCTTCGACGGCGCCTACTATCAACATATAGAACGTCGATGGAGGGCCCCCTGGGGGTTGTCGGAGCTTGGTAGTTCCGACGGTGCCCACTGTAAATGCTTGGAACGTCGACAGCGGGCCCCCTGGGGTTGTCAGAGCTTTTTAGCTTCAACGACGCCCATTGTAACCGCACAAAACGTCGACGACGGGCCCCTTGGGGGTTGACGGAGCTTGGTAGCTTTGATGGCACCCACTGTCAATGAATGGAACGTCGATGACGGGCCCCTTGGGTGTTGTCAGAGCTTTGTAGCTTCGACGGCGCCCATTGTCAACGCATAGAACATCGACAACGGGCCCCCTGGGGTTGTCGGAGCTTGGTAGCTTCAAGGGCGCCCACTATCAACGCATAGAACATCGATGGCGGGCCCCCTGGGAGTTGTCGGAGCTTGGTAGCTTTGATGGAGCCCACTTTCAACACAAAGAACGTCGACAGTGGGCCCCCCTGGGGTTGTCGGAGCTTGTGCTCCGGCAGCATCCACCATCACCGAGCAAATTGCCATCGAATATTCATTTTTCCTGTGCATAAAAAGAAGAAAAGCAGTAAAATTCGTCCTCTTGTCCATAACTTATTTGCGGATTATTACCGTTCTTTGAATTTTAGATTCTAAGGAATTTAATATGACGACATAAGTGTATTGATGAAATCTCTTTAGGTCCGAATGACTTCCGGACCCGCCTTACTGGAACCTGCAAGGATATAGGTAGAGTGGCGTACTTAGGGTGCCTGACCAGTCTAAGTTGATAGCACACTCCAGACTGTCATTGGCTTTGGTTTTCAGGCGAGTAGACCATACAACAATGCTAAAACCCAAAAGAAGATTACCAATACAACTTATATATCACATAAATACTTCGTACTAAATTTCAAAGGGATTGCACAACATTGTTATAGACAAGAAAGTAAATAAAAATTTAATGAGTTTGTACGAATGAAATGCATGAAGAGTCTATCCGTATAAAATGTTTTCTCATTAAGGTATGAATTACAGGGGAAGACAAGGACACACTTAAAGTACGATGACCAAGTTAAGTGTGCTATTCATCTTGATCTAACCCAGGGAGGGTAAAGACACACCTAAAGTACAGGACCAAGTTAAGTGCGCTAGGACCCTTCCCGACTCTGTCCATGGACTATTAGAGATACAATTTATACAAACAAACTCACCTCCGTGTAGCTAAGCATAAAACTTACGGAGGTGCTCGATGTTCCATGGATTGGAAAGTGGAGTCCCATCCTCTGTCGCCAAGCAAACGCATCCGGGGCGGGAAACTTTGATAAACCAGAAGGGACCTTCCCAGCTTGGGGAGAGTTTGTTGATCCCTTCTCGAGTCAGTATTGTTTGCAGCACCAGATCACCTTCTTCTAGCTGTCGGTTACACACAAACCTTTAATGATAGCGCCGGAGCGCCTAGCAGTATCGTGCGTTCCGGACAGTTGCTTGGCACCTTGCCTCGTCTATGAGGTCTAGGTCTTCACACTGGAGCTTGTCCTGCGTGGCTTCGTCGAAGGTCTGGACTCGAAGGGAACCCATGGTGATCTCTAGAGGAAGGATTGCTTCAGCTCCGTACACCAAGAAGAAAGGTGTCTCTCTGGTTGCCTGGCTAGGTGTTGTCCTGCTTGCCCACAATGCGGACAGAAGCTCCTCTATCCAGTTGGCACCATGTTTCTTCAGGCGCTCATATGTGCGCTTCTTGAGTCCCTTGAGTATTTCTGCATTAGCACTCTCAACTTGGACATTGATTGCTGGTTGAGCTACTGATGCATAGCTGACTTGTATGCCAAGATCTTCGCAGTACTCTTGAAATGTTGCACTTGTGAATTAGGTTCCGTTGTCAGTGATGACTCTGTTCGGAACTCCAAATCTGCATACTATGGACTTCAAGAACTTGACAGCTTATTGCTTGTTGATTGTCACAACTAGGGTAGCTTCTGGCCACTTGGTGAACTTGTTGATGGCGACATACTGGAACCTGTAACCTCTGACGGCTTTTGGGAAAGGTCCCAAAATGTCCATCCCCCACACAGCAAAAGGCCACGTGGGAGGTATCGTTTGTAGTGACTGAGCTAGTGTGTGAATCTGCTTCGCGTGGTACTGGCACGCTTTGCACTTCTTTACCAACTCAACTGCATCCTGGAGTGCTGTAGGCAAGTAAAAACCATGTTAGAAGGCTTTACCGACCAATGTGCGAGAAGACGCGTGGTTCCCGCACTCGCCTCCATGGATTTCCGCGATAAGCTCACGGTCTTCTTCCTGTGAAATGCACCGCATTAGAACGCCATTGGCACCACGTCGGTAGAGATCCCCTTCTACCAACGTGTATCTTTTAGCCAATCTGACAATTCGATCAGCGGAAGCACCGTCTTTAGGAAGGATATTGTCCTTCAAGTAGCTCCAAATCTCCGAGATCCATGCATCGGAGCTAAGTTGAGCTTCTGGATCTTGCGCGTTGGGTTGCTCGGAGCTTCCTACAGTGCCTACGATCCTTGGTGGGCACCATGGTAATAGGGCCACCGGGATAGCTAGCTTTGAGGTGCTGGTCTTTCCCCCATCTCTTAGTTCAGCGGGCTGAGCGGTAGGTCCTGACAATCTTCTGGCAAAAACTCCATCCAGAGCCTGAGCTCCTGTTGAATCCTTCGTTGAGAGATCATCAGCTTCAGTGTTGTTGAGACGCTAGACATGACAATGATCCAGGATGTGGAAGTCCTTTCGTATCTTCTGGACTGCAAGTAAATAAGCAGCAAGTTCGGGATTGTTGCAACTGCATTCACCTTTGACTTGCTTGATGATGAGTTGCGAGTCACCCTTCACCAGTAGCTGCCTGACGCCATATGATAGCGCCACCTTGAGTTCATATATTAGAGCTTCGTACTCCGCCATGTTGTTGGTTGCCTTGAAGTCAAGTTGTACCATGTACTTGATCTTCTCCCCAGTTGGAGCGAGGAGAAGGATTCCAGCTCTGGCCCCCTACTTCTGCACGGAGCCATCAAAGTAGAGTGTGTAGTGAGGCTTAGTGAAGACATGGACCTTAGGTTCCAGCTTCTGCTCACTGAGGCTCCTTGGAGTTGATGAAGGAGTCAATTCCGTCATGAAGTTAGCAAGCGCTTGACTCTTGATAGCATGTTGAGGCTGGAATTCAAGCTCGAATTTTGCTAGCTCCGCAACCCACTTGACAATATTTCCAGTAGAATTTGGATTATGTAATATAGCATGCAGTGGAAAGGAGGTTACCATTGATATCTTGTGGGCCTGGAAGTAGTGATGTAGCTTTATTGAGACAATAAGGACTGCATATAACAGCTTATGCACCTCAATGTAGCGGGTCTTGGCGTCGTGTAGCACTTCATTGATGAAGTACACTAGCCGCTGGACAGTCCAGACCTTCTCGGAGGGGCCCGAAGCTTCTTCTCCATCAACCTGGACCCTCCCAGAGCGTTCCAGATCTTCTTCTTGAGCAACCCGGACCCTCCTGGAGGGGTTCGGATTTTGTTCTTCATCAGCTCGAACCTCCTCGGAGGGATCTGGACCTTCTTCTTGTGCTGCGGGAACTCTCTCGACTGAGAGAGGTTGATCCTTAGGCCTCTTGCCTTTAGGATCTGTTCTTGGGGGCTGGGACCCAGACTCGCTTTCAGGTAGCTCCGGACCATCCCGGAGGGGTCTAGGCTCCTGAGCTAAAGATGGCTCTGGTCTCTCCACGACCAGGACCATGCTGACAATCTCCACAGTTGCCGAAATGTAAAGTAGAAGAGGCTCGCCAGGCTTCGGAGCTACCAGAACTGGTAGTGTGGTGTGGAGTTGCTTGAGCTCTTGGAACACCTTATCTGCTTCTTCAGACCAATGAAATGGCCTGAATTTCCTCAATAGTTTGAAGAAGGGAAGTGTTCGCGCTGCCAGTCTTGAAATGAACCGGCTAGCGCAACTAGACACCTAGTTAGCTTCTGGACGTCCTTGATGCGGGCTGGGGGCTGCATCTCTTCGATGGCCTTGATTTTACCTGGATTTGCCTCAATCCTCAGTGAGTCACCAATAAACCAATGAGCTTTCCGGAGTTAACCCCAATGACGCACTTGTCCGAGTTGAGCTTTGTATGTGTCAGGCGCAGCTTGTTGAAGACGGCTTGCAGATTGTCAAGGAGTGATTCCTATTTCTTCACATTGACGACGATGCCATCGATGTGTACCTCCACCAAGTCTGTGATGAGCTCTCCAAATGTTTTATGCATGGCTCGCACAAAAGTTGAAGCAGCGTTTTTGAGATCGAAAGGCACGACAGTATAACAATATAACCCATCTACTGTAATGAAGGCAGTATGCTCTTCATCGTCCCTAGACATTTGAATCTGATGATATCCAGAGTATGCGTCTAGGAAACACAGTAACTCACACCCGGAGGTAGAATCCACTATATGATGTATCCTAGGAAGTGGAAATGGGTCTTTTGGGCATGCCTTATTTAAGGTGGTGTAGTCAATGCACATCCAAAGCTTCCTGTCGGCCTTTGGTACAACGACTGGGTTTGCCAGCCACCGAGGTTGGTGAACCTCCCGGATGAAACCAGCGTCGAGCAACTTCTTAATTTCTTGTCTCATGAAGTTCTGTCGCTCGACAGATTGCTTCCAGGACTTCTGATGTACTGGCCATGCATCGGGATATATATTTAGGCTGTGCTCGATCACCTCCCTGGAGATCCCAGGCATCTGTGACAGTTGCCATGCAAACACGTCAACATTCGCCCGGAGGAAATTGACGAGCGCGAGTTCCTATTTGTCGTCCAAACCTCTCGATATACCAGTGGTCTGGGCAGCGTCGAAACCAATTTGGATGACTTTGACGGGGATGTCGGTGTCGCCACTTGGTTGCAAACGAGGAACAAAAGTTGATCCATTCTAACGTGAGCTCGAAGGTTGTTGAGTTGGTTGCTCCTTGCTAGATTCTTCTTCTTGCGCTGTTGCAAGCGCCTGAAGTTCCTTCAGCGCAGTGACCCCAGCAGTGTGATCCCCGCGGATCCGAAGGATGCCTGAGGGAGTCGGCATCTTCAACACTAGATAGCCGTAATGAGCTACGACCATGAACCTATACAGGGCTGGCCTGCCTAGGATGGCGTTGAAAGGAAGAATGATGTGTGCCACATCAAATACCAGTTTCTCGGACCTATAGTTGTCCCTAGCCCCGAAGGTCACTAGGAGTGTAATTGATCCGAGAGGAGTGATGGCTCCTGGACCTACTTCGAAGAAAGGACGTGATGGTCTAAGATCCGATAGGCTGAGTTGGAGCTTCGTGAAAGCCACAAAACTGAGGAGGTTGAGCGCCGCACGTCCGTCCACCAGTACATGATAGAGATGGATGTTGTTGATGGTAGGAGAGACCATGAGGGGCAACTGACCAGCTCTGGTCATGTTCTTCGGGCAATCTGAAGCATCGAAAGTGATGACAATATCCATCCACTTACGATGAGGTTCTGCCTTGGCGGTGGGAGCTGCGGCAACCATCTCATGACGCGTAGTCTTGAGGATACGCCGGGAGGTAAGATCCCGCGACCCTCCATATATCATCTGGAGAGTCTTCTGATGCTCATTATCGGAGATGTCGGAGTCATCGTCCACAGTGTTGTAGATGGCCTTCAGGGACTTCTTGGTGTCTTAGAATCCAAGCTCCTGTTCTGATGGATCTTCTCTAACTTTCTATTTCCCCTCCGGTTGGCGGTGTGGGGCTTCTTCTTGGCGCTTGTTGTTGCGTTCAACAAGACTCTGGATCTCATGACAATCTTCAATATTATGGGTGTTTGATTTATGAATCGGACACCACATCTTCTCTCATCACTGTCCTCAGTCGATGGTCGGGGTCTGTCGGAGTCTAGTACTGGCAATTCTCCCGGTACTACTGTTAGTAGCCCGCGGATTTTCTTAGTTCGGTTAGGGCACGCGGAGATTCAGAACAAGATGGTGACTTGACACGAGGATTTACGTGGTTTGGGCCGCCTGAGCGTCATACCCTACTCCATGGGTTTGTTGTTGTTGTATTGGGTGTATGAGAGCATGAGCCAGAGAGAGGCAAAAAAGTCCGCTGCTGCTCCAACCAGATGATCCACATCAGCTCTCTACTGTTCCCTCGCACCTTGGGGTGCTCCTGGAGGCAGTGGACATTGGAGAAGAGCACGCGCAACATTAAGTGCATGTTCGGTGTTATTGTTCGTCGATGCAGTGATCGACGCGGACGCCCCATCTCGCTGTCCAGCTTGATTCACCAGAGCGGACGGTGGCAGTGGTGGCATGACTCCTGCTGGAGCCACAATACCTACTGGCTGCTGCATGTTGGAGGGATTGCCTCCAGCAGGTCACTCAGCGTGGTTACCGTTGGATGATCCAGCAACAGAATTCACCATCTTTGAATCTCAGGCGCCCCTACTTGGTGCGCCAACTGTCGGAGTCTGGTTTCGGCAATTCTCACGGTACTACTGTTAGTAGCCCGCAGAGTTTCTTAGTTCGGTTAGGGCGCGCAGAGATTCAAAACAAGATGGTGACTTGACATGAGGATTTACGTGGTTCGGGCCGCCTGAGCATAATACCCTACTCCACGGGTGTGTTGTTGTTGTTGTATTGTGTGTATGAGAGCGTGAGCCAGAGAGAGGACAAAAAAGTCTCGTAGCCAGTCTCAAGCACGTCTCGAGCACCTCTCCCCGTGTATCGCTCAGCGAGCCTTTTATAGTGTAAGGGCTGACTGTTACATCATTTGCCTGACCTGACATGTGGCCCTGGCGGTTATTGATGCCTAATACACAATTAAATGTTTTTAATTCCCCTTAATAGCGTAGTAACGCCCCTTAAGGGTGGCGTTACTGGTATTAAGGGTCATCCGATTGTGTGTAATTAAGATAGCATTAATGAAACTTAATGAGGTCTTGAAGTTTTTAATGTCCCTTGAAGGTCCGAGCCGTTGGAGATCCACCAATCTGCCTGTTGAAGTTGAAGGTCCGGCGGTTGGACGCGTGGCAGCTCCGGAGCTTACTGTCTTGGATGAGTAGGTCCAATGCTATTGTACACGTGTCGGTACCGGGGCTTCCCTCTGTCGGGGGTTAGGTCCGGGGGTGCCACACAGGTATCTAGCCAGAGCATTCCCATGTAGGGATTGTAGCTCCGATTTTATGATACACGTGGCGGCACTGGGACTAACCATAGGAGGGATGCACGTCCGGTTACGAGCGACACGTGGGGCCTTCGGAGATCTTGACTCAAATAGGTGGAGTTCCTTTGCACTCTTTGCAGTTCCAAGGGGTATCAGGTACGCAGGGCACCGACAGTGGCCCCCTGGGCCCACCTCTAGGAGAGACCTTTTGGATTAAGTCATTCTGCCGGAGGTGGGTTCATCGTTCGATTTTTGCGCCGTGTCTTCAAGGATTTTTGGATGTGCCATTGAGGTGGTGGTTCACAGTTAAACCATCGCCGCGTGGCATCTTCAGGATGTGGCAGGTGAGATCTGCGCATGCGAATCTCACGCAATTGAAGGTCGTCGGTTCCCAATACTAAAAATGTATCGGTTCCGTGCGCCCTGTCAGGCCGCCGCCCTCGGGTTTCTCGCCTCTCATCATGACAACTGTTTGCCTGGCGTAAGGACCTCGACTTGATCGTTTGTGTGGCTCCGGGCCCCCTTGTCATTGGCAGGGTGAAATTTTTGAATTGTATCATTGGCCCTTTTGTGGTTTCCATCCAAGCGTTGTGGGGGCTTACTTAAGAAGGAAAGCACACACGGTTTGGGGATTCCTTACGCATTCATTTGAACTTGCGCTCGAATCCTCCAAACTTTCGCTTGCTTTTTCTCTCTCGCCCCGCCGTGCTGCGATGGAGTTGGGTCTCTGCAAGAGCCGTCTCATGATCGATGACTATTTGAAGAAGGTCCGGACCTACATGGGGTGGTCCAGCAACTCCTTCAACCACCTGGTCCGCGTCGGCGAGCTCCCGTTCAAGAAGAAGCGCGACGGTGACATGGTGTACTTTTCTGCGTACGCCATGGTGGGACTGATCCCACCTTTCTCAACTTTTCTCTTGATGCTGCTAGACTTCTATGGTCTGCAGTTGTACCACCTTGGCGCCCACTCCATTCTTCTTGTGTCAACATTCGTCCACTTCTGCGATATGTGGGTGGATATTCCCCCCTGCGTCGAGCTTTTCCGTACCTTCTTCACCATCCACACTACCGGCAGGAGTTCTGAGTAACTTGGCTTCTACTATTTTGTGAAGCGCAAGAAATGCCCCTACAAGTACTTGAGGTTGTTCCCTTCCGGCAAGTGGGACGACTGGAAGAAGGATTGGATTATCGTCATAGCAGAGGAGCACGAGAAGCTAGAGCTGCCTGAAGGTCTTCCCAATGTTGACACTGACGCCTGGAGTGAGGTTCTGGTGCTGTCAGAGGCCTTCAACCCTACCTTGACCAGGATCTGCCAATGTGTGGAAGGAGGGGTGACCCCCCAGACGGTCTTCTGCAACTTCATGGTCAACAGGTGGGCTCCGCTGAAGAAGAGGGAGAAGCTCGCCTGGGCCCTCAATAGTGTGATGGACGATGACCGGATTGAAACCGGTCTGAAGTCCAATTTGGGTGGCTCTGCTTTGGAGCTTCATCTTAAGAAGTTCCAGCATGGCATTGACGTCGAGGGCGACGACTTAACTCCGCCGATGGCTTTCCTCCCTTTGAACATGGAGGCGGAGTTCAGCAGGGAGCTCCGGAGGAAGATGCCGATGCTTGACAACCTCGTCAAGGTAGAGAGGTGTCGGACCACCAGATTGGCGATCCCCGGAGCTTCCGAGGGTGGCCCTACTTCCGCCCCAAGACAGAGAGCTGAAGTCATTGGCAAGGGCAAAGAGTTGGTTGAGCCCTCCAGCCGAAAGAGGAAGTTGAAGCACTCTGACGGGAGGCCCATCAGACCTGCACCTTCCACAACAGCTCCTTCTCCCCGGTGGGGGAGGTCTTCGACGGCGATGCCAACTCGAGCATTGGCGTCTCCCCGGTACGTCAGCTCCATCTAGGTGACTCCGACGTCGGTGCCAGCTAAGGGCTCTAGGTACGAGGGTCCTTCTCAGTCGGGGAAGGTCCCAACCAAGACGTCGCTGACAACGGAAGTAAGCTCCGAAGAGCCTTCCAGAGCTACTACCCCAGTTGCGACTGGGTTGGTCTCTGAGCGTCCGGCGAAGAGGTTCTGCGCTAGCTGGAGCGGAAGCCTCCCAAGGTAAATTTGTTTTTTTACCTCAGTTGATTGTTTTTGTTGTAACCATATTTTGAGTTTCTTTGTCCTTCATCCACAGGGTCTCCAAAAAAGGGCTGAAGCTCCGGTTCCTGCGACAGCGGCTGATATTGTACAGGCGGAGGCTGCGACTCCAATTCCAGCACTGCCCCAGGTGGTGGCTGAGGTCGCGGCAGCTCTGGCGCCAGCAGTCGTGGTTCTAGACCTCGACTCATCTCCTGATGCTCCCGTGGTAGCGCCGGACCACGAGAATGAAGATGTACCAGCGGCACGAGCTCCAAAGGTTGAAGCTCCAGTTTTGGATGTTGTGATGGACGCTCCGACCTTAGAGCCAGAGGTAGCTGTAGTTACGGCCTTAGAGCCAGATGTTAGTGAAGCCCCGGCGGTGGAGCCGGTGGTTCATGAAGTTCCGGCGTCTGAGCTGGTTGTCGTGGAGGTGCCGGCACCCAAACCGGTGGAGGTCGAAGCACTGGCGCCTGAACCGGCAGTGGAGGAGGCACCAGCGCTGGAGCTGGAGGTGGCCTCAGCTCCAGCCGAGTCTTCAATGCCTACCTCGGAGGTGGTAGTTCTGGAGGTACCCGTGCCTGAGCCAGAGTGCCAATACGAAGCGGCCGGTCCTTTGCCTGAGGGATCAGTTGCTGATGACCTGGCGGCGGGACCTTCGGAGCTGACTCTAAAGGTAGAAGCTCCCATTGCTGGACCTTCCTCGGCGACGACTGAGTCACTCCCAGAGGGTGGCCCTAGTGCCGCGGAAGCTCAGGGGACTACTCTTGTAGAGTGGGACCCAATTTTTATTATGGAGAACCCGCTAGAGTCACCAGAGAGGACCCCGACAGGTCCAGAGCTGATCCCTCTTTCGTTATCCATCGACAACGCCTGCTCCAGTCCATAGCCGATCCCTCTTTCGTTATCCATCAACAACGCCTGCTCCAACCTTTGTTAGGTCCAGCTTGCCTTTTATCACGACAGCAAGGCCCTCGAGGAGGAGCGCCAAACCCTTAGGATGTGGCGCAACCGGCTCCAATTCGAGACCAAGCTGGCGCAAACAATACCGGCCGATGACAAGGAGTGGGTCAAGAGGGAGACGGCCCGGATGGAGTACTGGGGCCAGCTGCTGGACGAGAGGGAAACCATGGTGCGATCCCTCGACAATCAATCCCGGGCTATACAAGAACAAGCCGTGGTTGCTAATGAAGCAGCGAATGATCGCCAGGAGAAGCTCAGTACCGTCCACGAAAGCCTCATCAAGCGCCAGGAGAGTCTTGACGAGCGAGAGAAAAAGCTCGAAGATGAAGAGCAAAAACTCCTGGAGTTGAGGGATGACCTTATGAAGAGGGAAGAGGAGCTCGCCCAAAGGCTAGCTCTGGGTGACAAGAGCCTTGCGGAGTGCACCCGAAAGCTGGAAGAGCGCTGCAAGAGCGAGGAGGAGAAGGCCTGGCAGCGAGGACAAGACCTTACCAAAAGGGAGGCCGAAGTCACTGCCAAAGACAAGAAGGTGCGAGGCCGGGAGAAAGACCTGGTTGACCGCCAGAATCGGATCCACGTCCGGAAGGAGCTTGGTGACCTTGAAAAGCAAGTTGCTGAAAGGATTCAGCAGCACGCCAAAGAGGTCGAGCGCCTTGCCCGGGAGGGTTCGGAGCTTGCGGCAGCCAAGAGGTCCTTGGAAGAGATTCGAGGCTCAAGGGCTGCCGAGTCCCAACAAGTATGGGACTTCTTTGGCAAAGCCAATGATGCACTGACGCTGCTGAGCTTTAGTCATGTGCATCCAGACGATCTGGAGCCGGAGCTGGACCATGCGTTGAAGGCGTTGAGCACGACTGGCAACAAGCTCAACAAGATGGGCGATGTCATCGCAGATCAATTGGAAACTGAAGGAAAATCCCTTGCGCAGAACGTCGCAGAATACATGCTGACGTGCTACACAAGCCGGGATCCTCATTTCCCACTAGATCTGGTGCTTGAAGGTCCCATCGACGGAGAGGGAGACACTGCTAAGACACGCGCGTCAGAGTTTGCCCAGAAGGTCACCTCGTTCTTCCGTAGGATTTAGGACTTTCTCCTTGTATCTCCCACTTGCATCTTCTCTTCTTTTCTCCAATTTTGTAATCTCTTGTCCTCAGATGAATGAAATCCAAGAAATTTATAAATTTAATTTTTTTCTTCAACCTTTTTCTCACTTGGCCCTCTGGTAGATGTACACAATTTGATTGCGAACATGTACCAAAAGGATGTAGCATTTTGTTGAAGACTTGAGTGCTTCGAACTTGTAGAGTATAGGTCCGAAGTCATCAACAGCAGGGGCCCCCTGAGGTTGTCGGAGCTTTGTAGCTCCGACAGCGACCATTGTCAATACGTAGAGCATCGACATCTGGTCCTCTAGGGTTGTCGGAGCTTAGTAGCTCCGTTAGTGACCACTGTCAACACGTAGAGCGTCGACAGCATACCCCATTGGGGTGTCCTTCTACCATCTTTTCTTCACGTTGACGACCGGCCCTCTGGATTTGTCAGAACTTGATAGCTCCGGCGACACCTACTATAAATGTTTAAAACATCGACAACGGGCCACCTTAGGGGATTTTGAAGCTTTGATAGCTCCGGCATCATCCACCATCATCATGAGATCTTTATTTTTCCCGCACACTGAAGTCAAGAAAACAGTAAAATCCATTTCTTATCTATAACTCATTTGTGGCTTACTATTCCCGAAAGAAATTTTTAGGTCGACCGCAATTCTATATACAATCAAGTGCATTTGCTTATTTTCTCCGGGTCCGATCGTTTTCTGGACTCACCTTACTCAGGCCTGTCGGGGTGTAGGTTGAGTGGCGTACTTAGGGTGCAGGACCAGGATAAGTCGATAGCACACTCCGGACCTAGATTGGCTTGGCGTTCAGGCGAGTAGGACATTCAACAATGTTAAGACCCAAAAGAATTAACAATGCAAGTTGAATTATACATGAATTGTTCGAGCTAAAGTTTCTTGAGAATTGCACAACTTTGTTACATTTCTTGTTCGACCCAGGGTAGCTAGCTACACTTTTAGTTCTGAGACTGTTTCAAGTGTTGCTTGGACTTTGCGGACCTTCCTACAAAGGTCCGGCTGTCCTCCCGGAGGAGCTACTCGACTCTGTACAATGACGCTATAACATACATCATATGTAATTACAAACTCACCTCCGTGATATTAAGCGTAGAACTTACGGAGGTGCTCATTGTTCCAAGGATTAGGGAGCAGTGTCCCATCCTTGGTTGCCAAGCGAAACCATCCGAGACGAGATACTTTGATCACTCGAAAGGGTCCTTCCCAGCTGGGGGAAAGTTTGTTTAACCCTTCTCGAGTTTGTATTCTCCGTAGCACCAGATCGCCTTCCTCGAGCTGTCGGTTATGCACATGCCTTTGGTGATAGAGCCGGAGCGCTTGGTGGTATCGTGCATTTCGAACAACTGCTCGACACCTTCCCTCTTCAATGAGGTCAAGGTATTCACGCCGGAGCTGGTCCTGCGTGGCTTCGTCGAAGGTCCGGACCCGGAGCGACCCCAAGGTCATTTCCGGACGAAGGACTGCTTCAGCTCCGTACACCAGGAAGAAGGGTGTCTCTTCAGTTGACCAGTTTGGAGTTGTCCTGTTTGCCCACAATGTGGGCGGAAGCTCTTCAATCCAGTTGGCTCCATGTTTTTTTAGGCGCTCATATGTGCATGTCTTGAGTCCTTTTAGGATTTCTGCATTTGCTCTCTCAGCTTGGCCATTGCTTGCCGGGTGAGCTACGGAAGCGTAGCTGACTTGAATATCGAGGTCTTCACAATATCCTTGGAATGCAGAGCTTGTGAATTAGGTCCCATTGTCAGTTATGATCTTGTTTGGGACTCCAAATCTGCATACTATGGACTACAGGAAATTGATAGCTGATTGCTTGTTTATTGTCACAACTGGAGTTGCTTCCGGCTACTTGGTGAACTTGTCGATGGCGACATACAGGAACTTGTAACCTCCGACGGCTCTTGGGAAAGGTCCCAAGATATCCATACCCCACACGGCGAATGGCCATGTCAGAGATATCATTTGTAGAGGTTTATCTGGTGTGTGAATTTGCTTCGCATGAAACTGGCATTCTTCACATTTTTTCACTAGCTCGGTTGCATCTTGGAGTGCTATAGGCCAGTAAAAACCATGCTGGAAGGCTTTACCGACCAATGTGCGGGAAGATACGTGGTTCCCACACTCACCTCCATGGATTTCCGCGAGGAGCTCGCATCCTTCTTCCCTTCTAATGCACCGCATTAGGACGCCGTTGGCACCACGTCGGTAGAGATCCCCTTCTACCCGTGTGTATCTTTTAGCCAATCTAATTATCCGGTCAGCATATACATTGTCTTCAAGAAGGATGTTGTCTTTCAAGTAGCTCTGGATCTTCGAGATCCATGCATCGGAGCTAACTTGAGCTTTTGAGTCTTGCGTGCTGGGTTGCTCGGAGCTTCCTGCAGCACCTACGACCCTTGATGGACACCATGGTAACAGGGCCATTAGGACCGCCAGCTTCCAGGTGCCGGTCTCTCCCCCTTCGCTCAGTTCGGCAGGCTGAGCTGTTGGTCTTGACAATCTCCAGACAAAAGTTCCATCGGGAGCCGGAGCTTGGTTGAAGCTTTCGTCGAGAGTTCGTCAGCTTCAACGTTGTTGAGACGCTGGACATGGCAAAAATCCAGGACTTCGAAATCCTTCTGAAGCTTTTGGACTTCAAGAAGATATGCAGCTAGTTGGGGGTTGTTGTAGTAGCATTCACCTTTGACTTTTTTTATAATGAGCTGTGAATCACCCTTTATCAACAGCTGCTTGACACCATATGATAGTGCCACCTTGAGCCCATAGATTAGTGCTACATACTCTACCATGTTGTTGGTTGCCTTGAAGCCAAGGTGAACCATGTATTTGACCTTCTCCCCGGTCGGAGCGAGGATAAGTGAAAGTACATCTAGGACTCCCTTGTGGGTTTTGGATGATTTATGACAAGCAATTGGGATCCTAATCCGTTTGTTGAGATGAATGCAGGAAAATGATGGAAAATGAGTAAAATGCCAAAAAGTGGGAAATTAAGAAGGAGAATGAATTTGAGCTCAAGAAGAAGAAATTAGTAGATTAGTATGTATGGAGTGTGTTAAGGAAACACACCCAAGAGCTCAATCTCACTTTATCACACACACACAATGCACAAAACCATACAGGACCGGACTAGTCCGATATCAACCGGACTAGTCCGATATCACGTTCTGCACAAGATCGGACAAGTCCGGTCCCCACCGGACTAGTCCGATATCTTTCTGTTCCACTTTGGACTAGTCCTCCCCAGTGCGGACTAGTCCTCAACACAATGCACAAGTCACTAGATCGGACAAGTCCGGTAGCTACCGGACTAGTCCGATTCCCTTTCTGATCCACTTCGGACAAGTCCGGTGACTACACGGACTAGTCCGATTTACACTCTGTTCTAAATCGGACAAGTCCTCCAAGTGCGGACTTGTCGTTCAAAACACTTAAGGTTTCACAGGCCCGGACAAGTCCGATGTCAACCGGACAAGTCCGAAGATTTCCAGCAACGAAATCGGACAAGTCCGTTTTTCAATCGGACTAGTCCGATATTCCTGGACACTTAGGGTTTGCTTCACACAGCACACCGGACTAGTCCGATCTCCACCACGGACTAGTCCGATCTTTCCAAACCCTAACGGTAATTTCTAGAAACCCCATATAAATAGAGGTGGATGGCCCACTTTTAACCTCTCTCGAACCCTAGCGCCGTCACACCTCCCAAGAGACTCAAAAACCATCTCTCTCCACGAAGTTGAGTGCAAAATTGATCAATCCTTTGAAGATCACTTGTAGATCATTGGAGAGGCACTTTGCACACGATTGAGCTCTTGGTTTGAATCTCTAACACACTCTTGCATCTCAATTTGTATATTTCGAAGTGTGTTATTGGTGGTTTTGAAACTTGTAATCAAGGGAGCTCTCAACTTGTGAGATCGCCCCTTCAACTTGGTGATTTACCCCTGTGTGATTAGTGGAAGAGGATTGGCCTTCGTGGCGATCCGACGAGGGAAGGGTTGGTAAAGACCCGGTCCTTTTGTGGGCTCCTCAACGTGGACGTAGGCTGCCTTCGTGGTAACCGAACCACGGGATAAATCTTGTGTCTTGTTCGTTTGTGTTCATCATTCTAGTTGATCAACATTATCTAGGGTTTGATTCATTTTGTTGAATTGAAGTTAAATAGTGAACAAGAATCATACTTGCAATAAAACTTAACATACAACTATTGAACTGTCATTATAGTTTATATTTCCGCTGCAAACGACAACGAAACAATCAAAGTGACCTAACTTGATCAACCTAGCCCGTGAAATTCGGACTAGTCCGCACTTTACCGGACTAGTCCGATATATCTGGATTTAACCTTTTTGTTGAAGTGCTACAGGAACCGAAAAATTCAAGAAGGCCTATTCACCCCCCCTCTAGGCCTACATTCAATTGGTATCAGAGCAGGTTCTTCAAGAAAGAGTGCAACCACTCGAAGAGATCATGTCGGACATGAAGGAAGTCCAGAAAATCAACACCCAGGAAGAAATGAACAATGACAAGCACCAAAAGCTAGAAAGGTATCTCGAAGCCATCCAAGACTTCGATGATGATGATGAGGAGACATTGGAGCTGAAAGCACTGCTCCGAAAGAAAGCACTTTCCAAAGGGAAAGCTAAAGTTGAAGAAAAGAAGAAGGGGAGTAGTCACACCGACTACTCCCGATATCCTTTTAATTATGACCGTTTAAATTCTAACAGCAGTCATTATCTATCTATCCCTCTCGGGAAAGCCCCACACTTCGATGGGAGTGATTACTCCATGTGGAGGCAAAACATGAAGATGCACTTGATTTCCCTTAACCCAAGTTTATGGCATATTGTGTGCACAGGAATAAACATCCCTGATGACGATGAAGAACTCACGCCAAGTCAAGAGCAAGCCATCCACAGGAATGCCCAAGCCGCAGCCGTTATCACCTCATCTCTAAGTAGAGATGAATTCACAAAGGTGGACGGATTGGAAATTGCCAAAGAAATCTGGGACACGCTACAGACAGCACATGAAGGTGACCGGCATGTGCGGGAGGCAAAGATTGAAATGATTGAAGGCGAACTAGGAAGGTTCGCGATTGAGGAAGATGAATCCCCCCAGGACATGTACAACAGACTAAAGACTCTTGTGAACAAGGTCCGATCGTATGGTAGCAAAAAGTGGAATGACCACGAGGTTGTAAAGCTCATCCTTAGAGCCTTTATGCCTCGCAACGTCACACTCTGTTCTATGATCCGAGAAAGTCCCGGGTACAAGAAAATGACTCCGGATGAACTGCTTGGCAAAATCATCAACTTTGAGATGATGGAGAAGCAAGCCAAGCATGTCAAAGAAATAGCTGACCTCACATCGGCCAAGAAGAAAGGAGTTGCCTTAAAATCCACACTCAAACCTCTATCCAAAGAAGCAAGAGAAGCTCAGTTTGAGGAGGACAGCGATGATGAAAGCAGCGAGCTGGACGAAGAAGATATGATTCTGTTCATGAAGAAATTCAAAAGAATTATGAAGAAAAGACAAGGAGCAAAATCGAGTGAAGGAAAATACAAGGAGAAGACAAAACCAAAGATGAGGCGGGCATGCTATAATTGTGGTGAGTACAATCACTTTATAGTTGATTGCCCATATGAGGACAACAAGAAGAAGAGTAAAGAATCCAAGCCTCAACCGAAAAAATTCTTCAAGAAGAAGAAACAAGCTGAACAAGCACACATCGGAAAGGAGTGGGACTCAAACGATGAGTCCTCATCGTCTGATGAAGAAGAAATGGCTAGCATAGCCATTGAAAGCATGCCCAAGAAACTCACACTCTTCCCCACGCTCGGTGCAAAGAAGGCAAATGGAACTTGTCTCATGGCTAAGGAAGGTTAACGCAAGGTAAATATCAAAACTCCTTCCTCGCATTCTTACTCAAGTGATGATGATCTAGATAGTGATGATGAAGATATGCTAATTGGGTTAGATAGAAAAACTGCTGCCAAAATGAAATTCTTGCTTAACCAACTTATTGAGAAGGAAGAGCTAATTGATCGTCAAGAAGACATGATTATCTCCCAAAAGGAGAAGCATGTCGAACTTGACAATCTCCTAGTTCTTGAAAAGGAGAAAAATCACTCACTAGAGCTTGAGCTAGCTTCAAGCAAGAAAACTTGCTTGGAGCTAACCAACTCAAATGTTGCAATCAAGAATCAGCTTGATGACCAAATCAAGGTCAACAAGATCCTTGAAGTGCAGGTTGAGTCACTCAAGCTTAGTGAACCTTCCTCCTCTTCAACCCCACCTTCTCAACCCACTTTAACTAATATCGCTCATGTTTGCAAATGTGATAAAACTAACATCAGGTTGAAGGAAAACCCTACCTCCACGAAGGACAAAAATCCTACCCAATGTGTAATATTTGACAAGGAGAGGATCAACTATGCACGTAGTGCATATTTGGTCCAAAGACCTCCAAATGTCAAGTATGGCATTGGTTACTCTTGTGATGGAAAGCAAAAAGCTGGAAATCATAAGAATAACATGGGAAGGATCACCTTTGTGAAGGGAGGACCCTCACAACCTGGTAACTCGAAAACTAAAAATCTGAACTCTCATGAAAATCGGACTAGTCCGGTTGTGGTCCGGACAAGTCCGGTCATCCGGACAAGTCCGGTCACACAGACTAGTCCGACCCATAATCAACAGCAACTTCTGTTTAAAACATTTGATGCATCCTATGTTTTAATGAAAAATAATGTTGGTAAAGTGTATGCTTATTATGCTGGGCCACGCCATGGGAACACAAAATCCCATGTGTGGGTGCCCAAATGTATTGTCACTAACCTCCAAGGACCCAAGCAAGCTTGGGTACCTAAAACCAAGGCGTAATTTGTTTTTGCAGGCCTACTCCTCCGGTGGATCCAAATGGGTACTAGACA
The DNA here is from genome assembly GCA_036927565.1 of Tuctoria greenei. Classification (NCBI taxonomy): domain Eukaryota; kingdom Viridiplantae; phylum Streptophyta; class Magnoliopsida; order Poales; family Poaceae; genus Tuctoria; species Tuctoria greenei. The sequence continues at coordinate 176,097,001 of JAYESD010000005.1, forward strand.
GTGGATGCACCAACCACATGACCGGAGAAAGGAGGATGTTTGTGGAGTATGAAGTGAACCAGGACCCAAACGAAGGCATCTACTTTGGGGATAACAGTCAAGGAAGGGTCCTCGGTACCGGTAAAATTGCAATATCCTCTGAACATACTCTTTCGCACGTTTTACACGTTGAATCTTTAGATTATAACCTGCTGTCCATATCTCAGTTATGTGACAAAGGTTATAATTGCCTGTTTACTAACGAGGGTGTGACCGTCTCAAGGAGAAGTGATGGTTCCATTGCATTCAAGGGTATGTTAAAGGGAAAGCTTTATCTTGTTGACTTCAACAAGGATAAATCCGAACTCGACACATGCTTGATTGCAAAAACCAACATGGGTTGGCTGTGGCATAGACGGCTAGCACATGTTGGTATGAGGAACCTTCAAAAACTCCTCAAGGGCGATCACATCCGAGGTTTGAAAGATGTTGTGTTTGAGAAAGACAGGCCTTGTAGCGCGTGCCAAGCAGGAAAGCAAGTTGGAGCACAACATCCCGCAAAGAACATCATGACCACGACAAGACCGCTCGAACTACTTCATATGGACCTCTTCGGTCCAATTGCTTACATAAGCATAGGCGGTAACAAATATGGTTTAGTCATTATTGATGATTTTTCCCGCTTCACTTGGGTGTTATTTTTGCATGACAAGTCAGAAACACAAGGAACACTCAAGAAATTCTTCAAGCGAGCGCAAAACGAGTTCTCACTATCAATCAAGAGTATTCGGAGCGACAATGGCACGGAGTTCAAAAACATACAAGTGGAGGAGTACCTTGATGAGGAAGGAATCAAGCACGAATTCTCAGCGCCATACTCTCCACAACAAAACGGAGTTGCCGAAAGGAAGAATCGAACGCTCATAGAGATGGCAAGAACAATGCTCGATGAATACAAGACTTCGGATCGATTTTGGGCGGAAGCAGTCAACACCGCCTGCCATGCCACAAATCGACTCTATCTTCATCGACTACTAAAGAAAACCCCCTATGAGCTACTCACCGGTAACAAACCGAACATTTCATATTTTCGAGTTTTCGGTTCTCCTTGCTATATTTTGAACAAGAAGCCCAGGACCTCAAAGTTCGCTTCGAAGTCCGATGAAGGTTTCTTGCTTGGTTATGATTCGAACACTTACGCCTATCGTGTTTTCAACAAGGCCTCCGGACTTGTTGAAGTGGCACGTGACGTAGTGTTCGATGAAACTAATGGCTCCCAAAAGGAGCAAGTTGATCAATGTGAATTAGGTAATGAGGAAGCCCCCTATCAAGCAATAAAGAGGATGGCCCTAGGCGAAGTACGACCACAAGAGTCATCGACACAAATACAAGAGGAAAGTGAACCACAAGAGGAGATCAACAATCAAGGGGGAGCCTCGATACAAGATCAATCACAAGAATATGAACATGATCAACAAATCATTGAGGACAACAACTCAGGGGGAGAAGAAGATGATCACCAACATACGACCCCCCAAGTGCCACACCCAAGAGTACACCAATGCATTCAAAGGGATCATCCAATCGACAACATCATCGGCGACATCCAAAAAGGAGTAACCACTAGATCTCGTATAGCAAATTTTTGTGAACATTACTCGTTTGTCTCCTTTTTGGAACCCCGCAGGACTGAGGATGCATTAAAGGATCCGGACTGGGTGGTGGCAATGCAAGAAGAGTTGAACAATTTCAAGAGAAACGAGGTTTGGGAACTTGTGGAAAGACCCAATGCAAACATAGTCGGCACAAAGTGGGTCTTCCGCAACAAACAAGATGAACACGGGGTGGTGACAAGAAACAAGGCACGACTTGTGGCCAAAGGTTACTCACAAGTCGAAGGTTTGGATTTTGATGAGACCTTTGCTCCAGTAGCTAGGCTTGAATCAATTAGAATATTACTTGCATATGCTACTCACCATGATTTCAAGCTGTACCAAATGGACGTAAAAAGCGCCTTCCTCAACGGACCGATCAAGGAAGAGGTGTACGTGGAGCAACCACCCGGATTTGAAGACGAAGAGTTCCCCGACCACGTGTATAAACTGCGTAAGGCTCTCTATGGCCTCAAACAAGCTCCTAGAGCTTGGTATGAGTGTCTTAGAGAATTTTTAATTGATAATGGCTTTCAAATTGGCAAAGTAGATTATACACTATTCACGAAAAATCTGAATAATGATCTTTTCATTTGCCAAATCTATGTTGATGATATAATTTTTGGATCAACTAATCAATCTTTCTGTGAAGAGTTTAGTAAAATTATGACAGACAGATTTGAAATGTCAATGATGGGAGAATTAAAGTACTTCTTGGGATTCCAAGTGCGGCAACAAAGGGAAGGAACGTTCATAAGCCAAACCAAGTACACACAGGACATCCTCAAGAAGTTTGGCATGGACAAGGCAAAGCCCATTAAGACTCCCATGGCAACGAATGGTCACTTGGATCTCAATGAAGATGGACCGAGCGTCGACCAAAAGGTATATCGCTCTATGATTGGATCTTTACTTTACTTATGTGCATCTAGGCCAGACATTATGTTGAGTGTATGTTTGTGTGCAAGATTTCAAGCCAACCCTAAGGAATGTCATTTGACAGCCGTAAAGAGAATCCTAAGATATTTAGTTCATACACCCAACCTTGGTCTTTGGTACCCAAAAGGTTCAAAATTCAATCTCATTGGGTATTCCGATGCAGATTATGCCGGGTGCAAAGTTGATAGAAAAAGCACTTCTGGCACTTGCCAATTCCTAGGAAGATCCTTAGTTTCTTGGTCATCCAAGAAACAAAATTCCATTGCATTATCCACAGCCGAAGCGGAGTATGTTGCAGCCGGGAGTTGTTGTGCACAACTCCTTTGGATGCGGCAAACTCTAAGGGATTACGGTTACAATATGAACCGTATTCCTCTTCTTTGTGACAATGAGAGTGCCATTAAAATAGCCCACAATCCAGTTGAGCACTCTAGAACTAAACACATTGACATAAGACACCATTTCTTGAGAGACCATTCCATGAAAGGAGACATATCCATCTCTCATGTCAACACCCAAAAACAATTGGCCGACATATTCACCAAGCCACTTGATGAAAAACGTTTTTGCGAACTCCGAAATGAGCTAAACATCCTTGATTCTCGGAGTGTGGCTTGAAAAGTTGCATACCTGTATGATTGCTTCAAAATATTGATTGAATTGTGAAAATTTTTCCTCCCCATTTTTCTCTCGAAAAACTATGTCAATTATTAGATCTTGATGAATTTTTGATCATAGTATGATTGTTGTTTGCTTACTGATCAAATTCATCAGGATTATTTGAATTGTTTTGCCTCTCTACCCTCAATTATTGGACCTTCAAATATATATGAATGGGCTATGCATTCTCTCCTGGTGACCACGGACAAGTCCGTGGTTACCCGGACTAGTCCGCCCTTGCAGACTAGTCCGCAGTGTGCCGGTTAGGCCGGACTAGTCCGACAGACCACGGACTAGTCCGATTTAGGTTTCTGGAGGACTTCGGACTAGTCCAGTCGTGTCCGGACTTGTCCGATTTTTCGTGTCCATAACCCTAGCCGCCACCAAACCCTAATCTCTTCACCCCACACTCTCCTCCAAGCTTTCTCTCTCTTGCGCTCGAGCTCCCAAGGTGAATCCTTGATTCCTCCGTCGAAAAGCCTCAAACTTGGGCGGAGATTAAGCTTGAAGACTCGGGGATTGAAGTTAGCGGACAAGTCCGGCCTCCAACCCCCACATTTTCAAGCTTCCTTGGATTTCTTGGTAAATTTTCCTCAAACCCTAAGAAATCTCAAATTTCTTCATTGCTTATCGTTTGGCCTAGCATTCTTCACTAGTTGCATGTCCAGTTGATGTACTATGTGTATGCTAGACTAGCTATCTCTTTAGGGATCAATTTTTATCCAGTTTGTTAGGTTTTTGCTGATGAACACCGGACTAGTCCGGTCCAGGTACGGACAAGTCCGGTCCCCCGGACTAGTCCGTGCCTGAGCACCGGACAAGTCCGTTGTTTCTGAACCAAAACCTAATTCTTTAATTCCCTATTGCCTTCCATTGCCATCTTACCTCACAAATACCTTGTATAACTTGTCTTTTCTCTTGATCACTCATTCTCAGATCATGTCGAGCTCCGACAATGAAATCTCCGATTTCGAGGCCGAGTTGGACCACGAGGTGGCACCTCGGCCCTCGACGGGTCTTGGCAAGAAACGCCAAGAGAGACCCTCCGAGCCTGCTCCCTCACCTCCTCAGGTTCGGAGGAAGGTGTGTGTCAAGAAGGCCGCCTCCAAGGCTGCTCCTCAGTTAAGTGGCCCTCGCCAAGCTAAAGGGAAGGGCAAGGGGGTTGCCACAGGGCCTGTTGGGCCCCTAAAGCTGCATACTCCCAGAGAAGGGGTCCGGGACCCCAATGAGGAGAGATTCAATGGCAAGGGCAGTGATGTGGCCATGAAGCTGAGAAGTGTGGATTACTATGCAAGGCCCAAGCAAGCAGCAGATGGCAGATTTTGGTCAAACTTCCATGCTGACTTCTACAAGCTTGTCTACTTGCCGATGAAGACCCCGGTGGTGCGCAGTCAATGGATTGACTGGGCCCACCTTGAGAAGAGGAAATGTGTAGCTTTTGATGAAGTGATACAAGCTGCAGAGAGACATGGGCTGAAGGATTTGCTTGCCTTCAGATATAATTGGAATGATGAAGTGATTGCACAATTCTATGCAACGTGCCACTTCTCAGGTGAAGACGAGGAAAGTGTGACTTGGATGACTCATGGATCCAAGTATTCCATCACTCAAGAAGAATTTGCCCGCCTGCTGCATCTTGACTCTGAGGGAGATGACCACCTCATTATCCACAACATTGGAGTCATTGAGCGGGATGGAATGCAATTCATGTATGAGCCCTCCTCCAAGTTTGTCCCCCCCTCCACAAAGAACATGAAGCCTTTCTTTGTGGTCCTCAACAGAGTCCTCAGGAAGACTATTGCTCCCAAGGATGGTGATGCAGGGAGTGTGCAAGGCTACCTCCGGACCCTGATGAAGGTCATCAGCAAGAAAAGACAATTTGATGTTGCAGACTATATCTGGAATGATATGGTCAATATCTCAAGTACCCCCAACCGATCCTGTGGCTATGCCCCTTACTTGATGTTCATGATTGAGAAGGTCACAGGAATCAAGTTTGTGAAGGATGTGGAGCACACTCCACTGAGGCCTCAGAAGCCTCAGTCCGTGAGTGTCCAGGCTGCTCCATCGCCGGCCTCAAGCCCCGAGGTGCCGGCAAGGCAAGGAGAAGCTGCTAGGGCTACTCCTCCCTCCAGGGAAGCCCCTCAGAAAGGATCCGCCAGTGGGATCCTCAAGTACTTGGCTGCAATCTTCTCCTCCTGCAAGAAAACTGAAGTGAAGCTTCACAAGCTAAATCAGAAGAGGAAGGAGGACATGAGATACATAAAAGCAAATATGAAGCAGCTGAGTGAGAAGCTGGAGATCAATCCAATTGGATCCCCAGTACTTTCTGAAGATTCTGATCCAAACATCACCGAGCTTAGCCCCTTGACTCCTTCCGAGCTTGCCTATTTTGGCATTGGGGGCTCGAGCAGCTCCGCTCCTCCTCCTACCTCTCAACCTCGTCAAGCCGAAAGCGATAAAGATGATGAAGACGACGAGAGGACTGACAGCGAAGAGTGAAGCCCTAGGATCTTCCTCTCTCTCTCTTTTTGGTGTCTTGATGCCAAAGGGGGAGAGATTGAGGGGGAGTCTCTAGTCTAAGCTTTAGCTGAATAGGATGCGAGGAGAGAGCACTCTATGTTTTTTAATTGTGATTGTATTTGCTTAACTCTCTTTTCATATCATGTTTGGTCCTGTGATGAATTGCTCAATTAATTTGTAAGTGTGTGATGAAATCTGAGCTTTTGCTCCTGAAGTGCCATATTCACTTGATATTAGTTGGTAAATGAAAATTCTGTCATTCTTAATGCAATCATGCTCTTAGTATGCATCCCACCATAAAGAATGCACATATGAATAATTACCTTGTTGCCTGATGCATTTTTGAGTCATATGTGCATACTTTATGAAAATCTCATTTTTTACCTCATTTTGTGAAATCTCAATTGGTTGTCATCAATCACCAAAAAGGGGGAGATTGAAAGTGCATCTAGGACTCCCTTGTGGGTTTTGGATGATTTATGACAAGCAATTGGGATCCTAATCCGTTTGTTGAGATGAATGCAGGAAAATGATGGAAAATGAGTAAAATGCCTAAAAGTGGGAAATTAAGAAGGAGAATGAATTTGAGCTCAAGAAGAAGAAATTAGTAGATTAGTATGTATGGAGTGTGTTAAGGAAACACACCCAAGAGCTCAATCTCACTTTATCACACACACACAATGCACAAAACCATACAGGACCGGACTAGTCCGATATCAACCGGACTAGTCCGATATCACGTTCTGCACAAGATCGGACAAGTCCGGTCCCCACCGGACTAGTCCGATATCTTTCTGTTCCACTTCGGACTAGTCCTCCCCAGTGCGGACTAGTCCTCAACACAATGCACAAGTCACTAGATCGGACAAGTCCGGTAGCTACCGGACTAGTCCGATTCCCTTTCTGATCCACTTCGGACAAGTCCGGTGACTACACGGACTAGTCCGATTTACACTCTGTTCTAAATCGGACAAGTCCTCCAAGTGCGGACTTGTCGTTCAAAACACTTAAGGTTTCACAGGCCCGGACAAGTCCGATGTCAACCGGACAAGTCCGAAGATTTCCAGCAACGAAATCGGACAAGTCCGTTTTTCAATCGGACTAGTCCGATATTCCTGGACACTTAGGGTTTGCTTCACACAGCACACCGGACTAGTCCGGTCTCCACCACGGACTAGTCCGATCTTTCTAAACCCTAACGGTAATTTCTAGAAACCCCATATAAATAGAGGTGGATGGCCCACTTTTAACCTCTCTCGAACCCTAGCGCCGTCACACCTCCCAAGAGACTCAAAAACCATCTCTCTCCACGAAGTTGAGTGCAAAATTGATCAATCCTTTGAAGATCACTTGTAGATCATTGGAGAGGCACTTTGCACACGATTGAGCTCTTGGTTTGAATCTCTAACACACTCTTGCATCTCAATTTGTATATTTCGAAGTGTGTTATTGGTGGTTTTGAAACTTGTAATCAAGGGAGCTCTCAACTTGTGAGATCGCCCCTTCAACTTGGTGATTTACCCCTGTGTGATTAGTGGAAGAGGATTGGCCTTCGTGGCGATCCGACGAGGGAAGGGTTGGTAAAGACCCGGTCCTTTTGTGGGCTCCTCAACGTGGACGTAGGCTGCCTTCGTGGTAACCGAACCACGGGATAAATCTTGTGTCTTGTTCGTTTGTGTTCATCATTCTAGTTGATCAACATTATCTAGGGTTTGATTCATTTTGTTGAATTGAAGTTAAATAGTGAACAAGAATCATACTTGCAATAAAATTAACATACAACTATTGAACTATCATTATAGTTTATATTTCCGCTGCAAACGACAACGAAACAATCAAAGTGACCTAACTTGATCAACCTAGCCCGTGAAATTCGGACTAGTCCGCACTTTACCGGACTAGTCCGATATATCTGGATTTAACCTTTTTGTTGAAGTGCTACAGGAACCGAAAAATTCAAGAAGGCCTATTCACCCCCCCCCTCTAGGCCTACATTCAATAAGGATTCCAGCTCTGGCCCCCTACTTCTGCACAGAGCCGTCGAAGTAGAGAGTCCAATGAGGCTCAGTGAAGACCGGAGCCTTAGGTTCCGATTTCTGCTCACTGGGGCCCCCAAGATTTGATGGAGAGGGGGTCCATTCCGCCACAAAGTCTGCCAATGCTTGACTCTTGATCGCTTGTCTTGGGACGAATTCAAGGTCGAACTCGGCCAATTCCGCTGCCCACTTTGCAATGTTCCCAGTAGAGTTGGGGTTATGCAAGATTGCACACAGTAGATAAGAGGTTAACACTGAAATCTTGTGAGCTTGGAAGTAGTGACGAGGCTTCCTAGAGGCAATAAGAACTGCGTAGAGCAGCTTATGCACCTCTAAGTACCGAGTCTTGGCGTCATGGAGTACCTCGCTGATGAAGTACACTAGGCGCTGGACTGTCCGGACCCTCCCGGAGGGGCCCGGAGCGATCTGCTGCTGCTCCAACCAGATGATCCACATCAGCTCTCCACTGTTCCATCGCACCCTAGGGTGCTCCTGTAGGCGGTGGACGCTGGAGAAGAGCACGCGTAGCATTAAGCGCGTGTTCGGGGTTATTGTTCGTCAATGCAGTGATCGACGCGGACGCCCCATCTCGCTGTCCAGCTTGATTCACCGGAGCGGACAGTGGCGGTGGTGGCATGACTCCTGCTGGAGCCACAACACCTGCTGGCTGCTGCATGTTAGAGGGATTGCCTCTAGCAGGTCGCTCAGCGTGGTTACCATTGGATGATCCAGCAGCAGAATTCACCATCTTTGAATCTCAGGCGCCCCTATCTGGCGCGCCAACTGTCGGAGTTTGGTTCCAGCAATTCTCTCGATACTACTGTTAGTAGCCCGCAAAGTTTCTTAGTTCGGTTAGGGCGCGCGGAGATTCAGAACAAGATGGTGACTTGATACGAGGATTTACGTGGTTTGGGCCGCCTGAGCGTAATACCCTACTCCACGGGTGTGTTGTTGTTGTTGTATTGGGTGTATGAGAGTGTGAGCGTGCCCCGGAGGGTAGTGACATCACTTTCTGGGAGGGCACACGTCTCCTGTGCTGCGACGGTTGAGGACCAAGTCCACCAGACAAGGTTTTTTTTCCTTGAAGGTGCCTGCCTAGTAGGGGGCGGACCTTGATTGCTGATGGCATTGGTTGCGACTGCAACCAAATGTTCCACATCAGCGTGCCACTGTTCCATCACACCCTAAGATGCTTCGGGCATTGGAGGATGTTGAAGCAGAGTCCACACTGCGTTCAGCGCATTCTCTGGATTGTTTGTCGATGCAGTGACCGGCGAAAATACACGATCATGTTGATATGGTGGAGGTGGTGGTGGAACAACACCCGCAGGAACAACAGCGTTGGCTGGCTGCTGCACATTGGAAGGATTTCCTCCAGCAGGCTGCTCAGCCAAACCGCTGGACAAAGCAGCGGCGGAGTTCACCATCTTGAGATCTTAGCTCCCCCTACCTGGCGCACCAAATGTCGAAGTGGAGCAACGACACTTCCCCCGGTACTAGTAAAGCGTAGTCCGCGGAGGTTCGTATTCAGATGGGGCGCATAAGATCACGAACAAGATGATGACAAAGTGGTTTATACATGGTTCGGGCTGCCTGAGCATAATACCCTACTCCACAGGGTGGTTGTTGATTGAGTATATGTGTATGGCGAGTGTCTGTGGTTGCTCATATGCGTGTGAGCTTAGTTGTCTTCTACCGTGCGATGCAACCCTTTTATATGCTAAGGACTGGTCGTTACAGTATAAGCCTGGCCCGACAGGTGGCCCCGATTGTAATTAACTGCCTATACACGATCTACATGTATAATATGTGATTAAGTGTGTGATAATGTGCCTTAATGGCGGTGTTACCTATCTTAATAGTCCTCTTATCTTGTGTCATTAATACTGAATTAATGACACATTAATTAGGTCTTGCAACAACTGTTTAATAGCCTCTTGAATGTCTGCACCATTGGAGATCATGTAGTCTTCCCGCTGCATACTTAGTTCCGGAGGTCCAACACGTGGTAGCTCCGGAGCTTCCCTCTGTGGGGAGGCAGCTCCAGAGCCACTTGACGCGTTGTGGAACCGGAAATTCCCTCTACTGGGGGTTAGGTCCGGGTTTGTTGGACATGTGGCGGTACCGAAGCTTCCCTGTGAAGGGAGGTAGGTCCTGTCCCGCGGGACACGTGGTGGCACCGGAGCTACCCAAACAAGGGATGCGGGCCCAGTACTGCAGGACATGTGTTGCCTTTGGAAGTTTTCAACTCGGACATAGGAACTCCTTGGTTTTAAGTGCGGTACGAGGGGGTACCTAGTATCCAGGGTACCGACAGGCGTGCTAAAAGCGAGGACTTGTAGAGTTAGGGTTTTACCCTTTCTTGAGTCGTAGGAAAAATTGTACTATCAATAGAGACATGACTCTTGTAAACTTAGGTAATCATCGGGTGCTCAACCATTGGGAATAATTAAAATCAACAAACCCTATGTCCCGACTTGTGCGAGCCAAAAGCCCGGACATATCTGAGTTCTCACTGCACCAACCCGTACTTGTCTGACGTCCATAGGGCATGTCCGAGTTGTCATTTAGTAGCCAGGACTTAGAAAATTTACAAGTCCTATGGCCTCTCGGACTTGTCCGAGTCGGGTCAGACGTATCTGAATCCTCGCTGCACAGACCCAGACTTGTCTGACCCTGGTCAGACATGTCCAAGTCCTCACTGCACAACCCTAACTTAGAAAAAATCTAAGTGATTTGGCCACTCGAACTTATCCGAGTTTGGCCGAACTTATCCGGATTCGCTCTGCAAATCCCCAGACATATTCGAGGTGGTCGAACTTATCCGAAGTGGATTTTCCGAGGTGTTCAACCTCGGACAAGTCAATCAAAAACCCAACCTTGGACACCCAGACTTAACCGATCCATGTCGGACATGCCCGAAGCGGCTTTATGCACCGATTCAAAAATCAAATCTTAGCCGTACCACCACTAGGTCCCTAAGCTCAGACATGTCCGAGATATTTCTGGACTTGTCCGATGTTGGCCGCCTAACAACGGTCATAATCACTTTTTTGGCTATAAATAGAGGACCCCCTCCTCTCTTAGCCTACCCCTAACCTCTCATTTGCACCCCTGCGCTCAGGACTCCCTCAAGAGCACTTCTCCACCTAGTTTTCACCTCCAAGAGCCAAAACTTGAGATTTTTGGGAGAGTGGAAAAGTTGATTGTGAGATTGAAGAAGAAGTGGCTTTGGGGTTGAGCATCGATTCAATTCACTTTGTTTGTCTTAGTTCTCTTTTGTGTTTGTTACTCTTGGGTGCAAATCCTAGACAGTTAGGCGTCACCCGATGATCTCGTGTTGCGATTTCATTCCAGGAAGTTTGTATCACCCCTTGACATAGTGGAAGATCAAACCGGCATTTGTGGTGGTTTGGTGAGGGTAGGACTAGAGAAAGACCGGTCTAAGGATCGAAACGCCCAAGAGGGGGGGGGGGGGTGAATTGGGCTTTTTAAATTTTAAGGCAATCTAAAAACTTTAATTGTTAAGCCAAATTCCCTATGCAAGTCAACTACGCAATCAAGAGAGTTAAGTGCGAAATAGTAAAACGTAATCGTAAAGGGGTAGGGAGAGGAATGCAAACGCTCGAAGACGCGGAGACACGGCGATTTTTCTCGTGGTTCGGTAAGATCACTAGGATCTTCCTACATCCACGTTGTGGCACCCACCAAAGGGTATTGCCACTCCCAAGTCACCAAGACGAGGGAATCCACTAACTTTCTCCGTTCGCCATCTCCGGCAAGGTGGAGCTCAAACCTTGTACAACTTCGATGCTCCGGGCTTCCACAATTGTCTCGGCAAGCTCCGGAGCAATCTCTCTCCTCTCCTCTTGATACAAGATGAATGCAATCACCAAGAATGCACTCCCTCACGGCTCTCACTGGTCTAGAGACTCCACTCACCAAGAGAGGACGCACACAAGCTTCTCTCTAGCTAGGTCTAGCCTATATCTTGAGGTGTAGATGGACGAAAAGGGTGTGTAAATGATTGTTCTAGGTCTTGGACACTTGAGGATGTGTGGGCATGCTCTGGTTGTCAAGTGTTGTCGAAATGACTGGTGGAAGGGGGTTAAATAGCCAGCCCAACTGAATTAGCCGTTGAAAAAGTTGGCTGATTACTTTTTCTGTGTACATCGGATGATCCGATGACCACCTTTTCTGAGCATCGGTCTAATTAGATTAGCTGACGTCACTATGTCAGAAGTGACCGTTATTCGACCGATGCCGCCCCTTCTCAATCATCGGATGATCCGGTGAGCTTTGTCTTCAGATTTGGTCCAGAAATAATGTTTCTGTTGAATTAGACCGATGTACACTTTGCTTCTGCATCGGATGATCCGGTGAGTGTTTCTCCAGAATTGTTGAGACAAATTAATCTTTCTGTTGAACTTCACCGATGTCCACTTGTCTCTAGCATTGGTTGATCCGGTGTGCACTTTATTCTGAGGTCTTCTTCTTCTGTTGAGCCCCAATCAACCGATGTGTGCATTTTCCAGAACATCGGACGATCCGGTGAGTGTAATTTGTTTGATTCGAGTTGAACTTTTAGAAGCTTCTCGAGTGACCTCTTTGACACTTGTTGCAAATAATGTTCTGATGAATATTGATCTTCTTGTGTTGCCAATTTTGATAGAATAGAGTCGTTGTGTGAGTTCTTCATTTAGCCTTCATGAGAATTGAATAACCCCCTTAAAATAGGTCGTTTGAGGGGTCTCCATTCGTATCCAATGAGTGGTAGATGATGTGAATAGATAGTCGTTAACGCTGGATGTGATATACGTGAAACCTTGCATCCACAAACTCATTAGTAATTACGAATGGTTGTCATTAATCACCAAAACCATACCTCACGGGGGCCTAGATGCTTTCAATCTCCCCCTTTTTTGTGATTGATGACAACACAACGAGTAGAGCATAGAAGTAAATGAATTTAATAACGCAATGCTCATAAAAGATTGTAACTGGAACAAAAAGCAACACAAGGAGCTCGAAGGCTCAAACAGTGATCAAATAAGTCATGAAAGGGCACACTGAATTACAATAGAAGCAAAAGATAACAAGACCAAGACTGACTTCCCCTAGAGCTAAACTCCCCCTGACTCTAACTCTTCTCCCCCTTTGGCATCAAGACACCAAAAAGGGAAGATGAGTACCTAGGACTCCGGAGCACTCGGGGCGACGATGAAGCGGTCGACGTCGGCGGTGCTGTCGTCGGAGCTGCTCGAGGTGGAGGTCGCAGGTGCTGGCGCTGGAGCGGGAGGAGCTGGAGCTGCTGACGCTGCTGGGGGATCTGCTGGGACTGCTGGCGCCAGCGGAGAAGGTACTGCCGGTGGAGGTGAGAACTGGAACGGCACTGTCGAGTCTAGTAGAGGTGACATGCTGAAGCTTGGTATGGGCGACGCCGGTGCTGGAGCTGCAGTAGGTGCCAGTGGAGAAGCTGCTGGAGCCTGACCAAGACCCGGCTGCTGAGGCGGAAGGGCTATCCCGGTCTGCTGGTAGAGGTTGGTGATCAACCCCAGGATGCCCATCATCGCCTGCTGAGTCTACTGCTGCTGGTCCAGGGTCCTCCGGTGCATCTGATCCACCAGGCTCGTGAAGCGGTCAGTGTCCTCTCGCCTCTGGCGGGCGATCTCCAACTGCATCTCCTGCTGCTGTCTCTGTAGCTCCGCGAGCTGTGCAACCTGCTCCGCTCGGGCCTGCTCAGCTGCAAGCCTATCCTGGCGCTGCTGCTCGACCATCTGCTGGAGCAGCGAGGTGAGCTCTGACGGCTGTGACACCTGAGCCTCGGACACTGGAGGTGGTGGAGCAGTCGAACCTCCCGCCTCCGCGTCGTGCTGCCTCGGAGAAGGAGGCGGAGGAGGGAAGTACTCCTCGACGCTGTCGCTGGTGTCGCTGTCCGACCAGACGTGCTCCAGTCCTTCACCCTGTGCCTCTGCCTGGGCGAGCGTCTCGTCCTCCTGCGCTAGCTCGGTCCAGTCCTCCTCGGAGAGTCGGGCTCTGACCTGACGCTCGACTGGACGGCCAAGGCGGCGGTCTCCAGGAGTAGGCACTCGGTAGTGGCCGAACCGAGTGGCGTGGAGCTCTGTCAGAGGAGCAGTGGCTGGCGAGTCCTCAGGTGCTAGCAGGAACAGCAGACGGCAGATCCAATGCCCGTAGACCAACTGCCTCAACATCCCAACTCCGTCAGTGACCACGTCCTCCATCTCGCAGATCAAGATGTCCACGATATCAAATTCCATCCCGTTCATCACATAGAACAGGATGGTCTGCTGGAGGCTCGTGAAGCCCTCTAGGTAGCCGGACCTCGGTAGAAGGGTACGCCTGAGGATGTGGTGAACTGTCCGAGCGGCTGGAGTGAGGAGAGCTGGCACCCTCGGCTGGTCTGGCGTGAAAGGAGGGGTGAACAGACCTCTGATCTCCTCAAACGGCGGTGACACTCCCCCTGTCAGCGGCCTCCTCGGCGGGTCGGCTCCTCCGTAGACCACCTCGTGCAGACAAGTGAGGTGTGTGTCCACTCCAAGCAGCTGTGCCAGTCGCTCTCGAGACACGGTGTGCTGCTGCCCCAGAAACATGAAGTGGATCGAGCGCCGACCCTCTGAGATATAGAGAGTGGCGTAGAAGACTCGAACCCACTCCTCCATGTAAGCGCTCCTCTGGCGTGAGAGCAGCTCCACAAGGCCTCTGTACCTCTCGAAGAATGGCCTGATCCCGTGTCCAACTGCTGTTGCAAGCTGATTCCAGTCGATGTAAGTGTGCTGGAACAGCTTATGGCCCCGACGCCTGTACGTCTTGTACAGGGACGCCTGTGTCAGGGTCCAAAAGCGGGGATCAACCCTAGTGTCCCTGGGCTACGGGAACCACTCCTCTGGCAATGCTGTCCATCTGAGCTTCTTCAGTTGTTTTGCCTTGAACTTGCGATAGTCTGTAAGCCTGACATCCTCAGCAACTCTGGCAGCGGTATCCATCTCGTAGATGGCCCTCTGGGCCTCTCTGTCCTCTGCGCGGTCGGCAGCAGTGGGGCGCTGACTCGCGGTGGGGGTCTGACCTCCCCCTCGGGTCCTGACGGTGCGCTGGCGAACCAGTGGCGTCACCGCAGTCTCCTCCTCATCCTCAGAGTCGTCGGGCGGCACGGGCTGCACTGTGGGCCGCTGCTGCCTCTGCCGAGACTCGCGGAGCCGCAAGGAACCGCGATGGCCGCGCTCACGCTCCTCGGCGGCACGAGCGGCCAACTCTGCCCGACGAGCTTCCTTCGAGAGCTTTTGTTTCTTCGCTGCAGGCTCCTCGATGGCCTTGCCTTTTCCCTTGCGATCACGGCCCATCTTGATGCAAAGAAGAGGGCTAGGGTTAGCGGAAAGATGATTGACGAGAAACAAGGACGGATGTCGCACGGCACGGTACACACCTTAGCGACGAAAAGGATCACACGAACGACGAACGGCGACGCAGCTATCGGGACGATGTCGCGTGGTTCGTGGGAACCCTAGCGACGAAAATCGTCGAACGGAAGGAGAGCTGCCGGCGGTGAGGTGGAGAGATGACGAGGTGGTGATGGAGGCCGAGAGGCGATGGCGGCGACGCCCTGAAGAGACGGCGGCGGCGGCGGCTGCGGCGGTGGCAGCGGCGGTGGAGGCGCGGCGGCGGCTCGGCCTAAGGTGGTGGCGCGGGAGGCGCGGCGGCGGTGGAGGCGCGGCGGCGGCGGAGGCGCGGCGGCGGCGGAGACGCGGCGGCGATGGAGGCGCGGCGGCGGCGGAGTGAAGAAGACGAAGCGCCCGTACACCTTTAAATAGGAACCCGATGACCTAACGGTTACGCGAACACCGGATCGACCGATGCGCATCGGGGGGGTCATCGGTCGAGTTCAACAGAGAGTTGGTCCAAAAACTCTCTTTGCACACCGGATGATCCGACGTTGCTACATCGATCATCGGTCGAATTCTGCAGGGTAACAGAGGATTGAACATCGGATGCTCCGATGTTTCCTGAAATGAACTCATCGGTCGATTTCTTGGTTCTGACTGATCTGTTCGATGAACTGAAGCATCAATTGATCCGATGTAGCTGCTGACCCTAGCATCGGATAGTCCGATGACTACAGAAAACCTAAGAATACCCATAAATGTCCGTTGACTAAAAACACACAAAGAGAAAACGAGTCTTAGGACCTTTTGGGCACCTCCTAACCCCTAATAATAGGCTTTTCAATATAGTGCCACATATTGGTTAAGCCCTTAAACAAATAGAGCACACAAGGAAAATTAGGAGGGAAAAACCAAGAAAATGTAAGGTCCATGCTTTGTGAGCTAGAGTATGGAAACTTCTATCTCTTTAAAGCATGTTCCTTTAGAATTTTGCTCTTTCCACATCATATGAGTTAAGATATTGCATTTCAAACAAGTCTTCTTCTCATGATGTGGATTCCCCTTTGTGACAATCTACCGTATGCAATGCCAAACAAGTTAATGCAAGATATTAAATGAGTGCAAGTTTATACGGCAGGAATCATGCAAGGCATAAAATAAATCTATCTTGCCAAGTTTAAACCTTCCAAAGGCTTCCTCAGGGAAAACTATTTCTAGCTCGCCCCTATCCTTTGGGAGTTAGGCAAGACCTATATGATATGCATCCTTACATGAACATGGCAACTTACATGACGTTAGATGCATCTAGCACATTTAATTCACTTCTAAGCCTAGAAAAAGTTTTCTCATCAAGTGGTTTGGTGAAGATATCCGCCAATTGTTCTTCGGACCTAACACCTTGCAATGAGATGTCTCCCTTAGCCTCATGGTCCCGCAAGAAGTGATGGCGAATATCAATGTGCTTGGTGCGGGAGTGTTGAACGGGGTTTCTAGCTATCTTAACCGCACTTTCATTGTCACAAAGGAGAGGCACACAACCAAACTTAATTCCAAAGTCCAAAAGGGTTTGCTTCATATATAGAATTTGGGCACAACATGCACCGGCCGCTATATACTCCGCCTCCGCGGTGGACAAAGCCACGGAATTTTGCTTTTTGCTAGACCAAGATACTAGGGAACGCCCAAGTAGGTGGCACCCTCTGGAGGTACTCTTGCGGTCCACACGACATCCGGCAAAGTCCGAATCCGAGTAGCCTAAGAGATGAAAACTAGCGTTCTTGGGGTACCACAAACCTACACTTGGGGTATGCTTGAGATACCGAAGTAACCTAAAGACCACCTTCTTGTGCGATTCTTTAGGTGCCGCTTGAAAGCGAGCACGCAAGCACACACTAAACATAATATCGGGCCTAGATGCGGTAAGATATAACAATGAGCCAATCATGGAACGGTAATGAGATTGATCAATAGGTTTACCGTCCATGTCCGCGTCGAGATGGCAATTTGTCGCCATTGGAGTGCTTCTTGAGCTACAATCTCCCATCTCAAATTTCTTCAAGAGGTCCTTTGTGTACTTCTCTTGATAGATGAAGGTCCCCTCTTGAAGTTGCTTGATTTGAAATCCTAGGAAGAAGTTGAGCTCTCCAATCATTGACATCTCGAATTCCCTAGACATCATTTTGCCAAACTCATGGCTAAGAGCTTTGTTAGTTGAGCCAAAAATAATGTCATCAACGTAAATTTGACAAAGAAATAAATCTCCGTCGATGTCCTTGGTGAAGAGTGTAGTATCCACCCTCCCGATCTTGAATCCTTGCATGACTAGGAAATCCCTTAGTCGTTCATACCACACCCTAGGTGCTTGCTTGAGTCCGTAGAGCGCCTTGTGTAACCTATACACATGATTAGGATTCCTCGGATCTTCAAACCCGGGAGGTTGCTCAACATAAACAAGCTCGTTAATATAGCCATTAAGAAAGGCACTTTTCACATCCATTTGATAAAGCATTATGTTATGATGTGAAGCAAAAGCAAGGAGTATACGAATAGCTTCTAACCGAGCGACCGGAGCGAATGTCTCTCCAAAGTCTAGTCCTTCAACTTGCGCAAAACCCTTGGCCACAAGTCTTGCCTTGTTGCGGACCACAACGCCATTCTCATCTTGCTTGTTGCGGTACACCCACTTCGTTCCGATGACGTTCTTGTCCTTGGGTCGCTCCTCCAACACCCAAACTTCGTTGCGGGTGAAGTTGTTGAGTTCTTCTTGCATTGCCATCACCCAGTTTGGATCTTGAAGTGCTTCCTCGATGCGAGTGGGTTCTACACACGAAACAAACGAGTAGTGCTCACAAAACGAAGCGACATGGCGAGAACGAGTACTTACTCCCCGTGACGGACTTCCGATGATTTGATCCATCGGATGCGCCTTGGAGATGCGCCCATGCCTCATGAGTGGTTGTGAAGCACTTGGCGGTGGTGATGCGTTTTGCTCGTCTTGTGGATGGACTTGATCTTGGACTTCTTCTTCTTCATCTTGATGTTGTAGGACTTGTGAATCTTGCGTAGGCAATGGATCATCTTTTTCTTCTTCTTCGTCAACTTGAGGCGCCATGGAGGTGTCGATGTTAGCATTTGAGGCTCCCCCTTGATCATGGCTCTCCTCAACTTCGGGCTTGATGTCTCCAATGGTCATGTTCTTCATGGCTTCTCGTAGAGGCTCATCATCTATATCATCATGACCAAAACTCTCCTCTTGGGAGCCATTAGTCTCATCAAACTCAACATCACAACTTTCTTCAACTAACCCAGAGGTTTGGTTGAATACTCGATATGCTTTTGAGTTTGATGCATAACCAAGAAAAATACCAACATCACACCTTCTTTCAAACTTACCAAGCCTCTTCTTGCGGTAGATGTAGCACTTGCATCCGAAGACTCGGAAGTAGGAGATGTTGGGCTTTCTCCCAATGAGGAGCTCATAGGGGGTCTTTTGAAGTAGTCGATGAAGATAGATCCTATTAGCGGCATGGCACGCCGTGTTGATTGCTTCGGCCCAAAATTTCTCCGACGTGCCATAGTCATCAAGCATTGCTCTTGCAAGGGTGATGAGAGTCTTGTTCTTCCTTTCAACGACACCATTTTGTTGAGGGTTATATGTGGCCGAAAACTCGTGCTTCACGCCTTCACGGTCACACCACTCCCCAATGTTGTAGTTCTTGAACTCGGTGCCGTTGTCACTCCGGACCTTGATGATGGGAAGTTGAAATTCCCTTTGAGCTCGTTTTGCAAAGGTCTTGAAGACTTCCGGAGTTTCACCCTTGTCACCTAGAAAAAAAGTCCAAGCATATCGAGAATAATCATCAACAATAACGAGACAATAGAGATTACCGCCAAGACTTTGATATGTGGACGGTCCGAAGAGGTCCATGTGAAGCAGTTCAAGTGGCTTGGAGGTTGACACCATTGTCTTCATCGGATGGTGCGAGGCAACTTGCTTCCCGGCTTGACATGCGCTACAAAGCTTGTTCTTCTCAAATGTGACGTCCTTCACGCCGGTCACCATCCCAAGCTTGAATGACTTCTTGAGCTTGCTCATCCCTATGTGAGCAATGCGTCGATGCCATAACCAACCCAAACTTGTCTTGGTGAAAAGACAAGTGGTCAAGCTAGCGTTCTTGTTGGAGAAGTCCACCAAGTAAAGATGTCCATGCCTAAACCCCTTGAAGATTAGTTCTTTGCTTGACTCACTAGACACCACAACACCATTCTTGTCAAATGTGCACGTTAGTCCAAGATCACATAATTGAGCAATAGAGAGTAAATTGAAACTAAGAGACTTAACATAAAGCACGTTAGAGATAGACAAATCGTTAGAAATAGCAATTTTACCTAAACCAATTACCTTCCCCTTTGAGTTATCACCAAAGGTGACTTGTTCGTGATTTCCGGGGTCCTCTATGGAGGTGAACATACCATCATTGCCGGTCATGTGTTGAGTGCACCCACTATCGAGTACCCAATGTTTTCCTCCGGCTTTGTAGTTCACCTACACACATGAAGTTAGTTTTTGAGTTTAGGAACCCAAGCCAACTTAGGTCCTTGTATGTGTGATACAAGTGATTTTGGGACCCAAAGTTGCTTGGGGAGCTTCCCCTTCATGCCCTTGATGTCTTTGCCGATGAACTTTGCCTTCACCTTCCCACCTACTTTGCTCAATAGATAATAGTGATTATCAAAGGTAGATGTATAGTTAGGAGGCAATTTGGGAGAAGGACGATTAGGAAGAGGACACTCCCTTGTGTGATGTCCGGTGACCTCACAATGTTGGCAATAGGAACCAACTTCCTTGATGAAGCTTGTCCTAAGCTCCGGTGAGGGCACCTTCCCTTTGTTTGGCACCGGGAAGGATCCAAGTCCTCTCTTGTTGAAGACTTTGGCTTGTTGGAAGAGGATTTCCTTATGCTTGTCCTCTCCCTTGGTTAGTCTTGCCACGCTAGCATGGAGACTTTCAATCTCGTCCATTAGCTCCTTCTCCCTAGCATTTGCTTTCAACGGCAAAGACTCATGCAAATTGTTAGTGGCATGTGAACTAGCGGGTATTTTGCCATCAAGGGTTTCTTTCTTCAAGTTTTTCAATTTTAGTTCAATAGCTTCATAAGCAAGGTTAAGTACTTGATGCTCTTGAACCAACTCATTGTGCTTGCCCATTAGTGCTTGATGAGCTAAGTCAAGCTTATGGTGATCAAGCTTGATTTGAGCCTTCTCTTCCTCAATTTGCTTGACATGAGACTTGAGCATGTCATGCTCCTTAAGTATGCTTTCATACTTGTCATGCAAATTGAGGTTAGCACTCTCAAGCTTAGCACGAGCTTGTTCAAGTGCCTTAACCTTGCCCTTTTCCCTTTTTATGATGGCATGATATTCATTAATCATAGATGCTAATTCATCGGGAGAAAGTTCATCATCATCACTAGAGTCATCACATACCTTGGTGTTACCTTTCGCCATGAGGCACATGGGCGGTGGGGGAAGAGGTGAGTCATCCTTGTTGACGATAGCGAGGCTTGCCAAGTTTTCTTCCTCATCTTCACTATCATCGTCACTTGTTTCCTCATCGGTGACCCACTCATTGGCTTCGCACATGAAGACCTTTTGAGGCCCTCTTCTCTTCTTTGGAAAGAGCTTGGTCTTCTTGCCTTTGTCAAATTTCTTCTTTCCAAAGGAGCGCTTGGGCTTGACCTCTTCTTCATCTTCATCACTTTCTTCTAGATTTCGATGCTTTCCCTTGTGGTTGTCCTTCCTCTTGTCCGGTTTTGGACAATCATATGAAATGTGGCCTTGATCACCACAATTATAGCATATCTTGTTTTCATCTTTTCTTGGAAGGAAGGCTTTCTTCTTGGGATCAAAGGAGTAACCCTTCTTTGCGATCTTGGAGTTTAACCGTGAGAATTTCCTCATCATCAATGCAAGCTCGTCATCGTCCTCTTTGCTTGTTGCTTGCTCTTCTTCACTTGAGCTAGGCTCAACTACTTTCTTCTTCTTGGGAGTTGTCTTCTTGGTTGAGGCCTTGAGAGCAATGGTCTTTGACGATGACTCCTCCATCATTCCAAGAACGCTCATCTCATGAGCATGAATTTCTCCAATAAGCTCCAAGACTTCAATGTTGTCAAGCGATTCCTTTTGGAGCATTGAATTGATAATGTTGTACTTGGGCTTGGGTAGAAGCATGAGGATCTTGCGGTTAATAAGTCCCTTACCAAGAGAGGCAATGTCAAGTGCGTTAATCTCCTCAATGAGTACATTTAAATGGGAAAACATTTGGTTAACATTCTCATGAGGAAGCATTTTGAATTCATCATACTTGGATTTAAGCAAGTGATATTTGAGTTCTTTAACACGAGATGAGCCCTCATGTATTTCAATTAAACATGCCCAAATTTCACATGCTTTCTCTTTACTAGCAATTCTAGCAAATACGTCTTGACTTATGCATTCGTAGATAGCATTTCTAGCCTTAGCATCCCATTTTAGTTGATCACCAACATAATTGAGATCTCCAAATCCCGCATGGGTCGCTTCCCAAACTTCGGGAGCAATAGCCTCTAGGTAGGCACGCATGCGTGCTTTCCAATAGGCAAAGTTCTTGCCCTCGAAGGTGGGAACCGACCCCCATTCTTGGCCATTTAAGCTCTCTAGCGGTGAAGCTAGAATGATCCTATGAGCAACCTTGCTCTGATACCAATTGTAAGGATCAAAACGCCCAAGAGGGGGGGTGAATTGGGCTTTTTAAATTTTAAGGCAATCTAAAAACTTTAATTGTTAAGCCAAATTCCCTATGCAAGTCAACTACGCAATCAAGAGAGTTAAGTGCGGAATAGTAAAACGTAATCGTAAAGGGGTAGGGAGAGGAATGCAAACGCCCGAAGACGCGGAGACACGGCGATTTTTCCCGTGGTTCGGTAAGATCACTAGGATCTTCCTACATCCACGTTGTGGAACCCACCAAAGGGTATTGCCACTCCCAAGTCACCAAGACGAGGGAATCCACTAACTTTCTCCGTTCGCCATCTCCGGCAAGGTGGAGCTCAAACCTTGTACAACTTCGATGCTCCGGGCTTCCACAATTGTCTCGGCAAGCTCCGGAGCAATCTCTCTACTCTCCTCTTGATACAAGATGAATGCAATCACCAAGAATGCACTCCCTCACGGCTCTCACTGGTCTAGAGACTCCACTCACCCAGAGAGGACGCACACAAGCTTCTCTCTAGCTAGGTCTAGCCTATATCTTGAGGTGTAGTGGACGAAAAGGGTGTGTAAATGATTGTTCTAGGTCTTGGACACTTGAGGATGTGTGGGCATGCTCTGGTTGTCAAGTGTTGTCGAAATGACTGGTGGAAGGGGGTTAAATAGCCAGCCCAACTGAATTAGCCGTTGAAAAAGTTGGCTGATTACTTTTTCTGTGTACATCGGATGATCCGATGACCACCTTTTCTGAGCATCGGTCTAATTAGATTAGCTGACGTCACTGTGTCAGAAGTGACCGTTATTCGACCGATGCTGCCCCTTCTCAATCATCGGATGATCCGGTGAGCTTTGTCTTCAGATTTGGTCCAGAAATAATGTTTCTGTTGAATTAGACCGATGTACACTTTGCTTCTGCATCGGATGATCCGGTTAGTGTTTCTCCAGAATTGTTGAGACAAATTAATCTTTCTGTTGAACTTCACCGATTTCCACTTGTCTCTAGCATCGGTTGATCCGGTGTGCACTTTATTCTGAGGTCTTCTTCTTCTGTTGAGCCCCAATCAACCGATGTGTGCATTTTCGAGAACATCGGACGATCCGATGAGTGTAATTTGTTTGCTTCGAGTTGAACTTTTAGAAGCTTCTCGAGTGACCTCTTTGACACTTGTTGCAAATAATGTTCTGATGAATATTGATCTTCTTGTGTTGCCAATTTTGATAGAATAGAGTCGTTGTGTGAGTTCTTCATTTAGCCTTCATGAGAATTGAATAACCCCCTTAAAATAGGTCGTTTGAGGGGTCTCCATTCGTATCCAATGAGTGGTAGATGATGTGAATAGATAGTCGTTAACGCTGGATGTGATATACGTGAAACCTTGCATCCACAAACTCATTAGTAATTACGAATGGTTGTCATTAATCACCAAAACCATACCTCACGGGGGCCTAGATGCTTTCAACCGGCCATTTGTAGACTCCTCAACGGGGATGTAGGTTTCTTTTTGAAGCCAAACCTCAGTGCAAAATTCCTTTGTCCCTTATATCATTTACATTCCGCACCGTTTTATGCTCTATTGTGTTGATCTTAGATTTACTTGTCTAAACCTGCTCTAACACGTTCCTCTAGTTGTTTTACTTGTTATATTGCTTATATAAATGTTAGGTTGCATTTTAGTTCAATAGACTTGCTAAAAATCCCTCCTTTGATCAAGTCCTGCGCAGGAGCTCGGACATATTCGACTCCTGTCATACTTGTCAAAGCAGTGTCAGACAGGTTCGGTCCTAGCTCGGCTTATCCGAGAGTTTGGGATCAGGATAGTTTTAATTGCTGGTTCTTATTTTAATTGCCTATTCACCCCCCTCTAGGCCACCTTTCAATTGGTATCAGAGCAGGTTTCTCCGCGAAAAGCTTCATCGCTTGGAGATAAGCAACGAGGAACCGCTAAAGCAAGCACCAAAGGAGGATGGCACCAAGCCCGATGAGACCAATCCACAAGACATTCAAGGTTACAACCCTCCACCTCACAAGCCTCAAGGTTCAGACTCAACACATGACATCTCAAGCTCCGAAGAAGAATACCAAATGAGAAAGTTGCCCACCTTGCGGCGAAACTAAGGAAGAAGAAAAGACGTGAAAGAGAGAAGAAGGCAAAGAGTAGTCAACAAGACTACTCCCGATATCCTTTCAACTATGAACGCTTAAATTCTAACTCTAATTATCTATCCATTCATATGGGCAAGCCTCCATCATTTGATGGAACAAATTACACTATTGTGGAAGCACAATATGATATTGCATCTAATCTCTCTCAATCCTAGCCTATGGCACATTGTATGCACAGGTATAGATATCCCAATGGATGATCATGAGCTCTGTTATGAGCAAGAACAACAAATCCACCGCAATGCTCAAGCGGCGGTCGTGGTCAACTCATACTAAGGAAAGAAGAGTTCAACAAAGTAGATGGTCTTGAGCTTGCCAAGGATATATGGGATACACTAAAGATTGCTCATGAGGGCAATCGGTCTGTGCGAGAGGCCAAGATAGAGATGATTGAGGGGGAGCTTGGTCAGTTCGCCATGGAATACATCGGAACCACAAGAGATGTACAATAGGCTCAAGACACTCAACAATAAGAGTCGTGCCTATGGATGCACCAAATGGACGGAGCATGAGGTGGTGAAGAGATTGATAACGGCATTCATGCAAGGAATGTCACACTTTGCACTCTCATCCCCAATTTCCAGAACATGACCCCGGATGAAGTGCTTGGCAAGATCATCAACCATGATATGATGGAAAAGGAAGCCCAACATGTACAAGACCTTGCCAAGGTGACCTCTTCAAGGAAGAAAGGCGTTGCTCTCAAAGCTTCAACCAAGACCAAGAGCAAAGAAATCCAAGAATCGAGTGAGGATGAAGGAAGTGAAGAAGAAGAGAGCACATACATGGATGATGAAGATTTGGCCTTCTTCATAAAGAAGTTCAAAAGGATGATGAGAAGTAGAATAAGTCCCAACCGTGATGGAAAAGGCAAGTAAAGAAGCAAGACAAGAACAAAAAGGACTTGCTACAATTGCGGAGAGTATGGGCATTTCATTGTAAATTGTCCATACGAGAAGGAGGATAACAAGAGGAAGAAGAAAGAAGAAAAGAAGCCCCAAGACAAGAAGTTCTTCAAGAAGAAGAAGACCCAAGGGCAAGCTCACATCAGCAAGGAGTTGGAATCCAACAATGAGTCCTACTCCGAAGACAATGAATAGGTGGCAATCGTTGCCATCAAGAAGGCAACCATGAAGAAGTAACTCTTGCCCAATGTGGGAGCTTGGAAGACCTCATCCCACACTTGTCTCATGGCCAAGGAAGGCAAGAGAAAGGTCAAATCTAAAACTTCCTCCTTGCACTCCTTTAAAGATGATGACTTTGATAGTGCTAGTGAAAATGAGTATATGTTTAAGGGCATGAACAAAAGTGTGATAGCTAGAATGACAATGCTTTTCAATAAAATATTGGACAAGGAGGATCTTCTCGATGAACAAGGGAATTGCTTGTCAATGGGAGGCAAAAGAATCTTGATCTCGAGAAGTTCCTCGAGCTTGAGAGGGAGAAGAACAAAGCACTTTAACTTTAACATGCCAAGAGCAAGGAGACTACTTCAAGTCTCAAGAGTTCGAATGTTGTGCTCCAAGATGAACTTGTGAGCTTGAACAAGGTTCACAAGACTCTTGAAGCACAATTCGAAACTCTCAAGTCTAGTGTGTCCTCTTCCGCCTCAACAAGCTCAAACTCATCCAATATGGATTCAAAGGCTAAAAGTTGCAATTGTGCCAATTTTGTTCAAAAGTTGAAGAATCAGCCTAAAGAGACAAAAGACAAATGCACTCCAAGGAGTGGCATCATTGACAAGGAGAAGATCAAATATGCACGTAGTGCATATTTGATCTCAAGATCTCCTCTTGTCAAGGATGGCCTTGGTTATTCAAAGGGAGGAAAGCAAAATGCTAGATTCCACAAGAATAACAAAGATTATCTCTTTTGTCAAACAAGGTTCATATCAACCCAAAACAACACTGATGCATCCACTACACATGAAAATGCTAAAAATATCAAAATTCTAAAAATGCCAAAGATGCTAACTTGAACATATTTTATGACTTCGATGCATCTTATGTGCTTATGAAGAGCAAATTGGACATGTGTGTGCAACATATGTAGGGCCACACCGCAAGAGTCCTAAATCTTGTGCCTGGGTGCCAAAATGCCTTGTGACTAACATCAATGGACCCAAACTAGTTTTGGTACCTAAAGCAAAAGCCTAACTTGTTTTGTAGGCACACTCCTCCGGTGGCCCAAAATGGGTACTTAGTAGCGGGTGCACCAACCACATGACCGGACAGACGAAGATGTTCATAGAGTATGAGGAAAATGAAGATCAAAGCGAGGGCATCTACTTTGGTGACAATAGCCAAGGTAGAGTCCTCAGTGTCAGTAAAATTGCAATTTCTCCTCAACACTCTATTTCACACGTCTTGCATGTTAACTCTCTTGATTATAACCTATTGTCCATATCTCAATTGTGTTCAAAGGTTTATAATTGTTTATTCACTAATGAGGGTGTGACCATCTCTATAAGAAGCAACAACTCAATTGCCTTCAAGGGTGTGTTAAAGGGGAAGCTAACCTTGTGGATTTCACCACAAGTAAAGCCTAACTTGACACATGCTTGATCGCAAAAAATAACATGGGGCGGCTTTGGCATAGAAGGCTAGGTCATGTAGCGCATAGCAAGCCAGGAAGCAAGTTGGAGCCTCCCACCCGGCCAAGAACGTGATGATGACATCCACACCACTAGAGATGCTTCACATGGACCTGTTCGGTCTCATTGCTTATATAAGCATTGGCGGTAACAAATATGGCCTAGTCATTGTTGATGATTTTTCTCTCTTCACTTGGGTGTTTTTGTTGTATGACAAAGGTGAAACACGATGTGTCATCAAGAGATTCTTGAGGAGAGCTCAAAATGAGTTCTCCTTGGGAGTCAAGAAGATAAGAAGTGACAATGGCACCAAATTCAAGAACACTCAAGTGAAAGAGTACTTGGACGAGGAGAGCATCAAGCATGAGTTTTTGGCACTGTACCCCCCGAACAAAATGGGGTGGTCGAAAGGAAGAACCGTACACTCATAGAGATGTCAAGAATCATGCTTGATGAATACAAGACTTTCGATAGATTTTGGGCAGAAGCGGTCAACACCGCTTGCCATGCCACAAACCGCCTTTGCCTCCATCATCTATTGAAGAAAACTTTGTATGATCTTCTCACCGGTAACAAACCCAACATCTTACACTTTTGATTTTTCGGTAGTAAATTCTATATTCTCAACAAGAAACCTAGGACTTCGATGTTTGCTTTGAAATCCGATGAAGGATTCTTGCTTGGATATGACTCAAACACCTACGCCTATTGTGTCTTCAACAAAACCTTTGGGTGTGATGAAATAGCACGTGACGCGGTGTTTGATGAAACTAATGGCTCCCAAGTGGAGAAAGTTGATCAATGTGTGCTAGATGAGGAGGATGAATCAAAATTTGCGTTAAATAGGATGGCACTTGGCGATATTCGACCTCAAGAAGAGCCAAGTCCAAGTGATCCATCCCCATCACAATCCAAACCTCAAGCACAAGAACAAGAACAAGAACAACCCTCTAAATATCAAGACCACCAAGTGCAAGAAGAAGCAAATTAAGATTGTGGCATTGATCAAGGGGGTAGATGAAGAATGAGATGATGACGAAGTTGATTCAAAACCACAAGTGCCAACCCACGATTTCACCAAAGTGTTCAATGAGATCATCCTGTTGACAACATACTTGGAGATACCTCCAAGGGGGTAACAACTCAATCTCGTATGGTAAATTTTTGTGCACATTACTCTTTTGTGTCCTCTTTGGAACCATACAAGGTAGAATATGCACTACGAGATCTGGATTGGGTAATGGCGATGCAAGAAGAGTTGAACAACTTCAAGAGGAATCAAGAATGGGAACTCGTGAAAAGACCCAATGCCAATGTGGTAGGCACCAAGTGGGTGTTTCGGAACAAGCAAGATGAGAATGGGGTGGTAACAAGGAACAAGGCACGACTTGTTGCAAAAGGCTATGCACAAGTCAAAGGTTTGCACTTTGATGAAAGTTTTGCTCCCGTAGTTAGGCTTGAATCTATTCGCATTCTTTTAGCCTATGTTACTCACCATGACTTTAAGTTGTATCAAATGGACGTGAAAACATCGTCTCAATGGTCCAATCAAGGAGGAGGTGTATGTGGAGCAACCCCCGGTTTCGAGGACGATAAGTATCCTAACCATGTCTTTAAGTTACACAAAGCACTATATGGCCTCAAACAAGCTCCTAGAGCTTGGTATGAGTGCCTTAGAGATTTTCTCATTAAGAATGGTTTTAAAATTGGAAAAGCTTATTATACCCTCTTTACTAAGCATGTTGACAATGATCTATTTGTATACCAAATTTATGTAAACGACATAATAGTTGGCTACACTAACAAATCTTATTGCAGTGAGTTTAGAAAAATTATGATTGGTAGGTTTGAGATGTCAATGATGGGAGAATTGAAGTTCTTCCTTGGATTCCAAGTGAAGCAACTCAAGGAAGGCACCTTCAAATGTCAAACAAAGTACACTCAAAATCTTCTCAAAAAGTTTGACATGGACAAGGAAAAGCCCATCAAAACACCAATGGTGACCAATGGGAATCTCGAACTCAACTGAGAAGGACCGAGCGTCGACCAAAAGGTATATTGCTCCATGATTGGTTCTTTACTCTACCTTTGTGCATCTAGAATCGACGTTATGCTTAGTGTATGCTTATATGCAAGATTTTAAGCCGCTCCAAGAGAATGCCATTTGACGACCGTTAAGAGAATCGCGTGCTATTTAGTTCACACACACACCTAAACTTGGGCTTTGGTATCCTTTAGGGTCGATGTTTAATCTCATCAGTTATTCCGATGCAAATTATGCCGGATATAAGGTATATAGAAAAAAGTACCTCCGAGACTTGCCAACTCTCGGGTAGGTCCCTAGTATCATGGTCATCCAAGAAATAAAACTCCATTGCCTTATCCACAGCCAAAGCGGAGTATGTTGCATCCGGAAGTTGTTGTGCACAACTTCTTTAGATGTGACAAACTCTAAGGGACTATGGTCTCAATATGAACGATATTCCACTCCTATGTGACAATGAGAGTTCTATTAAGATTGCCCATAACCCCGTTGAGCACTCTAGGACCAAACACATAGATATCCGATATCATTTCTTGAGAGATCATTCTTTGAAGGGGGATATAGTCATTTCTCATGTTAGAACCAAAAACAACTAGCCAACATCTTTACCAATACACTAGATGAAAAACGCTTTTACGAACTTAGGAGTGAGCTAAATATCCTTGATTCTCAAAATCTGGCTTGAGATATTGCACATTTGAAATGTTAGCTTTCCGCATCTTCAAAACCTCGCATGCTTTCGAAAACTCACCTCACTCGATTTTACTTCAAACTATTTTACCATTTAATGCCTTTTTTGTATTTTTTGTCATTGTATGAATGTTTAGTGCTTTACTAGCCAAAATCCATGAAGGATATTTGTGAAAACTAGTCCTTTAATATCTCCACACTTTTGTTACTATATAGTGTTTCCCTTAAAAGAAACACACTATTTCTATTAAAGGGAAGTCGGACTTGTCCGACCTCTAGGCAGTGTTATCCTAAACGGCCTAAACAGTCTGTTTAAACATTTTTAAACGCTAAACAGAGGGCAACTGTGCAGTTTAGCCCCTAAACACTGAACTAAACGATTGACCATTTTAAACAAGGTCAACGTCCATTTAAACAGGCCAAACAGAATGGATTTTAAACATGTTTAGAACTGTTTAGGCAAAGTGAACTTACAATTCTAAGTCAAATGCAGGTTTCAAATTAATATTACCAATATGATTAAAATCAATACATTTTTTAAGCTTCACTTGAACACATCTTAAGTAATATTACTTGTGTTTCAAAAAATATAATAAAATAACCATTAGCCACTGAAGGTTAAAATATTTGTTTAGGTTACTACGACATGCACTGTTTTTTTGGTCTCAATATTATTATTTGGTGGTGTGTATTGTGATTGTCTCTTTAAATTTTATATGATGTCAAAGTTAAATTGGTTCCTATTTCCAAACATAAGTTTGAACTTGATTTGAACATCTAACATAGAGCAGGGAAGTAAATTTGTTTCCTTCCTACTGCAGAAAACACTGTTTAATCTGTTTAAACATCATTTAAATGCCGTCTAAACCTTCTAAGCGGTAAACAGAGCTCCACTGACTGGCTACCATTTACCGTTTAGGATAACACTGCCTCTAGGCCTGGACATGTCCAACGTGGGTTTTCAATTCCCAATCTGTTGCCTATCAGACTTGTCCGACAAGGGTCTTAGACATGTCCGACGCGGATCTGTCCGAGCTTTTAGGTCTGATGCCTCCACTTCTTTTCCTCATCCCAATCTTCATGAACTCGAGCTCTTCTAAATCCTTGGCAATTTCTCCTCCATCCTTGAGTGAAACCTGAGGAAAAGCTTGGTGGTCACTTCTCCAAGTTGGAGAATCAAGCCCTAGCTTGATTCCCACTGTTTTGAAGTTCTTGCCATGTTTTTCCAGCTCTCAATGTATCCATCGTTGAATCATCTCAATTTCTTTGGTTCTAGTTGCAAATCCTTGCATGCAATGGTAGAATAATGTTCTAAGGACCTTGATCTTAGTCTTTGCGAAGTATTTTGTCTGTGTAAGTTGTTTTGAATCATTTTTGCAATAGTTAGGGTTAAAACTATCAGGCTCGAACATGTCTAACCTGTATCTCGGACAAGTCCGAGGCACATCGAACATGTTAGAAGGTTCCTTCGGATATATCCAACCTTCTCGGACATATCTGACTGAAACTTCAAACTTATTCTAGTTTCCATAGTTTCTAACTTCAATTTTGCAAAATCTTCAACCACCTGCTTCAACAATCTCGCAAACCTTTCTAATTCTACCTTGTTATTATCAGATCATGGATGGCATATCAAGCTCTCAGAGGAGGTCAAGAAGAGACATGATAGGGATGATTCTCCTTTGGTCCCTAAACCTACCAAGAGGGCACCGAGGAGTAGTGCTTTGGTGATTCGGGTCCCAAGCCAAGGGCAAGGCAGTGGTTCAGGGGGAGCAGCCCCCGATTCTGAAATTGGACCTTTGGTGGTCATTGCTCCTTATGAATCTAGGAGGGGCAACCAAAGAGTTAACTACAGAAAGGGTATCCAAGAAGCCGGTGAACAAAGAGACCAACCTTGCTACGCCTCAGAGCGTGTGGCAAGTGATCCAAAGTTTTGGAGCCATTTTCACATGGATTACTACAGATCCGTGCTCATGATGAAGAAGAATCCAGTGCTTGAGATGCAATGTATAGATTGGGATTTCATGGCCACCAAGCAAAACTCAGTATTCAATGAAGTGATAAGTGCTTGTGAGTTCTAGGATATGAAGAACCTCATGGGGACTCAATACCCATGGAATGTGGAGGTCATTCTCCAATTCTTTGTCACTGTATTCTATAGCTCGGACAAGAGTATTACTTGGATGACACACGGAGAGAGATACTCTGTGTCCTATGAAGAGTTTTCAAAGATTCTAGGCCTCTCCAAGACTCTAAGATATGAGGATAAGGTCCATGAGGATGACATTCTGCAACCTCATGAGACTTTGGACTTCTATGATGAGAACCTCCAAAGGAACCCACCTCTCACTCATGGGCTCCTTCCTTTCTTCCAGGTGATGAACTGCATCACTCAGAAGACGTTGGCCCCTAAGGACGGTGATGCCAACCCCCTCAACTCCAACTCCAGGAATCTCCTCAAGTGGCTTCATAGGGAGAACAAGTTCAATGTGTTTGACTTTATCTATGAAGAGATCTACCAAGACTCTGAGAACCCCGCTAGGTCTTGTTGCTATACTCCCTACATCATGAAGATGATCGAGTGGGTACCTCAGAAGAAATTTGTCAACGATGTTCCCCACCGTCGCCTAGTCCCACAGATGCCTTCGGCGGCTCTTCGTCCTCTGAGGACCGCTAGGGCACCTGCTTTCGAGGCCAACTCCACCGGACGCTGCCATGGTTCTCCACCACCTCCGTCTCTGCAGCAGCAGCCTTCCTGTACCACCGACTTCTTCAAGATGCTAAAGTCCATATTCACCGCCCGCCGGTCTGCTCAGATCAACACTCAGTAGGCCAAGAAGCTTGGGAAGAGGAACTAGCAGGACCTTGCAGCCATCCGGGAGCACCTGCAGCTTCCGTCTTGGGGAGCTCCGTTCTTTGACAACAACGAATATGAGCCTCTTGTTGAGCTACCGGAGTTCACCGAGGAGGAGCGTGCCTTCTTCACCTCTAGTGATTCTTCAAGCGCCCCTGCACCTGCGGCTCCTTGCTCCCCTTCGAATGGTGATGGCGACTACATCGCGGAGGACTCCGACAACAACAATGACAATGACAATGAAGACGAAGATTAGATGTTCTCTAGCTTTTCTCCTTTTTGTTGTCTTGATGCCAAAGGGAGAGAAGTAGTAGAGTAGGTTTCTTTACCGTGGTGTGTGTGTGTGTGGGGGGGGGGGGAGCTATGAACTTGTATCATTTTCAAAACTTGTTTAAGTTGCTGCAACTTGTTTAAGTTTATCGCACGTATGCTCTTTATGCCTATATGTTGTGAATTCTACTCATGTCAATGCATTTTGAGTTTATTGAGTTTATATTGCCTATCTATATGTGAATCTCGAGAATTGCACCTAATTATGCCAAATCATGTCATTTGTGCATCACACTTTGTCACTTTCTACACTTTGCATATAGGCAGCCCACGAGTGTTAAGTGAGTACAAGATGTCTCTCTTTACATTCAAATGATCATACTCACTCAACACTTAAAATCATATTATTTATCTCTCAAATCAAAAACTTTAATTGGTTGTCATCAATCATCGAAAAGGAGGAGATTGTAAGTGCATCAAGGACCCTTGTGGGTTTTGGATGATTAATGACAAGCAATTAAAGATCGAACGAAATTGTTGAGTTTTTGCAGAGATTAAATATAAGGAATATACTTCAATGAATGTACTTGAAAAAATAGAAAAGGCGTGCTAAAAGTGAGGACTTGTAAAATTAGGGTTTTACACTTTCTTGAGTCGTAGAAAAAACTGTACTATCAAGAGGGACACGACTCTTGTAAACTTAGGGAATCATTGGGTGTTAAACCCTTGGAAACAATTGAAATCAACAAACCCTAAGTCCGGACTTGTCCGAGCCAAAAGCCTGGACATATCCGAGTTCTCACTGCACCAACCTGAACTTGTTCGACGTCCATCGGACATGTCCAAGTTGTCACTTTGTAGCCAGGACTTGGAAATTTCCATGTCCTCTCGCCCCTCGGACTTATCCAAGAAGATTCAAACAAATTCGAATCCTCGCTGCATAGACCCAGACTTGTCCGACCCTGGTCAGACATGTCTGAGTCCTCACTGCACAACCCTGACTTTGAAAAATTCTAAGTCATTTGGCCACTCAGACTTATTCGAGTTTTGCCGTACTTATCCGGATTTGATCTGCAAACCCCCAGACATATCCGAGGGTCAGACTTATCCGAAGTGGATTGTCTGAGGTGTTTAAAGCAGCTTTATGCACTGAATCAAAAATCAAATCTTAGCTGTACCATCACTAGGTCCCTAAGCTCGGACATGTCCAAGATATTTTTGTACTTGTCTGACGTGGCCCGCCTAACAACAGTCATAATCACTTTTTGCTTATAAATAGAGGACCCCCTCCCCTGTTAGCCTACCCCTAACCTCTCATTTGCACCCCTGCGCCCAGGACTCCCTCAAGAGAACTTCTCCACCTAGTTTTCACCTCCAAGAGCTAAAACTTGAGAATTTTGGGAGAGTGAAAGAGTTGATTGTGAGATTGAAGAAGAAGTGACTTTGAGGTTGAGCATCGATTCAGTTCGCTTTATTTGCCTGAGTTCTCTTTCGTGTTTGTTACTCTTGGGTGCAAACCCTAGACGGTTAGGCGTTGCCCGATAATTTTGTGTTGTGATTTCGTTCCGAGAAGTTTGTATCACCCCTGAGATAGTGGAAGATCAAATTGGCCTTTGTGGTGGTTTGGTGAGGGTAGGGCTAGAGAAAGCTCAATTCTTTGTGGACTCCTCAACAGGGACGTAGGTTTATTTGTGAAGCCGAACCTCGATGAAAAATCACCTTTGTCTCTTGTCTCATTTACCTTCTGCACCATTTTATGCTCTATTGTGTTAATATTAGATTTACTTGTCGAAACCTGCTCTAACACGTTTCTACTTGCTTTACTTGTTATATTGCTCATAGAACTGTTAGGTTGCATTTTGATTCAATAGACTTGATAAAAATTTCTCCTTTGATCAAGTCCTGCACAGGAGTTCGGACATATCCAACTTCTGCCAGACTTGTTCGAGCAGTGTCGGACAAGTCTGGTCCTAGCTCGGACTTATCCGAGAATTCAAAATCAGAATAGTTTTAATAGCTGGTTATTTGTTTTAATTGTCAACTCACCTCTCTATGCCACCTTTTAGTACCTCAATTGCCGATTAATCCCAGCAAGCTCGGGCCGGATCTGGCGGCCGACACGGGGCGCGACCAGGAAAGAGCAAGCATGTGTGGGAGTCGTGTGCGTGTTGGAATGGCCGACGCTCGGGGTTCGCACAGGAATAGAAGTCGGCGGGATCCTGTCTAACTAAGGCGGAAGCAGAGAAAATCGGCGGATCTCATCGTCCCCAAGGTGGATCGAGTCGAACTCGACGGTAGACGACGTTCGAAGTCCAACGAGCAACCAACGTTGGTGGCAAGCATGTGACAGCCTCCCGTATCTGCCGCGTGCAGACGGGCTGCCGCTCGGTGCCGAGCAGGTGCTAGCTACCGTCGAGGATGCGCGACGCGCTAGCGCTGAAGGAGCAGGTGTCGCTTGAGTCAGATTGGAGCAACGCGTGCCCAACGGCACAGGGCGGGCCCAATGTCGGTGGAGGTGGATTTGTGCATGTGGAACCATTAGACGATGTGATGGTAAGGCAACACGCTGTGTTTGCATATCTAGATGCGGCAGTGTGTGCAGTTGGCCTGCTCTTGCGTACATGGCGGCAACAAGGGAGTTAAGCTCCTAGCCATCAGGGGCTACGGTGTAGAGGCGACGCGTGCTAGGGTTGCGCTTGAGTATGGAAAGGTTCCATGGGAATTGATCGGAGTAGGCCAAAAGGGCTAAGGTTGGGCCAACCTTGTACCAGTGTGCAGCCAGTGGAGAGCTCGACCGGACCTTGTGGGCCTTATTGGCACATGGGCTGCTTGTGAACCAATGGGTCCAGCTGGATTGTAAGGCATTTCAGACAAGTGGACAATAGGATAGAAGGATCTGGTCGGCCTGGTGAGTTGGTGATGGATCGCGACAATGGAGGTGTTCATGTGAAGTAGAGTGTTTGAGATGGTGTGTTCATCCCACTTAAATTCCTACTCGGGGTGATGTGTTCATGTTGAATGGATGATGTGGGGTTCGTCCCAGTGATAATGTGTTTGTCTCATACGCGTTCATGTACTGGATGATGCGTTCATTCCACAGATGATTTGTTTATCCTGAAGTCGTATAGGATGATGTGTTCATCCTCGTGGTGTAGTGCCGACCTCAAGGGTGTAGTGCCCAACCCAAATTTATGTTCGAGATGTAGTGTCCATTTCAAGAGATGTAGTGCTCATCCCTTAGTGTGTGCAGGATGAAGGGACCATCCTGAGATGTAGTGTCCATCCTAAAGTGTGCATAGAGTGGAATATATGTATCTACATCCTAAATTAGTGTGATAGTGTGTTCTAGAAAATAAGATTAAAAGGGTGATTGTTGAAGTTAATCTTGGTTCTAGAACTTTCTAGAAGATAATAGTATAGGAGAGTCCAAATTAGGTAAGAGTAAGAGTTTGAGTCCAAGTGTTTTATAGAGAATTCTAGAGAAATTTGAGACTATTTTCGGATGTGTAAGGGACTATATAATAAGCCGGTACCCAGAAAATCAGATCAAGGAAAGTAAACAAGAAATTTTGAGTTGTTTTTGTCCGAATTTCCAACACCGTTACCTGGTGAGACCTCATATGGACATGAAAAGGGACCAAGATAATGTTATACATAATAATCCAAAGCGTGAAGATTGCTCACGACCATCTCGAGTTGTTCTTGTTCTTTGCATCCCAGTCACAAGTTGGCTCAGTGCAGGACCATGTCTCTATTTAAACCTTATAGCATCTCGAACTGATGTGCTATTCGGTTTGTTGTTCTATTAGTTAGTAAAGACAAACAAATAGCTTCAACTGATGTGTTATTTGGTTTGTTTATTTTACCCGTTTGCTATCCAAAGGCTTCGGTGTGCTACGAGTTGCAAATGACTTTAGCTTTGCTATCCAGAGATCGGTTTAACAAATTGGTTGGAGTAACACATGAAATAAGTTGTTAAATGTGGATATCACATTAGTTATTCAGGAGAATAGTACACCAGAAATATCAAATCCATTGGAGATTCTCTTAGGTTAGTCGGATGAATTCGTCCTGTCATACCGGCGGTACCATACAAGACAGAAGTTTGATGACCATGTGGGCCACTAGTTTCATGCCAATATGCAGATTATTTTTATGTACGGGTGGATCACCCTGCAGGTTATTGTCATGAGCACATTAATTCTGCATTAACGAGACTAGTTGATGTTTGGATTATTTCACATTGGGTTGTTGAAAATACACAAGCTACGGTGCAGTACACGAAGGATTCGTGTCAGGCAAGGACGCGTGAAGGACAAGGAAAGAAGAGATAAAAAGAGATCGGCACCCACAACAGAAGATAGATAAAGTCATAGGAGACTAGCTAAAGATCTATTTATATAAAACAATCAGATAAGGTTGGCATGTGATCGGTTCTCTTAGGAACGAAATTATCTGTTACCAAATATTGTATTCGATAGTTGGAAAACCAGGATTAGATGAGAACTGAATCCTAGGACAAGATTATCTTTTGTATTCTGTTTTTCCTATATAAACACAGAGGCTGCCCGGCTAGGCCATCAATGTAGTTTACCCCAAAAATTGTCATGGTAATCAGAGCCAATACTCACACGAGATAGAGAGCATGTCGTCCGGATCATCGCCGACCACAACAGGGATCAATACCCATAGTCACCATGTCGACAAGTTGACAAGGGACCACTATCCTGTATGGCATGCCCAAGTTCTCCCTGCAATCAAGGGGCGCAGTTGTACGACTTCATCGAGGTGTGGAATGCCATACAGGAGAGCTACTCCTCTCAGTCAAGGGATGAAAGTGCATCTAGGCATTCCCTTGTGGGTTTTGGACGATTGATGATAAACAAATGAGATCCTGATGAACTTGTTGAGATGAATGCAGGTCAACTCAGATGAGATAGTTTGGTGCACTCAAAAGTGAAAAATGAAGTGATGAAGAAAAAAAAGCCCAACTGATGAATGAAGCGCAAAGTAGACTTAAATGTATAGGATGTGTGTGAGAGACACATCCCAAGAGTTCAAGTCTTTGCGTAGGGGTAAGGGCTTAAATCAACCTTGATAATTCATTGAGCACCAGACTAGTTCGTTCACGAAATGGACTAGTCCGTTCATGGATCGGACTAGTCCGAGAAACTCTCTGATGTGTCATAACATTGTGCACCAGACAAGTCCGTTCATGGATTGGACTAGTCCGAGAAACTCTCTGATGTTTCATATCACTATACATCGGACAAGTCTGAGAAACTTTCTGATATTTCCAATACACAGGGCACCGAACATGTCCAGACTCCTACCGGACTAGTCTGATATACCTCACACATATTAGGGTTTTTAGTGTGCTGCACATTCCACGCGGATTTTACTCTACACACCGGACAAGTCTGGTCCCTAAAGCGGACTAGTCCAACCGTCTGGATCCCTAACGGTAATAATTTTGGAAACTCTAGAAAAAGAGATCCACGACCCCACAAACATAACTCTCGTATTCTTCTGTCAAGAACTGAAACCCTAGCGCCGCCACTCGTCCCAAGAGCACAAAAGCACATCTCCCCACGCATCTAAGGTCCTCAAAAGTGAAATTCTTTGAGTATTCAAATTTGGGATTGGGAGATCGTTGTCTACGTGCCATTGAACTCTTGGGGTTCGATCTCTTTACACTCTCGCATTACTTGTAATCTTTTCTAGTGTATTAGATTACTTTTTCTACTGTAATCTTCGTGGGAGCCCTCAACGTGTGAGGTGGCCCCACCAACTCGGTGATTACCTGTGATAGTGGAATCAAGTCGGCCATGTGTGGTGACTTGACGAGGGAAAAGGGTTTGAAGAGACCCGTCTCTGTGTGGGCCTCCTCAACAAGGACGTAGATCTCTTTGGTGAGATCAAACCTTGGTAAAAATTTGTGTCCTGTGTGCTCATCTTTTTACTTTTTCAATGATCATTATTTAGAGCATTAAGTTGATCAAACTTGTAATTGGAATTAACATTGTATTCCATGTGCAATCTTCAATCAAGTTTGTTTGAATAGTTGTTTAAATTTCACTGCTATAACACATACAATTTCTGCTCTAACACTTGATCAGTTGACACCACACATGCACACCGAACCAGTCCGCAGTTACACCGGACAAGTCCGGTCCACCAGGAATTTAGCAAATTGATTAAGTGCGCACGGAAATTTTCAAAGCCTATTCACCCCCCTCTAGGCCACATTCAATTGGTATCAGACCAGATCCTCCATTTATGAGACTCACCGCTCGGAGAGATCGATGGCCTTTGACAAGAACAACGAGATCCCGAAGATGCCCAACACCGAAGATGAACAAGACACCAAGACATTCGATATACTCAAGGAAAATAAACACGATGATAAAGAAGTGTGTCAACTCAAAGCGCTTCTAAGAAAGAAACTTCTAAGCAAGGCAAGGAAGAGGACGAGAAGACGATGGAGAGTGGTCATCATGACTACTCTCGATATCCTTATAATTACGATCGTCTTAATTCTAACAATCATTATCTTTCAATCCCTATGGGAAACCCCCTCATTTCAATGGAAATGATTATACCATGTGGAAGTATAATATGAAATTGCATCTTATCTCCTTAAACACCAATCTTTGGCATGTTGTGTGTATAGGTGTAGATATCACGGATACCACCGATGAACTCACTGTGGAGCAAGAGCAAGAAATTCACCGTAACACACCATCTGTTGCAGTAATCACTTCATCCTTGAGCCGAGAAGAGTTCACCAAGATTGATGGACTAGAAAGTGCCAAGGAAATATGGGATACACTCAAGACAACACATGAAGGAAATCGCTCAATTCGTGAAGCAAAAATTGAAATGCTTGAAGGAGAATTGGGGAGGTTTGCTATTGAGGAGGGTGAATCACCTCAAGACATGTACAACCAAATGAAGGCACTCATCAACAATATCCGTGCCTATGGAAGCAAGAAGTGGACTGACCACGAGGTGGTCAAAAGGATGATTAGAGCATTTATGCCAATGAATGTCACCTTGTGCTCTATGATCCAAGAAAGCTCGGGGTTTTACAAAATGACTCCGGATGAACTCTTGGGCAAGATTATCAACCATGAGATGATGGAGAAGGAGGCCCAATATCTCAAAGACTTAGCTGAACTTACCTCCTCCAAGAAGAAGAATGTTACCCTCAAAGCAACTTGCAATCCTAAAGGAAAGGAAGTTCGTAAAGCACAAGGTGAAGAAGACACAAGTGATGTGAGCACCAATTTGGATGATGAAGAGATGGTGCTCTTCATCAAGAAAATCAAGCGCATGATGAAAAGAAGGAAGGGCATCAACTCAAGTGATGGAAGAGCAAAGACAAAGGAAAATCCAGGGCACGGCGTACCTGCTACAACTGTGGCGAGTACGGTCACTTTATGGTTGACTGCACATATGAAGAAAATAAGAAGAAGGAAGCGAAGCCACAAGAGAAGAAGACCTTCAAGAAAATAAGGCAAGCTCACCAAGCGCACATTGTCAAGGAGTGGGACTCAAACGATGAGTCCTCCTCCGATGAAGAAGAAGAGATGGCTACTATTGCCATCAAGAAGCCTACCAAGCAGTCTACACTCTTCCGGAACATGAGAGGATGGGAGACTCATAATCATACTTGCCTCATGGCGAGGGAAGGCAAGAAAAAGGTTCGACTTACACCTCCCTCGCTTAATTCCTCCATTGATGATTTTGATAGCTCTAGTGAAAATGAAAAAATTCTTAAAGGTTTAAGTAAAACTGCTTTAAAGAAAATGAAAATGTTGTCGGACGAAATTTTTGAGAAGGAGGAGCTTGTCAACCGAAAAGAAGATATGCTCATCCACGGAAGGAAGAGATATCAAGAGGTTGAGAAACTCCTTGAGCTTGAAAAGGAGAAGAGCAAGTCACTTGAGCATGAGCTATCCTTGAGTAAGGAAACTTACTCAAAACTAGAAGACTCACTGAAAGTGCATATAGGTGTCCCCGTGGGTTTTGGATGATTGATGACGACAATTAAGAGATTAATGAGTTAAGATGATCTTAAGCACATGTGTGATGATTGAAATGAGACAAATCCCGTAAAAAGGAAAAGGTTGAAACAAGTGTGGAAGAATCAAGCATAGAAATTAGGGTTTCTATTGTGTTGAGTTTAGACCAGCTTATCATATGTGAGGGCGGCTGTATCATGTGCATTGAGCTCATCCAAGAGGGATAAAAGTGGTGGTTAAGAGAAAAACCCAAGTGAGAAGCCAAAATGAAAGAAAACACTCAATGGTCGGACTTGTCCGGGCAAATGGCTGGACTAGTTCGGTCAGTCAGATTAGTCCGTTTTGGGTCGGAGTAAACATCTCTGGATGACTTCGGAGTTATCCGTATGGGTACGGACTAGTCCTTTCTTCCCTTGGTTAGTGGATTTGGAGCTAAGTCCTGGGAGACTGGACTTGTCCGCCACAGAGGCCGGACTAGTCCGAACCCCCCAGAGTTGTCCGTTTTGGGATGGACCAAAGCATTCTGGATGAGCTCGGACTTGTCCGTTGTGGTACGGACTAGTCCGTTTGAGACTTAGTGGGAAAACCTAGCCAAACCCTAGGAGGCCAGACTTGTCCGCCCTTGAGGTTGGACTAGTCTGGGCCTGCCCAGTTTAGTCCGTTTTCAGCTGGACTAAACCTTTATGATGTACTTCGGTCTAGTCTGTTGTTGGCCGGACTAGTCCGGGTTGCCATGACCGTTTGGAATTCAAACGTTTGGTGCACACGTCATATGTTTTGTCGATCGATGACGTGGAATTGTTGGTGGTCCCAAGAGGTCGAACTAGTCCGTGCACATGGCCCGACTAGTCCGGGTTTAGGCTGTTTATAATGGTTAGTTGTCGGGACCCCTATAAAAAGGGGACCCCAGCCCCTATTTGATAACTCTGGAACCCTAGCGCCACCAAAACATTCATGAGCCTTCCAAAGCCTTCTACTCGTCCTACTAGCCCTCTAAGACCAAATCTTG
The DNA here is from genome assembly GCA_036927565.1 of Tuctoria greenei. Taxonomy (NCBI): domain Eukaryota; kingdom Viridiplantae; phylum Streptophyta; class Magnoliopsida; order Poales; family Poaceae; genus Tuctoria; species Tuctoria greenei. The sequence continues at coordinate 176,138,585 of JAYESD010000005.1, forward strand.
AAGATATTAGGGTTTGGGATGGAGAGTGAAGGAAAATCATCGTGTGAGACCTATGTGTGCTGAATATATTGGCTATGATGATAAAAGTTTTGAATACTACCAAAACAACTTTATCATCAAGGTCCGACTCTAGGTCCGAGCTCCATCAAGATCCGACAATAGGTCTGACTTGTTTTGAGTAGCTCCGGCAAGGTCCGATGTAAGGTACGACTTCTTTGTCTAGGTCCGACTAGCTTTTGTTAGCTCTGGCTCTAGGTCCGACTAGCTTTGGTAAGATCTGGCGCTAGGTCCAACTAGCTTTGGTTAGCTCCAACGCTAGGTCCTGCTAACTTTGGTAAGTTCCAGTGCTAGATCCTATTAGTTTTGGTAAGCTCCAATTAGTTTTGGCAAGGTTCGGAGCTTGATCGCAGTGGTTCTGCTTTTAACTTGCAATGATTTGTACTTGCTTTACATTGATGGAAAGTTTGCTTAGTATTCTTTTACTAAGTTTTTGGTGTGTTTTGGTGGTTATGGCTGATATCATTTCGCTATGGTTTGCAACATGCTTATGTGAGGTTCTCACGTAAGGTGTTGTGGTTTCAGAACTAACGAGAGTCAAGTCGAGGACTTATGCTCAGAAGTATTGGTTGTTTATTCATGTGCAGGTGTTGCTTGAGTTCAAGACATGGCTAGTGACGGGATCCATTGAACTAGTCTTAGGGATAAGATGAGGTTCAACAACCAAGTTTGGGAGGAATTGTGGTTGAGTTGATCGGCAGGTCACGCAACATGTTTGAATCAAGAACAATGCATATGAAGGTGTAGAAGTGGTTAAACGACACTTCTCCCGGTACTACTAAGTGTAGCCCGTGGAGGTTCTTGCATTGGTTTGGGCGCGCAGAGATCGGGAACAAGATGATGACACAGGTGATTTACGTGGTTCGGGGCGCCTGAGAGTAATACCCTACTCCACAGGGTTTTTGTATTGAGTAAGTCCGTAGCACTAGTATGTGTGTGAGTTTGGATTGGTTCAGGTGTTTGTATCGTGCGGTGCAGTCCTTTTATAGTCCAAGGACTGGCCGTTACAACATTTGCGTGACCCTACATGTGACCCTGGCGTATTCAATAACCTAATACACAATATATGAGTATTAAGCATGATTAATAGGGTGATAACGTGCCTTAATGGATGCGTTACCCCTATTAACAGTCCACTGATCGTGTCTCACTAATATAGCATTAATGACATGTAATCAGGTCTTGTAACTGCCGCTTTAGCTGTCCCTTGAATGTCCGTGCTGTTGGAGATCTACCAATGTCCCTGTTGGTGTTGTAGGTCCGGAAGCTCCACAGGTGGCAGTTCCGAAGCTTGCCCTCATGAGGAGATATGTCTGAAGCTGACATACACGTGGCGGCACCGGAGCTTCCCTCTACAGGGGGATAGTTTCGGGGTCATTATTCATGTGTCAATGTCGGAGCTTCCCTATGTCGGGAGTTTAGCTCCAGTCTTATATTACAAGTGGCAGTCTGAGAGCTACCCGTATGAGGGAGGAGGGTCCAATGCCATGTGACACGTGGGTCCTGAGGAAGCCTTCAACTCGGACAGATGGAATTCTCTTGCACTTCTTGCGGTATCATGGGGTACCTGATACGCAGGGTATCGATAGTGGCCCCCGGGCCCACCTCTGGGAGGAACCCTTTGGGTTATTATTCTACCGGAGGTGGGGCCATCCTCGATTTCCGCCCTGTAACTTCAAAGGCCTTCTGATATGCCGTTGGGTTGATGGTTTGGGGTTAAACCATCGTCGCGTGGCTTGCTTTGAATGCGGCACATGAGACCTTTGAGATCGGATCTCACGCAATTGAAGGTTGCCAGTTCCCAATCCAAAAACTGTATCGGTTCCGAGCGCCTTGTCAGGCTGCCGCCTTTAGGTTTCCCGCCGCCCATCATGACAACAGTTCACCTGGGGTAACAACCTCGACCTCTTCGTCGGGATGGCCCCAAGCCCATTTGTCATTGACGGGGTAGATTTTTGAAATGTGACTTTGCTCTCATTGCGGTTTCCATCCAAGCGTCGCGGAGGCTTACTTAAGAAGGAAAGTATGCACGGTTTGAGGACTCTTTACGCTTTTGATCAAACTTGCGCTCAGAGCCTTCCAAACTTCACCTAGCTTTCCTTTTCGTTGCTCCACTTTGCCGTGATGGAGTTAGGTCTTCTCAAGAGCCGCATCCAGAGCAAGGACAATTTGATGAAGGTTCGAACCTTCATGGGATGGTCCAGTGATTCCTTCAACCACCTAGTCCGCGCCAGCAAGATCACCTTCAAGAAGGAACGCCACGGGGAGATGGTGTATTTTTCGGCGTACGCCACGGTGGGACTGATCCCACCATTCTCGAGCTTCATCCTGATGCTACTGGACTTCTACGGCCTCCAACGGCATCACCTCGGCCCGCACTCCCTTCTGCTTGTGGCCACTTTTGTCCACTTCTGCGAGATGTGGGTGGGTGTGCCTCCCTGCGTCGAGTTGTTCCGGACCTTCTTCACAGTTCATACAACCGGCAAGGGGACAGAGTTGGTCGGCTTCTATTTCTTCGTGAAGCGCAAGAACTGCCCCTCCAAGTAATTGAAGTCGTTCCCCTCTGGCAGGTGGGACGACTGGAATAAGGATTGGATCGTTATTGCAGTGGAGGGGCACAACAGTTTGGAGCTGCCCCAAGGACTCCCCAACGTCGACACCGATGCCTGGAACATAGTTCCAAAGTTGTCGGATGTGTTTAACCCTATCCTGACTAGGATCTGAGAATGCGTGGAAGGTGGAGTGACCCCCCCCCCCCCAGATTGTCTTCAAAAATCTCTTGGTGAACAGGTGGGCTTCGCTGAGGAAGAGAGAGAAGCTCACCTGGGCTTTAAATAGTGTGATGGATGACGATCGGATTGAAACTGGTTTGAAATCCAACTTGGATGACGAAGCTTTGAAGCTCCATCTCAAGAAATTTCAGCATGGGCTTGTCAACGGTGACGACTTTGTCCGCCGGCTGCTTTTCTGCCATTAAATATGATTCTAGAGATCAGCAGGGAGCTCCAGAGAAAGATGCCGGTGCTAGACGACCTTGGCGAGGTAGAAAAATGCCGAACCTCCGGGGTTGTAATCCCCAGAGCTTTCGAGGAGGTGGTCGCTGGTGCTCCGAGCCAGTGGGTTGAAGACATAGGCAAGGGCAAGGAGCCAGCAGAGTCTTCGACCCGGAAGAGGAAACTGAAGCATGCTGATGGGAGGTCCGATAGGCCTAATCCATCTACAACAACACCTTCTCCTTGGTGAGGGAAATCTTCTGCGGCTACACCTCCTCCGGTGCAAGCGTCTTCTAGAGGCACCAGCTCCGGACAGTTGACTCCGGTTCCGGTGCCAGCGAGGGGCTCCAGGTCCGGATGTTCTTCCCGACCAAGAGAGACCTCGGCTGGGTCAACACCAACGACAACGGCAGGCTTCGGGCAACATTCCGGAGCTCCCACCGTGCCGACCGCGACATGCTCTGACTCTGAGCCTCCGGCAAAGAGGTTCCGTGCTGACTGGAGTAGTAGCTTCCCAAGGTAAGCTTTGCTTTTTCACCTTGATTTGCCACTGTAATTTTTTCTTTTATCATGTTTTGAATCCTCTGATTTTTTGAATGCAGGGCGTCTAAGTCGGGGTCTAAAGCTCCAGCCTCCGTCGCACTGGCTGAAATAGTGCGGACGAAAAGTCCAGCTTCCACCCTAAATATCCTTCAGTGGTGGCTGAGGTCACGACAGCTCCGGCGCCAGTTACCGTGGATCTAGATTTAGAGTCATCGCCAAAAGCTCCCGTGATAGCGCCGAACCACGGGGGAGAAGTTGAAGATGCACTGCTAGCAACAGCGTCGGAGGCTGAGGCTCCAGTGCGGGAGGTGGAGATGTCGGAAGCTCTGGCATTTGAGCCTGGGGTTATCGAGGGTCCGGTTCCGACACCAGAGGTTGTTGCGGGACCCGTGGTACCAGAAGCCCCGGTCCTCGAACCGGAAGTCGTCAAAGCCCTGGCCGTTGAACCGGAGATGATCGAAGTTCCGGTCACTGAGCCGGAGGTAGTTGAAGCTCCGGCTCTCGGGCCAGAAGTTGTTGAAGCTCCGACAGTTGAGCCAGAAGTAGGTGATGTACCGGCACCTGAGCCAGCGATGGAAATGGCTTTGGGTGAAGCCCCAGCGACCACCCCGGAAGTAACTGCTCCGGAGGTGCCCACGCCCGAGGCAGAGCGCCGTGAAGAGGCAGAGGCAGGCTCTTCTCCCTCGGAGCAAACATTTGATGTTACCGCAGCAGGATCTTCAGTTTCGGCCCTGGAGGTAGGAGTTCCCCATGCGGGTTCTTCCTCTACTGCAGTCGAAATTCTTCTGGAGGGTGGTCCCAGTGCCGGAGGAGCTGAGGGTACCTCACCTGTAGAGTGGCACCCTATTTTTGTTATGGAGAATCCCCTAGAACCGACAGAGATGACCCCAGCAGGTTTGGAGCCTATCCCCTTGGCGTTGTCAATAAACAATGCCTGCTCGAGCCTCTGACAAGTTCAACTCGCCTTCGATCATGAGAGCAAGGTCCTTGAGGAGGAGTGCAACACCTTGAGGCATTGGCGCAACAGGCTCCACTTTGAGACCAGACTTGCTCAAACGAGGCTTGCTGATCTGAAGGAGTGGGTCAAGAGGGAAACGGACCGGATGTAGTACTGGGGCAAACTACTAGAAGAGAAGGAAGCTGCAATCAGGGTGCTCGATGCCAATTCTCGGGAGATCCTCGAGCAAGCTAAGGAAAGGTGTGATGCTGCTGATGAGTGTCAAGAAAGCCTCAATGAATTAAATGAGGTCCTCCTGAAGCGTCGACAGACCTTGATGCGAGAGAAGATAAGCTCCTAGAATAGCAGGAGGATGTTTTGAAGAGAGAGGAGGAGCTCACCCAGAAATTGACTCCGGCTGAGCAAAATTTTGCAGAGCGCACTAAGAAGTTGGATATGTGGAGTGCGGAAGAAAAGGAGAAGTACTGGAAGCTGGGGCAGGAGCTCTCGAAAAGAGAGGCTGATATTGCCGCCAGAGAAGGGAAAGTGAGGGGCAGGGAGAAGGACCTGGCCGAACGACGGAACCACATCCACCTCTGATAGACGGAGCTAACCAACCGTGAAAAGCAGGCTGCTAAGAATATGCAGCAATATGCAAAAGTGGTGGAACACCTCGCTAATGAGCGTTTAGAGCTAGCGGCCGCTCGGAGGTCACTGGAGGAGTTGCGGAGCTCAAATGCAACTGAATCCCTGATGGTATGGGATTTTTTGGGACGTGCGGACAGGGCCCTTATGCCTCTTGGTTTTATTCCAGTACGCCCGAAGGACCCAGCGCAGGAGCTGGACCAGACGCTGGTGGCGCTTGGCTCTGCCGGCAGTAAACTCGACGCAATGGGAAATGTCATCGCTGATCAACTGGAGACAGAGGGGAAATCTCTGGCTAAAGACATCGCCGAGTATATCTTGGTGTGTTACAGAAGCCGAGACTACCAGTTCTCTCTCGGTCCAGTCTTTGAAGGGCTCATTGCCGAAGAAGAGGATGTCGCCAGAGCTAGTGTCCAGGAGGCTGCTGAGAAGGTTGCTTCATTTTTCCACAGGACTTAGATCCTCCAGTAGCTAGGACCTTTTCCTTTTGCCCCTTGCTGTAATCCCAATTTTGTAATCCAGTACTTTGAATTAATAAAATCCACTCTTTTTGCCATGAATTTCACTATGTCCTCAATATACTGTTCTCTATCTTGTTGGCCCCTTGGTATATATGCATAATTCGAGTGTGTACATTTACCAAAAGGATTTGACAGTATGTTTATGACTTGAATGCTTCGAACTTGTAGATTTTAGGTCCGAAGTCTTTATCCTCGATATGTCGACGACTGTCCCCCTGGGGATGTCAGAGCTTGATAGCTCCGACGGTACCCACTGTCGACATATAACACATCGATGGTGGTCCCCTTGGGATTTATCGGGGCTTGATAGATCTGGTAGCTCCCAATGTCAGCGCACGAATCATCGACAGCAGGCCCCCAGGGGTTGTCGGAGCTTTGTAGCCCCGACGACACCCACTGTCAACATATAAAACGTCGACGACGGCCCCCTTAGAGGATGCCGGAGCTTAGTAGCTCCGGTGTCGTCCACCATCACCATGAGTTTCTATTTTTCCTGCACATTAGAGACAAGAAAAGAGTAAAATTCGTCCTCTTGTCTATAAATCGTTTGTGACTTATCGTTCTTATTTGAATTTTAAATCTGAAGAAACTCAATATGGTAACGAGCATATTGATGGAATCTTCCCAGATCTGTATGCTTTTTTAGTACTCACCCTACTTAGGCCTGTCGGGGTGTATGTAGAGTGGCGTACTTAGGGTGCAGGACCAAACTAAGTCGATAGCACACTCCAGACCAATGTTGACTTGGCGTTCAGGCAAGTAGACTATACAACATATTAAGATCCAGAGAGGTCAACAATATAACTTGTAACACATATGAATAACTTGGACAAAAACTGAAAAAGAATTGCACAACTTCATTATAGACAAGAAGGGTAAAAATAATAGTTTGATATACCGAGCCATGTACAAAAATAAATGCATGTGGAGTCTGTTTTCACACAACAATGTCTTTCATTATAGGTACGTATTACAGGGGAGACAAGGACACACTTAGGGTGCAGGACCAAACTAAGTGCACTATACATCTTGTACTAGCCCTGGGCAGGTAGTTACACTTTTAGTGTTGTGACTGTATAAAGTGTTACTTGAACTTCCCGGACCTTCTCGGAGGGGTCCGGATGTTCTCCCGGAGGACCTACCCTTCTCTGTGTATTGACTCTATAACGTACATTGGGCGTAATTACAGACTCACCTCTGTGATTCTAAGTATAAAACTTACGGAGGTGCTCGATGTTCCAAGGATTAGGAAGCGGAGTCCCATCCTCAGTTGACAAGCGAACGCATCCGGGCCGGGATACTTTGATCACTCGGAAGGGACCTTCCCAGCAGGGGGAAAGTTTATTCATCCCTTCGAGATTTAGTATTTTCCGCAGCACCAGGTCGCCTTCCTCGAGTTGTCGGTTGTGCACGTGCCTTTGATGATAGCGCCAGAGCGCTTGGCGATAGCGTGCATTCCGAACAGCTGCTTGACACCTTCCCTCGTCGATGAGGTCAAGGTCTTCACGTCGGAGCTGGTCCTGCGCGGCTTCATCGAAGTTCTGGACTCAGAGCGACCCCATGGTCATCTCCGGAGGAAGGACCGCTTCGGCTCCGTACACTAGGAAGAAGAGTGTCTCCCCAGTTGACCGGTTAGGTGTTGTCCTGTTTGCCCACAATGTGGATGGAAGCTCTTCAATCCAGTTGGCTCCATACTTTTTTAAGCGCTCGTATGTGCGCGTCTTGAGTCCTTTTAGGATTTCTGCATTTGCTCTCTAGGCTTGGCCATTACTCGCTGGGTGAGCTACTGAGGCGTAGCTAAGTTAAATGCCGAGGTCTTCGTAATATTCTTGAAATGCAGCACTTGTAAATTGAGTTCTGTTATTAGTTATGACTTTGTTCGGAACTCCAAATCTGCATATAATAGACTTCAAGAATTTCATAGTTGATTGCTTGTTAATTGTCACAACTGGAGTTGCTTCTGGCCACTTGGTGAACTTGTCGATGGCAACATACAGGAACCTCTAACCTCCGACGGCTTTTGGGAATGGTCCCAAGATGTCCATACCCCACACAACGAATGACCATCTGGAGGTATCATTTGTAGTGATTGAGCCGGTGTGTGAACCTGTTTTGCGTGGAACTGGCACATTTCACATTTTTTCACTAGCTCAACTGCATCCTGGAGTGCTGTAGGCCAGTAAAAGCCATGTCGAGAAGCTTTACCAACTAATGTGTGGAAAGATGCGTGGTGTAAAATCCCACTTATTTCTAAATATGAAATTCAGTTATCATTTAAATTCAAATTTAATAGGGATCAAGATATGGTCATGTACATAAACTTGAACCTATTCAATTCTTTCTTTTTCTCATGTTTAAAATTTTATTAACATGAGAAACAGACTTCACCAATAATCTTAGAATAATTCAAATATCATCTCTGCAAAATTTTGGGATATTTGAATGAGGTTTGCTTGGACAAATCAATTTATAGTACCTCATATACTCAAAATAATCAAAATAGCATATAGCTACTGTATACACATGCCCTGTCAAAAATATTCAAATCTGAGGCTATACATTTTTCTATAATATTCTAAAATTACAAATAGGCTCCCTGCAAAGTTTCATGAATTTTGAAATCCATTTTCTATTTTATTTGAGATGCTCAGCGAATTTGAGTCAAGTTTAAATTCAAATTCAAAATCTGGTCCAAATGTTGAACATAAAGATTTGAACACACCATTATGTTCAGCACTTTTTTCTTGACATATCCATGAGGTTTCATGATTTTTGGAGTTCATTTACTATTTTAAAATGAATTACTAAAGTGGGCAGTGGCTGTGAGGCTGACTGGTGGGGCCCACCAGTCAGTGGCCCATGTGCAGCCGCAATCCAGTGTGCGCTGTGCGCGCCACCGCGACGGCATGCACCAGCGCGCCGGCGCGAGCTGCCCCTCCTCCAGCTCCCTACAAATATTGCTCCCTGCTCCTCCTTATCCATTCTACGGTGGTCTTTCTCCCTCTCTCGCCCGACGTTGCTGTTTCCTCGCTCCTGTGCGAAATTTCCGACTGCCGGCGCTGCGCGGCCATTGCCGGCCAACCGGAAGGTCCTCTCACCGAGCTCTCAACAGCGAAGTGATGCACCACACACTTCTCTGTCACCCAGTGAAACTTCGGTGTTGTTTCCTCAACCATCGACGGTGATTGTGCAGTTCCGCCGACGGACCTCGGGAGGGACTCACCGTTGCCTCTCGGTTCCACTGTCGCACCCCCGACTCAGGCCACCTCAGCTCTCGACCACAATGGCAAAGTGGTGCACCTGGACTTGCTCTGCACGACGGTGAAAGCCGTTCCTCATTTACGTGAGTATCGAGCAAACTATTAAAGTTTTACTCCCGGCTGAAGCGTATGAACTCTTTAGGTTCCCGTTTCAATTTGGTGTGCACACATAATTATTCTTCACAATTGTAGAGAATAGTTTCTTCACTTCCTTGTACACCCTCTCGAACTAGAATCATCAAAAACGATCAACCAGAGCTCTAGAATCATGAGTTCTTCCTTCCGCCATTGAAAAACCGCCTCTGTCGCCGTCAACGGTTGTTTGCTGGCCGTTAAACGACGATTGCACCTCCTTATCACCTCCCTCATGATTCCAGGAGCGTTCCCGATCATTGGACAATGAGTTTGAGCTAAGAAAGTCGGGTTTTTGACATCACCAGAACCCTAGCTCTGCCGCCACCATCGTCCGCAGAGTTCCGGTCCTCCGTTGTCTTCACCGACCCCCCCATCATGTTCAACGCATGATTTTAAGTTTGGGGGGGGGGGGGTCAAAATCAGTCACTGCAGTGGACGGGAACTCGGTTCTGGCGAGACTCGCCGGAGTGCGCCGCCGCGGGAACCCCGAGCGCCGCTCGAGCGCCGCCGGCCCGAGGAAGACGAAGGCGCGTTGGGACCTAGTCGACAGTGAGCGAGCGGCGCGCCCCGGATGTGTTGCGGTCCGTGGATCGGCTGTGGGTATGACGTTTTTCCCTGTGGCCCCCATGTGGCTTGAATGCCACTGGTCCATTTTAAAACCCTGGGGCCCACTGTTTAATTCAAATTTTCCCATTGGAATCTAATTCCAGATTTGGCTCCACCTTAGAAAATCCATAACTCTCTGTATATTTATCCAAAAATATTCAAACAAATTTTGTTTGAAATACCTTGAGCTCTAGTTTTTGTTAGTATCAATTAATGTCCATGAAAACCATTTTTTATTTATGGACAATTATTTTTCTCCAAACATTCCTGGAATTGTCACAGAAAACCTTCCACTGGAAAAATCCCCAAAATTCTCATAAAATACTTTATCCTGCTCTTGGTTACCAGACAAAGTTTGGAAGCCATTGAACCTGTCTAACTTATTTAAATTTCAAATTTCAATCTGCTGTTCACTTATAAAGCAGAAACTGTAACCAGCAATTAATTCAAGTTGCTAAATTCAATTTCTCCTAGTAGCCTTGCTCTAAAAATCTCCAGTAAAATCCTGAATGACTCTTATGCTCTGAAACTTCAAGTTTTACAAGTGGCTTGGTATTAAAACCTGTATAACTTTCTGTATAATTCAATTACCTTTTTCAATCATTGAATTATTATAGATGTTCAATTTCCTCGTTATGTCCCAAATTTAACCTAAACATTTTTTTAGACATTTACCAACTCCAGTTAAAGTTTCAGACTTAATAGACATAATCTTCTAATCCAAATTCAGTTCCAAACATAGATAATAATTGAAAGTCTAATTTCAGTTATAATATAATTCCAGAAATTCCTAGCAACTGTAAAATTAAATATCTCACTCATGTATGTTTAGAAAATCATGAAACCAATTTTTCTAGAACCAGGACAACCTCCTCTATCATGATCATCAACTGGTGGCTATGTTAAAGCTACAGTTTCCCCTCTAAAATTCTGGAAAGGTTATTGCTTGCCGTAATTTTAGAGACAACAAACTTCCTTGATCATCTCCTGTTCTTTCCAAGGGTCTCCATTACAGTCCCTAGTATCTACCATAAAAATCCCAAAGCCAACTAAGATCAATCCCTCACTATAACCATAGTCAGAAGCTTATGAACTATATATACATTATAATTTCACTAGCATTCATATATATTTCTATATGCATGTCATGTAGTGATCGATATTGACGAGAAGTGTCGCTTGGAGGAGAAGGCCAGGGTGTCCACTTGAAGTCCTTGGTGGAGTCTTCAGAGGAGGACCACTAACAATTGACATTTACTCGAGTCGCAAACTAAGGCAAGCCCCGGTTTGCATTTAAGAGCCTTTTAGAATTTTTCCAGTCTTATTCACTTACGTTTTCAGTTGATATTGTGCATTACATATAAGGTGTTTGATAATCCACTTGAATATCCACAAATCCTATGGGACGGCTGAAAAGGTTACAGCTTGACGTGTAGAACTGCCAATGCTAATAGTGTAGATATACCGATAGAAGTTGAGTAGTTGGAATCTACTCACGAGATAAGAATAACAGTTCGCATGAGGGTGAAAGATGAAAGAATGGCGTATGAAATGAATACGAGATCGGGCAGGGGGAATAGGAGTCGACGAGATGGAGTCTTGGGCGCATAGCCCTGCCTGTGTCACTTGAGGACTGTGTCTTATGCGGCACCGTTGGGCAAGCTTGAATTGTACTGATTGCATAATAAGATATGGGCCCAATAAACTGATGTAACTCTAGACTATAGTGTGGAGACTTCCCGGTTTTCCTTGATTGGAGATGCGAAGGCATAAAGGTGTAAATCTTCTAGCGGGCAACTTCGACGTGTCCGTGTAGGGTACCTTTTGCTCGGGATGAAGAGGTTTGTCGACATTGGGGTCTTGGGTGAAAGGTGGCCGCGTATGACACGGGGAGGAGAGCACGTTTGTGTCTCCCATGCGGGTGTGCGTGTCGTGTAGCTGGGTGTGTCCTGATTGCAATCACCGTCCCTCGCGGTTATTTGAGTACCACTTGTCCGTTGCTATCGTGACATAGTAAATACTGAAGAAGACAAAAGAATATGATGTATTGAATTATAATTGTTTTGCAACCTTGTGTGGCTTAGAGATAGCACAATTAAAAGTTTACAGTTTCCAAATACTTATCCTGTAATAGCAGTATGTGCTTTGGGCATGTCATATCATCTGCAAAGCGTTTCTTGTTTGATTGTGGAGTCTATGATGTGCCATTCCTGAAGAATGTCATTTGCTACTTAAAACATGATTATAAGGATCCACTTGTAGGCGAGTCTATTTATGCTATTCCTTACCTATGGTTAGACTTTACCTTGCATATGTCTAGTTGGGCGGGTCAGTCTTGCTGAGCCTTATGCCCACGTTTGCAGTTAATGAGTTTTTGCAGGTTATACCATTAATGAAGGGCCTAACGACGACGCCTTATCCCCTTAGGGTTCACGGCTGAGTGGAAGCCCTGCACGCTACCGATATCTGTGAGTGCTGCTAGTGTAAAGTGTCCGAGGGCATGGACAGCTTTACTCATGCATAGCTAGTGTTGAGAGCGTAGTATAATACGTATAGACCACTTTCCTACGTTACATATTGTAAAACTTCTGCTGTGTTTATAAATCGAAGACTTAGTATTGTATTTATTATTGTTCTTTTCTTGTATACTGTTGGGTGTCGCATCGCACGGTATTAGAGTATCATTGGGAATAGTGTGCTTCAAAAGAGCATATTTTCAAAACTTAGTATTATTGAGTGAGGAATTAGCTATATGCCCATATAAGGAGTAATAATTGTATATGATATAAAGGTGGTAAATCAACTATGTGTTATTATATTCTGTAACAACGCTCCGACATCAAGTAAAAGGTAAGGTACGCCACCGCAAGCGGATCAATTGCGGTAAGCTCACCATGCGAGAGGTAGCATGGAAGTCTTTCCGTGGCTTGGCACGAAAAAGTTAATAGGATTCTCTGAAACTTTCCATGTTTCTTAGAACCTATGACACACGGTACCCCAGCGTGCTTCAAAGTTAGTGGGAGCCCCCGTCGAGTGGTGAATAACCCGATAGTATGCATCTCTAGAACTATTCATGTTCTATGGGAGCATGCAAAATACGTATGCCCGAGCGTGTATAAGCCGGTTCGTGCGTGAGTCTTTGCTGTACAGGCGTAGTACAACCATGTACCTCGAGGCATGACATTGCTCGAGGGCGACTCACACCTGAGTCGTATGCATTTACTTATATATATTATTATTGTGACGGCCTGTCGTGTTTCCCTGTGCCGCCCTTGCGATGTGAAGGTGTGAAGGGGGATTGTTTGTCTTCTGCAGCACTAACTACGGTAGCGACCCATGTAGAACACGTTTGCGAGTGAACGATACTAGGGCCACCTATAAATGTATCCGGATATACCGGTTAGAATTTTCTTTGGTGAGGCACGTAGTACCGTTAGTATCGACTTTGATACTTGACCATCCCCAATGTCAGAATGGTTGCATAACATTTTTGGAAAGTCTGACTACCAGGTGCTGGTAGGTTCGGACTCCGCAAAATAGTTTCAACTCGACAAAGGGTTAGAACCAAGATTCTTGATTTCTGGCTGAAGTTTGCTCAACTTTGTCAGGTTGTAATCTTGGTTAGTTATGAATAAACTTAGGGGTATGCTATATGGATGGAAAGCTCTTGAAGACCTCTACAACTTTTCTGTTGACCATCAAGGCAGAAAAGCTTGATAATCTGATGAAATTTGGGGTATGCTTAAACTGCTCCAGATGACCCTACCATTGTACCAGTGTCAGTGTTTTTGCCATAACTCACTGTAGAAAAATCTTATGCCCTATTTTGATACATCTATGGAGAGGGTAGAAGCATCACTACAACTTTGTAAATTGAAGTGTTTTCTAATTCGACACTGAACCAATCCCAATCCCAGGTTGAAACTGGTACACTGCAGATCTGCTGGCAGAAAACCAGTCAACTCATCTGTCAACTTTAGACAGTCATATCTTCTAATCTTAAAACTCGACATAGTCATATATATACATTTCTGGAAAGCTTATGAAGTCCTATATAAACTTTATAGTGAACTCCTGACCTGAGTCTTGGTGTAACTGTGTGTAATTCCAAACCGATTGCGCATAGTTTCGAATTTGCATGCTATACCTGTATAACAAATTTTTCAAGGTTGAACTCTTTTACTTCTGGATTGTTAACTTGATGTTATACAATGTTTATTTTGTTATTACCTCAATATATTGTTTTTATATACTTGTATAAATTGTGGAAATAACCACATATACAGGGGAGGTTCTGTCAAAATTTCCAGAAAACTTGGGTCAACTTTAAACCTATATAGATTCTACTTCCTAGCTCACCTGGGGCTATATGAGTACAATATGGAAAGGTTTAAAAGTGTACTACAACTTTTGTATTCAACCCAACATCTGGTTATGAAATTTCCTGTATGAAAAATTTGAGTTTATCAGGATGGTTAGCTGGAACAGAACTGAAGTTCATATTCCAGATTTGAACTGTCTTGTAACCGTTGATCAAACTTCTATATCTTCCATTAAAGAATTGCTATGAGGACAAATGAATATATTATGGAAAGGATTTTGAGTTTACTACACATTGGTAGTTGAACTCCAGATCAAATTTTGCATTTAACTGTGAGAAATAATTACATTTTTACAGACTGGTCTGATGGACCAGAAACTGGACAGCATACCAGTGTGCGATGTTACCAACTCAAATCGTTTTAGTTTCACCTTCTTATGTCACTCATAATGTATAGGGGTGATTACTCCACATGATTGATTAACGTAAAGTTGAAACACCATGTTAAGTAATTGGTGAGCAGTATCACTTATTTGGGTCTAGTTCAATGTTCTAATCTTTATTTACACCTTGCCTACTGCATTGTAAAGTAATGCATATTACGGTCTTTATCATGATTCCAGTTGGTATTGCAACTTTGGATTTTAACCGTAATGCTCACTCTTGCAGCATGGATCACACTCATTTTGAGGGTGAACCGGATATTTCTGCTCGTAGTGGAGATGACTCAACCCTACCACAAGTGCCATCATCACCCGGATTGGCAGAAATCTTAGCAATGATGGCCGAGTCTCTGCAGATGTTGGTACAGTGGAGTGTACAACCTAAGGCTCGACCACTTGATCAACCTCAAGTCACATATCTGGATTTCTTGGCAACTCAACCACCAGTTTTCACAGAAGCCATGGAATCATTAGAGTCAGGTCATTGGCTCCGGGTGATTGAAGCCAAGTTTGAGTTACTCCAGTGTGACGAATATCAGAAGGCTTTATTTGCCGCTCAACAACTTCACGGATCAGCAGGAGCTTGGTGGTCTGAATATCTCACCACTCTCCCTCATGGTCATCGTGTGACCTGGCCGGAATTCTGTGATGCTTTCCGTGCACGTCACATATCTTATGGGATGATTAAAACCAAGTTGGAGGAATTTGTGGAGTTAAAGCAAGGAGAAATGAGTGCTTATGAATACTCCAAGGCATTCAATCATTTGGCTCAATATGCGCCTGAGTATGTGAATATAGAGGCATTGAAGTTTGGTTGTTTCTTTCGAGGACTGAACGTCAAGCTTCGAGCTCGACTGGTGTTATTCAATAATGACAACTACAATGACTTGGTTGATGCCGCTATTGTTCAGGGGGATGCAATGCTTCGCTATCAGTCAAAGAAGAGGAAGAGGAAGACATCACAGGAGGTTATTAGTGATGTTACGCAGGAGAATCAGTCGGTGTTTTGCTTACCGCCCGGTCAAGAGCTATGGTCGAGTGAGCAACCACAATAGATTCGGTATCATTCCTATCTAGTGGAGACTTTACCTGCACCTCAGCAAATCTTGCAAGTGTGTCCTGGTCCTCCACCGCAGCAGTATGATCTCACTCTTGCAGCCCCATCTCTGCAAGCTGTGCAGGGCATCAGTCCACCCCAATTCAGTGGAAATCAGAGGATGCATTTAGCACGGGAATGTCACAAGGCGGAACATGATCATGTCCAATTGTTCTTTTCCAAAAATGCTGATCAGCACCCTAAACTTAAAAAGAAAGCTTCTTTGAAGTCTGCCAGTGTTAATTATGCTGCGATTGAGGACATTCTAGAAGGAGAATCTGTTTTAGCAGGCATGTCTACTTTACATGATCAACCAGTAGTCGTTTTGTTTTACTCTGGAGGTACTCATAAATTTGTGAGCAAGTCTTTTGTGTTGAAACATCAAGTGCCAATCGTGACTGTCTCACATCCTCTTCGTGTCAGTTCACCTGGAGGCAATATTTCAGCTAATGAGGTTGTTTCTCGAGCACCTCTGTGCATGGGTAGAAGTATCAATCCGATGAACCTCATCATTTTGGAAGGTCAGCAGATTGACCTCATCTTGGGGATGTCATGGTTGACACATCATGGAGCGATCTTTGATATCAGCTCGCGGACTATCTAACTGAATTCTCAATCCCATGGTAGCAACACTTTAAATCTTTTGGATGCCGCACCAAGAGTCTCAACGGTGAACCACACAAGTGCCAAGAGGCTTGAGGATATTCCAGTGGTGCATGAATATCCAGATGTGTTTCTTGACGATCTTCCCCGCATGCCACCAGAACGTGACGTCGAGTTCAAGATTGAACTTACACCGGGAACTATGCCAATCTCGAGGAAGCCTTACAGGATGGCACCGAAGGAACTTGCAGAATTGAAGGAGCAGCTGAATGACTTATTGAGCAAGGGTTTTATTCACCCAAGTTCATCACCTTGGGCCTGTTCCGCGTTATTTGTGAATAAGAAGGATGAGACTTTGAGGTTATGTGTGGACTATCGTCCACTGAATGCTGTCACAATCAAGAATAAGTATCCACTACTACGCATTGAAATCTTATTTGATCAACTAGTGGATGCTAAGGTATTCTCAAAGATGGACCTTCGTTCAGGTTATCATCAGATTAAAATTCAACCTGAGGACATTCCAAAAACCGCATTCTCGCCGAGGTATGGGCTGTATGAGTATCTCGTCATGTCCTTTGGGTTGACTAATGCACCAGCTCACTTTATGTATCTCATGAATTCAGTGTTTATGCCTGAGTTGGACAGGTTTGTCGTGGTATTCATTGACGAAATCTTGGTGTATACTACATCTAAAGAAGAACACGCTAAACACTTGCATATTGTGATGCAACGGTTAAGAGATGACAAACTGTATGCAAGGTTCAGCAAGTGTGAGTTTAGGATCCGCCAAGTGCCATTTCTAGGGCACATCATCTCAGCTGATGGTATTGCAGTTGACCCAAGCAAAATTGTACAAGTCCTGAAGTGGAAATCACCCAGGTCCGTACATGAAGTTCGCAGTTTCGTTGGCTTAGCTGGTTATTATCGGACGTTCATTCCGAGTTTCTCAAAGATAGCTAAACCCGTGAAGGAACTACTGAAGAAGGGAATGAAGTATGTATGGACTAAAGAATGTGAAGAAGAATTTCAAGCCTTGGTGAAACACCTCACAACAGCACCGGTGTTGGCTCAACCAGACACAACCAAACCACTTGACATTTATTGTGATGCATCTGGGATTGGTTTGGGTTGTGTATTGATGCAAGATAGGAGGGTGATCGCTTATGGATCACGGCAGCTTCGGAACCATGAGCAGCATTATCCGACTCATGATCTTGAGTTTGCTGCTGTGGTGCTTGCATTGAAGATGTGGAGGCACTATCTATTGGGCAATCTAGTGCATCTCTACACGGACCACAAGAGTTTAAAATACATCTTCACCCAGAAGGACTTGAATATGCGACAACGAAGATGGTTGGAGTTAATCAAAGACTATGAGATTGAGATCCATTACCATCCTGGCAAAGCAAATGTGGTTGCAGATGCGCTGAGCCGCAAGTCTCATGTCAATCATATGTCAATCACTTCAATGGAAGAGGATGAGCCGAGTTTATACTTGGTTCCATATGGAGCGCTCTACAATCTGGCTATCATTCCTACCATCAGGGAACATATTGTAGAGGCTCAGAAGGAAGACAAGGGAATGTCGCACATTCGGTGAAGATTGAAGAAGGGGGAGATGAAATGCTTTCGATGTGATGATCACGGTACTATGTGGTTTAAAGACCGTATAGTCGTACCCCATGACATGGAGCTCCGAAAGAAGATCTTGGATGAAGCACACTTATCCAAGTACTCTATTCATCTGGGTAGCAACAAGATGTACCAAGATCCGAAGAAGAAATTCTGGTGGTCCCGGATGAAGCGAGAGATAGCAAAGTATGTATCCAAATGTGATACATGTCGGCGAGTGAAAGCCGACCATTTGAGGCAAGCCGAACAGTTGCAACCCTTGAACATACCAGCATGGAAGTGGGAAGACATCAGCATGGATTTCATTGTAGGGTTACCTCTCACTTTTCGTGAGCATGATTTGATTTGGGTGATAGTTGATTGGTTGATCAAGTTAGCTCATTTTATCCCTGCCAACACCAACTGTCGTGCCCCCAAGTATGCAGAGTTGTATATCACAAGGATCATGTGCTTACATGGAGTGCCCCACACTATTATTTCAGATTGTGGAGCCTTATTTGTTCCTCGATTTTGGGATCAGCTCCACACATCATTGGGTACCAAGTTGATTCGAAGCTCTGCTTATCATCCGCAGACTGATGGTCAGACGAAGCAAGTAAATCAAGTCCTTGAGGACATGCTATGGGCTTGTGCCATCCACCATGGTAAGAATTGGGATGCTCATATACCATTGGCGGAGTTTTCATACAACAATGGTTATCAAGCTAGCATCCAGATGGCGCCATATGAAGCTCTTTATGACTGGAAATGCTGCACACCATTGAGTTGGTGTGAGTCTAGTGAACGAGTGATTTACGACATTGATCTGGTGAATGAAGCTGAAGAACGAGTGCGAGTAATAAAAGCCAATCTTAAAGCTGCTCAATCTCGACAGAAGAGCTATGCGGATAAATGACGTCGACCTCTTCACTTCGACATTGGGGATCACGTTTACCTTCGTGTATCTCCAATGAAAGGAATTCATCATTCCGGAGTGAAGGGAAAGCTGGCTCTATGATTCATCGGGCCGTTCGCTATCACTGAGAAATGCGGACCTGTGGCCTATCGTCTGGAGTTACCGATGTCTCTCTCAGGAGTTCATAATGTATTCCACATCTCTCAGTTGCGGAAGTGTCTCAAATCCCCAGCTGAAGTCCGCACAAAAAATCTTGAAGCTCTACAACCTGATCTCACTTATTCTGAGCATCCGGTCAAGATCATCGATGAGAAGACTCGCAGCACAAGAAGCCGCACTTTGCACTTTTACAAAGTCTTGTGGAATAACCATACTGCTGAGGAAGCGACTTGGGAAAGCGAGGATTTTCTTATATCAAACTATCCGGACTTGTTAGCGGCATATGTTCATTAGATCTTTTTCTTTTATCCTTCTTATTGTAATCTCGGGATGAGATTCTTTTAAGGGGGGAGAAATGTAAAATCCCACTTATTTCTAAATATGAAATTTAGTTATCAGTTAAATTCAAATTTAATAGGGATCAAGATATGGTCATGTACATAAATTTGAACTTATTCAATTCTTTCTTCTTCTCATGTTTAAAATTTTATTAACATGAGAAACAGACTTCACCAATAATCTCAGAATAATTCAAATATCATCTCTGCAAAGTTTTGGGATATTTGAATGAGGTTTGCTTGGACAAATCAATTTATAGTACCTCATATACTCAAAATAATCAAAATAGCATATAGCTACTGTATACACATGCCCTGTCGAAAATATTCAAATCTGAGGCTATAAATTTTTCTATAATTTTCTAAAATTACAAATAGGCTCCTTGCAAAGTTTCATGAATTTTGAAATCCATTTGTTATTTTATTTGAGACGCTCAGCGAATTTGAGTCAAGTTAAAATTCAAATTCACAATCTGGTCCAAATTTACTTGAACATAAAGTTTTGAACACACCATTATGTTCAGCACGTTTTTCTTGACATATCCATGAAGTTTCATGATTTTTGGAGTTCATTTACTATTTTAAAATGATTTACTAAAGTGGGCAATGGCTGTGAGTCTGACTGGTGGGGCCCACCAGTCAGCGGCCCACGTGCAGCCGCAATCCAGCGCGCGCTGCGCGCGCCACCGTGACGGCACGAGCTGACCCTCCTCGAGCTCCCTACAAATATCGCTCGCTGCTCCTCTTTATCCATTCTACGGTGGTCTTTCTCCCTCTCTCACCCGGCGTTGCTGTTTCCTCGCTCTCGTGCGAAATTTCCGAACGCCGGCGCTGCGTGGACGTTGCCGGCCAACCAGAAGGTCCTCTCGCCGAGCTCTCAATAGAGAAGTGATGTGCCACCCTCTTCTCTATCACCCAGTGAAACTTCAGTGTTGTTTCCTCAACCATCCACGATGATTTTGCAGTTCCGCAGACGGACCTCGGGAGGGACTCACCATCGCCTCTCGGTTCCACCATCGCGCCCCCGACTCAGGCCATCTCAGCTCTCAACCACAATGGCAAAGTGGTGCACCAGGACACGCTCTGCACGACGGTGAAAGCCGTTCCTCATTTACGTGAGTATCGAGCAAACTATTAAAGTTTTACTCTCGGCCGAAGCATATGAACTCTTTAGGTTCGTTTCAATTCGGTGTGCACACATAATTATTCTTCACAATTGCTAGAGAATAGTTTCTTCACTTCCTTGCGCACCACCGTCGACGGTTGTTTGCCGGCCGTTAAATGACGATTGCACCTCACTATCACCCCCCTCATGGTTCCAGGAGCGTTCCCAATCATTTGACGATGAGTTTGAGCTAAGAAAGTCGGGTTTGACATCACCGGAACCCTAGCTCTGCCGCCGCCGTTGCCCGAAGAGTTCCGGTCCTCCGTGGCCTTCACCGACCCCACCATCGTGTTCAGCGCGTGATTTTAAGTTTAGGGGGTCAAAACCAGGCACTGTGGTGGCCGAGAACTTGGTTTTGGCGAGACTCGCCGGAGCGCGCCGCCGCGGGAACCCCGAGTGCCGCCCGAGCGCTGCCGGCCCGAGGAAGACGAAAGCGCGGTGGGACCTAGTCAACAGTGAGCGAGCGACGCGCCCCGGATGTGGTGCGGTCCGTGGATCGGCTGTGGGTACGCCGTTTTTCCCTGTGGCCCCCGTGTGGCTTGAATGCCACTGGTCCATTTTAAAACCATGGGGCCCACTATTTAATTCAAAATTTCCCATTGGAATTTAATTCCAGATTTGGCTCCAAATTAGAAAATCCATAACTCTCTGTATATTTATCCAAAAATCTTCAAACAAATTTTGGTTTGAAAGACATTGAGCTCTAGTTTTTGTTAGTACCAATTAATGTCCATGAAAATCATTTTTCATTTATGGACAATTATTTATCTCCAAACATTCCTGGAATTGTCACAGAAAATCCTTCCACTGGAAAAATCCCCAAAATTCTCATAAAATACTTTGTCCTGCTCTTGGTTACCAGAAAAAGTTTGGAAGCCATTGAACCTGTCTAACTTATTTAAATTTCAAATTTCAATCTGCTGTTCACATATAAAGCAGAAACTGTAACCAGCAATTAATTCAAGTTGCTAAATTCAATTTCTCCTAGTAGCCTTGCTCTAAAAATCTCCAGTAAAATCCTGAATGACTCTTATGCTATGAAATTTCAAGTTTTACAAGTGGCTTGGTATTAAAACCTGTATAACTTTCTGTATAATTCAATTACCTTTTTCAATCATTGAATTATTATAGATGTTCAGTTTCCTCGTTATGTCCCAAATTTAACCTAAACATTTTTTAGACATTTACCAACTCCAGTTAAAGTTTCAGATTTAATTGACATAATCTTGTAATCCAAATTCAGTTCCAAACCTAGATAATAATTGAAAGTCTAATTTCAGTTATAATATAATTCCAGAAATTCCTAGCAATTGTAAAATTTATTATCTCACTCATGTATGTTTAGAAAATCATGAAACCAATTTTACTAGAACCAGGACAACCTCCTATATCATGATCATCAACTGGTGGCTATGTTAAAGCTACAGTTTCCCCTCTAAAATTCTGGAAAGGTTATTGCTTGCCATAATTTTAGAGACAACAAACTTCCTTGATCATCTCCTGTTCTTTGCAAGGGTCTCCATTATAGTCCCTAATATCTACCATAAAAAACCCAAAGCCAACTAAGATCATTCCCTCACTGTAACCATAGTTAGAAGCTTATGAACTATATATACATTATAATTTCACTAGCATTCATATAGATTCTATATGCATGTCATGTAGTGATCGATATTGACGAGAAGTGTCGCTTGGAGGAGAAGGCCAGGGTGTCCACTTAAAGTCCTTGGCGGAGTCTTCAGAGGAGGACCACTAACAATTGACATTTACTCGAGTCGCAAACTAAGGCAAACCCCGATTTGCATTTAAGAGCCTTTCATAATTTTCCAGTTTTATTCACTTACGTTTTCAGTTGATATTGTGCATTACATATAAGGTGTTTGATACTCCACTTGCATATCCACAAATCCTATGGGAGGGCTAAAAAGGTTACAGCTTGACGTGTAGAACTGCCAATGCTAATAGTGTAGATATACCTGTAGAAGTTGAGTAGTTGGAATCTACTCGCGAGATAGGAATAACAGTTCGTATGAGGGTGAAAGATGAAAGAATGGCGTATGAAATGAATACGATACCGGGCAGGGGGAATAGGAGTCGACGAGATGGAGTCTCGGGCGCATAGCCCTGCCTGTGTCACTTGAGGATCGTGCAGTATGCGGCACCGTTGGGCAAGCTTGAACTGTACCGGTTGCATAATGGGATATGGGCCCAATAAACCGATGTAACTCCAGACTACAGTGTGGAGACTCCTCGGTTGTCCTTGAATGGAGATGCGAAGGCATACAGGTGTAAATCTTCTAGCGGGCAACTTCAACGTGTCCGTGTAGGGGTTGCTCGAGATGAAGAGGTTTGTCGACATTGGAGTCTTGGGTGAAAGGTGGCCGTATATGACGCGGGGAGGAGAGCACGTATGTGTCTCCCATGCGGGTGTGCGTGTCGTGTAGCCGGGTGTGTCCTGATTGCAATCACCGTCCCTCGCGGTTATTTGAGCACCACTTGTCTGTCGCTGTCGTGATGTAGTAAATACTGAAGAAGCCAAAAGAATATGATGTATTGAATTATAATTGTTTTGCATCCTTGTGTGTCTTAGAGATAGCACAATTAAAAGTTTATAGTTTCCAAATACTTATCCTATAATAGCAATATGTTCTTTGGGAATGTCATATCATCGGCAAAGCGTTTCTTGTTTGATTGTGGAGTCTATGATGTGTCGTGCCTGAAGAATGTCATTTGCTACTTAAAACATGATTATAAGGATCCACTTGTAGGCGAGTCTCTTTATGCTATTTCTTACCTATGGTTAGACTTTACCTTGCATATGTCTAGTGGGGCGGGTCAGTCTTGCTGAGCCTTATGCTCACATTTGCAGTTAATGAGATTTTGCAGATTATACCATTGATGAAGGGCCTAACGACGACGCCTTAACCCCTTAGGGTTCACGGCTGAATGGAAGCCCTTCACGCCGATATCTATGAGTGCTGCTAGTGTAAAGCGTCCGAGGGCATGGATAGCTTTACTCATTCACAGCTAGTGCTAAGAGTGTAGTATAATACATATAGACCTCTTTCGTATGTTACATATTTTACAACTTCCGCTGTGTTTATAAATCAAAGACTTAGTATTGTATTTTATTCTCGTTCTTTTCTTGTATACTATTGGGTGTCGCATCGCACGACACCACTGTGGTTCCAACGCTCGCCTCCATGGATTTCCGCGAGAAGCTCACAACCTTCTTCCAATGCATTAGGACACCGTTGGTACCACGCCAGTAGAGATCCCATTCTACTAGTGTGTATTTTTTAGCCATCCTGTCAATCTGGTGAGCAGATGCACCATCTTCAGGAAGGATGTTGTCTTTCAAGTAGCTCTAGATCTCCGAGATCCATGCATTGGAGCTAACTTGAGCTTTTAAGTCTTGCGTGCTGGGTTGCTTGGAGCTTCCTACAACACCTACGACCCTTGGTGGACGCCATGGTAAAAGGGCCACCGGGATTGCCTGCTTCGAGGTCCTGGTCTCGCCCCCTTCACTCAGTTCGGTAGACTGAGGTGCTGGTCTTGATAACCTCTAGATGAAGATTCTGTTGGAAGTTAGAGCTCCGGTTGAAGCCTTCGTCGAGAGTTCGTCGGCTTCAGCGTTGCGAAGACACTGAACATGGTGGAGATCTAGGACTTCAAAGTCCTTCTGGAGCCTCTGGACTTCAAGGAGATAAGCAGCTAGTTAGGGATTGTTACAACAGCATTCACCTTTGACTTGTTTGATGATGAGTTTTGAATCACCCTTCACCAGCAGTTGTATGACACCATAGGATAGTGCCACCTTGAGCCCATAGATGAGAGCTTCATACTCCTCCATGTTGTTGGTTGCCTTGAAGTCAAGGTGAACCATGTACTTGACCTTCTGCCAGGTCGGAGTGAGGAGAAGGATTCCAGCTCTGGCCCCCTGCTTCTGCACAGAGCCGTCGAAGTAGAGAGTACAGTGAGGCTCAGTGAATACCGAAACCTTGGGTTCCAGTTTCTGCTCACTAGGGCCCCCAGGGTTTGATGGAGAGGGAGCCCATTCCACCACGAAATCAGCCAAAGCTTGACTCTTGATTGCTTGTCGTGACACGAATTCAAGATCGAACTCAGCCAACTCCGCTACCCACTTTGTGATGTTCCCAGTAGAGTTATGGTTATGCAAAATAGCGCGCCGTGGATAAGAAGTTACCACTGATATTTTGTGGGATTGGAAGTAAAGACGAAGCTTCCTTGAGGCAATAAGAACTGTGTAAAGAAGCTTATGCACCTCAATGTATCTGGTCTTGGCATTGTGGAGTAGTTCGCTGATGAAGTACACTGGGTGATGGACGATCTGAACCCTCTCGGAGGGGCCCAGAGCTTCTTCTCCATCGACCCGGACCATCCCAGAGGGGTTTGAGCCTTCTTGTTGAGCTTCTCGGACCCTCCCGGAGGGGTCCGGATCTTCTTCCTGTTCAACCCAGACTTTCCCTGATGGGTACAAATCTTTTTGAACAGCCATTAGAACTCCCTCAGATGAGAGAGGTTGATCTTCTAGTACTCCGTCTTGAAGATCTGTGTCTGGGGGCTGAGACTCGGACTCGCCTTCAGGTAGCTCCGGACCCTCCCAGAAGGGTCTAGGTCGCTGAATTGGATGTGGCTCCGGCCTTTCCGTGACCAGGACCATGCTGACAACTTCGGTAGTTGCAGAAATATAAAGTAGTAAAGGCTCACCAGGATTCAGAGCTACCAAGATTGGTAGTGTGGTTAGGAGCTGCTTCAGCTCTTGAAATGCCTTTTTTGCCTCTTCAGACCAATGAAATTGTCCAGACTCCCTCAAAAGTTTGAAGAAGGGTAGTGCCCGCTCTTCCAGTCTTGAGATGAACCGGTTGAGCGCAGCTAGACACTCAGTTAACTTCTGGACGTCTTTTATGCAGGCTGGGGGCCGCATATCTTCAATGGATTTGATCTTCGCCGGGTTTGCTTCAATTCCTCGGTGAGTCACCAAGAAACCAAGGAGTTTCCTGGAGCTAACCCCGAAGACACATTTGTCTGGGTTTATCTTGGTGCATGTGATGCGCAGCTTGTCGAAAACAGCTTGTTAATTGTCAAGGAGTGATTCCTCGTTCTTGATCTTCACAACGATGTCATCGACATACACCTCCGCTAAGTGTATAATTAGCTCTCCAAATGTTTTGTACATAGCTCGCACAAAGGTTGAAGCAACATTTTTGAGACCAAAGGGCATGGTAGTATAACAATATAATCCATCTACTGTTATGAATGCAGTATGCTCTTCATCTTCCTTAGACATTTGGATTTGATGATATCCAGAATATGCATCTAAGAAACACAGTAGCTGCACCCGGAGGTGGAGTCCACTATCTGATCTATTCTAGGTAGTGGAAATGGATCCTTTGGACATGCCTTATTTAAGGTGGTGTACTCGATACACATCCGAAGCTTCCTGCCAGCCTTGGGCACCATGACTATGTTTGCCAGCCATTTTGGGTGAAACACCACCCGGATGAAACCAGCTTCAAGAAAATTCTTGATCTCTTGTCGGATGAAGTTTTGCCGCTAAACTGATTGCTTTTGGGGCTTCTGGTGTACAGGTCGTGCGTCAGGATAAATCTTCAGATTGTGCTCAATCACCTCCCTAGGGATCCCAGGCATTTGTGATGGTCGTCAGGCAAATACATCAACATTTGCCCGGAGGAAAGTGATGAGCGCGAGTTCCTATTTGTTGTTCAGACCTCCCGATATACAGGTGGTCTGAGCAGCATCAGAACCGATTTGGATGACTTTGATAGGAACGTCGGTGTCGCTGCTTGGTTGCACACGGGGTGCGGAGGTTTAGCCTCGATGACGAGAGATCGATGGTTTCGGAGCTAGCTCCTTACCAGATGCTTGCTCCTGCGCTGTAGCAAGCGTGTGGAGTTCTTCCAATGCAATGATTCCTGCAGTGCAATCCCCACGGATCTGGAAAACACTCGATGGTGTTGGCATCTTCAACACCAAGTAGCCATAGTGGGCGACGACCATGAACCTGTATAAAGCAGGCCCGCCTAGTATGACATTGAATGGTAAACTGATCTGCGCCACGTCGAAGACCAGTTTCTCGGTTCTATAACTCTCTCGAGTCCCGAAGGTCATTGGGAGTGTGATGGAGCCGAGAGGGGTTATGGCCCCTGGACCTACCCCAGAAAAAGGTCGAGAGGGGCATAGGTCCAAGGGTCAGAGTTGGAGCTTGACCAAGGCTTCAAAGCTTATGAGGTTTAGCCCGGCACCTCCATCCACCAATACATGGTGGAGTTGAACATTGTTAATGGTTGGAGACACCATCAACAAGAGTTGGCCAGCTCCGATCATGCTGCGGGGGCAGTCCGAAGCATCGAAAGTGATGGGAGTGTCCATCCACTTTCAATGCGATTTCGCCCTGGCGGTGTTAGCTGCAGCGGCCATGTCCTGCCGCATTGTCTTGAGGATGTGATGAGAGGTGATGTCCCAAGAACCACCATAAATGGTGTTCAGGGTGTTTTGACGCTTGTTGTCTGATACGTCAGAGTCGTCGTCGACGATGTTGTAGACAACCTTCAGGACCTTCTTGGTGTACTGAAAGCCTAGCTCCTCTTCAGCTGGAGCTTCGTCGACTTTTTGTTTTCCTTCCCGCTGGCGGAAAGGAGCTTCTTCTCGGTGCTTTTTGTAGCGCTCCACAAGGTTCCAGACCTCTTGGCATTCTTCTAGATTGTGCTTGTCCGTCTTGTGGATCGGACACAACACTTTGGAGTTGTTGCCGTCTTCTGATGAAGGACAAAGTCATTTTTTGGGGCGTGGCTCCCGACCACCCAGAGCTGCAGCAGCCGCAACAGTAGGTGTGTCGACTGATGGCTTCTTTTTGCTGTTGGACTTCTTTTTCTTTTTGTCACCTCCAGATGTAGTGGCTTCAGTCTTGGAGGATTTCTTGTTGGCCTCCGGAGGTGGTTTGGAACGCATCTCACGTCCCTCTGCAGCCTTGGCACATTTATCTGCTAAGCTGAAGAGTTCTGTGATACTGGTGACCTCTTTGGTCGCCAGCTTCTCCAGCATCTTTTTGTCTCGAACACCCTGTCCGAATGCAAAAATACCAGAAGTGCTCGAGATTGAGGGGATGGTATTGCGTACTTGAGTAAACCGCTGGATAAAGGATCGCAGCGATTCCCCCGTTGTTTGCTTTACAACAAACAAATCCAGTTCAGTGCCAGGTCGGGTGTGAGAACTCCTTAAGTTGGCAGTGAACTTTTTGCATAATTCTTCCCAACTATTGATGGAGTCGGGGGGGGGGGGGGAAGGCTCATGAACCAGGACCTTTGAAGTCCCAGTCAGAGCCCCTGGAAAGTAGTTGTCCATGACGACCTAATTGCCCCCCACTGCAAGTATAGCAGTGGAGTAGATTTGAAGAAACTCGGCGGGTTAACAGTCCCGTCGAATTTCTTCGGCAAATGAGGCCGAAACTTCTATAGCCATCTGACCATGCATAAGTGCATGGCTAGGGCAGAACATCCTCCTCCTGCTCCCTGAGGAGTAGGGTTGTCTCGAGCCTCTCGCCTCTCACGAGCACGCTCGATATGGACGCGGCCGTCCTATTGTCGATAACGGCGATCATGTTCCGACCGCAAGCCGTGAGTCAAAATCTTGGTGATTGTGTGGGTTCGTCGTGCCCCGAAAGGCAGCGAAGTCACCTGCTGGGATGTGACAAGTGAGGATCAAGTCTTCCAGACAAGGTCCTACGTTGAGCTGTTGCCTGCCCTGAAGGGGGAGGACCATGGTTGCTAATGGCATCTGCTGCAGCTGCAACCAGATGATGTACATAAGCGGGCCACTGCTCCATCGCACCTTGAGGTGCTCTGGGCGCTGGTGGGCGCTCCAACAGAGTTCGCGCAACAATTAGCGAGTTCTCTTGGTTGTTGTTTGTCGATGCTGTGACCGACACAAGTACCCCATTCTATTGTCCAACATTGTTTGCTGGGGAAGATGGTGGTGGCAGTTGCATGACACCCGCCGGAACAACAGCACCCGTTGGTTGTTGCATGTTGGAGGGATTGCCTCTAGCAAGTTGTTCAGCATGGTTGCCGTTGGAGGATCCTGCGGTAGAGTTCACCATCTCGTAATCTCAGGCACCCCCTACCTGGCGCGCCAAATGTCAAAGTGGTTAAATGACACTTCCCCCGGTACTACTAAATGTAGCCCGCGGAGGTTCTTGTATTAGTTTGGGTGCACAAAGATCGGGAACAACATGATGACACAAGTGATTTATGTGGTTCGGGCCGCCTTAGCGTAATACCCTACTCCACGGGGTTTGTATTGTTGTATTGAGTAAGTGTGTAGCACTAATATGTGTGTGAGCTTCGATCGGTTCAGATGTTTATGTAACGTGTGGCGCAGTCTTTTTATAGTCCAAGGACTGGCCGTTACAACATTTACCTGGCCCGACATGTGGCCCTGGCGTATTCAATAACCTAATACACAATCTATGAGTATTAAGCATGATTATAGGGTGATAATGTGGCTTAATGGCCTCGTTACCCCTATTAACAGTCCACTGATCGTGTGTCATTAATATAGCATTAATGACACGTAATCAGGTCTTGTAACTGCCGCTTTATCTGTCCCTTGAATGTCCGCGCTATTGAAGATCTACCAATGTCTCTGTTGGTGTTGTTGGTCCAGAAGCTCCACACGTGGCTGTTCTGTAGCTTCCCCTCATGAGGAGATAGGTCCGGAACTGACATACACGTGTCGGCACTGGAACTTTCCTCTACAGGGGGTTAGGTCGGGGGTCATTATCCACGTGTCAATGTTGGAGCTTCCCTATGTCGGGAGTTTAGCTCCAGTCTTATAATACATGTGGCAGTCTCGAAGCTACCCATATGAGGGAGGCGGGTCCAATGCCATGTGACATGTGGGGCCTGAGGAAACCTTCAACTCGGACAGAGGAATTCTCTTGCACTTCTTGCGGTATCATGGGGTACCCGGTACGTAGAGTACCGACACATCCTCATGGCTTAAATTGAGGGTGAGTTTTGAAACTTCAGAACATTATATGTGAATCTGAATTTAAAATAATATGAGCATAGTATTTCATACATATATGACTTTGTGATTTCTTTTACATGCTGAATGTTCTTACTACATTACTCATGTGATACATTTTGTAGTTTTTGCCTGGACTAGTAATTGGAATAATTACTTATACTAAATCTGGTCATGATCAAACTTTCTTGCTGTTTTGAACTTGTTGCATGCTCACAAGTGCTTTTAATAATGAAAAGTTAATCAATTAACTATCCACATGTTGAGCTTTTATGTTCAAATGAAAAAATGAGAAAAGATCAAGAGAATATGCATGCATCGCACTTCTTATTTTGAGATGGCTTATCATTGCACTTAGATGTGAACTTGAAAGAAGTTGTGTATGACAATGTAACAGCCTCATTTCATGCATAATGCCCGGCATCCATCATTAAATATGTTTAACATTGAGCAAAATAAAAAGGAATAAGTTTAAAATGAATTTAGAGCAAAACTGCACTTAAGAATTCTGGAAAGTGCGGACTAGTCCAGTTTTGGTGCGGACTAGTCCGATTTCTCTCTGACCTCCATTGGACCAGTCTGTTTTTGTTGCGGACTAGTCTGTTTTTGCCTCTAGACAGTTTTGAACTTGTTTAGTCCATTGCGGACTAGTCCGGTATTCCAGGAATCCTTGAAATTTTGCTAAGTCCCCAGACTTGTCCGAACTTGTTTGTTGTTCCAGCGGACTTGTCTGTTTCCCCCTCTGACTAAAATCAGACTTGATCGATTTTGGCTAGACTTGTCAGTTTTTCCCCTCTGGATAAGTTTGGACTTGTACGATGTCCAGTCCGGACTTGTCCGATTTCTCTTTGTCTAACTTCGATAAAGTCTGACCCTTTTCGGACTTGCCCGGTAAATCGCGACTCCGAGTTGATTTTTTGTTTCACGACTTGTTTTTGGGTTTTACGTTATGTGGGCCTAGGACGCCGTGCCTAACTCTTTTAGAGCTCATGTGGGACTCCAAACAGACCCCTACTCATCTCAAACTCGAAATGCACCCAACCCTAGCCTCCACCTCTATATAAACAACCCCACCCCTTGGCTTGACATCTATTTGCCACTTTTCCACCACACTCAAACCCTAGCTCATGAATAGCCGCCAC
This sequence comes from Tuctoria greenei, assembly GCA_036927565.1. Taxonomy (NCBI): domain Eukaryota; kingdom Viridiplantae; phylum Streptophyta; class Magnoliopsida; order Poales; family Poaceae; genus Tuctoria; species Tuctoria greenei. Next base: position 176,169,148 of record JAYESD010000005.1, read on the forward strand.
CAAGGAGGGATAAGGGGATCTAGAGCAAGAAGAAGAAGAGGAGGAAACGAAATAGGGTCAAGATCTCCATCAAGTTTTCATTCTTCATTAACGATTCACCTTCAAGTTCTTCAACTCGAGATCTTCAAGATCCAAGTGTTGTCTCCAAAACTCTTGATTCTTTGGAGTCTTAGACACCTGGTATACCTTCTACTTCCTTTTCCCTACATGAATTCGAACCCAAATCTCCAAATTCACGTCGATCTAGAAAACCCTAATCTGTTGTTCCTGCGCAGTGCGGACTTGTCCGATTTTGCAATCTATTTTCTGTTGAATTAGATCTAAATTGTTTCAAATCAATTCCAAACTTGTTAAAAACTATTAGAACTAGTTAGTGAACATCATTAACAACTCATTAACAAGTTTTACTTTGCATTTGTATCAATCATGCATGTCATGTCATATTGAGTAAGATATGTGCACTTATTTATTGTGTTTCTTGTCTTGTATGTTTATTGTGCGGATTAGACGGGTTTGCGCTAGAGAGTGTCGCAGAGGATCTCCAGCACTAGGAATTTGAAGTCTTTGATCCTAATCAAGCCCAAGAGCAAGGAAAGTGTCCTTGAACATATTTATCATTTTTCTAAAATAAATGTTTTGTTTGCAAACTGCATGCTTGTGTCAATTTGATGGGAATCCTATGATAGGAAGTTTACTAGCATTGTTTAACCACCCTTGTCACATGGAATTCATGGTAGAGAGTCGGGATGGACTTTTTGCCCTTTTTGCTTCACTTAATTAATTGGGATGGGAAAACAACCATACCACTTAACTTAACTATGCATTTATGAGATTATGATTAACGTGAACCGGTTAATATGTTATGGTAAAGGGTGATCTAAGCAAGCCTGATATGCGGATGGGTTGGATGTAATGGTGGTTTGCTTGCTTTAGATCTAAGGACCGGCTCATGCGAGAATAAGCTAGGACTACAGTGCCACCACGAGGCCAAGTATGGGTGCGGCATAGCTGATTAATTAGGGCTTTGCCAGTGCTATTTGAACCATTAAGGATGCTTGGGGTAGGGTTAGTCAGATTGGGTTTGTTGATGATTGGTGGGACTACCCTGGGATTCGAATGGCTCAAAAGGGGGCCCTTGGTTGAAGATGTGCTCAGTTGGACACATCGCCACCGGTAAAACCTCAGTGGGGTCTAAATAGGCTAATAATACCTTTGTAAAGTCTATTTTGTGATCTCTTGGCTACACACTGGCGAAAGTGTGAGGCGGCATAACATAGGTTCTAGTCACTGCAAGGTGTTGAAATCACAAACACGTGGGTAAAGTGGTACAACTTCTACAGAGTGTATTTAAAAACTATCAGGATAGTCGTGCCCCTGGTTATGAGCAGCTGGACAATTTCCATGATTAGAGGGGTTTCGTTTATGGATTAAATTCTGGTATTGGATATAATTAATGGTAATGGTGAAATTTGGAAATTGGATGATGGTAATGAAATATGGATTGGTACTATGATATTACTTATTGTTTATGATAGGTTTTATTTCACACAAGTACAATATATTAGTTTTCAAATGTTTTAATGTACTTTTCAGCCCTTATCCATTATTATATTCATCATTTGAATCAGCTACATGTCATACTTTCCACACTTGCTGAGTACGACATGTACTCACCCTTGCAATTCCCCCATGAATAGTTGCAGGTCAGGATTTGGAGTTTAACGATGATAATGCAGAATTCTAGGCCGTGTCTGCCGTCAGCTTTGCCTGTGGTGTTGATTGGAGCTGCGCTATCCCTTATGCTTATTTGCTTAGTTTGCTTAGTTGCTTATTTAGTTATTTCCGCAACATTAGTTAAAACTTGTCATTAATATTCATTAGAGCTTGTATTCGAGGTTATTATGACTTTTGTAATAGAAGTGGTTAATTAATCTTGTTCTGTGGTAATTTTCTGTATAGCCTTTTGTGACTGCACTCGTGTATGTTTGTTAACGTCCTGGGCACACATATGCGTTCACTTGGTTCATTTTTGGAACCGAGTGTCACAAATTGGTATCAGAGCCACAGGTTGACCGTAGGACGCAGCCTAGATAGAATGGACACTTTAGAGCACATAGGAGCACTTAGGAATCGATGTGTTTTTGTTTGGTGTGCTGTTTGCTATATATTTTTTGCTTGTGTGCTTAATCGAGGATTTTGTGATGCTTTAGCATTGCCATATCCACGTAGGCTAGTGTAGGTAGTCACTTAGTTTCATATCCCTTGATGCATATAGTTGGGGACGTTTTCTAAATTCTTATCTCTTGCTTTTCTTCAGATGGTGATAACTCACAACCGGAGGGATGCTAACGATGAGGAGGAGAATAATGGAGCACCTCAGAACAACAATGGACAAGGACCTACTCAGGGAGCTATCAATATGTAGCAGCTTTTGGCTATGCAAAACCAGCTCATGCAGACCATAATACAAACTATGGGAGAGCTGCAGGCTGGCAACATCAACAATCAGCCCTACATGCCTCCACCGCCACCCCGCCTCCTCATAACCGGTTGGGAGAGTTCAAGAGGACTAGAACACCGACCTTTTCTCAAGCCGCTGACCCTATGGACGCCGATGATTGGCTCAAGTCCGTGGAGAAGAAGCTAGTTATCGTCTAATGCAGCGGCTGGGAGAAGGTTCTATTTGTTTCTCATCAACTTGTTGGAGCAGCCGCCGATCGGTCGGATTCGCTATGCAATGCGAATGAGAATCAGGAGAGGATCACCTGGGCAGAATTCAAGGAGATCTTCTGTTCTCATTATGTTCCGGAAGGTGTCATGATCTTGAAGAGGCAATAATTTGAAAACTTGAGGCAAGAAAGATCGAGCGTGGGCGAATATCTTAATAAATTCACTCAACTTTCAAGTTATGCCCCTGAAGATGTTAGTCGGGACAGCCAGAAGTAGTATTTGTTCATGAGGGGCCTTAACAATGAGATCCAAGTGCAATTGCTCAATTGTGATTATGCCAACTTCCAGAAACTTGTGGGCAAAGCAACTGTTATGGAGAACAAAGTCCATGAGATGGAACTAGATAACAAGAGGAAGACGACATATCAAGGACAACAACAAGGAAGTAATGTGTTCCCTCGCTTTGCACCACCAAATGTGCCATATTACAGCTCTTCTGCTCCGGTACAACGCCCTGGTTATGCACCGCACCCAACAAAGTTTGTGCAGCAATGCCCTGTGACGCAAGCACCTAGGCCTCCAATGCCTTTTGTGCCTCATGCCAACTTTCCTGGTGCCAATGCGCAGAATCAAGTCTGTCCAAATTCTGGTGCAGCAAAGAAGTGTTATACTTGTGGAGAAGCTGGACACTTTGCACATCAATGTCCTAAGTCAGGCCTTGGTCAAGGAAGCAATGCGCCGAGGCAAAATCCAAGACCCAATGGAGGACAACCGCAAGGGAACCATGGACAGCAGAATTTTGCTCGTGGATACGTGAACCATGTCTCTATGGAGGATGCTCAACAAGCAGATAACGTGGTGATTGGTATGTTTCTTGCAAACTCCAAACCGACGACTATGTTATTTGATTCTAGAGCATCACATTCATTCATTGCATCGAAATATGTTGCCAAGTATAGTTTGCCTATCTCTCATATGAAGTTTACTCTATTGGTTAAGTCTCCTAGAGGGGAGATGAGGACAAATATAGTATGTCCAAAAGTAAGCCTTAGAATAAGGGGGTAGACTTCTTCTCCAACCTCATTGTTTTGGATTCTCAAGGATTGGACATTATACTTGGTATGGACTGGTTGATGAAGCACAATGGAGTTATTGAATGTGCCACGAAGATGGTGCAGTTGACCAATGAGGAAGGAATCACCATAGAGTTTGAAGCATATCAAACTGCACCAAAGCAATTGGAGCTGAATCACATGGACGGTGCCGCAATTGAGGAGATTCCAGAGGTGTGTGAATTTTTGGATGTGTTCCCAGATGAGCTGCCAAGTATGCCACCTGATCGAGACATTAAGTTTGTTATTGATTTAATACTTGGAACTGCACCTATAGCTAAGAGGCCATATAGGATGCTTACTAAGGAATTAGCGGAACTCAAAAGGCAGATTCAAGAGCAACTAGAGAAGGTTTTTTTGCCCAAGCTCTTCACCTTAGGGAGCGCCCGTTCTTTTCGTGGATAAGAAGGATGGATCGCAAAGGATGTGTGTGGATTACCGAGCTCTCAATGAGGTGACCATCAAGAACATCTTGCCACGTATAGAAGACTTGTTTGATCAGATGAAGGGTCCTTGTGTCTTCTATAATATTGATTTGATGTCGGGATACTTTCAAATGAAGATAAGACCATCAGACATACCCAGGACATCTTTCAGGAGACGGTATGGATCCTATGAGTACACCGTGATGTCCTTTGGATTGACAAATGCGCCTGCCTATTTTATGTACCTCATGAATAAGGTCTTCATGGAGTACATGGATAAGTTTGTTGTGGTGTTCATTGATGATATTATGATCTACTCGAAGGATGAGAAGGAGCATGAGGAACACTTGAGACTTACGTTGCAGAACTTGAGGGAGCATCAAATGTATGCCAAGTTCAACAAGTGTCAGTTTTGGTTAAGGGAAGTGTCATTTTTGGGTCATATCATCTCAGGAGGAGGAGTATCGGTTGACCTAGGAAAAGTGAGAGATGTGCTAAAGTGCGAGCCATTGCAAGATGTAAAGGAAATAAGGAGTTTTCTTGGAATGGCTGGATATTATCGTAGGTTCATCAAGGACTTTTCCAAGATAGCCAAGCCAATTACAGAGTTGCTAATGAAGGGGAAAGTGTTTCAATGGACTCAAGCTTGTCAAGTGAGTTTTGAAGAGTTGAAGAAGAGGTTAACAACAACCCCAATTTTGATATTGCAGGACGTGAGCAAAAGTTTTGATATCTATTGTGATGCATCGAGACAAGGACTTGGATGTGTATTGATGCAAGAAGGACGAGTGGTTGCATATGCATCGAGGCAATTGAAGAAACATGAGTAGAATTACCCAACACATGACTTGGAACTTGCAGCCGTGGTACATGCATTGAAGATTTGGAGACATTATATCCTTGGACATAGGTGTGAAATTTATACGGATCATAAGAGCCTTAAGTATATTTTCACGCAAACGGACCTGAATTTGAGGCAACGAAGATGGTTGGACCTCATCAAGAATTATGATTTGGGAATCAATTATCATCCGGGAAAAGCCAATGTAGTGGCTGATGCCTTGAGCCGGAAAGGAGTAAGTCATCAACTCGCGGTTCAAGGACTGCCATCCGAGTTATGCAAGGAGTTTGAACGGTTGAACCTTGGATTTGTAAATGAGATGAGGATGATGGAGTTAAATCCGAATTTGGAGCAAGAAATTCGAGAGCGTCAACAAAGGATGAGGAGTTTCGAGAGATCAATGAAAGGACCCAAGAGGGGAGAGAATTCAGATTTGATGAGGATGGCCATGGTACCTCATGGCTTGGAAAAAGGATTGTCGTGCCTAATGTGAAACATATTCGGGAGACAATACTAAAGGAGTCACATGACTTGCCATACTCGATTCACTCCGGTTGTACGAAGATGTACAAGGACATGAAGATGTGCTATTGGTGGGCTAGCATGAAAAAAGACATAGCTGAATATGTGGCGTTGTGTGATGTGTGCCAACGAGTCAAGATAGAACACCAAAGGCCAGCTGGATTATTGCACCCGTTAAAGATTCCGGAGTGGAAGTGGGAAGAGATCGGTATGGACTTTATAACTGGATTGCCACGTACCCAGTCCGGTTATGAATCAATTTAGGTAATTGTGGATCAGTTGACCAAATCAGCTCATTTCATCCCTGTGAAGATCAAGTATACCGCTGCACATTAGTCGAATTATAAACATGCATCATATTGTGTGCTGACATGGGGTTCCAAAGAAGATAGTTTCGGATAGAGGTTCTCAATTTACCCCCCAGATTTAGGCAAAAGTTGCATGAAGCTTTGGGAACAAGGTTGAATTTCAGTTCAGCATATCACCCTCAAACGGATGGGCAAACTGAGAGGTCCAACCAGATTTTAGAAGATATGTTAAGAGCTTGTGCTTTAAAGCATGGGAAAAGTTGGGACAAGAGCTTGCCATATGCGGAATTCTCATACAATAATAGTTACCAAGCAAGTTTGAAGATGTCACCATACAAAGCACTATATGGAAGGAAGTGTAGGACACCTTTATTCTGGAATGATGTGGGGACCGGGGTCCACACATCCGAGGATCTCATTGGGTGGTGTCGTGCGATGCGGCACCTAAAAGCACACACAAAAAGGATACCAAAACATATAAAGTTTTCATTTCATAATAAGAAGAGTTTACAAAAGAGTGTACAATAGAAGTACACACGCAGCGGAAAATACATACTCATAACCTCACTTAATTAAGCAGGAGAGAAGACGTCCATGCCCTAGGACGCTTCTCACTAGCAACATGAAGAACATTCAGCAGCGGTGTGGTTCACATGAGATTTATCTCGACACCTCGAGTCTCATGTACAACCTGAACAGCAGAAGTAAAACTAATACCTGCAAAAATCATTAAAGCGCAAACGTGAGCATAAGGCTCAACAAGACTCACCCGTCTCACTAGACATATGCAGGGGTAAATACTAAGCATAGGTAAGGAATAGCGTAAAAAACTCGCCTACAAGTAAATCCTTAAAGTCATGTTTTAAGTAGCAAATGACATTCTTCAGGCATGGCACATCATAGACTCCACAATCAAACAAGAAATGCTTTGCCGATGATATGACATGCCAAAAGCACATACTGCTATTACAGGTAAAGTATGGGGAAACTGTAAACTTTTAATTGTTCTATCTCTAAGTCACACAAGGTAGCAAAGCAATTATAATTCAATACAATATATTTTTCTGACTTCTTTAGTATTTACTACGTCACAGCACAGTGAACAAGTGGTACTCTATTACCGCGAGGGACGGTGATTGCAATCAGGACACACCCGGACAACACGACACATACACCGTTCGGAAGTGTCAGCGAGTACACCAGTACCTACGTAACACTTCAGTACTAGTCGTATATGGCCACCTTTCACAAGAAACCCGAACGCCAAGCCCGTCTCACCTCCGCAAACAGAAGGTCTCCGCACGGAACACCTCTTGTGTCCGTCGATCGATTTACACCTTACTGTCCTCAACCCACCCCTATCGATGGTGAGTTAATGGGCCTCGACATCCCAGTTATCTAGTTACATCAGTTTACTAGATTCCATATGTCCATTATGTCGCCGGTACAATTCAAGCTTGTCCGAAGGGGCAGCATACAGACGGGCCTTAACGGACACAGATGGGGCTACCACTCCATCTCCCAACACCTGCCTCGTCCTTACCGACCCAGGCATGATGTGGGCAAACCAACCTACACAAATCCCCGTCCATGTCTCATATTAAAGAGTTGCCGTTATGGTAACGCGAGTAGGTTTCCCTCACTCGACTTCTCTCGCAAGTAGAATTCAACTACTTGACTTGTGATTAGTAAAATGTGACCAATCTCGTGATTAGTATTCGACATACTCGACTTCTACCGATCTTCCAACTAAACATTAAGCATAGCAATATAAATCGAGGGGGTCTTATACTACCCATCCACATCAAGGATTATTTGGTCATGCATGTGGGGTATTCAATCAACATAGACCTAATGCACATATTAAGTCTATTCAATACAATGTGTATAAAAACAAAACTTTAAAAGGCACTTAAATGCAAACCGGGGCTTGCCTTGTTTGCGACTCTATAACCATGTTAGTTGTTATTGGCTTGGTCTTCCTTCGAAGAGTCTGTCATGGAACTTCAATGGAAACACCTTGGCCTTCTCCTCCAAGCGAAATTTCTTGTTGATCACCTATCAGCACGTTCCTATCGACATGATATGCATATAAGTAATTAAGTAATTTAATAATGGACTCCACGGGGTTGTGTAAATTTTAAGAACGAGGAGTTTGACTAGGAAGGACAGATATGCCTCTGTTGTGTGGGTAAACAAAAGATGGAGTTAAGTGGTCATAGTAGTATCGAGATGTGAATTGAAAGGTGCACTGTAAGCAGACATTGCAACTTGGCACTCAACACTTGATGCTATGCTACTCTAGGACGATAAAGCGGAATGGTCTGGAAGTGTTGGACTGGTAGTGTAAGGATGACTAAGGAATCAAGGGGGGACATCGAAAGCTTAAGGCATGAGTGAACTGTGCAACAAGAGGTCACGACTCAGAAGGCGACCAATGAAGTTACACAAACTCATTAAAGAGTAAACCTAATTAAGTGACCAGTGTGGTCACAGGGTTCTGAATTAGAATGAATCGATGTGAAACCCTAGCGATACTTGGAAAAGAAGTGAGATCAGCATTGCTTGGACTCAAAGAGTCATCACAAGCACTGCTAACCTAACGTGAGTACCACGACACGTTCAAGGGACCTGTAGGTGAACCAGTCGCTACGAATATCTTCACAAGCATCATCCAAGTTCTTACATGACACTATTGCAGTGTCCTTTGCAAGATTGTCTAGAGGAGCTCAGTAAGCTACTGGGACTTGAACATGATGCGAGACCTTGCCATGACGGTATGCTTTGCCATCTCGAGAAGATCGGATTAGCGAGGTCCACATCGACCCAGACTCATCAACGATGGTGAACAGACTCTCGAACACCACCCTATGAGTCACAAGGTTAGTGATGTCGACTCGATCGTCGGCAAGCGACTCGATGAACCTGTCATCGATGAAACGGCACACCTAGTTAAGAAATTTTGCGAACGGTTAGGAAACATCGTCAACACAAACAAGAAACTCTTATCCAAGGTTCCCCTAGGTCTAGTTTTTCTTGTCGGTCGCAATGTTCTCGCATTACTCAACCACAGGTCATCGGTGATCACCAACCACCTTGGTTTGAACTAGAAGGCCTTTTATCGAGCACCTTGACTACACCTAGGACTCGATCACTCTCACAACGACTAGAACCTAATTTGGCTTGACAACTATTGCCCGACGAGTCATGCTTGTGTTTCAGCACCACACTCATCACAGGCATCCTTCATTTCGATGCCAGGGCACGATGACGGCTCGGAACGTCATGACAGCGTCATGTGGTCAACGACGTCGACGCGGCTCATGGCGGAGCATCACGAGCACGCACATACAAGTTAACACGATTCAAAAGACAAAGAAGGGCAACTTGGGGATTTCTAAAGAAATGATATCATGGCGGAAAATGGACGTACGGCTTGACGACACATGAGTACCATTAGGGGTCACGACGAATGGACTTCGATGACGTCAGGCAAGGCATTTCAGGGCAAGGCTCACCTTGTAGGCATTTCGCCGAACATCTTGGGTGTGTACTTGATTCCATCGCTTCATCACCATTCAAAGGGTATCTCGGCACATGTCCTTGTTGATCGCCACATCATTCTACCCCTGCAACCATAGACTAGCATTTAACCGCAACACACTTAGTTTTGCCTTGTAACCATTTCATCGAACACCTTGATTGCAGCACTGTTCCAACTAATCTTTGCACAAATCAGAGCTAACATTGGATCAATTTTTGATGGTGGTGTGTCAACGACGTGTCCCTGTATATCCTCTATCACACACATCACTTGCCTTGCTGCCAGAATGCGGCTACAGAGCAGAACGTCGCGACAATGTTGAGGGGGAGCAGACAAGCATGGCCACAGCACACGGGCGAGCAGTAAAACGCAGCAAGGAGCTCGATCATGGTGGCAATGACGCACGGTAAAGTGCAGCCAAGGCGCGGACAGCGGCTGGCGTGCAGCAGAGTTGGGCGTGGTGACGAGTGGCAAGCAGGGAGTGAGCCTGCGTCGGCGTGGGGCGCAGGAGCAGAGGCGGCCGTCGGCGCGACTGATGCGGAAACAGCTATGGCGCGAGCGTGGCACGGCAGGGGTGCCGGCGAGGCGCGGCACAAGCAGCCGGTGAGGCGGCGGCAAGGAGCACGGCCAGCAAGCTGCAGGGGCCGGGCGCAGGTGCGGCCAAGGCGCGTCAAGCTGGGCTAGGGCGCGCCAGAGTGGAAATCAGCAGAGGCCCAGGCACGCGGTGGAGCTGGAGGAAGGGAAAAGCAGACCGCCAGCAGCAAGCTTGGCTCTGGCGCATGGGAGCGTGAAGAAATCGAGCCTGCGCCGGAGGGAGTCGGGCGCTGTGGGGGCGGTGGAGCGCGGCGATGAGGAGCTGGGGAGCGCGCGGCACGGGGACGGCACCGGAGGCGGGCGCGTAGGGAGCAGAGGCACGGCGTAGCGGCGAGCGGGTGCAGCAAGAACGCGCACGGCCAGGGCATGTGGCTGATGGGGAGGCACGCATGGCGGCGGTTGAACGAGAGGACGGCGAGCCAGCGGGGATGGGGCGGCGCTGCAGGCGGCCGGGGCAGCTGGTGTGGGGACCGGGGCGAGCGGCGGCTGGCGCTGGCGCGGCAGGGAGAAGCTGGTGAGGAGGCGCGCGGGCCGGCGGACTAAGCAGGGGTGGGGCGAGCCGGCGAGCAGGGAGACGAGCCGTGGGGGCAGTGGAGCGCTGTGGCGCAGGCGCGCTGTAAGCAGGGCCAGGGAACGAGGAGTAAAGGCCACGGGAGGGATAAGAAGAAACGAAATTGGTTTGCTTTCGCTGGAACCCATCGCTGGCAACATGCAATGACATCGTGTCGCCCTGTAACCGAAAGGCATAGGCGGTTCAACTGGGAGAGGCTTACAGGTGGGGCCCACAACACTCTCCTCCCTCGTTTTCCTTTCCAATTCCAAATAGAGCTAGCAAACATGCTTCAAAAATATTCAACTTTGGCCCTATGACTAAATAAAATGTGAAGAATTTTATGGTGCAATCAGATTTCAGAACTCAGCAAGTTGAATTTTGAACTCAGGTTTGAATTTGAATTGAAGCGGTGATACTTGATTCAATGAAATAAATGGTAGATTAGGTTCAAAAATCCTGAAACTTTGAAGTTAACCTTTTTGAACCATAAGGGACCTTGGGAAAAATTTGGAGTTGATTTGGACAAGGTTAAGCACAAATTTTAAATTTGAAGTCGACTTTGATTAAACTCTCAGTATGTCCAATAAATGGAAACCGTGCTTAAATTTTTTTTGAAACTTCACCGAGAGTCAATTTGGAATATTAGAAGGTCATGGAAAAATTTAGAGCCTTAGATTTGAACTTTTCCGAAAGTCCCATTTTAGGGTTGGAATAATTCCTTTTTCTTTATTTCTATTTTGTTTTCTTTTCTCCTTTAATTTTTCATTGAAAATGTGAATACTTGGAAATTAAAGATTTTACACCTTAAGTTCCAATATACATTAGCAAACATGTTCTATATGTAAAATTTTGACAAGTTCCTATTTTTAGTGAACATTGGTTAACTCATATGGTTCATGTGAGTTTGGATTTCCAAGTCCACTTTCAAAATTTTTAAGTTTGCATTTTTGCATTTTTGTTCTTCCGAAAAGCGGGCTTTTACAATCCTTCCCCCTTAAAGGAATCTCGTCCCGAGATTCTATCAAGTAGAATAACAGAAATGATGAGGGGACGATCCGTAAAAGAGGGTCATTGACTAAGGAAAATGGCAATGCCCTTAAAGACTTGGGTTCTACAAAATAGTGATTATCTTCAGGCATCTTAAGAAATTCTAAAGTCTGCTTCAAGTGATTTCAGTCTTTAGGTTGATAACCTAGACAGGATGCTTGATATGACCATATCACGTCATAAAACTTTCACGTCTGTTACTGAACTTTTATCGCTGTCCTCTTGCACTGGCATGACATCTTGTCCCATCCTAGTCTTGACTTGGAGAATCAGGACTTGTTCTTTGCTTCTCTAGGTCACCTTGATAGTTTGAAACTATCTTTGCATTGATTCTTGGTTGCTTGTTTGGTTTTGCATAGGTCCTTACAACTTAATTTGGTATTTCCCCTGACATGAGTTAAGATGGTTTACAAGGTTAAACAACAATCATTAACCTCTTTTGATGTTTAGTCAACCATAGGATTCCTTATCTGTAGCATAAAAGTAGTAAAGCACCCAACACTCTTATGTGGGCAAAATAGCAGTAATACTGAAGATATGGCGACTACAAGGTTTTTGGGTATATCAACATATTCAAACAATAGAAATAGAAGATGAAGACTCTTTGCAGTGCAACACGAGGATTTAAGGATTCAACATCCTCATATGTTTCCAACACAACAAAGAACTCAATCTTATGGTAACTACAAGGTAATTAGTGTAGGAAGGTTACCATATAACAACGCAAGATCTTAGATGGACCCAAAGAGTTTCACGAGGTTGACAATCAAACGGTATCCTCGCGAGTAATGAGATTTCATGGATTTTACAAGGTTGATCATCAAACTGATGACCATTCGATGACGAACGGTATAGTTGCAACAATCATGGTACTTGAATCTAAACAAGTCAAGGATGGAAGTTCAAGTGTTTGTTTAGTTGCAAGTGAGGTCGAGTAATTAGTTTCCCAAGCATTACTCAATGGAAAGGAGATCAAAAATGTAAGAAGTCAACTGAAGATGGTGTAATGATCGTAGTCATTAGACACCTTAGCATAGTGTGAATGGGGTACACAATCTTACTTTAAATTTTAGTATTACCATGCATTCTATAATTGGTGTTTCATTGGTAATGATGCTTCATGATGCATCGCATGGGTTATGGTGCAATTCCTATGCACGTGGTATGGTGCAAATGGTGCATATGTATGGTGCAAATGATGCATATGTATGGTGCAAATGGTGCACATGGATGGCGCAGTAGTTTTTATAGTTTGAGCAAGACTAAATGAACCACACCCACAAAACTCAAGTACTGTCTCATGATTTGCAAGGATTTTATATCGTGGTCGTGAAAGACACTCAATGAGTAGCATTCCTTTCATGACTCGACCACAGTTAAGGAATTCATAACAGAATGACTGATAAGGAATGTGGAAAATATACCACATTACCTAGATCTTTCGAAAGCTTGTTCATGTACTACTCAACTTGATTGTATCTCCAACTGGGTCTTAGAGTTACGAGTTGACTTGAGGAGTATCTTCATCAGAAGAAAAACAACTAACTATATGTCGAAGGTTATCCCTAGACATCTGGTCGAGATCACTAGACACATCTCTAGTGATACTTCACTTAACCTTCACTTCGATCAGTCAGGAGGAACGGATATCCTTCTCCATCACTTTAGTGGAGTTGAAGTCACACTCTTCTTAGAGTAACTTAATCTGGTGGTGGATAATGGATCCTCTTGAAGATGTAATCCTAATTGATCGTCTTCTTGTTGACACGACTTGTTGTAACCAAGGTTGATAATTGAACACCACTATTACTTGAGTTCTCACCTTCCCCCTTAAAGTTTCGAACCAGGATGTCGAAGCGTACTTCAAACAATCCTCATGGGAAGATGAGATGCAACTCAAGTAATTGCGACCTGCGTTCAACATCACAAGATGTGATGTAGCAAGTCACATAAATCAGACACTAGTATGCCTATCCAAGGGAAAAAGGCTTCAATGAGTTTAAAACTCCATTCAACTTGGTAAATAGTTGAGTACTAACTCTTGGTCGGTTACTACACTCCTCGAGTTGAATTCGAGAACCGAATGCCTAACAAAATCCAAAAGGTTCAAACTGGCCAGGATATGGTGACAAACGACCAGCCTGGACGCAAACTCGATTTTGATCCACTTAATGGCAAAATCAGATCTCTAGGTGAATAATAAAGTTAAAGTACACTTAATGAAATTTCCAAAAAGTATTTTTTTTGCCTCTAGATCATCCCTGGTATGCAAGTTATGCTATTTTAAAGTCAGTAGAATTTTTCTGCACTTTCAGCAGAACCTGCTTAAAAAGTAGCACTTTCGATCTAAAGTTTTCAGGCTGTTATGATGAAAACCTGGAAATATTCTTGTGTATAAAGTTATAGTCAATGTAATAAGCTTTCCAGAATGTACTTACTTGTCTTCATATCAGTCCTGGTTTAAAAGATATGAATTTTTGAAGTTGGGTAAAATTTCAGCATTCAGAATTTGAATTTAGTTCAGATTGACCACTCTGCATTCAAACTCGATTTGGAATAGGTAGATGACCGATTCAGGTCTGGAGTCAATTTCAAAAATAATAGCTGACTCTCTAAACTTTCCAACGGTTACTCGGGCGACAGTATTGGATTAAGGGTCTGCGAGTTATGGATTAAATTCAGAGGTGTACAGATTGCTGTCCAGTTTGGGTGTGCCTGGACAGTCTCTGCGATTATCCAAATTTCACCCACTTAGAAAAGGATTTTGGTCTTGAAATGAATAGAGAACTTGTAAAGTACTTCCAAAACATTCTAAGTAGTACTTACTTTCCCTCGTATCACTTCTGGTTGAGAAGATATGGCATTTGCAAGTTGACAGTTTTTCTGAATTTTGGACAGCACCTCTTTTGTTTAAGGCTGATTTTGTCCACAATTTTCAGATATACAAATATCAACATTTTCAAAAATAACACATAGCAAACTGGTTGCATACATTCTCAGGATTCCATAATTGCATCACATGAAGTCATTCGACAATTCTACAGCGAGTTATGCGAGAAACAGTAACTGTATACAGGACTGTCCACTCGCTGTCCAGATTTGATCAAGTTTAGAAATTTGAAATTTTGAGTATGTTAGATATGGATTCTCCTCTGGAGTTCTATAGAAACGTTGTAGAGGACTCTCTACACTTTCCAACCACATAAAGTAGGCCTGCAGAGGTGAAGTCTGCAAAAAGTTATGATTCAATTGGTGAAGAGTTCAGATTCTGTCCCCTCTTCCGGGCTGCCAGAACCTCTTAAACGACACTTCAATTCAGACCTTGTTAATGTGAGTTTTAGACTCAGAGTCGAATAGAAACTCGTTAGAGGATTCCTTAAGCTTTCCAGGCATGTATATATATGCCTATGTTGCTGTTCTAATTTAAAAGTTATGGCTGTTCAAAGTTCAACAATTTTCCAAGTTGGTTCAGGTAGTACATATAGTCTTGTTCCAGTTTTTAACTCAAGTGTTTAAATACTTCTTATCTGAATTTGGGCCAATATTGAATTACAAAGTTGTAGTCTATCTCCTCCCCTTTCCGAAAATGTATCACAAAGGCATGGAAGAGCTTTCTACAAAGAGATAGGGCAAAACACTAAAGTTGGTCCAATGTTTCAAAGAAATGGGATTAGTGTTGATTTTTGGTGATGGGAATCGATTCAAAAGGCTTTCATGCCCAAACTGTTCAAAGAACAGTCGCAGAGGACTTGAAGATCTTCTTAACCATATAGCACACTACTAGGTTCTACGAAGTTTCACTAAAAGCACTTCTTGACATAATCGAGCTAGATTCCGTCAAGAGTGAATAACAACCTAAATCTTCATCCTTCTTCCCATTGCACTCTCCAAGTCGAAACTTTGACCCAAAACTTTCCAGCAACTGGGAGTTGGATCTACAAGATGATAATGAAGCCATTCTTTCGTGGGGGTTGGTCAAAGTATCAAATGTGATACTGACGGTACTACGTGCCTTACCAAAAGAAAAGTCTAACCCGGTATATCCGGATACGTCAATAGGTGGTTCTAATACCGATCACTCGCAAACGTATGCTACACGGGTCGCTACCGTAGTTAGTGTACCTGCAGAAGACAAACAATCCCCTTTCACACCTTCACACCTCAAGGGCGGCACGGGGAAACACGACAGGCAGTCATAATAATACATATGAAAATAAATACATACGACTCTGGTGTGAGTCGTCTTCGAGCGAGGTCATGTCTCGAGGTACATAGCTGTATATACGTCTGTACAACAAAGACTTCCGTACAAACCGGCTTATACACGCTCGGGCATACGTGTTTCGCATGTTCCCATAGAACATGAATGGTTCTAGAGATGCATATTATCGGGTTATACGCCACCCGACGGGGGCTCCCACAAATTTTGTGTTATGCTCGGGTACCGCGTGTCATATGTTCTCAGAAACATGGAAAGTTTCAAAGACTCATATTGACTTTCCGTGCAAAGCCACGAAAATATCACATACCGCATCTCGTATGCAGAGCTTACCGAGATTGATCCGCTCTTAGTGGTGTACCTTACCTCTTATCTTGAAGACGGAACATCGTTATAGAATAATATAACAAGTTAGTTCACCACCTTTATAACTTATACTAGTAATAGTCCTTAATGGGCATATAGCTAATCCTCACTCGATTACTTCGGAGTTTTCGAAAATAGGCTCTTTTCGAGCGTGCGATTCCCAATGAAGCTCTGATACCATGTCTGTGGGGACCGGGGTCCACACATCCGAGGATCTCATTGGGTGGTGCCGTGCGATGCGGCACCTAACAGCACACACAAAAAGGATACCAAAACATATAAAGTTTTCATTTCATAATAAGAAGAGTTTACAAAAGAGTGTACAATAGAAGTACACACGTAGCGGAAAATACATACTCATAACCTCACTTAATTAAGCAGGAGAGAAGACGTCCATGACCTAGGACGCTTCTCACTAGCAACATGAAGAATATTCAACAGCGGCGTGGTTCACATGAGATTTATCTCGACACCTCGAGTCTCATGTACAACCTGAACAGCAGAAATAAAACCAATACCTGCAAAAATCGTTAAAGCGCAAACGTGAGCATAAGGCTCAGCAAGACTAACCCATCTCACTAGAAATATGCAAGGGTAAATACTAAGCATAGGTAAGGAATAGCATAAAAGACTCGCCTACAAGTAAATCCTTATAGTCATGTTTTAAGTAGCAAATGACATTCTTTAGGCATGGCACATCATAGACTCCACAATCAAACAAGAAATGCTTTGCCGATGATATGACATGCCAAAAGCACATACTGCTATTACAGGTAAAGTATGGGGAAACTATAAACTTTTAATTGTACTATCTCTAAGTCACACAAGGTTGCAAAGAAATTATAATTCAATACAATATATTTTTCTGACTTCTTTAGTATTTGCTACGTCACAGCTCAGTGAACAAGTGGTACTCTATTACCGCGAGGGACAGTGATTGCAATCAGGACACACCCAGACAACACGACACATACGCCATTCAGAAGTGTCAGGGAGTACACCAGTACCTACGTAACACTTCAGTACTAGTCGTATATGGCCACCTTTCACGAGAAACCCGAACGCCGAGCCCGTCTCACCTCAGCGAACAAAAGGTCTCCGCACGGAACACCTCTTGTGTCCGTCGACCGATTTACACCTTAATGTCTTCAACCCACCCCTATCGATGGTGAGTTAATGGGCCACGACATCCCAGTTATCGAGTTACATCAGTTTACTGGATTCCATATGTCCATTATGTGGCCGCTACAATTCAAGCTTGTCCGAAGGGGCTGCATACGGATGGGCCTTAACCGATACAGACGGGGCTACCACTCCCTCTCCCAACACCTGCCTCGTCATTACCGACCCAGGCACGATGTGGGCAAACCAACCTACACAAATCTCCGTCCATGTCTCATATTAAAGAGTTGACGTTATGGTAACAACTCGCGAGTAGGTTTCCCTCACTCGACTTCTCTCGCAAGTAGAATTCAACTACTTGACTTGTGATTAGTAAAATGTGACCAATCTCGCGAGTAGTATCCGACATACTCGACTTCTACCGATCTTCCAACTAAACATTAAGCATAGCAATATAAATCGAGGGGGTCTTATACTACCCATCCAGTTCAAGGATTATTTGGTCATGCATCTGGGGTATTCAATCAACATAGACCTAATGCACATATTAAGTCTATTCAATACAGTGTGTATAAAAACAAAACTTTAAAAGGCACTTAAATGCAAACCGGGGCTTGCCTTGTTTGCGACTCTGTAACCATATTAGTTGTTATTGGCTTGGTCTTCCTTCGAAGAGTCCGTCATGGAACTTCAATGGAAACACCTTGGCCTTCTCCTCCAAGCGAAATTTCTTGTCGATCACCTATCAGCACGTTCCTATCGACATGATATGCATATAAGTAATTAAGTAATTTAATAATGGACTGCACGGGGTTGTGTAAACTTTAAGAATGAGGAGTTTGACTAGGAAGGACAGATATGCCTCGGTTGTGTGGGTAAACAAAAGATGGAGTCAAGTGGTCATAGTAGTATCAAGATGTGAATTGAAAGGTGCACTGTAAGCAGACATTGCAACTTGGCACTCAACACTCGACGCTATGCCACTCAAGGACGATAAAGCGGAATGGTGTGGAAGTGTTGGACTGGTAGTGTAAGGATAACTAAGGAATCAAGGGGGGACATCGAAAGCTTAAGGCATGAGTGAACTGTGCAACAAGAGGTCACGACTCAGAAGGCGACCAATGAAGTTACACAAACTCATTAAAGAGTAAACCTAATTAAGTGACCAGTGTGGTCGCAGGGTTCTGAATTAGGATGAATCGATGTGAAACCCTAGCGATACTTGGGAAAGAAGTGAGATCGGCATTGCTTGGACTCAAAGAGTCATCACAAGCACTACTAACCTTACGTGAGTACCACGACACGTTCAAGGGACCTATAGGTAAACCAATCGCTACGACTATCTTCACAAGCATCGTCCAAGTTCTTACATGACACTATTGCAGTGTCCTTTGCAAGATTTTCCAGAGGAGCTCGGTAAGCTACTGGGACTTGAACATGATGCGAGACCTTGCCGTGACAGCATGCTTTGCCATCTCGAGAAGATCGGATTAGCGAGGTCCACATCGACCTGGACTCGTCAACGTTTGTGAACAGACTCCCGAACACTACCTTATGAGTCACAAGGTTAGTGATGTCGACTCGATCGTCAGCAAGCGACTCGACGAACCTGTCGTTGATGAAATGGCACACCTAGTTAAGAAATTCTGCGGACGGTTAGGAAACATCGTCGACACGAACAAGAAACTCTTATCCAAGGTTCCCCTTGGTCTAGTTTATCTTGTCGGTCGCAATGTTCTCGCGTTACTCAACCATAGGTCATCGGTGATCATCAACCACCTTGGTTTGAACTAGAAGGCCTTTTATCGAGCACCTTGACTACACCTAGGACTCGATCACTCACACAACGACGAAAACCTAATTTGGCTTGACCACTATTGCCCGACGAGTCGTGCTTGTGTTTCAGCACCACACTCATCACAGGCATCCTTCATTTCAATGCAAGGGCACGACGGCGGCTCGGAACATCACGACAACGTCATGTGGTCAACGACGTCGACGCGGCTCATGGTGGAGCATCATGAGCACGCACAGACAAGTTAACGCGATTCAAAAGACAAAGAAGGTCAACTTGGGGATTTCTAAAGGAATGATATCATGGCGGAAAATGGACGTACGGCTTGATGACACATGAGTACCATTAGGGGTCACGACGAACGGACTTCGATGACGTCAAGCAAGGCATTTCAGGGCAAGGCTCACCTTGTAGGCATTTCGCCGAACATCTTGGGCGTGTACTTGATTCTGTCGCTTCATCACCATTCAAAGGGTATCTCGGCACATGTCCTTGTCGATTGCCACATCATTCTACCCCTGCAACCATAGACTAGCATTGAAAGGCAACACACTTAGTTTTGCCTTATAACCATTTCATCGAACACCTTGACTGCAGCACTGTTCCAACTAATCTTTGCACAAATCAGAGCTAACCTTGGATCAATTTTCAATGGTGGTGTGTCAACGACGTGTCCTTGCATATCCTCTGTCACACACATCACTTGCCTTGCTGCCCGAACGCGGCTACAGAGCAGAACGTCGCGACAATGTCGAGGGGGAGCAGACAAGCACAACCACGACACACAGGCGAGCAGTAAAACGCAGCAAGGAGCTCGATCATGGTGGCAATGACGTGCGGTAAAGTGCGGCCAAGGCGCGGACAGCGGCCGACGTGCAGCAGAGCTGGGCATGGCGACAAGTGGCAAGCAGGGAGTGAGCCTGCACCGGCGTGGGGCGCAGGAGCAGAGGCGGCCGTCGGTGCAACTAATGCGGAAACAGCTAAGGCGCGAGCATGGCACGGCAGAGGTGCCAGCGAGGCGCGGCACAAGCAGCCGGTAAGGCGGCGGCAAGGAGCACGGCCAGCAAGCTGCAGGGGCCGGGCGCAGGTGCGGCCAAGGCGCGTCAAGCTGGTCTAGGGTGCGCCGGAGCGGAAATCAGCAGAGGCCCAGGCACGCGGTGGAGTTGGAGGAAGGGAAATGCAGATCGCCAGCAGCAAGCTTGGCTCTGGCGCACGGGAGTGTGAGGAAATCGAGCCTGCACCGGAGGGAGTCGGGCGCTGTGGGGGCGGTGGAGCGCGGTGATGAGGAGCTGGTAAGCGTGCGGTGCGGGGACGACACCGGAGGCGGGCACGTAGGGAGCAGAGGCACGGCGTAGCGGCAAGTGGGCGCGTCAAGAACGCGGGTGGCCAGGGCATGCGGCTGATGGGGAGGCGCGCATGGCGGCGGTTGAATGGGAGGACGGCGAGCCAGCGGGGATGGGGCGGCGCTGCAAGCGGCCGGGGCAGCTGGTGCGGGGACCAGGGCGAGCGGCGGCTGGCGCTGGCGCGGCAGGGAGAAGCTGGTGAGGAGGCGTGCGGGCCGGCGGGGGAGGCGCACGGGCTGGCGGACTAAGAAGGGGCGGGGCGAGCCGGCGAGCAGGGAGATGAGCCGTGGGGGCGGTGGAGCGCTGTGGCGCAGGCGCGCTGCGAGCAGGGCCGGGGAACGAGGAGTAAAGGCCACGGGAGGGAGAAGAAGAAACGAAATTGGTTTGCTTCCGCTGGAACCCATCGCTGGCAACATGCAATGACATCATTACGCCCTGTAACCGAAAGGCATAGGCGGTTCAACTGGGAGAGGCTTACAGGTGGGGCCCACAACACTCTCCTCCCTCATTTTCCTTTCCGATTCCAAATAGAGCTAGCAAACATGCTTCAAAAATATTCAATTTTGGCCCAATGACAAAATAAAATGTGAAGAATTTTATGGTGCAATCAGATTTCAGAACTGAGCAAGTTGAATTTTTAACTCGGGTTTGAATTTCAATTCAAGCGGTGATACTTGATTCAATCAAATAAATGGTAGATTAGGTTCAAAAATCCTGAAACTTTGAAGTTAACCTTTTTGAACCATAAGGGACCTCGGGAAAAATTTGGAGTTGATTTGGACAAGGTTAAGCACAAAGTTTAAATTTGAAGTCGACTTTGATTTAACTCTCAGTACATGTCCAATAAATGGAAAACGTGCTTCAAAATTTTTTGAACTTTACCGAGAGTCAATTTGGAATATTAGAAGGTCATGGAAAAATTTACAGCCTTAGATTTGAAATTTTCTGAATGTCCCATTTTAGGGTTGGAATAATTCCTTTTTTTATTTCTATTTTGTTTTCTTTTCTCCTTTAATTTTTCATTGAAAAATGTGAATACTTGAAACGTAAATATTTTACACCTTAAGTTCCAATATACATTAGCAAACATGTTCTATATGTAAAATTTTAACAAGTTCCTATTTTTAGTGAACATTGGTTAACTCATATGGTTCATGTGAGTTTGGATTTCCAAGTCCACTTTCAAAATTTTTAAGTTCGCATTTTTGCGTTTTTGTTCTTCCAAAAAGCGGGCTTTTACAAATGAGACAGGAGAAACTCAAGTATTTGGTCCGGATGTGTTGCTAGAAGCTGAAAAACAAGTTCAAATTATTTGCAAAAACTTGAGAGTTGCTCAATCAAGGCAAAAAGGCTATGCGGACAGTAGGAGAAAGAAACTAGCCTTTGAAATACGAGACTTCGTTTATCTCAAGGTGTCACCAATGAGAGTTCATAAGAGGTTTAACATAAGAGGCAAGCTAGCACCTCGCTATATTGGACCATTCAAGATTTTGGACAAAAGAGGAGAAGTAGCGTATAAGTTGGATATGCCAGCTCACTTATCGGATGTTCATGATGTCATTCATTTTTCCCAGCTCAAGAAGTGTTTAAGGGTACCAGAAAAACAAGTGCCAATGGAAGAATTGGAACTAGAGGCAGATTTGACTAATGCCGAACAACAGCTCAAAATTTAGAAACCAAGAAGAGAGTCACAAGGAACAAGATTATTAGATGGTGTAAAATTCAATGGAAGCATCACACAGAATCGGAAGCAACATGGGAGTTGGAGGATGATCTCAAGAAGGAATTTCCCTATCTCTTCTCTCCCACATCGAACCACGAGGGTGAGATTCATTTTAAGGGGGTTAGGTTTGTTTATGAGTAGGTTTAAGCCCGATCTTCCGAAAGGTAATGGATAAGTCAATTGATGGAGATCTCGACGTTGATGATCCGAGGCTCTCGAGTAGAACACGAAAAACCCCTGCAATGACTGCACCACTGCTAAGTTGGTTATCAACTGCGCTGCACACGCTTGACCTCTCCAAGAAGGCTAATCCCTGCAAGTGCAACCGAGAACACAAGAAAGAACGTAGAAGAAGCAATTTGAAATTGCTGAATTGGGGTTTTACAAACCGATAAACGGTAATATTATTTATCTAAGCAAAACCCAATTGTTTATGACGGCTACTATGGAGTATATATAGGTGAGAGGACATCCAAGGGGGTGTTGGGGTCGTGAACTAACCCTAAGACACGAAAATAATGGACTTAGACTTGATACAAGGCCCAATGGCCCAATACAGTGGTGTAGCACCCTGACAGATTCTATACTCAATTTTGTTTTGACGACTCCTGTCGACTCCGAATGAGTTTTGACATGGGACCAGCTCCATTGGAAATTTTATCCTCTCCCCTTTCTGTTCATATGTAGAACATCCAAAACGGAGTTCATATACGTCCTGTGCATCCATTTTAGGGCGCACTGCTCTTGGACTCCGAGTTGGACACGATTTTGAGTTGGGCTCGGTTTCCATCTTCTTTGAACGTGTTCTCTGGTCCGCCACGTCCCTAAGACTTCCTCCAAGTACTCCTTGAACCTCTCCATGAATCCCAATCACAATTAAATTATTAGGTAGCAATTTATTCTCAAAAACATATAAGGAAACATATAAGAACGAGCTCACCTCTGAAATTAATTGGTGTCTGTGAACTCTATTGATTGCATCTTGTATGTTCAGTGGAGTGTTGTTTGTATCCATAGAAGTGATGTCCTCATCATCCTTCTCTTCTTGAATTGGAGACGTCCTCGACTCAAGTTCATCTTCTCTCATATGTGGGTCCATATGTGCAACACCATCAAATCCTCTTGTGTGCATCAAAGGAGAAGGCCAAGGTGGTGGACGACATAGTGCATCATCTCGATCTTGTCCATCAAATAAGAGCGCTCATTCACTTGATGTAGGATACCAAACAAATAAACATTGTGCCATGTTTGTAGGTGCAATGATAACATGCATGATCTCATCATTCTCCCCATCTTTATGATAGTCATCCTCGGCTTGCTCGTATGTCCAGGAAAGAGGCTTTTTGGGATAGTATGAGCGCTGTCCATATTGCACAATCGCAGCGAACAATGCTTCTCTTTTATTTGTTGTCCCCGCTGCAAAAAAATACTATAAAAACTTGACAAGGCATTATTAGCATTAGTGCATTTTTTTACTTTACCATGTTGTTGTAGCACAAAAGGAGCTTGCATATTGGAACATATGTAAACTTTATGCACCATAAATTCACCACTATCTTCATAGTAGCCTATAGCATGAAAAATATTTCTACTTAACAAAGGCAATTCAGATTGGTAAATATTCTCCTCTTTACAATATCTAGATCACAAAGAGTGTCAAATTCAATATATCCCAAGGTATTTAAAGAAGACAACAATTTCAATTCATCATTTTTACAAGTAATTGGAATCAAATTCTTAATTTCAGCACAAGTGGGTAATAAAGTATCAAATTCATTGACTTGTTCTAGCATCGGTACAATATAATTATAAGCATACAACTCATTTTTACTGTAAGAATCAGTAGGAAAATCAACTAGTGGAAAAGAAATTTTCAGAAAAGGCTCCTCAAGTTGTTGTTCTCCAATAGAATGATTGAGGGAAACATTCGAGACATTCAAAAACTTCTCAACATCGATAAGTGTAGTGTGAGGAACGTTATCTTCATTCTCATTTTTAGCAGTAACTGTGGGTGAAATAGGAATTGATAGATCTGAATTTTCCCAAGAGTTGTTGAACACCTCATTCTCTTTTGAATTTTGTACATTTATTTGTTCATTTTTCTGCAAAAGGTTAGGCATAGGAGGAGGTACAACAAGAAAATTCTTCTCAAGCTCATGTATTGTATATTTACAATTAGATACATTAGCAAAAGTTTCTCGCATAAGAATTTTCATATCTTTCCATGTTTGAGGTTTTTCTGAATCGCTCAAGTTGTCCCACCAAGTTAATGCACAATCAACTAACGCACTAGCAATATTTCTAATCTTTCTCCTCTCACACATATGCCATTGTCCAAAATTTTTATCCAACTCTATTTCCCAAGCAATATATTCATTGTAACCAAAACCATCATAAGAAGGAAGAGATGGAAGAATGTAATTACTTCTTGTGGAAGGAGTTGTAAAGATAGTTTGAATGTCATGTGAAACCATACTTGATGTTTGATTCTTAGCGAGCAACTCCATCGCCGTCTTCATCATGTCAATCATCTCAGCATATAATGCATGATTCTTGCTTTTACCTGACAGTGTTAGTAGGAAACAGAAGACAACAAAAAATATGTTATCCCTATCAACTACAAAGTATAATGGCAATGTGGAAGTGGAATCACACACTCTCAAGCGTCTTACCACGCTCTTACAAGTGTTCTTACCGACACTGCAGGTGGCAAACGGTGGCCGGTATGAAGAAACCAATGAAGCGTGGGATGATTGCAAAGGTGTATCGATGCTGCTCAAGAGTAAGGTGTAGCTTGGATGGAACTTTATATGTAGCAAGTATTAGCAATAATGAAAATCAGATAGTAAAGTTGAATAAGTGTCCAAAGTACTTGTCAAAGTTGTTGGCCTAAATGTGTTCCTAGTAGTTCAAGCTAGCAAGACATGAGACAAAACTAGATGACAAAGGATGCAAGCACTTCTATTTTTTTGTTGTTTTGTTTCTCCTCTTTTTTTTTGTGCGGCTTTTGTATATTGTTTTGCACTTGCCTTTTTTCTTTTTTTTCTTCCTTTTCTCAGAATGTGCTGCAAAAGAAGAATACAATAAAAAGTAATCAAAGGTATCTTGTATGTCTGTCGCAGATTTTCTGCTCAATCTTCCAAGGACAAATAGGCACACTTAGAGGCTCCAAATAGAAAAACTAACAACAGAGAGATTATAAATATATCCCCCCCATTTAATTTCGATATATGGAAGACCTATTTTGGAAAATAACATTAGGAGATATTGCCCCCGAAATACAGACTGTTTAGAATTTCTATGTCAATAATAGATTCGTATCTAATGCAATTTCGACATCGATAACTATATTTTCTGGGAAACTGATGAATACAAAAGTTGTAGAGAACTTCTTAAGCTTTCCATAAAGTACAAGAATACCGAAATCCGAGTTTGTATGAACGAGATATGATGAAAATACCAAACTTGACAGAGATGAATCTAATCTGGATGTGATGCCGCGATTCAAAAAGATGAATCGACACAATGCAAAACTCAAACTAATACCAAAAACACTTTCTAAATCAGCAACATGACTCAACAACAGACACAAACTCAACAAAACCAAACTAAAAACGAAAGTTGCAAAGACTCAATGTTGGTTTGGACAAAGTAATGAACAGATCTACTAAACTACAAGTTTTTTGTGGACTCTAGGTATGAAAAACAAAACTAATGTAATGGATAGATGAATTACCTAACAGGCAACCTGAAGCTCTGATACCAATTGATGAGGAAGTTTAGGCCTGATCTTCTGAAAGGTAATGGATAAGTCGATTGATAGAGATCTCGACGTTGATGATTCGAGGCTCTCGAGTAGAACACGAAAAACCCCTGCCATCACTACACCACTGCTCCGTTGGTTATCAACCATGCTGCACACGCTTGACCTCTCCAAGAAGGCTAATCCCTGCAAGTGCAACCGAGAACACAAGAAAGAACGTAGAAGAAGAAATTTGAAATTGCTGAATTAGGGTTTTACAAATCGATAAACGACGATATTATTAATCTAAGCAAAATACAATTGTTTATGGTGGCTACTATGGAGTATATATAGGTGGGAGGACGTCCAAGGGGGTGTTGGGGTCGTGACCTAACCCTAAGACACGAAAATAATTGTCTTAGACTTGATACAAGGCCCAATGGCCCAATACGGTGGTGCAGCACCCTGACGAATTCTTTACTCGATTTTGTTTCGATGACTCCTGTCGACTCCAAAGAAATTTTGACATGAGAGCAACGCCATTGGAAAGGTTATCCTCTCCCCTTCCCATAGAACATCCAAAATGGAGTTTGTATGCGTCCTGGGCGTACGTTTTAGTGTGTACTGCTCTTGGACTCCGAGTTGGACACGATTTTGAGTTGGGCTCAGTTTCCATCTTCTTTGAACGTGTTCTCTGGTCCTCCACGTCCCTAAGACTTCCTCCAAGTACTCCTTGAACCTCTCCATGGATCCCAATCACAATTAAATCATTAGGTAGCAATCTATTCTCAAAAACATATAAGGAAACATATAAGAACAAGCTCACTTCTGAAATTAATTGTTGTGTGTGAACTCTATTGATTGCATCTTGTATGTTCAATGGAGTGTTGTTTGTATCCATAGAAGTGATGTCCTCATCATTTGTAACACCCTCATTTTCATGCATCATGCCCTGCATCCATCATTAAATATGTTTAACATTAAGCAACATAAAAAGTAATAAGTTTAAAATGAATTTAGAGCAAAACTGCACTTAAGAATTCTTGAAAGTGCGGACTAGTCCGGTTTTGGTGCGAACTAGTCCGATTTTTCTCTGACCTCTATTGGACCAGTCTGTTTTTGCTACGGACTAGTCTATTTTTGCCTCTGGACAGTTTTGAACTTGTCCTATCCATTGCGTACTAGTCCGGTATTCCAAGAATCCTTGAATTTTGCTAAGTCCCCGGACTTGTCTGGTTTTCCGGCGGACTTGTCCGTTTTCCCCTCTAACTAAAGTCGGACTTGTCCGATTTTGGCCAGACTTGTCTGTTTTTCCCCTTTGGATAAGTTCGGACATGTCCGAGGTCCAGCCCGGACTTGTCTGTTTTCTCTTTGTCTAACTTAGGACTAGTCCGACCCTTTTCGGACTTGTCCGTTAAATCGCGACTTCGAGTTGATCTTTTGTTTGACGACTTGTTTCTTGGGTTTTACGTTAAGTGGGCCTAGGGACGTCGTGCCTAACTCTTTTAGAACCCATGTGGGACTCCAAACCGACCCCTACTCATCTCGAACTTGAAATCCACCTAACCCTAGCCTCGACATCTAAATAAACAACCCCACCCCTTGGCATGACATCTATTTGCCCCTTTTCCACCACACCCAAACCCTAGCTCGTGAATAGCCTACACCAAGGAGGGAGAAGGGGATCTATAGCAAGAAGAAGACGAGGAGGAAACGAAAGAGGGTCAAGATCTCCATCATGTTTTCATTCTTCATCAATGATTCACCCTGAAGTTCTTCATCAACCCTAGATCTTCAAGATCCAAGTGTTGTCTCCAAAACTATTGATTCTTTGGAGTCTTAGACACCTGGTATACCTTCTACTCCCTTTTCCTTACGTGAATTCAACCCCAAATCTCCAAATTCACGTCGATCTAGAAAACCCTAATCTACTATTCTTACACAGTGTGAACTGGTCCAACCTCCTGCGGACTTGTCTGATTTTGCAATCTACTTCCTGTTGAATTAAATCTAAATTGTTTCGAATCAATTCCAAACCTATTCAAACTAGTTAAAAAATATAAGAACTAGTTAGTGAACATCATTAACAACTCATTAACAAGTTTTACTTTGCATTTGCATCAATCATGCATGTCATGTCATATTGAGTAATATATGTGCACTTATTGATTGTGTTTTATTGTCTTGTATGTTTATTGTGCAGATTGGACGTGTTTGCGCTAGAGAGTGGCACAGAGGATCTCCAGCACTAGGAGTTTGAAGTCTTTGATCCTAATCAAGCCCAAGAGCAAGGCAAGTGTCCTTGAACATATTGATCCTGTTTCTAAAATAAATGTTTTTTTTTGCAAACTGCATGCTTGTGTCAATTTGATGGGAATCCTCTGATAGGAAGTTTACTAGCGTTTTTTGACCACCCTTGTCACCTGGAATTCATGGTAGAGAGTTGGGATTGGCTTTTTACCCTTTTTGCTTCGCTTAATTAATTGGGATGGGAAAACAACCATACCACTTAACTTAATTATGCATTTATGAGATTATAATTAACATGAACTGGTTAATATGATGTGGTAAAGGGTGATCTAAGCATGCCTGATATGCGGCTGGGTTGGATGTAATGGTGGTTTGCTTGCTTTAGATCTAAGGACCGGTTCATGCGAGAATAAGCTAGGACCACAGTGCCACCACAAGGCCAAGTATGGGTGCAATGTAGCTGATTAATTAGGGCTTCGCCAGTGCTATTTGGACTATTAAGGATTCTTGGGGAAGGGGTCGTCGGATTGGGTTTGTTGATGATTGGTGAGACTACCCTGGGATCTGAATGCCTCAAGAGGGGGCCCTTGGTTGAAGATGTGCTCAGTTGGAGGCATCGCCACCGGTGAAACCTCAGTTGGTTCTAAATAGGCTAGTAATCCCTTTGTAAAGTCTATTTTGTGATCTCTTGGCCACACACCGACGGAAGTGTGAGACGGCATAATAGAGGTTCTAGTCACTGCAAGGTGATGAAATCACAAACACGTGGGTAAATTGGTACAACCCCTACAGAGTGTATTTAAAAACTATCATGATAGTCGTGCCCCCGGTTATGAGCACCTGAACAACTTCCATGATTAGAGGGGTTTTGGTTATGGATTAAATTCTGGTATTGGATATGATTAATGGTAATGGTGAAATCTGGAAATTGGATGATGGTAATGAAATATGGACTGGTACTACAATATTACTTATGGTTTATAATGGGTTTTATTTCACATAAGTACAATATATTGCTTTTTAAATGTTTTAATGTACTTTTCAGCATTAGGCCGTTATTATATTTGTCATTTGAATCAGCTACATGTCATCTTTCCACACTTGCTGAGTACGACATGTACTCACCCTTGCAATTCCCCTACCAATAGTTGGAGGTCAGGATTGGGAGTTTAACGATGATAATGTGGAGTTCTAGACCTTGTCTGCCGTTAGCTTTGCCTGTGGTGTTGTTTGGAGCTGCGCTATCCCTTATGCTTATTTGCTTAGTTTGCTTAGTTGCTTATTTAGTTATTTCTACTGCATTAGTTGAAACTTGTCATTAATATTTATTAGAGCTTGTATTCGAGGTTGTTATGAATTTTGTAATAGAAGTGGTTGATTAATCTTGTTCTGTGGTAATTTTCTGTGTATCCTTTTGTGAATGCACTCGTGTATGTGTGTTGAACGTCCTGGGCACACTTATGCATTCACATGGTTCATTTTCGGAACCGGGTGTAACAGACTAAAACCATGTCCTTAAGCTTCTGATTGCCAAATGTCATAGGCTTGGCTTGGTTGTGTTAGAATAAGGCAGATGCACATATAATCTCTTGCAAATTTCATATGATCAAAATTTGTGCTTAAAAAAGGGAAAATTGCAGCAACAAGTATCATTCCTTCAGGTTTTAAATAGTTAAGTTTTTTATATCATG
Source organism: Tuctoria greenei (assembly GCA_036927565.1). NCBI lineage: Eukaryota > Viridiplantae > Streptophyta > Magnoliopsida > Poales > Poaceae > Tuctoria > Tuctoria greenei. The sequence continues at coordinate 176,199,015 of JAYESD010000005.1, forward strand.
ACTTTCTTAAATTGAAAATTACATTTGATCTCTAGCATGGCTTGCACTACTTTATGTATCTCATTATTGTGATAGTGTAAGTTACTTGATAGTATGACTTGTATGAGCTTTGTTTTATATGTATATGTTCTAATGTGCTCGTAACAATTGAAATTTCTCTTTTGAACCTTGCTGAATACATTGTCAAAGGGAGATAAATTTAGCACACATTGCACATATTCACATATTCACAAGTGTTTTTGGCACGATTCTTCTCAGGGGGAGAAGTATGCAAGGGGAAGGTGAGAAATTTATTCCTATCTCATTTTATCTTCAAAAAGGGGGACAAATTGTTTTTCAAAACTTTTCATGTGAATAAGCCAATATTCAAATTTTAAGTGGTATTGCCAATGCATTCTTCAAGGGGGGGGGGGGATTGTGAGACCTATGTGTGCTGAATACATTGGCTATGACGATAAAAGTTTTGAATATTACCAAACCACCTTTATCATCAAGGTTCGACTCTAGGTCCGAGCTCCATCAAGATCTGACAATAGTTCTGACTTGTTTTGGGTACCTCAGACAAGGTCCGACATAAGGTCCGACTTCTTTATCTAGGTCCGACTAGCTTTTGTTAGCTCCAGCTCTAGGTCCGACTAGCTTTGGTAAGCTCCGACGCTAGGTCCGACTAGCTTTGGTTAGCTCCGACGCTAGGTCCTGCTAACTTTGGTAAGTTCTGGTGCTAGATCCTATTAGTTTTGGTAATCTCTGGTTCAAGGTCTGGTTAGTTTTGGCAAGGTTTGGAGATTGATCGCAGTAGTTCTACTTTTAACTTGCAATGATTCATACTTGCTTTACATTAATGTAAAGTTTGCTTAGTTTTCTTTTACTAAGTTTTGGTGTGTTTTGGTGGTTATGGCTGATATCATTTCGCTATGGTTTGCAACATGCTTATCTGAGGTTCTCATGTAAGGTGTTGTGGTTTTGGAACTGACGAGAGTCAAGTCGAGGACTTGTGCTTAGAAGTATTGGTTGTTTATTCATGCGCAGGTGTTGATTGAGTTCAAGACATAAATGGTGACGGGATCCATTGAACTAGTCTTAGGGAGAAGCTGAGGTTCAACAACCAAGTTCAGGAGGAATTGTGGTTGAGTTGATCGGGAGGTCACACAACATGTTTGAATCAAGAACAATGCATATGAAGGTATCGTGGATGTCATTGGAAGATGTTTTCACGTGTGCAAGGAGTGCATAGACGTGGATACATGGTTACGAGGCGTGATGAAGAGATGTGGACATAAAAAATTGGTCAGAAAGGTCCAACCAACTAGGTTATGGACTCAGGCCGCGGCTGAGTCGTTTTTGACTCAAATATGGAAAGTTTTGAGTTGGTTAAGATAGGATTTTGTGTGGGTCACTAAGTTGGGTTGTTTTAGGAATGTGGGATACGTTCCTAAGGTGTTTGTAAGTCTTAAGATTGCTTCTATCTGCATATAAAAGAGTCTTGAGCAGTTATAGAAAGTTTCGATTGAATCTAAGTAGGATTTGAGTCCTAGATAGGATTGGGTTGACCTAAGGGCTGGTTATAAAAGCAAGAGAGGTCAGAGCTCATGGTGCACGACTTTGGTTCTGTTCCTTGTGAGTTTTGATCAATAAAATCCGTAGTCTAAAGGAACTTTTATGCCTTGTTCGTCCGACTTGTTTTCTTCAAGTCTTTCTCGTCGAGTTTCTGCACAGCATTACCTTGCTTCGGTGGTTTTATCATAACTCGAGTTTTACATATCTGATTGATGTGATTCTTTTTGGGTTGTCTTCATAACTTGATTTTCTATCATCTGTGAAAATTTCACGTTCATTGGATTTGTGGTTTATGATCTACACGAGTTTATTTGCAGTGTTCTAGAACTGTTTTTTCTCGGATAGGAAAGATTGACCTTTATTCGATCTTTCGATCGTAACTTGAGTTTCTCTCGACAGATTTTCGTGATTATTGTTGTGACGTATTCATGACTTGATTCTCCACAATATATACTAATTTTTTCACAGTTGAACACGTTTAGATTAGTCGCACACACGGTTTTTAACAGATCAGTTTTCTGCCGAGGGGTGTTTTTGTTGCTTCCACTGAAAAGTTTTAATATACCATTCACCCCCCTCTGGTAGATATACACGTTCTCTTCGATCCTGCACATCGTGCTTTGGCTCTCAGTTTGATCTCTTGCACTTGTGTTGTGTTTTGTGGCTTGTGTGTGTTGAGTTTCAAGTGCTCCTCGCTGTATTGATTTGTGGGAGCCTCAACTTGTGAGCAGCCCAAAGAAACTTGGTGATTACCCATTGATATAGTGGAAACCAAGTCGACCATTGTGGTGGCTTGGTGAGAGAAGTGTCAATTGAGACCCGGTCCTTGTGTGGACTTCTCAACGTGGATGTAGGCTTCTTCGTGGAGCTGAACCACGGGATAAATCGTGTCTTGCTTGTCTCTTTACTTTTCGTAATCACTGGAATTGCAATTATGGTTCATATTGTTCTTCATCTTGATGATTGTTCAAATCTTGCAACCTAACTGCTTTCACTTGTTAATCTAAGTTGTACTAGGTTTCTAAACATTGCATATACCTTTGATGAAACTAAATTCCGCAAATAACTTGTAGAAATCAATTTTTTAGGTTTTCACCCTGTGCTGAGCGGACTAGTCCGACCCTGTTCAGACAAGTCCGGTCCCAGGAATTTTAATCTCGTTTGATTAAGCCATTTCAGGTCATATTGCCTATTCACCCCCCTCTAGGCTACTTTCAATTGGTATCAGAGCAGGCCTCTCCACCACGAGTCTAACAGCTTAGAGAGGAAATGGCCGGAAGGGGTGACAACGAGATTCCGGTGATCGTTGATGATGACAAGAAGAAGAACGTCGATGTTCTTCAAGATGATCCAAATGACGACGAAGAAGTTCGTCTACTGAAGGCACGACTTTGTTAGAAGCTCAATGTCCCCAAGAAGGAGATCAAGTCGATCGCTCCAATCAACGCCGACAATGGGAGTAGTTCACAAGACTACTCCCGGCATCCTTACAATTATGAGCGATAATCGCAAGCAATCATTACTTATTCATTCGTATTGGCAAACCTCCTCAATTTGATGGAAATGACTACTCTATGTGGATGCATAATATGAAGATGCATCTTATTTCCTTAAACCCTAGTTTGTGGCAAATTGTCTTGAGAGGTGTGCATCTTCCCAAGAATGAGGAAGACATTACTCTAGAGCAAGTCATCCTCCTCCATCGCAATGCTCAAGCAGTTGGAGTAATCACCTGCTCATTGACTCGAGAGGAGTTCAACCCCATTGAAGGATTGGAGGCCGCCAAGGAAATATGGGACACCCTCAAGACAGCACATGAGGGCAACCGTGTCATACGGGAGGCCAGAATTGATATGATTGAAGGAGAACTTGGGAGATTCACTATCATGGATGGTTAGTCTCCCCAAGACATGTACAACTGCCTCAAGACTCTCATCAACAAGAGTTGATCTTATGGAAGCACCCGGTGGACGGACCATGAAGTAGTAAAGAGGATGATTCGGTCATTCATGCCTAGAAATGTCACTCTTTGCTCACTAATTTGTTAGAGTTCAGGATTCCACAAGATGACTCCCAAAGAAGTACTAGGGAAGATCATCAACCATGAGATGACGGAGCAAGTGGCTATGTTCTACAACGACCTTCAAAAGCTCTCCTCCTCCAAGAAGAGAGATGTTGCATTCAAGGCAACATCCTGAAGATCTCAAGAAAAGGGAGAGAGTGATGAAGAGAGCCCCGACATCAATGAGGAAGAGGTACTCTTCATCAACAACTTCAAGAGGATGTGTAGAAGAAAGAGGGGGAGCTGCCACCATGAAGGAAAGAGCAAAGACAAGCCCAAGAGAAGATCAAAGAGGGATTGCTACAGTTGTGGAGAATACGACCACTTCATTGTGGATTGCCCACATGAAGAGAACAAGAAGAAGGAGGGCAAGTCTCAAGATAAGAAATACTTAAAGAAGAAGAAGCAATCAGGACATGCCCACCTTAGAAAGGAGTGGGATTCAAATGAAGAATCTTCCTCCGATGAAGAAGAAAAGATAGCAACTATTGCTATGAAGAAGACAACCATGGAGAACAAGCTCTTCCCCAACTTGGAGAACTCAAGGAAAACTTGCCTCATGGCTAAGGAGGGAATAAAGAAGGTCAAATCTAAATCCTCTTCTTCCATTTCTTTGCATGATGATTTTGATAGTAGTAGTGAGAGTGAACATATGCTTAAGGATATGAGTAAGAGTACTTTGAAAAGATTGAGATTGTTGACGGATGAGATATTTGAGAAGGAAGAGCTCATTAACCATCAAGAGGGCATGCTCATCCAACAAAAGGAGAGATGTCAAGAGTTTGAGGAGCTCTTGGAGCTTGAAAGATAGAGAACCAATGCACTTTAGCGTGAACTCGCTTTGAGCAAGAAACTTGCTCAAACCTTGAGAACACTACAATTGTGCTTAAGGATGAACTTGTTAGCTTGACAAGAGTTAACAATATCCTTGAAACACAAGTGGAGCCTCTCAAGGTCAATGCACCTTCTTCCTCTACAAGCTCATCTTCCACAAGTATCAAAACCGAAACAACTCAACCCTGCAAATGCTCTAACTTGATTATAAAACTTAAATATGAGCTTAAGTTGGCACAAACCAACCAAGCACCAAAGGGTGGCATCTTTGACAAGGAGAAGATGGCATATGCACGTAGTGCATACACCAACACAAGACATCCCCTTGTCAAGGTTGGTCTCGGCTATTCTAGGGAGAGGAGGCAAAACGCCAAAACACGCAAGAATGGCAAAGACTTGATTGTCTTTGTCAAAGGAGGTTCACATAATACTAATAAAGGAAAGAACATTGCTACATCTCCTAAAATTCCTAACAAGGAACCTCATCCCTTGTTCCATGATTTTGATGCTTCATATGTGTTATTGAGGAACAAGTTTGTTAAAGCGAATGCTAGATATGTTGGGCCACACCGCAAGAGTCCTAAACCTTGTGTGTGGGTGCCCAAGTGCCCCTTGACTAACATCAAAGGACCCAACACCGCTTTGGTACTTAAAGTCAAGGCTGAAATCTTTCTTGTAGGCATACTCCTCCGGTGGAACCAAGTGGGTTCTTGATAGCGGATGCACTAATCATATGACCAGAGAGAGGAAGATTTTGTAGAGTATGAGGATAATGAAGATCCAAGTGAAGGAATATATTTTCGGGGCAATAGCCAAGGAAAATTCCTTGGGCACCAGTAAAATTGCTATATCCCCTAATCATACTCTTTCAAATGTTTTACATGTTGATTCACTTGATTATAACCTCTTGTCCATATCACAACTATATGACATAGGTTATAATTTTTTATTCACTAATGAGGGTGTGACCATCACAAGGAGAAGCTATGACTCAATTGCTTTTAAGGGTGTACTCAAGGAAAAGCTCTATCTTGTGTATTTCTCTGCGGATAAAGCCCAACATGATACATGCTTAATTGCAAAAACTAACATGGGATGCCTTTGACATAGAAGGCTAGCCCATGTTGGGATGAGGAATTCGCAAAAACTCCTTAAGGGCGAGCACATCCGAGGTTTGAAGAATGTTGTGTTTGAAAAGGATAGGCCATATAGCGCATGCCAAGCCGGAAAGAAAGTTGGAGCTCAACATCCATCCAAGAACATCATTATGACAACAAGATCATTGGAGCTTCTACACATGAACATCTTTGGTCCAATCGCCTACATTAGTATTGGTGGTAACAAATGCGGTCTTGTAATTGTTGATGTTTTTCACGTTTCACTTGGGTGTTCTTTTATGATAAGAGTGAGACTCAATGTGTCCTCAAGAAATACTTGAGGAAAGTTCAAAATGAGTTCTCCTTAAGTATCAAGACCATAAGGACTAACAATGGCACTGAACTCAAGAACAATCAAGTTGAAGAGTTTTTGGATGAAGAAGGCATCAAGCATAAGTTCTTGGCCCCCTACTCCCCTCAACAAAATGGGGTGGTCGAGAGGAAGAATCGGACCCTCATCGAGATGGCAAGAACTGTAACACCCTCATTTTCATGCATCATGCCCTACATACATTCATATACATGTTTAACATTAATCCACATAAAGAGGGATAAGTTTAAAATTGATTTGGAACAAAACCGCACTTAAAATTCTAGAAAGTGCGGACTAGTCCTATTTTGGTGAGGACTAGTCCGATATCTCTATGACCTCGATCATACTTGTCCGTTTCTGCTGCGGACTAGTCTGATTTTACCTCTGGACACTTTCGGACTTGTCCGGTCTTATGCGTACTAGTCTGGTGTTCCAAGAATCCTTGAAAATTTGCTAAGTCCCTGGACTTGTCCAGACTAGTCCGGTGTTCCAACGGACTTGTCCGTTTTCCTTTCTCACTAAAGTCAGACTTGTCCAATATTTGGCCAGAGTTTTCCGATTTCTTTCTGACTAACTACGGACTAGTCCGGTCCTTCTCGGACTTGTCCGATATTTCGCGACTTCGAGTTGATCTTTTGTTTCACGACCTATTTCTTGGGTTTTATGTTAAGTGGGATAGGAATGTCGTGCCTAACTCTTTTAGAGCCCATGTGGGACTCTAAACCGGCCTCTACTCCACTCAAACTCGAAATCCATCTAACCCTAGCCCCCACCTCTATATAAACAACCCCACCCCTTGGCTTGACATCTATTTGCCACTTTTCCACCCCACCCAAACCCTAGTTCATGGAGAGCCACCATCAAGGATAAAGGAGGAGATCCCAAGCAAGAAGAAGAAGAGGAGGAAACAAAAGAGGATCAAGATCTCCATCAAGTTTCGTTCTTCATCACCAATTCACCTCCAAGTTCATCACCAACCCTAGATCATCAAGATCCAAGTGCTACCTCCAATATCCTTGATTCATTGGAGTCCTAAACACCTGATATACCTTCTATTTTCTTTTCCTTACTTGAATTCGACCCCTAATCTCCAAATTCACGTCGATCTAGAAAACCCTAATCTGCTGATCTTGTAAAGTGCGGACTTGTTCGGTCTCTAGCGGACTAGTCCAATTTTCCTGGTTAAATTGTGTTGAATTAATTCTAAAATTTGATCTAATCAAATCCAAACCCGTATGAACTTGTTAAAATCTATTAGAACTAGATAGTGATCATTTAAAAGCAATCTATTAACAAGTTCTACCTTGCATTTGCATCAATCATGCATATCATGTCATATTGAGTAATATTTGTGCACTCTTTGTTTGTGTTTCTTGTCTTGTATGTTTATTGTGCGGATTAGACGGATTTGCGCTAGAGAGTGCCGCGGAGGACTCCAGCACCAAGAGTTTGAAGCCTTTGATCCTAATCAATCCCAAGAGCAAGGCAAGTGTCCTTGAAGCATATTGATCCTGTTTTGAAATAAATGTTTTATTTGCAAAACTGCATGCTTGTGTCAATTTGATGGGAATCCTATGATAGTAAGTTTACTAGCTTTGTTCAACCACCCTTGTCACCTGGAATATATGGTAGAGAGTCGGGATGGGATTTTTACCTTTTTGCTTCGCTTAATTAATTGAGATGGAAGAACAACTACACTACTTAATTTAATTATGCATTAATTAGATTATGGTTGACATGAATTGGTTAAATCTGATATGGTAATGGGTGATCTAAGCAAGTCTGGTATGCGGATGGGTTGGATGTATGGTGGTTTACCTGCTTAAGATCTAAGGACCGGTTTATGGAGCGACCATCCAGGATTTATAGTTCCACCACGAGGCCAAGTATGGGTGCGGCATAGCTGATTAATTAGGGATTTTTCAGTGCTATTTGGACCATTAAGGATGCTCGGGGAAGGGGTAGTCGGATTGGGTTTGTTGATGATTGGTGGAACTACCCTCGGATCCGAATGGCTTAAGAGGGGGCCCTTGGTTGAAGATGTGCTCAGTTGGAGACATCACCACTGGTGAAACCTCAGTGGGGGTCTAAATAGGCTAGTAATCCCTTTGTAAAGGCTATTTTGTGATCTCTGGGCCACACACCGATGGAAGTGTGAGACAACATAATAGAGGTTCTAGTCATCGAAAGGTGATGAAATCATAAACACATGGATAAAGCGGTACAACCTCTGTAGAGTGTGTCTAAAACTATCATGATAGCCGTGCTCCCTGTTATGATCAACCTGGACCCTCACATGATTAGAGGAAAATTGGTATTTGGGATGGTTATGGTTGGTATTGTGGTTATGGATGGTTATGAATTGAATTCTATTATTGAATGTGGATATTGGTGTATGATAATGGATATGAAATATGGACTGGTACTATGATATTACTTATGGTTTATGACAAGTTTATTTCATATACATGTAATATATTGCTTTTCAAATGTCTTAATGTACTTTTCAGCACTTAGCCATTATTATATCGTCATTTGAATCAGTCAAATGTCATACTTTCCACACTTGCTCAGTACGACATGTACTCACTCTTGCAATCCCCCCCCAACAGTTGCAGGTCATGATTGGGATTTAATGGGAATAATGCAGAGTTCTAGGCCGTGTCTATCGTCAGCTTTGCCTGTGGTGTTGATTGGAGCTACGCTACCCTATTGCTTATGCTGCCTAGCTGTTTAGTTTGCTTAATTAGTTTATTTCCACTGCATTAGTTGAACTTGTTATTAGTATTCATTGCAACTTGTATTCAAGGGTAATACGGTTTGTGTAATAAAATTTGGTTAATTAATCTTGTTCTATGGTAATTTTCTGTACACTCTTTTGTGAATGCACTCGTGTATGTGTGTTGAACATCTTGGGCACACATATGCATTCACTTGGTTCATTTTCGGAACCGGGTGTCAAAAATTGGTATCAGAGCCACAGGTTGACCGTAGGACGCAACCTAGATAGAATGGACACTTGAGCACATAGAAACACTGAGGAATCAATGTGTTCTTTCTTGGTGTGCTGCTTGCTATATATATTGGTTGCTTGTGTGCTTAATAGAGAATTTTGGGATGCTTTAGCATTGCCATGTCCACGTAGGCTAGTGTAGGTAGTTGCTTAGTTTCATATCCCTTGATGCATATAGTTGGGGAAGTTTTGTAATTCTTACCTATTGCTTTTCTCCAGATGGTGAGGACTCGCAACCAGAGGGATGGCAATGATGAGGAGGAGAACCATGGAGTACCTCAGAACAACAATGGACAAGGACCTGCTCATGGAGCTATCAACATTGAGAAGCTATTGGCTATGCAAAACCAGCTCATTCAGACCATGATACAAACTATGGGACAGCTGCGGGCTGGCAATATCAACAATCAGCCCCACATGCCTCCACCGCCACCCCCACCTTCTCATAACCGGTTGGGAGAGTTTATGAGGACTAGGCCGCCAACCTTTGCTCAATCCACTGACCCTATGGATGCGGATGATTGGCTCAAGTCTGTGGATAAGAAGCTTGCTATTGTCTAATGCAGCGACCGGGAGAAGGTTCTATTTGCATCTCATCAACTAGTTGGAGCAGCTGCCGATTGGTGGGATTCACTATGCAATGCTCATGAGAACCAAGAGAGAATTACCTGGGCAAAATTCGAGGAGAGTTTCCATTCTCATTATGTGCCGAAAGGTGTTATGATTTTGAAGAGGCAAGATTTTGAGAACTTAAGGCAAGAAAGATCAAGCGTGAGTGAATATCTCAATAAGTTCACTCAACTCTCAAGATATGTGCCTGAGGATGTTAGTTGGAACAGCCAGAAACAATACATGTTCATGAGGGGCTTGAACAATGAAATCCAAGTGCAACTACTCAACTGTGATTATGCCAACTTTCAGAAGCTTGTCGGCAAAGCAATTGTGGTTGAGAACAAGTTCCGTGAGATGGAGCAAGACAACAAGAGGAAGGCGGCATATCAAGGACAACAACAAGGAAGTAATGTGCGTCCTCGCTTCACACTGCCCAATGCACCTTATCACCTCTTTTGCGCCTACTCATCGCCCTGGATTTGCACCGTGCCCAACTTAGTTTGTGCAGCAGCGCCCTGTCATGCAAGCACCTAGGCCTCCAATGCCTTATGCACCTCGCGCTAACTTTCCTGGTGCAAGTGTTCAAAACCAAGATCGTCCCAATAATTCTGGTGGAGTTAAGAAGTGCTATACATGTGGAGAAGTTGGACACTTTGCGCATCAATGTCCTAAGTCAGGACTTGGTCAAGTAAGCAATGCGCCGAGGCAAGACCCAAGACCCAATGGAGGACAACCGCAAGGGGATCGGGGACAGCAGAATTTTTCTCGTGGCAATGTGAACCATGTCTCTACGGAGGATGCTCAACAAGCGGATGACGTAGTCATTGGTATGTTTCTCGCGAACTCCAACCCCGCGACTATGTTATTTGATTCTGGAGCATGACATTCATTCATTGCATCGAAGTATGTTGCCAAGTATAGTTTTTCTATCGCTCATATGAAGTTTACTCTTTTGGTTAAGTCTCCTGGAGAAGAGATGAGGACAAATATAGTGTGTCCAAAAGTAAGCCTTAGAATAAGGGGGGTAGACTTCTCCGCTGTTGACGGCAGTTATATACCAATTTTAGCCGTCAATATAACTCAATTATGTGAAGGATTGATCATTTCTTGCACACATCACCTTTCTACTTGACCTATTTCCACTTGTACTTGGAGAAATATGTGTATACAGATATTTATACAGGAATTTAGGAAAAGTATGGGGAGCAATCCTATGTAATATCATCCCAACAAATCAGGTGACGACACGTGGCACCACATGGATCAAATGGCCCACAAACAGAAGTATCCGAGGCCATCCAACGGTGTAGCACCAATATCAGTCAATGAGACCCACCTGGCAGCCACCTAGAGGAAGTACGGGCCGTTTGGAGCCCTGACCAGGTCGGCCGAACCAGGGGGTCTGCCGACCTGGTCCTGGCACCAAACACGGTCAACTTTCACGTGTTGGCTCCTCCCGGCTCCTTGGAGTCAATGACGACTGATTTGCACGCTTTTGGTGGCAGGAACCAACCTCAACACTAGTATAAATAGGACCCAATACCCCTCACTTCAAGACATACCACTTGGCCATCATTCTATTGTATACACTATCTTCCATAGTCCTTAGAGGAGTTAGGATGTAGAGTCCCAAGCCCAAATTGGGAAAGGAGTAGAAGGAGTCTCTCTTCCCAATTCCACATTGGGAAAGGTATATCTCATGTATTCCTTCTTGTATTTGTGACTTTGTGCTCAATAAAGATATTATCTTTAGTCTTCTTTTATACGTATACTTGGATAAAGCGTTTCTTGTTTGATTGTGGAGTCCATGTAAGTGGAAGGTATAGTCTTTATGATTGTACTCTCATGATCACATCTTATGGTCATAAACACTATAGACCCCCACTATAGTCTATGTAGTTATGATATGATTATGTTAATATGAATAACTATGCTATGCAATCAACATTGGTTCAACGATGATTTAGTTCATTGCCTTAGGATGGCTTGTGCTGCAGATCTTAAGGTATTTGCTTAGTATGCTAGCATGGTGCTAGGGTATTTAAGTAGCGTTAGATGTCTCGAGACCCACGGATTGAAGAGGTAGGCAGTAGGTGGTGACACCCCTATCTGTCCTTTGTAATCCTCCACGTTCGGCTATGCCACAGGCTCTTGGCGGGAGTCGCCCTAGTATTGCTAGGGGTAAGCCCGTGCCCGATGTGTTGAATAGCATTGCATAGGAATTCATCATTGACATGACCATTAGTATCTACCTTAGGCTATGTATATGTATCAGGAGCATTGTAGGAGCAACTCTCTAACTCTTAATCTAATCTCCCTCTAGGACCCATTTACCCTTTAGAATAGATTGCCTAGGTGTGTGTCACACTACCCCTATTATCAACTTACCCCTTGTCCGGATAATTGATTAGTATCCCATAGCTTGACCATAAGAGTAGTATATACTTTACTCCATTGCCTTCCTGTGGGATAAATACGATACCCTTGGGATACTCATGGGTGAAATGCTACAACAGTATCTTCTGTGTGCTTGCGGATCTCATCTCTTTACCGGAGATGATCTGTGGTGTTAAGAAATACCAACAAGCATTTTTGGCGCCGTTGCCGGGGATGATTTGTTAGTATATCTTAGGATCCGTCAACAAGCATTTCTGGCGCTATTGCTGGGGAAGGCAAAAGAAGTGAAGGATAGCTATCACTTGTGATTAAGCTATAGGTACTAATAGTTATTAGACAGGATTACCCTTTTTGTTTTCTCCTTTGTGTTGGCCAACCCATTGTATGGGATGGCCAACACGGACGCTAGTGCTAAACTGGAAGATGATTCAAGGCGTACCTAAACAAATGTCCACTAGGCAACACCATTGCCTTTTGCAGGAAAATTTCAGCTTTCAGTAGGAGCTAAAGTCATCCATACCCAAGCTTGGGGAAGGCTCCAAGAAGTTCTTCTTGGTTTGCCTCCACCATGGGGTGGATATTTGGCTCTTCATCCAACACTCATGTCATGGGTTGGCTCCACCAATCCATGACCACATTCATTCTGGAGCTGAAGGAGTCCTATTCTCATTCATCATGGATGAGAAGAAGGTATCCACTCAAGGGGTGCATTGAAGAATGCTCGAGTTCCCATAGCTCGTCATGCACACCACTCCACAAGGTGGATATGCTAGTTATGGAGCTACACCTCCAATTGAAGTGTCATGAATATCCAAGTCGTTGGAGATTTGTTTGAATAAACCAAGTCGTGGATATTCACATGATTTGTGAAAGTCCATGTCATCATGGGATGCGTGGGAATTATTTCCCTAAGACCCATGAGGACCTTTTTCAAACAACAACTCCAATGGCTACCATTCACAAGGAGGTCAAGGGTGGAATTAACATCACCCTTGTATTCAAGGAGGCTACAGATTTCCAAGGGATTTAAGTTCAATTAGCCTACCTTGAAGTATCTTGGCCAAGCAGAAATCAAGACAACATTCACATGAAGATCTTGGCCTAGGACAAGAACTTAAGGAGCATTCAAAGTCCAAGATATTCCACATCACTTGTTGGGATTCCCACACTTCGACCAAACCCATTCAACCTAGGGCAAGTGACAATGTGGATGAAGCGTTTCTTGTTTGATTGTGGAGTCCACATGTCATCATGCCCAAGGAAGCCTTTGATCCATGATCAAGGTATGGGTTGATTCAATGGTATATCAATATGCTCAGAGTGGCACCCGTAAGAAGGACAAATCCTCACCATGCTCATGAAGGAATACATTCAAGAGGGAGAACCCGTCGCTACAACCACTACAAGGATTCCGCCCTGTTGCAACGATTGTACTGCAACGAATACTAAATCATTGCAGTAAGCTTGGTCTTTTACCATGATTCACTAGTTCGTGGCATTAGCATCTATCGCCATGAAACATGATCGTTGCGTTAGGATCTGTTGCCACGATTCACTAGTTCGTGACATTAGGATCTATCGCCACGAATCCGTTGCCACGATTCACTAGTTCGTGGCATTATCATCTATCGCCATGGAACGCGATCGTTGCATTAGGATATGTTGCCACGATTCACTAGTTCGTGGCATTAGGATCTACCGCCACGAATCTATTGCCATGATTCACTAGTTCGTGGCATTAGCATCTATCGCCACGGAACACGATCATTGCATTAGGATATGTTGCCACGATTCACTAGTTCGCGGCATTAGGATCTATCACCACGAATCTATTGCCACGATTCACTAGTTCGTGGCATTAGCATCTATCGCCACGGAACACGATCGTTGCACTAGGATATGTTGCCACGATTCACTAGTTCGTGGCATTAGGATCTATCGCCACGAATTTGTTGCCACGATTCACTAGTTCGTGGCATTAGCATCTATCGCCACGGTACACGATCGTTGCATTAGGATCTGTTGCCATGATTCACTAGTTCGTGGCATTAGGATCTATCTCCACGAATCTGTTGCCATGATTCACTAGTTCGTGGCATTAGCATCTATCGCCACGGAACACGATCGTTGCACTAGGATCTATTGCCACGATTCACTAGTTCGTGGCATTAGGATCTATCGCCACGAATCTGTTGCCACGATTCACTAGTTCGTGGCATTAGCATCTATCGCCACGGAACACGATCATTGCACTAGGATCTGTTGCCACGATTCACTAGTTCGTGGCGTTAGCATCTATCGCCATGGAACCCGATCGTTGCATTAGGATCTGTTGCTACGATTCAATAGTTCATGGCGTTAGCATCTATCGCCACGGAACCCGATCGTTGCATTAGAATCTGTTGCCACGATTCACTTGTTCGTGGCATTAGCATCTATCAGCACAGAACCCGATCGTTGCATTAGAATTTGTTGCCACGATTCACTAGTTCGTGGCATTAGCATCTATTGCCACAAAACCCGATCGTTGCATTAGGATCTGTTTCCACGGTTCAATAGTTCATGGCGTTAGCATCTATTGCCGCAGAAAACAATCGTTGCATTAGAATCTGTTGCCACGATTCACTAGTTCGTGGCATTAGCATCTATCGCCATGGAATGCGATCATTGCATTAGGATATGTTGCCACGATTCAATAGTTCGTGGCATTAGCATCTATCGCCGTAGAACACAATCTTTGCATTAGGAACTTTTACCACGATTTACTAGTTCGTGGCGTTAGGATCTATCGCCACGAAACACAAATGTTGCATTAGGAACTTATGCCATGATTCACAAGTTCGTGGCAATATGATCTATCGCCACGAAACACAATCGTTGTATTAGGATACGTTGCCATGAAATACGGGTTGGTGGCGTTAAGATCTATCACCACAGAACACAAATGTTGCATTACATAGTTCACGTACAGCTAGCTCACACAGTACCTATATGAAAAAATCATCATCTTCACTGTACTCCCTCAATACTGGAGGTACAATACCATCATTAATATATGTATCATCATCATCGTGGTCATCGTCGTCGTCATCTTCATTTGAAAGAGCGGAAGCATCACCGATTGCTCCATCAATGTCATTCTCATTCCTATTCCATGTGGTCATATCCTCATTTATACCAGTAAGCCTTCGATCATCAAATAATGTCTCAGCCTCCATCGTCTCAGTGACATTATTTTCACTGTCTCCAGGGGGCATGGCAAAAAGGTTTCGCGGCTTCGTTTTAACAACTGTAGCCCATTTAGGTTGCTTCACACTTCTAACGTAAAAAACTTGTTCTGCTTGGGTGGCTAGAATGTAAGGCTCATATTTAAATTGAGAAATATCAGTGTCAACATCTATCATTCCGTATTGATCCATTTTGTAGCCTCTGCTTTGGCTCTGACCGGAACGAGGCCGATCAAACCATTCACATTCAAATAACAGAACCTCTTGATTTTTTTTGAAATCAACAAAAATCATTTTCTTGATTACTGCATACAACTCATGATCACCATCTCGAACAACAACACCACTGTTTTGCGTCCGTAAATCTTTTTCCACCTCTGCTGTTCGAAAGAAGAAGCCATTTATGAATGATCGACTAAAAAAACGTGTGCGACGATCAAGTTCTCTATATAATGCATACAAATAATCGGTTACTTTGCCTTCTTTGTGTAATGTTGTAATCTGGACACATTAATTAGTATTAAAGGGGTCATCGATAAATCAACTTCAGAGCATATATTTCTTCAATATTTCATCAAAGTAAAAACTTGCATGTACTTACTCGTTTCTGAAACCAATAAACAAACTCATCTCTATAGCGTTTTTCAACATCACGAGAATGAATTTTTTCCAGCTCTTCAAAATGCTCACTGGAAAGGGTACAAAATTAAATTAGCCATCTACAATAAGCATGATCCATTAATATAGTATAGAACATCTGAGTGTTATACGTACTTGTTCCATGGAGCGGCCTCTTCAACATTAGAAATAATATAATGCCTGATGTTATGTAGTTCCACCATAGTAAGTTCGCCCCATTTAAACCCTTTTTTAGAATTATCAACTTCTGTAAATATATTATAACAGAGAGAAGGTTCATTCCTAGCTGCAGCTTCATGATGTTCTGGCCTATTAAGCTTGGTGTTGATGTTATCCAAAAAAATGGCTACAAAAAGTCATACACTCTTCCATAATATATCTCTCAGCTATAGAACCCTCCGGGTGAGCTCTGTTACGTACATACCTTTTCAATGTACCAAGTTACCTCTCAATTGGATACATCTATCTGTAAGAAACAGGTCCACCCAAGCGAGCTTCTTCGCCAAGATGGATTGGAAGATGTACCATGATATCAAAGAAAGCGGGAGGAAGCAACATCTCAAGCTTACAAATTGTTTTAGGAAATTGTTCAATCATCTTATCCAAATCTAGTTCCGCCAATTCTTTAGAACAAATTCAAGAAAAGAATCTGCTAAACTCAATTAAAGGTTCAATAACCTTTTCAGGCAATATGTCACGTATTACAATAGGAAGGAGCTTCTGGAATATAATATGGCAGTCATGACTGTTTAGACCTGATACCTTACGTGCTGTTATGTCCACACTTCTCTTGATGTTTGAGGCATAACCATTGGGCATCTTCACATCCGCCAAAAACTTGCACAAGGTGGTCTTCTGATCTTTTTGCAACGTATATGATGCTGATGGACAATCATACTTCCCTTTCATACCCACCGGATGTTGCTTTGGCCGTATACCCATTTTCTGCATATCAAAACGAGCTTGTAGACTATCATTTGTTTTACCATCCATATTAAGCAATGTACCCCAAATGCTATCACAAATGTTTTTCTCAATGTGCATGACATCCAAGTTATGCCTTATTAGCAATGTCTTCCAATACGGGAGCTGAAAAAATATACTTTTCTTCTTCCAACTATGCCACCTATCTTCCCCAGTGCGTTTTCTCTTATTATTTATCTTTCCAAAACTCACTTGATCAAAAGTCTCGTATTGTTGGAGTACTTTGTGACTAGAGAGTGATGTTGGTGCCTCTCTATTCTCTATTTTGTTGTTGAAAGAAGCTTTGTCCCGACGCCACCGATGATCCTGAGGTAGGAAACGACGATGACCCATGTAGCAATACTTTTGTCCATGTTTCAACCACAAGGCGTCAGTGTTTACATGGCAGTATGGAAATGATAGCCTACCTTTTGTGCTCCATCCACATAGCATTGCATATGCTGGAAAATCATTTATTATCCACAATAGATAAGCTCGCATGAGAAATGTCTCTTTCTTTGAACTGTCGTATGTTTAAACACCATCAGACCATAATTTAAGTAGCTCATCAATCAAAGGCTGCAGATACACATCAATGTTGTTTCCAGGTGACTTTGGCCTAGGAATTATCATTGACATCAACCAATAAAGCTGCTTCATACACAACCAAGGTGGTAGATTATAAGGGATTAGAATCACAGGCCATGTACTGTAAGATCAGATGAGAAATTTGGGTGAATACTATCAAAATGCTTCCATGCTTTCGAATCTGCAGGATGGCGTAATATTCCATCATCAATATTTTCTTCTTTGTGCCAGCGCATGTTTGATGCCGTTGATTCTACCATATAAAACCTTTGAAGACGGGGAATAAGAGGGAAGTATCGTAGAATCTTGCATGCTACAAGCTTCTTGGCTTTTCCACAAGGTAAAGCCTCTCTTGCATCCCCACCAGTACTATTTTTCCATCTTAATTCACCACATTTTGGGCATCGATCCAGCAGAGAATAGTCCTTCCGGTATAACACACAGTCATTGACACATGCATCAATCTTTTCGTAGCTCAGCCCGAGGTCACGAACAACCTTCTGAATTTTATCAAGTGTATTAGGAATGCAATGGCCCTCTGGAAGCACATATGAGAATAGTTCAAGGATGAACTCACACGCTTTTTTGCTCAAACCAGTTAAACACTTTATCTGGTACAACCTGACAATGAAGGATAATTGGGTCACCTTCTCACAACCTAGATACAACTCCTTTTTGGCATCATTTAACAAGTCATAGAATGACTTTGCACACCCAGTTGGCTCCTGCTGGTTTATAGCATTTTCTGGATCATCAACACCTGCTGAAGTACCACCATGATCACCAGTGCCTCTAAGAAGGCTGGACATCATATTTTCCATAGCAGCATCATCAAAAATTATCTCCTCATTATTTGCTGATTGCTCAACAATTTTTTCCTCAACTCGTTTTTCTCCATGGTGTACCCAACAAGTATAATCAAATGACATCCCATTTCGAAGCAAGTGAACATGAACTTCCTTGCATCTCCCGTGGCAAATATTACAACATTTCGTTCAAGGACAAGGCTTAGTTTCTTCTTCACGAGTGCCCTGGAATGCTAAATTTCAAAATGACTTCATTCCATCCTTCCACTCCTTCGTACGCCTATCTTTTCCCATCCATGTCTTATCTTCTGACATCGCTTCCTACAATTCAATCAGCGTATCCGTAAGAGGATTGAACTACAATAACATTATGTGAGCAATTGTACCTAGCGCTATTGCTCCTCCATGTGCAGTGGCCGGCGGATGCTCCTCCACGCCGGTGGACGACGGATGCTCTTCCAAGAGTGTGGCGGCCAGCGGATGCTCCTCCAAGAGCGTGGCGGCCGGCGGATGCTCCTCCAAGAGTCTGGCGGCTGGCGGATGCTCCTCCAGGCGCATTTTGTGCAATCGAGAGAGGGGGCCATTGTGGATCGAAGGGTCCGGCGGGGAGGCAGCCAGGACAAAGCGTACGTGAAGCTATCAGAGTAGGCCCAACACTGTGCTGGACCACTTGTTATTCGTGGGCTAAAACTGCGCTGAGTCACTTTGTATTCCTGGGCTGAAACTGCGCTGGAACACTTGGTGTTCGTCCCCATGTATGCGTGGACCCATGTACCAAAATTTGGGCCCTCGATTGGGCAGTGACCGACACACTCACATTGAGTCGCGTCGTTAAAGGAGTTGTTTTTCGATAAAGGGGAAATTTTTAATTTGACACACGAAGGGCCCATCGTATGCGGGGAAAAATTATGCTTTAAAAGGATACGATTCCTTTGCGTTATCCCTGTCATGTCCAGCCATCATACGACCTCGTTCGTTCATGTGCACACATGTCACAGTCATGCAACTGCTTAATCCGTCCGTTCATGTGGACACATGTCACAAATGTGGAACTGCTTCATCCGTCCAAAACCGACATTTATTTTTCAGTATTTATATTTGCTACCCAAAAAGTACCCGATACCCTATTTCAGTCTTTTCGGTTCTGGTCTCAGTTTTATTGGTTTCGGTTTTTCGGTCTTGGTTTATTTGCCCACCCCTAATTTACGTAGTAGTAGCATATGGGATATACATATTTCTCCTCCATGTTTTTTTGCAAAACTATTTAGTGATATATCCTATGTGCATATTACATATGTAAAACTAATATAAATTATAAAACTTTTTCAAAGGGAAGTCTTAGGTTTCGTCAAATCTGTCTTTGAGATTTACGCAATTTTGATCTGTTTTAACAATACAAGAATTGTACTTTTAGATTCACCATGAAAATATTTCCATAATATACAATCTAGTACTACATGTTATTGAAGTTAATAAATTCCATATAAATCATTGGTCAAAGGTAATTGGTTCGACCAAAACAGAAATAGAGTTGAGTTGGGGCGGAGGAAGTATTATACGTTGTTGTTTGCCGCATAAGGTTTGGTCCTTCCTTTAAGCCGTAGCCATTTGTACAGGCGGCTGATGCGACCGGGCACACCGGGCTTACGTGCGCGCCAGTCATCGAGGTGCCTTAAATGCGCGCAGCGCATGCGCATCTTTGAATTCAATTGGAACCGCCGCGTCCCATCACCACTACTGCGTGCGTCCGTTCATGTGGACACCTGACACAGATGTGGAACGGTATGCACAGCCTTGGATATGCATACCGTATCCATAAAATTTTTTCCTCATTTGGGTAGGAGTGGTTCCACTTCAATCTAAGTGGATTGGAGAGTGTCCAGCCATCATACGACCTAGCGTAATGAAGATTTTTGAATCTGATATACTCCTCTTTTTAATTCTTATCGTTATGACCACAAGTTGCATTGTCTCAACCAAACACCACGTACAACAACAGACTCAGCGGAATCGGGAACTGGCCAATTTAAATGGAAGTTAGCAGTCTCGCAGTTCATAGATCGAAACGCGTGCCATCCTTTTTCTTCTTCCTTTTTTCTATCCATAACCGTGAGACTGTTGAGTTCAATCTTCACCAGCACATATGTACGGTCCGGGTGTGCTGGTGTGTACCTTAACCCCCCTCGTGCGTCCCCAGTGGTTGTTGGAAGACCCCTGCATGTATGTTCTGATTCCTGTCCTCTAACTACATCTAGGTTTCTGATGACGCATGCGGTTCACCACCAGACAAACCAGCAAAGCCTCGTTGATGAGCGGCATTCAAATTTTTTGATGACAAACTGGCTGTGGGGGCCTCCCGTTCGGATGCAACTTCGGTGCTCCCGTTTGTGCTTCCATACGTACTCCCACTTATGTGTCATCATCTAATTGGTTGAAGTTAAATCATGCATTATGTTAGGTAAATGAAAGGGCCAATAAAATCATGACACTTAAGTAGGAGCACGGATGGAAGCACTGAATGGGAGTATACAAGCCGTGTCCCTCCCGTTCTGTCCTCCCATTTGTCATCCTGCTGATGTGTCAAAATGTTATTGGTCCCTTTATTAATGCTTAGTTTAACTACCATACCTTCACAACAAATAATATGATGACACGTCAGCGGGAGTGTCATCAAAAAACTAGAGATGGATGCGTCAGCAGGCCGCAGTGAGCGGGCCGCAGTCAGTTTTTCATCAAAAAACTTGCATGCCACTTAACCTTTTTTGTTTTGCCTGGTGGTGAACCGCCTACATCATCAGAAACCTAGAGATGGAGTAAGAGGACTGGAATCACAACATACCTGTAAGGCTCTTCCCAACAACCACTGGGGACGGACGACGTACGGGGGGTTAAGGTACATCGGCACACCCGTACCGTACGTGTACCCGGCCAGCCGTGTAGTTTCCTTCGAACCTCCGGCAGAAGAAAGCGGCACGCAAGTTTCATTCTGTATGTAGAATGTTTGTTGTGTATTCATCAAGGAACACAGATACACTTTATATAGGCTAGCTAGTGTAGTGTGAAACCAAAACAAAACCCTTTCGCACTACACAGATTCAAAAGCTAGCGTTAATGACTAAACGTAGGCCTACACAGTCAAACAATGACGTTAGACCAACGTTGTCAACAATGACTGTTACATGTGTGCGTGCTTATCCTTTCTACAGTATGGTGGTGAACCTGCGAAAGGATGACAAGCAGCGGCAGGTGAACACCATGCAGCGGCGGTGCAATGGAAAATGGTGGCAACGAATGGCGACGTACCTGGATGTTGGCGTAGTCGACCTCGCACATCTTCCGCGAGTCGGTCACCTTCCAACGGAAGCCATGCAGGTGCTTCCACAGTCGGAACGCCGTTCATCTTCACCGGCACATATGTACGGTCCGGGTGTGTCAGTGTGTACCTTAACCCTCGTCCTGCGTCCCCGGTGGTGGTTGGAAGACCCCTGCAGGTATGTTCTGATTCCTATCCTCTAACTACATCTAGGTTTCCGATGACGCATGCGGTTCACCACCAGACAAACCAGCAAAGCCTCGGTGATGAGCAGCATGCAAATTTCTTGATGACAAACTAGCTGCGGAGGCCTCCCGTCCGGATGCAACTTCGGTGCTCCTGTTTGTGCTTCCATGCGTACTCCCGCTTATATGTCATCATCTAATTGGTTGAAGTTAAATCAGGCATTATGTTAGGTAAATGAAAGAGCCAATAAAATCATGACACCTAAATAGGAGCACGCATGGAAGCACAGAATGGGAGTATACAAGCCGTGTCCCTCCCGTTCTGTCCTCCCATGCGTCATCCCGCTGATGTGTCAAAATGTTATTGGTCCCTTTATTAATGCTTAGTTTAACTACCATACCTTCACAACAAATAATATGATGACACGCCAGCGGGAGTGTCATAAAAAAACTAGAGATGGATGCGTCAGCATGCCGCAGTGAGCGGGCCGCAGTCAGCTTTTCATCAAAAAACTTGCATGCCGCTCAAGCTTTTTTGGTTTGCCTGGTGGTGAACCGTCTGCATCATCAGAAACCTAGAGATGGAGTAAGAGGACTGGAATCAGAGCATACCTTTAAGGCTCTTCCCAACAACCACAGGAGACGGACGACGTACGGGGGGTTAAGGTACACCGGCACACCCGTACCGTACGTGTACCTAGCCAGCCGTGTAGTTTCCTTCGAGTGTTTGGCAAAAGAAAGCGGCATGCAAGTTTCATTATGTATGGAGAATGTTTGTTGTGTATTCATCAGGGAACACATATACACTTTATATAGGCTAGCTAGTGTCGTGTGAAACCAAAACAAAACCTTTCGCACTACACGGATTCAAAAGATAGCATTAATGACTAAACGTAGGCCTACACAGTCAAACAATGACGTTAGACCAACGCAGTCAACAGTGACTGTTACATGTGTGCGTGCTTATCCTTTCTATAGTCTGGTGGTGAACCGCCTGCGTCATCGTAAGCCTAGATGGAGTTGGAGGATAAGAATCGGAGCATACCTGCTTGGACCAGGATCACCTGACGTAGCGACATTTTGCTGCATGCGTGCAGTAAATGCTGCATCCACCATTTGTTTTGATCCGACAGTTGTACTTCCCAGCTATCCAACTAAGGGGTCCATTCAAATCATTTCTTAAACTCTTGCCTACTTGCTTCAACATGAGAAAGAGTTTACATGCATATAATGATGCATACTTTAAACATTTAAATAAAAAAAACTTCTATCACAAATTAACAGGATTAAAAACACATTAATTATCTTATGTGGCATGCCAATGTGTGGATGTCCAACTCAGAGTAAGGTTGAAAGTGAAACGGTTTTTTAAAGTTGATGGACTAAATAATTGACCCATTTGAAAGTTGAAGGACCAAACTTAGTTTTGATTGAAAGTTTGAGGATGAAGTTGAGTATTGCCAGCTTGATGAGCTCAAGCTCGAAAAGTTCGAGTAAGCTCATTTGTAAAGTTGCCTGTACGATACTTTAGCCGCTAGAGGTGCTAGGAGATCGCCCGCAGCGGGGCCTGCAAAGCGGTCTGTAAAGTAGTATACAGTACTAACAGGTAGCAACGACTGGAAAGAAAAGTGGAGACAATCAACAGAGAGAAAAGAAAAGAAAGGACGAGAAAAATGTTAGAAAAAGATAGGTAGAACTCCAACGTACCACTGGCCCTATGCTCCTATACGCGGTGTAATCATTACCACTACTCCTATACGCGACCAGAAGTTATTACCACTGCTTCAAGGGAAGTGTTGCGGACTAGATGTGTCGATTAGTTTATTTTGTGTTTATTGGGGGTTATGTAACAGCTAGTTCTGTCGATTAGCGACGACTGGAATGAAATGTGGAGACAATGAACAGAGAGAAGGGAACACTGATTTGCTTCATTACAAACTACTGTATGATTGAATGTATTCATTTCCAGAAGAATCCATTTCTTTAAACTGTCATGTGAGTTTCCTTTGATGCAAACGGGGCTAAACATAAGACGAGCGCGCATAGGGGAAACACAAAAGTGCAACATTCATCAGAGACGAGCGGGCATAGGTGAAACACATATACTAGTACAAGTCTATTTTATATACTCCCTTTGTTCTATTTTAATTGGCGTTGGGAGAACTAGCGGTGCATCCAAACGGGAATGGAGGGAATATAACCCATATAGTACAACGCCAGACGGCAGAACAGGTCATGCTCGTGCTTAATCCTACAATTCTCTGTACAGAAGACTCTCTACTCCTCCCACGTAGGCCCGCCGCAGTGGGCAGTTCCCTGGTTCCCCCCTATTGAGCAGTCCCAAGCGTCATCATCAATGTTGGGCACCGCCACCGGCGGCGCTTCCTGATGAGGCATGCCCAGGAACCTCCAGGCGACATCATCGTTGCTATTCATGGCTTCACGCCAACACCGCCAGCACTCCTTGTTGGTCCACTTCATGGCGACGGACCCAACCGCATTGTAGCCGATGTGGACCTTACCTTCGACCTGCTGGATACACTCGAAGGCGTCGCGGTCCCCGCGGTCAGCGTCGTAGCGGAGCATGGCGAGGACGTAGGCCGCCACCATGTGGCCGTTCGCGGCACGGCCACCCGGGCAAGGAACTGGGTTCCCGGCTGCATGCGACCGTGCAGGAAGACGAGTTTGAACCCGGTGACGTAGCACGCATGAGGGTTGCCGACGATTGCCAGGCGCTCCACGAGGCGGTCGTAGCTCCAGTTATACTTCCATATGCTCTCCCGCTCCAGTGCCAAGCGCCTGCCCACGGCGGGATCCTGGCACGCCGCGTGCATGGCCTTGCAGGTGGCATGCAGACTGGAGAGGTCGTCCACGGGCTGCTGGGAGGTTGCGGCGACCCACCCCGCGATCAGTACCACAATATCGTGCGGCAAGGGGAACTCCATGGGCTTCGAAGGGAACCAATGAGGGTGCACACGATGGAGACGAAGAGGAAGAGTACACGCGGAGAAGAGGATGGCCTGTGTGTTGCGGAGAAGAGGATGGTGTGTCTTTATTAGTACGTGCGGAGAAGACGATGATACGCACGCAGTGATGGTTATGGCTTCTAAAGTGCACCGTTTGGAATGCTACTTGCAAAATTGAGGTTACAGCTTCTACAGTGCAGCTGTACGCTACTTTAGCTGCTGGAGTTGTTAGCAGGCAGAAGATCGCCCGCAGCGGGGCCTGCAAAGCGGTCTGTAAAAAGTACTCCTCCCTCCGCCCCAACTCAACTCCATTTTTAGCTTTGGTCAAACTTACCTTTGACCAATGATTTCTTGCCTGGTCCTTATCCTGATCATCAAGGTCCTCCGCCTGCTGCCCCAGATGACTTGGGGTAGAATAGGGATGAAAACGGTCGGAATTGAGCTTATTACCTTTGACAACTCCTTATTCAAACTAGTGTCTGAATAAAAAATTATTACCTTTGACAACTTCTTATTCAAACTGGTGTCTGAATAAAAAATTTAAAGAACTGAGCTTTTGTCGCTTTGTAGTTCAAAATTAAACTACAAAGCAATATTTACTACGGCCCCGTTTGGAACGTAGGAATCCAAATCACAGGAATTGGAAAAAACATAGGAATAGACAAAATGCAGGAATGAAGAAAGTGAGAAAACCACGGGAATCAAAATCAGAGGAATGTTGAATTCAAGATGTTTGGAATGCAGGAATGAAAACATAGGAAAAATGTTAGAGCAACTATAAACAAAATTCTTTAGAATCTTAACTATCATTATTTGTAATACATAAATCAAAGTCATAACTTCTTGCCAAAATGAACTACCAGTTTGCTTCATAAACAACTTCATTCCTATATTTCTAACATCAAAACGTCTATTGCATTGCAGTAGCTCAGAAATAATTATTCCCTTGTTTGAAAAAAAAATAATTATTCCATGCAAATTATTAGGTTAGTTAATTTGACTTTTAGCACCCTATATATATTCCCTCCATAGCCAACCAGCAGACCACAAAGAACTTGGACTGGATTATTTCATTCCTCCATTTTACATAGGAAAGGAAGTCTTTCTACAGGAAAGGAAATATGATTCCTGTGTTCCAAACACCTTTGACAATGTCCGATAAAAATACGGTATTCCGACAATTCGGTCGGAAATCAGTCTAAATCGTTTCCATTCCGTTTACCAAATTTCAATGTCCGATAAAAACGGTAATCGGATCAAAAATTTTGGAAATTGTCGAAAATGGTAATCGCATCAGAAATTTCCGAAAACGGCGTCGGACGGTTCGGTAATTTACCGTACCGTTTTCATCCCTAGGGCAGAAAATCCTGGCGACCAGAATGAAGTGTCGGATATATGTTGTCCACGGCGCAGGGTTATTCAACACAAGCAATAGGTAGCATATCCTAATCTTTCTTCTCATATATAGCGTGTTAACTAATTTTTTCGACCCCAAATGATCTAGAAGAATTACTCTAGATTTGATGATGCCATAAATTAATCGCTGCTGAAAACAATGACGATGCTCATCAAGCTCGCAAGCTCAACTTCATTCATCCTCAAACTAGCTAATTATTTCGGATGGATTTACGTTAAGGATGTGCATTCGGTCTACCCGATATTTTGGTTCGGGTATTTCGGTCTTTTTCAAAATTTGGTTTCTTGAAATCACTACCCGAATTGTTGTAATAATATTAGGTACCCGAACATTTTGGGTACCAAAATTCCGGTTCGGTCTTCGGTCCTACCCGATATATCCGAATTATACATTATATCCATGTCATGTTTGCACAAATTTAATATGATTGATAATCCCATGAGGTCATTTATTATAAATTGACAAATGAAAAATAAAAAATAAACGTTTAAATCCAACAAATTCACACATCACAACTTGAAAATAAAATATCTAAATTTTAATTGTTCATAGTTTAGCACGCATAATTTAACTTATTATTTGATGGACCGGCTATTCTGTTATTTCAGTTACCCGAGTGTGGTACCCGAACCCGACATTTATTTTTCAGTTATTTATATTTGCTACCCGAAAAGTACCTGATACCCGATATTCGGTCTTTTCGGTTCCAGTTTTGTTTTTATCAGTTTTGGTTTTTTGGTCTTGGTTTATTTGCCCACCCCTAATTTACGTAGTAGTAGCATATGGGATATACATATTTCTCTTCCATGTTTTTTTTGCAAAACTATTTAGTGATATATCCTATGTGCATATTACATATGTAAAACTAATGTAAAGTATAAAACTTTTTCAAAGGGAAGTCTTAGGTTTCGTCAAATCTATCTTTGAGATTTACGCAATTTTGATCTGTTTTAACAATACAAGAATTGTACTTTTAGATTCACCATGAAAATATTTCCATAATATACAATCTAGTACTATATGTTATTGAAGTTAATAAATTCCATATAATCATTGGTCAAAGGTAATTTGTTTGACCAAAACAAAAATAGAGTTGAGTGTGGGCGGAGGAAGTATTATGCGTTGCTGTTTGCCGCATAAGGTTTGGTCCTTCTTTCAAGCCGTAGCCATTTGTACAGGCGGCTGATGTGACCGGGCGCACCGAGCTTACGTGTGCGCTAGTCACCGAGGTGCCTTAACACGCGCAGTGCATGCACATCTTTGAATTCAATTGGAACCGCTCCGCATCCCATCTCCACTGCTGCGCGCGTCGAGAGACAAACAACCAGGCGGGTTCAAATCCCCTGTAGTACTGCAGGTGCAGTAGAGATGGATGACATGAGGGCCCCACATGGTGTGGGACCCACATGTCAGCCACCTCTACTGCACCTGCAGTACAACAGAGGATGAGCATCCTAATCAGGCTGCTACTACGCTATAAGATCACCCGGGCATGCCATCGTCTTCTTTGCACAACCACTCTTCCTCTCTTCCCAAAACCGTGCCAAGAACACCATGGCTGACAAGAAAACGTCACCGCGAAGCCCGCCGAAGGACGCCAAGGGGAAGCGTCCACGACCGGACTCCCCCCCAGACAAAGAGTGGGCTCTCCGGAAGATGGTGCGCGATGTATTTGACAATACATCACGCTCCGTGCGTCGCCTTGGGCTTGGTCCCCTTCCAGAGTATGCTGCCATGGGGACCACGGGCCACTACATCTTCGGCATGACGCACTTGGCCGGTCGCCTCGACGTCCTCTGGGAGACACTGGCGGACGACCTCGGCGTCGCCGGCCGTGATAACCGGGTGGCGGGGACGTCCAGGAAACTGGGCTTCCCGTCTCCGCCGCGGGAGGTGCCCCCGCCCAGCCAGGAGCCCAAGGAGGAGGAGGAGAAGGAGAAGTAGGTAGAGCGAGGTGGAGGAGAAGTAGTTTTTTTCTTGTTCTTAGTTGTGTTTTTTTTCTTTTCTTGTTTGTAGTTTGTGTTTTTCTTTTTTCCTATTCTTAATGTATCGTCTTAAGGTAATGAACTTTATATTTCTGTTCATTGGTGCGCAAAAATAGTTCTAATGTTGCTGTTCTAACGATAAACTAGTGGACTATTTATCTCTTTTATCTTTTAGAATGGAATTTATTTCCACTTCCAACTCTACTGAGCTGGAGATCTAGAAAGTGACTATCACCTACTAGTTTATCTAACAGGACCAGCAGGGAGAAGCCCACTCTCTGTTCAAACCCAACACGGATCCAACATAATGAGCAATCAAAGAGCAAAGCACGTAGTAAATAAAAAAAACGCAACAACGGTTTCTGGAGTACGTATCAACTTTAACCCAAATTAGATGCTCGTGGGCATCATTGCAAAAGGGTGAAGACAAAAAACTTGATTCGGATGGCTTGTAAAAACAAACTAGAAGTCAGGGTCATCGAAATTTTTGCCCGATTTGGATTGAGTCTTAGTTATAGACTTCCATAATAATAAAATGTATCGGGTATTTTACTTTCACAAGTGTGTCATAAAATGTACCGGGTGTTTTACTTTCACAAGCGTGTCATAAAGTGTACGCCGGCCACGTATCCTGATCCAACCGTACAACTTCAAATAAAGGAGGGTTAGAGCATCTCCAACCCCTTTGTTATTTTTGGTTTGCTATTCTTTCAAATGACAAATATGCTATCCACATTTAGCATCTCATTCCATGAGCATCTCCAACCCGTTTGCTATATGATGTGCTATATTAAATTTTTTTCATATTTTATTAGTATATAATAATTATTTTAAAATTCAAATAACATTGTTGCAATGGCTATATTGTAACGGTTGTATTTATAACGGCTATTTTTCAAGGGTTATATTTCTAACGACTATTTTTCAACGGATGTATTTCCAACGGCTAATTTTCAACGCCTATTTTGCAATAGAACGACGATAATGTACCGAAAATCGGGAATAGCAAACCGGATAGCATTTGCTACTAGTAGCACACCGAGAGCTCCATATTGCAAATGGCTAAAAGTAGCAATCCTAATAGCAAACCGGTTGGAGATGATTTTTGCTCTAGATTTGCTAAATAATAGGATAGCACATCATATAGCTAATGGGTTGGAGATGCTCTTTTAGCCATTAGCTATATGGTGTGCTATCCTATTATTTAGCATATTTAGAGCAAAAATCATCTCCAACTGGTTTGCTATTAGGATTGCTACTTTTAGCCATTTGCTATATTGAGCACTCAGTGTGCTACTAGTAGCAAATGCTATCCGGTTTGCTATCCCCAATTTCTGCTACATTATTGTTGTTTCTGTTGCAAAATAGTTGTTGAAAATTAACCATTGGAAATACAACCGTTGAAAAATAGTCGTTAGAAATATAACCATTGAAAAAATAGCCGTTAGAAATACAAACGTCACAATATAGCCGTTGCAACAATGTTATTTGAATTTTAAAATAATTATTACATATTAATAAAATAATAGGATAGCACATCATATAGCAAACGGGTTGGAGATGCTCATAGAATGAGATGCTAAATGTGGATAGCATATTTGCTATTTGAAAGAACAAACTAAAAATAGCAAACGGGGTTGGAGATGCTCTTAGAAGATTGGTGGAAAATAATACGAACTTATAAGAAAAAGGAGAAGAAGAAAAATGATGGTGCGCACTTTGATACATGAACCGTGACACTGCTGACATCCATCTTCATTGGCCAGTTCCCGATTCCTCTGATCTCTCCAGTATGTATTCACACTAGCTACTCTCTGGTGACTGGACCCAGAGTATCCCGTGGCCCACCCGGCATATCCAGTGGGTGGGCTCCTGAGAAATGTTGTTGTTGTTGTGCGTGGTGTTAGGTTGAGACAATGCAACTTGTGGTCATAACAATAAGAATTAAAAATTAGAAAGAGTATATAAGATTCAAAAATCTTCATTACTCTCTTTACTCCGGACTCGGTCCTGTCAATTTCGGAAACTCCTCCGCTCATATCGTAATTGCATCAGTTATATATCCAGGCCCATTTCCAAATAAAATCCAAACTAAAGGTGTAGACGAAGGTTTTGCACAAGAGAAAGAGTTGCGCTGCGCCGCCGCAGATGGCAACCGTAGGGACGACAAGGAGAGAGACCCAATGGTGGGACTCAGGTGTACAACACGGTGTTCGAGGAATACGTGATCACCACCACTGTGATGTCCTCCAGCAAGGCCGTGGAGGACTGGCTCGACGAGGTCCTCTCCGTCCATCGTCGGCGCCTTCACAAGCTCGTCGTCGGGCTCGACGTCGAGTGGCGCCGGAGCTACTCCGCCGACAAGAACCCCGTCACCGTTCTGCAGATCTGCGTTGGCCGCCGCTGCCTCATCTTCCAGGTCATCTACGCTGACTACTTCCCCGATGAGCTTGAAGATTTCCTCAGCGATTTTGACTACCGCTTCGTCGGCATCAACGTGGAGGGTGACGCGGACAGACTATGGAAGGACTGGCAGCTGAAGGTGGCCAAAATGGTGGACCTGGCCGAGCTCGCGGCAGAGGAGATGGATCGCCCGAGCCTCCGCCGTGCGGGGCTGAAGGACATCGCGAGCGCCGTGATGGGTGCCGACTTGGAGAAGCCTTACGGGGTGAGGACGAGCAACTGAGACGCGTACAATCTCTCCGGCGAGCAGATCAGCTATGCGTGCATCAATGCCTTTGTCTCCTTTGAGGTCGACCGCAAGCTGCTCTCCGGCGACTACTGATCTTACCACCATGTTTGCATATCGGCTGTCGTCGATCATCCCGGCATATGGAATTCGTAGGTGCATCGCTCAAGTTCTAACTTTTGTGCTTGTGCGCCCAATCTCTCATAAAATTATTTTTTCTTGAGGAAACACTATATCTTGCTTTTAAAAACATGCATGTTATTTCACATGCATCAAGGTCTTTCACATGCATGTTAGTTTTCCATGCATGCTACGCCCCAAACATGATCAACGAGCCTCAAACATGACGATCTCTCAACAAAAAAGAGAACACGTAACGTCAGCAAACATGATCGAGGTCTTTCACATGTATGTTAGACATACATATGCTATGTCCCAAACATGTATTCCAAGAATAGAATAATATTTCCTACCATGTATATATATTTCTATATTTATCATATTCTCTACCATGCATGTGTGTATGCTCTCAACCTACAGTATATGGCAGTTTAACTACCACACTAATGAAGAATATTATCCTGCCATCAATAGAGATAACAAATTTGACACAAGGATGTTCCCTCGACGGTACGAGGATAGAATGTGGACTACCATCGTCTAATAAGCACACATATCTCACTACGTACGTACGTGGTTCATCAAATTAATCGACCGCATGCTGCCATTATGTATCACTGTACTCGTTATTTGAAGAAACAACAGGCATAGGCGCTAGCCGCTACGTGTTCTGATTTTAGGAACAAATGACCACACTTGTGAAAACATGTATGCCACGTCCGATCCTCAACATCATCCAATTAACATGTTCGTCAACATGGGGGCACAAAAATCCTCAACACGTGACCAAACATGCTTGATCGCGAGTCTCTTTCACATGCATTACATTCATCTACACCATCATCCATGATCACGACAATTATCAGTTCGATATGGACTCTCGGTCGGCAACAGTCGGATCCTTAAAAAAAATATGGACTCTCGGTCGATTGCCACGCGCGTTCACGTCAATCTCCGCACCTTTGTGTGTCAAATTATAAAACTGGCCGATGGGACGTGTTGAGCCATTGCGATAACCGAGAGGAGGCGAACCACAGTTTGGAGTAACTCTGACCGTCGATTCAAAAGCACAATTTTTGAAGCGTTCGATCATCTCCACCCACGCGCTTAGACGACGACCCACTATAAAGGCACACCTTCCTCTTCTTCTCTGCCGCACCTCTCGATCGATTTTAGCCTCCAAACTTCTCCTCTTGCATCTCCGCCGCACCACCGTCGACCACCTCTCTCTCTTTGTTCGCACCTCCATCGCCGCACAAATGGGTAGCCCCGCACCGAAGCGCTCCAAGTCATCGACGTCCTCCGAACCTCCTTCTCCGTTTCCGTCGCCGCCAAGGCCGGTGGAACTGGAGGCGGCGCATGCACCTCCTCCACTCCCGTCTCCACCCGCGGCGCCCGCACCTCTTCCGTCTGACTATGATGAGACTATCCGCCTCATCGAGGAAAACATCGACAAACTCGACGGCAAGCTTAAGGAGGTCACTGGCAGCCTGTTCGCCGCCGACGTGCAAGGAAAAGCATTCTTTGGGTTAGGCTGTTGCCGCTCGTCTCGATTGCCTCTACGAGACGATCGGTGAGGAGGCCGGGGAGGGGTTTTGCGAGCAACTCGTGAACGTCGTCAGCCGGAAGAAGTTCGATCTGGTGTTGGAGGATGCTCCGCCGGCGGTTGCGGCGGAGGCGGAGGCGCCGGCGGCGGATGCGGAGGCGGAGACACCGCCGGAGGAGACGGAGGCGGCGGCGAGGTGGACAAGTCCTCCTCCGAGTAGAGTAGGATGAGTAGTAGTTTTTTCTTTTGTTTTCTATGTGTTTTTTTTCTTGTTTGTTATATATGTGTTGTTTTTATGTTATTGAAAAATGTCTTTTATTTTATGTTCATGAACAGCGTGTCCTACAGTACATGCACTAACAAAAAACTCCTCCTTTTATCGAAAAACATCGCATATGGAAAATTAACACATTAGTAATATTATACTGTATCTAATAAATACTCCCTCCTTATTCTTTTATTTGACGTTTTGGACAAAGCATTAAACTAACATTAGTAGGACGTACGTAGTAGAATTATATTTCAAAAAATTACAAAAATAAGAAGATACACACTTAATTAATTTTATTTCTTTTCTCTTTACCAGCTGTCATCGTGCCCGCCTTACCACCCCCACCCACCGGCCTGGCCCTAGGTAGTAGCCCACAAATTTTCTGCGACCCTGCCACACAGCATCGCGCGTGCGCCCCCGCCTAGCACGCCGTCCGATCAAAATCGCATAATCGTGGGAGCGGGACACGCGGGATTTCCATCCTTCGGTGTCCAGACAACAAACCCACCAGCGCGAAGTGAAGGATCTCAGCGGGATTTCCATGGGACGGCGTGCGGGGCGGGGGCGCACGCGCGACGTTGTTTGGCAAGGCCGCATAAAATTTATTTCTGCCTGCCTAGGCCCAGAGTCGGGCCTACCTTTAAGACCATCCGTAGTGGTTCACGGTAAAGCTTTAGGCTGACACAGTTTTTCAATACTAAAGTTTTGGAAACCACAGTTTTTAAAATGACATGCCAATACCAAAGTATTTCAATAACACAGTTTTGTAATACCGCGATTTTGCAATACATAGGACTGTTTGGTTGACAAACACCATTCTGTAAAAAATACCATGGTAATTCAAATACCACGGTATTGCTAATTGCTCTAAAACTCCAAAAATATCGTGTTCCCAAACAAGAAAATTGAATTCTCTGCGGCCCTTCCGCACAGCCATCTCTGTGCAACCCTGCCCAGATGGTTGCCACATACGTTCGCACTCCAAACCTTACAGCCAAGGGCACACTGCACGGATCCCGCGACTGTACCACCCTGCCCTGATGATTGCCACGTACGCGAGCGCACCGAATCTTGCAGTGCACACGGGCACACGAACTCCACGTTCGAACATTGCTCAGCGATCCGAATAACTCGGCGCTCGGTGTGCACGATCCATCATCATGCGCACGAATAATATTATGAAATTATCAACTTTGATGATTCAATAATCCAATCAAGTTTCATCCAACCTACCAACAAAAAATTGGATCGTCCAGTCCATCCAGCCAAACGTTAATTTGGATGATCCAAGACATAAAGAAATGGATAATCTATCTCCAATCGGACTTCGACGTCAAACTAAACGCAATTGATGACTGAGCACTTTGTCACATGTCACTAGAGTGTACGCACAAATGACAAATACACAGCCTCAACACAGGGTTTAGGGTGCATCGTGGACTAACCACATGACTCGACCAAACACTCACGTAATTACCATACACCTGCAAGAGCAACTACCTGGCCGCATCCACCAACGCATCCCGACTCTGCGAAAGGATGACGAGCAGCGGCAGGTGAACACGTTGCAGCAGCGGCGCAACGGAAAACGGTGGCAGTGGACGGTGACGTACCTGGATGTTGGCGTAGTCGACCTCGCACATCTTCTTTGAGTCATTCACCTTCTGCAGCGAGCTGAACCACACTGGCAGGAACTCCTCGGTTTCGCAGTCGAAGCATGACTTGGAGAAATGGGCCACCAATGCATCCCGACCCTGCGAAAGCATAATGAGCAGCGGCAGGTGAACACCATGCAGCGGCGGAGCAATGGAAAATGGTGGCAGCGGACGGCGATGTACCTGGATGTTGGCATAGTCGACCTCGCACATCTTCCGCGAGTCGTTCACCTTCCAACGGAAGCCATGCAGGTGCTTCGTCCACAGCTGGAACACCGCATCTGGCGATGTGACGTTGACAAAGCAGTAGCCCTTGTTGGCCTCAGACCTTGGCAAATGCAACAAACGAGGTTAAGTATCAATCAGTAAAAGACCGGAGCTTGATTAGTATAATCATATATTTCAAAGCATAGGGGTGGTACTTGAAGTCAAATGGAACGTAAATAAAATCGTAAAACCAACTTGACGCGACCCACTGCAATTTTCACATTCTCCTCGGTGCAATGCTGATCAATGATGTTCATTACTTTTTGCCTCCTATGGAAAACGATGTAAAACATCAGGTATTAACGCATCAACAAATATGTGGGGGAGAATACCAACGCGCAGATTTAAGAGTATGTTGCGGATCATCAGCGTCGTTAGACCAGAAGCAGGGTCGAAGCAGAGTCGTGGTCGCTTCGAACTCGAGAACGGATGAGGAGAAGGCTCATCACCAACGGATCGAGGGGACGGAAGCTACACGGCCGCTATGGGCGATGAGCCTTCCCCTCGATCCGTTCTAGAGTCGGGGGTGGGGGCGCAGGGGCAGCGGGCCGACGGCAGAGCCAGGGGCACGGCGGCGGGGGCGCGGTAGGCGACGTTGTGCAGCAGGGCCGCAAAAGATTTATTTCCGCCCGCCTAGGCCCAGAGCCGGGCCTGCCTTTAAGACCATCCGCAGTGGTTCACGGTAAAGCTTTAGGCTGTGTTTGGGAGCACAATTTTTCAATATTGAAGTTTTTGAAACCACGGTTTTTAAAATGACATGGCAATACCAAAGCACATATTTCAATAACACAGTTTTGTAATACCACGATTTTGCAATACATAGGACTGTTTGGTTGACAAACACCATTCTGTAAAAAATACCATAGTAATCTCAAAAACAACGGTATTGCTAATTTCTCTAAGACCATCCGCAGTGGTTCACTGTAAAGCTTACTGGACTGGAAATATAGAGTAGATTACTGGAAATATAGAGTTAGTGTCCAGAGTAAAATGCTGGAAGTATAGAGAATATACTTGAAGTATAGAGGGATAGAGTAAGTTTTAAAGGAAACCGATGCGGATGGTCTAAAACTCCAAAAATACCGTGTTCCTAAACACCAAAATTGAATTCTCTGCAGCCCTTCCGCACAGCCGTCTCTGTGCGACCCTGCCCAGATGGTTGCCACTTACGTTCACGCTCCAAATCTTATAGCCAAGGGCGCACTGCACGGTTCCCGCGACTGTACCACCCTGCCCTGATGATTACCATGTACGCGAGCGCACCGAATCTTGTAGCGCGCACGGGCACACAAACTCCACATCCGAACTTTGCTCAGCGATCCGAATAACTCGGCACTCGGCGTGCACGATCCATCATCATACGCACGAATAATATTATGAAATTATCAACTTTGATGATTCAATAATCCAATCAAGTTTCATACAACCTACCAATAAAAAATTGGATCGTCCAGTCCATCCAACCAAACGTTAATTTGGATGATCCAAGACATAAAGAAATAGATGATCTATCTCCAATCGAACTTCGACGTCAAACCAAACGCAATTGATGACTGAGCACTTTGTCACATGTCACTAGAGTGTACGCACAAATGATAAATAACGGCCTCAACACCGGGTTTAGGGTGCATCGTGGACTAACCACATGAACCGACCAAACACTCAAATAATTACCATACACCTGCAAGAGCAACTACCTGGCCGCATCCTTCGCATACGAACGGCAACGCCGACCAACTTATACTTTTTGTACTAGGTACAAAGAATTTTCCTTGTCCATGAGCCAATAAACAAGCTCTTTTGATGCGGCTTTTGTAGTTAAAAAATAAACTACGACAAAGCGACTAGTTCATGGAGACGGGGGGAGTACATATGATCATCGACGTCTCTCTCACATGCATGTTATTGTTGTCCATGCATGCTACCCTACGCCCCAAACATAGGATCAACGAGCCAAACTATATATATATATATATATATATATATATATATATATATATATATATATATATATATATATATATATATATATATATATATATATATATATATACATATATAAGAGAAAACACGTAACTTCATGAAACATGATCGAGGTATTTTGTGTGACAAACTGAAAAAAAATTGGAACATTGCATATACCCTGGGCCGGTGGGCCCTTTGCGTGTCAAAATTAAAAACTGGAACTGAAAAACTAAAACACCGCCAGATAGACCTACAAAGTATGCCAGGTGGGCCGCTGCATACCCTGGACCCTTTGCATGTCAATTAAAAACTGCATGTGAAGCAGAGATGGAAGCCAACCGCGGTTTGGATTAATTCGAAAGCGCAGTTTTCGAAGCGTCCGATCATCTCCACTGGCACGGGACGAGGACCCGCTATAAAGGCACACCCGTCCTCTTGCGTCTCCGCCGCACCACTCCATCTCCATCGATCGTAGCCTCCAAACTTCTCTTCCTTCACCGCCGCACCATCGCTGACCACCTATCGCTCTTTCTCTGCAACTCCATCGCCGCACAAATGGGTATCCCCGCACCGAAGCGCTCCAGGCCGTCGACGTCCTCCGAACCTCCTTCTTCTTCGTTTCTGTCGCAGCCAATGCCAGTGGAACTGGAGGCGGCGCCCGCACCTCCTCCATACCCTTCTCTGCCTGCGGCGCCCACACCTCCTCATCCCGTTTGGGTTCAGGAGACTGTTCACCTCGTCGAACACCGCTTCAATGAACTTGATCGGCGCCTAAAGGAGGCCACCGAGCACCTTTCCGCCACCGCCGGGCGAGCTAAAAAGCTCGACATATTGGCGCGGGATGTATTTTCTGATACATCTCGCTCGTGTGAGCATCTGGGTCTTGGGAAACTTCCCGTCTGCACCAGCATGGACATCGCCGACTACTATTGCTTCGGGTTAGGGTTTGTGGCCGGGTCTCAACGTCCTGTACGAGACGATCGGGGAGGTGGCTGGGGTGGAGGGCCGCCAGCATCTTCTGCAGACCATCGCCCGGAAGCTTCAGACTCAATTGCCGGAGGAGGCGGCAGCAGCGGCGGCAGTGGAGGAGGCAGTGGCTGAGGAGGAGGCGGCGGCAGCAGCGGCGGAGGAGGAGGTGGAGGAGATCTCCTCCGACTCCGAGTAGAGTAGTATTTGTAGTTTTTCTTTTTCTTCTCTTCTATGTGCTTTCGAGTTCTTGTTTGTAATATATGTGTTGTTTCTATTTTAATGGCAAATGTCTTTTCTGTTCATGAACAATGCATCCTATGCAGTATTGAAAAACAACTCCTTTCTGAAAAAGGGGTGAGATAACTGTTGTTCTATGTCTATCCAAGAATTCGTTGTGTTGTGACAATCAACGACTCTTGTTGAAACTCCATTGAGATCGTGGTTGAGGCTGCATTTCTCCTCTTTTGTGTTCTTTCACTCAATTTTTTCATTTGTAATTGGTGCATGGGAAAATGTATTTTTAGTATGTAGTAGTATATATTACATGTTATCGTTTCCTTGTGATTAATGTTACAAAATGTTGATTGTTTACCATTGTCCTTTCGTGCACTTGGCTGTATTTGCATATCGTTTGCATTAGCACATACGTATACATTTGGCGATTTATATTTGTTTTCGTATTTTTTGGAATGTCCCACTAGCTAGCAGATCACTGCTTTTAGATTTTGATCTCCATGCATGGCAACAAAGATGAACTAAGAAGCGAGCAAGTTGTCCTAAGACGAAGTCTACCGCTCTAGCTACACGCACCAGCCATGTGCAGGAATCGACGCAACATGAGATGTAATTAATCACGATT
Organism: Tuctoria greenei; assembly: GCA_036927565.1. NCBI lineage: Eukaryota > Viridiplantae > Streptophyta > Magnoliopsida > Poales > Poaceae > Tuctoria > Tuctoria greenei. Next base: position 176,237,390 of record JAYESD010000005.1, read on the forward strand.
GGATGCGTGCACAAGGGCACGACTTGCGTCAAATTCTCCACTTCTGCAAAAAATTTATCGTTTTACTTGGCACGCCACATTTGAGATTTTGACAGTTCAATTTTCACTACCCGCGCCTCCAATTTCAGCCCCGCCTATTATTGTAACCCTATTTCAGCCACGATGAGTATAAATGGAAACATTGGCCTCCGTTCCCGACACACTGCTGCCCCGCCTTTCCGGTGATCTCACAATACTCCAAATGTGTTGTCTCTCTGTCTTGTGTTCCATACTTATATTCCTAAGAAATTCTCGTGTTTTCATTTCCCACTATTTTTACAATTTTTCCCCCATGGATCTCGCAGTGACGCATCAAAGCTCTTGGTGGTGTTGTCTCCTGGGTACAACGTCGGGCGACCAAGTTTGACGGGCTCTACCGAACCTCTTCGTCGCCGACGCCTCCCTGCGACATCACATCCCGGACTCCTTTTTTGTGCTAGGTAAACTACACGGTCCATGCCGTCTTTTTATAGAGCTATATTGGCTTGGTTCTACATGATCCATGCAGTTTTGGCCTAGTTAAGTTATACACGATCCATCCTGATATACGAAGATTAAATAAATTAACAAAGAAGAAATGTGGTCTTCTATTTCACAAATTTAGTTATATATATATATATATATATATATATATATATATATATATATATATATATATATATATATATATATATATATATATATATATATATATATATTACATCTGTCCCTAAATAAATGTTGCTCCGACAGCTTATTACGGTAGTGTATTTCTAGTTCAATTCCTGGTCGGGAATGACAAATACTAAAAACCAGAGGTAGTAGTATGTAATTTCTGGATTTAGAAGTAAATGACGCACGAGTTATCTGATCAACCACTCTAAATGTTGTACTCTCATTCCTATTTTACAAATTTTTATTCCTAAGATTTTTAGTTCCCATGGTTTTCACTTTTTTCTTTCTTGTGGCTTTCTCGGATCGTATGTTTTTTTCTATTCTTTCTTTTATAATTCCTCCATTAGTAACAAACACTGCAGTTTATAGAAAGCACACCGTCCAATCCAAAATCTACGTTGGTCATGTAATCTGACGTTATCACTGTTATTTGGAATGACTACTTACAATGCTCTTTACATTAGGAACAAGACATCAAACCGTGATGTCGTCTACAAGCATTCATGGTGGCCAACAAGCACCTGGTATAACTATAAATGTGTTTACTATCAAAATTAAACAAATTTAGACACATTAAATCATTTGCATGGTACGCAGAGAATGCATCACATGATGTTCAGGAACCCTGAGGTTCTTCACTCCCTGGTACTACTACGATGCATGAACCAACAGCAGGTATAGATATACAAACCAGAAATACTCCTTCCACCCCAGCGTAATTTTAGTTTTAGAGCTTAGAAAATGTCCCACTCCAACTCTATCCTCGGTAGTAGCTTCCAACTACCCATATCACATCACATTACTACCTGCCTCTCTACCGTGCCATTTGTTTTGGCAGAGCGTGTTAGTTTTTTACTCTACTCCTTTGGCATTGAATTTGGAGCATTTTGAGAGACTACATTTTGTCCTATAGATGTATTGATGATGGGTGTATCATGGTCATTTGCATTCTTTTTTAGGCTCTACTAATTGTTTTAGCATGCCTTGCGATTCTACTTTCTTATTAGTACTTAGTCTTTATAGTTAACAGTTCATTGGCCTGTGTGATGGTGTGATTTTTTATGCCTCCAGGCTGTGCTCTCTCGCCGCCAGCCACTCCGACCAACGCCGGCGCCCACGCCCTGCTGCTGGTCACTTCAGTGTCCTCCCCGATGCGTCTCCCTCGCCCATCGCCACGTCCCATCCTTCACGTGCCATGATTACCCCGATGCCCGCAAATCCCTGGCCATTACTCGCCCTGCCACCAATCCTCCTCGAGAGTTTCGGCAAGACCGAACCCTCGCTTTGTTGAGTGTCGCAAGCTGGCACTATGAAGTACTGCACCTGCAGTAGCCGCCACTGACAAGTAGACCCGATGTCTCATGGGCCCACATGTCAGTCACAGCTAATGCAAGTGCAGTACTGCGGAGGATTTCAATCTTGCAAGCGGCCTGCCTTATCTTTCTTGCATTCGCCACCTGCTATCGCTGGCGTTCATTACTTGCCCTGCAACTAATAATTCTCTTCGAGACGCGCTCCAGCTGATGTCAGTCAGAACGAACCGGTGAACCCTATCTTTGTCTAGTCTAGCGTTGCCAGCTGCATGCCCCCTCACAGTCTTGCCTACTTCGCTCATGGACTGAAAATCCTCTGCAGTACTACGAGTGCATACCGCCACTGACATGTGTACCTGATGGCTCATTTTAGGGTATGAACAGCAACAAAGAAGTCAATAATGTAACCCCCTATCAAAATAATTGTCGTTAGGACAGTCCTAACTACTGTAGTAGTTCATTTTTAATTCATTTGTTGGTCTGACACGACAATTAATATAAACCAGGAGGGAGTACTACAAAACAAAATGGTGCTGGCACAACGCGGTCGTCCCACGCTCGTTTTTGCCGCACTCGTCCTGAAGATGGTATAAACATCAGACTTTTCTTCTTTTCACACTACTTGTACATGATACTAAACTTGTACAGGCGGTAATTTACTTTAATAGTTTACCGTTTGAATCAATGTAACAGAAAGAAAGAAGCTGTGAAGAAGTGTGGCTAAAGGACTTAAGGTTGCCAGAATACACTATGCATCCCAAGTTAGTAGAACGGAGCATGTGAAGCTACCAATTCAGTTCTCCGCTAGGTTGGGTGCTGCTGTTAGTATTAATCAGCGGTACTTTGTCGATGATGTGGTTATGTTTACAAAAAGACATGCATCCCTCAGCGGTGCAACGAAGTGGGCAGAGGTTGGCCATAGTAACAAGAGAGATATAGTACGAGACATTCTGGTTAGTGTTGTCACACCCCCACACAAGTAGTTCGTTTCTTGCAATCTCCATCCTGTACGTTTACAGCAACTTGTTATACAATGTACAAGATTCCTGGGACATGGAGGACACACCGGAGAGCGCAAGAAAAATTTTGAAAATTGCTGGTGAGCGCTACAAGGGGTGGCGCTCGACTTTGCATGCCACCTATAAGAGTTATTCTACAGATGAAGAACGTATACGAAACCATCCTGCTGACGTAACGACGCCCGAGTAAGTGGTTGCACCTAATAGAATATTTTGGGTCTGAGTGATTCAAGGTCAGCTAACTTTTTAATAACTTCGCATCATATAAAAAATATTTCATTTACTTTCATTCGTGGAATTAATTCTTAAAATTATTGCAGTCAATAAGCAGGACCAATTCTCAAAATCAAAGCAGACAAAAGGCGTGTCACTTGCTTGGCTCCAAATCCTACGCCCAACTTAGTTACGAGAAGGTATGAAAAATAAATCATGCTTTTACTTTGCGCTGCAAACAATATGTATACCGACATGTTGAAGTTCACTTGTATTTTATGTAACGAGACCCAGAGACCGGAGAATAACCTGATGACATACAACTGTGGGAGGCAAGCCATTTGTTGAACGGTAACTGGACAAACAAGCTGGCAAAAGTTGTACATGTGAGTAACACTTCAAACAATCCCCAATGAAATAAATATTTGCAAATTACCTGTGACTTTTCTTTTCGTATATAGATCCAGGCACGTGCCCAAGTGGACGACATGGAAGCTGAGCAGGGAGGCCCAATTCTAAATGTGGAGAGAAACCATATCTTCCAGCGTTGTTATAGATCCTCAATCGGTTGTGCAGGATCACAGGTTTGGGGGCGTGGTTATATGGCTAACCCAACTTGTCCCGAACGTGAACGTATGCGTATCCAGATGTCTGGACACCTCAACGACCAAGTTCGAAACTTAGAAGTTAGAAATGCAGGCCTCAATGAAATAGTGCAGGACTTGGAAGGAAGAAATGATAGCTTAAACACCCAGATGCACTGCATAAACCAGAAGAATGAATAGTTAATTTTCAAGTCCAGAACTTACAAGGTAGATAGCAGCTGATCGTGAACAGACAGCTAAGGAAATGCAGGACATGCGCGCCTCAGTGGCTGAAATGCACAAAATGATGATGGCGACCACTCCATAGAAGGTCCAACAAATAAGGAACCACCAAAAGCCACCTGCTCCAACAATTAGTCTTGGTCAGCTTAGGAAAACTCTTAGCATGCAAACACATCGCTTAAGTAATCCTTGAGTGTTGCTATGCATGTTGTAATATCAATTGATGGATGTTTATTGTTAAACTCATGATTCTGTTGCCACTAATTTTCAAACATGGTGCATTCGGGTTCTACTGCTGCTAATTATAAAACGTGGCATTATGAATTTCTTGTCACGAATGATAAATTGTTGCAATAGGAAGCTATTGCCAATACGAATGATAAAACGTGGAAATAGAATGACAAAACGTTGCAGTATAAACATTTGGCAACGACTCAGAAAACGTTGCATTAAAACACTATTGCCACAAATAAGAAATTGTTGCAATATCAAACTATTCGCCACGGATGCGAAATCGTTGCGGTACCATATACTAGTTCCAACGGATCTGAAATCGTTGCAATACGGTACTATTCGCCACGTTTGTGGACTCGTTGCAATACCCAACTATTCGCCACAGATACAAAATCGTTGCTGTATCAGACTAGTTCCCACGGATCTGAAATCGTTGCAATACGGTACTATTTGCCACATTTGTTGACTCGTTGCACTAACCTACTATTTGCCACAGACGTTAAACTGTCACAATATCATACTATTTGGCACGGCTGTGACATCGCTGCAGTACCATACTATTTGGCACAAATGTGAAATCGTTGCAATACCGTGATATTCGTTGCAATATGGTAACTCGTCGCTATACCACAACTCGTTGAAATATGTTACTATTTGCCATGACTGTGAAAATCGTTGCAATACTATAGTATTTGCCACGAATGTGAAAATCATTGCAATCACGTACTATTACCACAAACGTGAAATCGTTGCAATACAATGCTATTTGTTGCAATACGTTAAATCGTCGCAATACGATGAACCATCGCAATAACATACTATTTGCTACGAATGTGAAATCGTTACAATACCGTACTATTGCCACGCCTGCGAAATGATTGCAATACAATGCTATTCGTTGCAATATGTTAAATCATTGCAATACACTAAACCGTTGCAATAACATACTATTTACCACGAATGTGAAATCATGACAATATCGTACTATAGTCACGCATGTGAAATCGTTGCAACCACATACAATTACCATGAATATGAAATCATTGCAACACCATGCTGTTTGTTGCAATACGTTAAATCATCGCAATACGCCAAATCGTTGTAACAACATACTATTTGCCACGAATATGAAATCGTTGCAATATCGTACTATTTGCCACGATCGTGAACCCGTTGCAATACCGTACAATTCATTGCGATACGTTAAATCGTCGCAATACATGAAAATGTTGCAATAGCGTCCTATTTGCCACCGATGTAAAATTGTTGCAATAGCATACTATTCGCCACGGATGCCAAGGCGTCGCAAATAACCTATCGCCGCAGGAATTATTATGACGATTCGTAAAAACTATCGCCACGCTCTTTTTAGTTGCAACAGCGATCTATTGCGATGAAAAACAACCTATTGCGACGACTTTTTTCGTTGCGATAAACCGGAATCCTTGCAGTGAACAACATGTCTATATCAATACAACGGGGAGAGGCTAGGGCCACCATGTGGGCCACATGTCCAAATGACAGCCAAATGAGTTTGACATGTCAAAACAGAAGAAATCGTCCACATCTGCAACTCCGGGATTGGACAACAAATCATCGTGCTGAACAGAACAGAGGTAAGTCCTACTCATCGGACTTCAAAGATTCGGTGAGTCCTCGCCAATAGGTTAATTGGTAGTTATCTCATGTTTGTTTTCCAAATTGCATCAACCCTAGCATTTGCATGTTTGAAATTCCACACTTGCATGTTGGAAAGTAAAATTTCCAACCATCATAAAACTAAAAATTTGAATTAGCTGAGAAATTTAATTGGATATGAACTACTTGCATGACCACTATAATTTATCTTCCTAGTTTGAACCAAAAATATTTGCTTGACCCTCATTGCATTTACAAGTTATTTCAAGCTGGGCAAGACAATTTGAAAATTGGGTTCAATTTGCTTTTGGCTAACGTAACCCGTTTTTGATTTGTTTTGTGTGTTCTTGATTAAAGTGCAGCTAGGTCAAAATTGTGAAGAGGTGGTATGGCTAGAAAGTGGAAGGTTTCATCAAGCTCAAGTCACCATTGAAAGGATTTGAGAACACTTCTCTCCTCCAAACTCATTTTGAGTTTGAGGAAGAGAAATGTTCAAGATGATGACCCAATGAAGGAGCCAGAACCAAATCCATTGCCAAATCCAATCTCAACTTGGCATTTGACATCAACCATCAAGCCTACGCCAAAAATCAAGGTTGTGAGTTTCTCACACAAAGACCTTCGTCACCAACTGCTCTTCAAATGAGGTATGAGTTTAGAATTTTTAATTGTTTGGTTTGCCATAGAATTGAAAGTATTTGCTTGCATTTGTGAGGAAGGTTGACACTTCCTCATCATTTAATTCTCATGCATCCTTACAAGAGTAAGTGTGGGTATTGATTTTTGGATCTCCAAAAGGAAATCCCACATTACTTGGAAAAATCTAAAACAAGTACCTAGAATCCTTTAAGCATTGTTTTGTAGACTTAGTAATTTATGTCTAGGTTTAGAAAATAGAACTTTTGGGCATGACTTAATTGGTGAATTTACATATAGAAACTTGGGCATAGTGACAGCCATAATTTTTAATTGAGCTTCATGCATAGATGGTGTCACTAGATTTCAAACTCCTAGGAATAAGTGATATCCTTGCTCTAAAATTGAATTGCATTTTTTGGAGGAGTCACTAAATTTTAAATTCCTAGTGAAGTTCAGGGGGATAAAATTGAGAATCTTGTTTGTCATGATCTAAATGATAAAATTTTCTCTTGAAAGCTAAGATGGTTAGAAACTTTAAAAGATGTAGGGATCCATATAATATATTTCAATCACATGCATTGCTATGAGTAGGAGCTTTAGAAAACATGCAACATGAATTATTCATAAAGCTCCACTCTTATCAATGAATAACACATTGATCATGGATACACTTGACATTGGAACCAATGCATCTTTGATTATGTTCTTCCTCGTATGTACAAATGAAAGTTCGGTTACATGACCCGAACGTTCATTTGTACAGATATCGGGAGCTAACCATCCCTCTCTATTCAAGAGAGAAAGTTTGCAGGAGTAATATTACAATGCAGGCATTCAAGAAGCTGATTGTTGGGATCCCTAGAGGATCCCATTGCAACATCTCTTGGCAAAGGAGTAAATGAGGATGGTTGCTACCTATCGGAAATTACGCCCGAAGGTCAATCATAACTATATGAGGCTAGAGATTTGAAATGGGAACCATCCATGAGCAACCAATGGGCTGCCACGAATGGGTGAGAGCATTATGCTCTCAACTATTCTAAGCACTCATTCAAGCTCAAGGGATTTGCCACCATCATTGGGTGCAAGTTGTTCCTATGTGGCTAGAAGCTAAGGAAGGACAAATCAGACCCAACACATGGAGACCCTGATGTGCAGACAATCAACATCGAAAATACTCTATTCAACCACACTCATGGTGTACATGGGAGGAAACACAACAATCAACACTCAACCCTCCATTGTCAAAGCCACACTGCAACAAGGATAGGCCAACTTATGGCCTACCTCTGTCGTTAAGGTTTCAACCCCTATCATGGACCTTGATCAAGAATAAGCTTGGGGGAGGACCCCCACTTGAGGTAACTTGTATCACACCCACTGCATTTTTATTTCAAATCATCCATTGCATATTTACTTTCCATTCATCCACCATCCACCATGCATCTAAAAAAAATAAAAATAGAAACTTAGATTTACTTTGCTTATCAAATAAAGATGTGCGGTAAGAACGATTTAGAATTCACATAGATGAAATGATGAATAGTTCCTCTGTTTTATTTTCTCTAAGCCCCTAGTTTACAACTTGCTACTCTCTGAATATTGCTTAAATTGGCTAAAATTAACTTTTCCTTGATTTAGAAATTTTGGGTAGCAAAAGCTTAATCTACTTCTAAGTTGTTGGGAGATTTGAATTAGTAATAGGACTGCTATTCCTATTTTGAAAGTGGAACTTAGATTTCCGGAGAAATTCTATCAAGATTTAAGTTTCCCTCATTTGATTGGAAATACCTACCAAAGTCATATGATATTCATACATAGACAACACCTTATGCATATGCTATTTGCTTTCACACTGAGCCTAGTCAAACTAGTATAGACGTATGTTAGAAATCATTCAATTCTTTTTGAATTCAAGACTTCACTTGCACATGCTATACTTCTACACTAGAAGGAAGCAAAATTCCATCATATCCACCATTCCACAATAAAGAGAGAAGCTCCATGCTATTCATAGTTAGCACTCTCTTCAAGTTATCGCATAAAAAGGAGTAGAAGATATGGCTACAAGAAAAAGAAAAATAAAATGCATGCTAATATCATAAGCATGAGAAAAAAAAAATAATATGCTTACTCCATAAACATAAAAAAAAAGGTAGCCATGTTTCATCCTTGCAATAAATAGAGTCCACATCAAAAGGAGTCATCTCAATGTTTCCACATCCACCTCCATTCCATCACACATGAACAAATCTTGATTCAAAAGTTTGAATTTATTTCTCCTAAGGCTTTCTCTTTTGACATAGCAATATTATGTCTTGCAAATATGCCTACTTACTTTCCCTACCAAGCTCCACATACAAGACATATTCAAAGAGTAGGAATAGTATAGGCATAATGCCTTGGTGAGGACATATTTCCACTATACACAAAGGAGTGATTGAGAGAATCAATTGAGGTACTTATAATCTAATTTGAATCTCCCCGGAATTTTTGTGGAACTTGATATCTAGGCTATGCTTGCTCCATTTGTTGTTCTATCTTTCAATTACCCATGAATAGGAGAAGGCATAACTCCCATAATGACTTAAGAAGGGTGAAGTACCATAGCCACTTTTTGCAATACTAGGTAGACTATTTTGTTGTGCACTTGGTACTTTCGAAAGGTAGAACATTGTAGCAACTCCTGATCATCAACCTAAAGTCTTGACTTTGCTCGGGACGAGCAAAGGATAAGCTTGGGGGAGTTTGTTGACGGCTGTTATATACCAATTTCAGCCGTCAATATAACTCAATTATGTGAAGGATTGATCATTTGTTGCACACATCACCTTTCTACTTGAACTATTTCCACTTGTACTTGGAGAAATATGTGTATGCAGATATTTATACGGGAATTGAGGAAAAGTATGGGGAGCAATCCTATAAAATATCATCAGATCCAATCAGGAGACGACACGTGGCACCACATGGATCAAATGGCCCACAAACAAAAGTATCCGAGGCCATCCAACGGTGTAGCAGCAATGTCAGTCAATGGGACCCACCTGGCAGCAACCTGGAGGAAGTACGGGCTGTTTGGAGCCCTGACCAGGTCGGTCGAACCAGGGGGTCGGACGACCTGGTTCTAGTGCCAAACGTGTTCAACTTCCACGTGTTGGCTCCTCCCGGCTCCCTGGAGTCAATGACGACTGATTCGCACACTTTTGGTGGCGGGAACCTACCTCAACACTAGTATAAATAGGACCCCATACCCCTCACTTCAAGACATACCACTTGGGCATCATTCTATTGTATACACTATCTTCCGTAGTCCTTAGAGGAGTTAGGATGTAGAGAGGAGAGTCTCTAGTCCCAAGTCCAAATTGGGAAAGGAGTAGAAGGAGTCTCCCTTCCTAATTCCACATTGGTAAAGGTATATATCATGTATTCCTTCTTGTATTTGTGACTTTGTACTCAATAAAGATATTATCTTTAGTCTTCTTTTATACGTATACTTGGACAAAGCGTTTCTTGTTTGATTGTGGAGTCCATGTAAGTGGAAGGTATAGTCTTTATGACTATACTCTCATGATCACATCTTATGGTCATAAACACTATAGACCCCCACTATAGTCTATGTAGTTATGATATGATTATGTTAATATGAATAACTATGCTATGCAATCAACATTGGTTCAACGATGATTTTGTTCATTGCCTTAGGATGGCTTGTGCTGCAGCTCTTAAGGTATTTGCTTAGTATGCTATCATCGTGCTAGGGTATTTAAGTAGCGTTAGATGTCTTGTAGACCCACAGATTGAAGATGTAGGCAGTAGGTGGTGACAGCCCTATCTTTCATTTGTAATCCTCCACGTTCGGCTATGCCACAGGCTCTTGGCTGGAGTCGCCCTAGTATTGCTAGGGGTAAGCCCGTGCCCGATGTGTTGAATAGCATTTCATAGGAATTCATCATTGACATGACCATTAGTATCTACCTTAGGCTATGTATATGTATCAGGAGCATTGTAGGAGCAACTCTCTAACTCTTAATCCAATCTCCCTCTAGGACCCATTTACCCTTTAGAATAGATTTCCTAGATGTGTGTCACACTCCCCCTATTATCAACTTACCCCCTGTCCGGATAATTGATTAGTATCCCATAGGTTGACCATAAAAGTAGTGTATACTTTACTCCATTGCCTTCCTGTGGGTTAAATACGATACCCTTGGGAATACTCATGTGTGAAATGCTACAACGGTATCTTTTGTGCACTTGCGCATCTCATCTCTTTATCGGAGATGATCTGTGGTGTTAAGAAATACCAACAAGCATTTTTGGCGCCGTTGCCGGGGATGATTTGTTAGTATATATTAGGAGCCGTCAACAAGCATTTCTGGCGCCGTTGTCGGAGAAGGCAAAAGGAAGTGAAGGATAGCTATCACTTGTGATTAAGCTATAGGTACTAATAGTTATTAGATAGGATTACCCTTGTTTGTTTTCTCCTTTGTGTGAAAACAGGGTAGTGTTGGCCAACCCATTGTATGGGATGGCCAACGAGGACGCAAGTGCTAAACTGCAAGATGATTCAAGGCGTACCTCAACAAATGTCCGCTAGGAAACACCATTGCCTTTTGCGGGAGAATTTCAGCTTCCAGAGGAGCTAAAGTCATCCATACCCAATCTTGGGGAAGGCTCCAAGAAGTTCTTCTTGGTTTGCCTCCACCATGGGGTGGATAGTGGGCTCTTCATCCAACACTCGTGTCATGGGTTGGCTCCACCAATCCATGACCACATTCATGCTGGAGCTGAAGGAGTCATATTCTCATTCATCATGGATGAGAAGAAGGTCTCCACTCAAGGGGTGGATTGAAGAATGCTCGAGTTCCCATAGCTTGTCATGCACACCACTTCACAAGGTGGATATGCTAGTTATGGAACTACACCTCCCATTGAAGTTTCATGAATATCCAAGTCGTTAGAGATTTGTTTGGATAATCCAAGTCATGGATATTCACATGATTTGTGAAAATCCATGTCATCATGGGACGCGTGGGAATTATTTCCCTAAGACCCATGAGGACCTTTTTCAAACAACAACTCCAATGGCTACCATTAACAAGGAGGTCAAGGGTGGAATTAACATCACCCTTGTATTCAAGGAGGCTATGTCTTTCCAAGGGATTTAAGTTCAACTAGCCTACCTTGAAGTATCTTGGCCAAGCAGAAATCAAGACAACATTCACATGAAGATCTTGGCCAAGGACAAGAACTTAAGGAGCATTCAAAGTCCAAGATATCCCACATCACTTGTTGGGATTCCCACACTTCGATCAAACCCATTCAACCTAGGGCAAGTGACATTGTGGATGAAGCGTTTCTTGTTTGATTGTGGAGTCCACATGTCATCATGCCCAAGGAAGCCTTTGATCCATGATGAAGGTATGGGTTGATTCAATGGAATATCAATATGGTCAGAGTGGCACCCCTAAGAAGGACAAAGCCCCACCATGCTCATGAAGGAATACATTCAAGAGGGAGAACTCGTCGCTACAATAACATGTCTATATCAATACAAACGGGAGAGGCTAGGGCCACCATGTGGGCCACATGTCCAAATGACAGCCAAATGAGTTTGGCATGTCAAAACAGAAGAGATCGTCCACATCTTCAACTCTGGGATTGGACAAAAATCATCGCGCTGAACAGAACGGAGGTAAGTCCTACTCATTGGACTTTAAAAATTTGGTGAGTCCTCGCCAATAGGTTAATTGGTAGTTATCTCATGTTTGTTTTCCAAATTGCATCAACCCTTGCATTTGCATGTTTGAAATTCCACACTTGCATGTTGGAAAGTAAAATTTCCAACCATCATAAAACTAAAAATTTGAATTAGGGGAGAAATTTAATTGGATATGAACTACGTGCATGACCACTTGAATTTATCGTCCTAGTTCAAACCAAAAAGATTTGCTTGACCCTCGTTGCTTTTACAAGTTATTTCAAGCTTGGCAAGACAATTTGAAAATTGGGTTCAATTTTCTTTTGACTAACGTAACCCGTTTCGAGTTCTTTTGTGTGTTCTTGATTAAAGTGCAGCTAGGTCAAAATTGTGAAGAGGTGGTATGGCAAGAAAGTGGAAGGTTTCATCAAGCTCAGGTCACCATTGGGAGGATTTGAGAACACTTCTCTCCTCCAAACTCATTTTGAGTTTGAGGAAGAGAAATGTTCATGATGATAACCCAATGGAGGAGCCAGAACCAAATCCATTGCCAAATCCAATCTCAACTTGGCATTTGACATCAACCATCAAGCCTACGCCGAAATTCAAGGTTGTGACTTTCTCACACAAAGACCTTCGTCACCAACTGCTCTTCAAATGAGGTATGAGTTTAGAATTTTTCATTGTTTGGTTTGTCATAGAATTGAATGTATTTGCTTGCATTTGTGAGGAAGGTTGACACTTCCTCATCATTTAATTCTCATGCATCCTCAGAAGGGTAAGTGTGGGTATTGACTTTTGGATCTCCAAAAGGAAATCCCACCTTACTTGGAAAAATCTAAAACAAGTACCTAGAATCCTTTAAGCATTGTTTTGTAGACTTAGTCATTTTTGGCTAGGTTTAGAAAATAAAACTTTTGGGCATGACTTAATTGATGAATTGGCATATAGAAACTTGGGCATAGTGACAGCCATAATTTTTAATTGAGCTTCATGCATAGATTGTGTCACTAGATTTCAAACTCCTTGGAATAAGTGATATCCTTGCTCTAAAATTGAATTGCATTTTTTGCAGGAGTCACTAAATTTTAAATTCCTAGTGAAGTTTAGGAGGATAAAATTGAGAATCTTGTTTGTCATGATCTAAATGATAAAATTTGCTCTTGAAAGCTAAGATGGTTAGAAACTTAAAAAGATGTAGGGATCCATATAGTATATTTCAGTCACTTGCATTGCTATGAGTAGGAGCTTTAAAAACATGCAACATGAATTATCCATAAAGTTCCACTCTTATCAATGAATAACACATTGATCATGGATGCACTTGACATTGGAACCAATGCATCTTTTATTTTGTTCTTCCCTGTATGTACAAATGAAAGTTCGGTTACCTAACCCGAACATTCATTTGTACAAGTATCGAAAGCTAAACATTCCTCTCTATTCAAGAGAGGAAGTTTGCAGGAGTAATATTACTATGCAGGCATTCAAGAAGCTGATTGTTGGGATCCCTAGAGGATCCCATTTCAACATCTCTTGGCCAAGGAGTAAATGAGGATGGTTGCTACCTATCGGAAATTATGCCTGAAGGTCAATCATAACTATACGAGGTTAGAGATTTGAAATGGGAACCCTCCATGAGCAACCAATGGGCTGCCACGAATGGGTGAGAGCATTATGCTCTCAACTATTCTAAGCACTCATTCAGGCTCAAGGGATTGGCCACCATCATTGGTTGCAAGTTGTTCCTATGTGGCTAGAAGCCAAGGAATGACAAATCACACCCAACACATGGAGACCCTAATGTGCGGACGATCAACATCGAAAACACTCTATTCCACCACACTCTTGGTGTCCATGGGAGGCAACACAACAATCAACACTCAACCCTCCATTGTCAAAGCCGCGCTGCAACAAGGATAGGCCAACTTATGGCCTACTTCCGTCGTGTAGGTTTCAACCCCTATCACAGACCTTGATCAAGAATAAGCTTGGGGGAGGACCCCCACTTGAGGTAACTTGTATCACACCCACTGCATTTTTATTTCGAATCATCCATTGCATATTTACTTTCCATTCATCCACCATCCACCATGCATCTAAAAAACATAAAAATAGGAACTTAGATTTACTTTGCTTATCAAATAAAGATGTGCGGTAAGAATGATTTAGAATTCACATAGATGAAATGATGAATAGTTGCTCTGTTTTATTTTTCCTAAGCCCCTAGTTTACAACTTGCTACTCTCCGAATATTGCTTAAATTGGCTAAAATTAACTTTGCATTGATTTAGAAATCGTGGGTAGCAAAAGCTTAATCTAGTTCTAGGTTGTTGGGATATTTGAATTAGTAATAGGGCTGCTATTCCTATTTTGAAAGTGGAACTTAGATTTCCGGAGAAATTCTATCAAGATTTAAGTTTCCCTCATTTGATTGGAAATACCTACCTTAGCCATATGATATTCATACATAGACAACACCTTATGCATATGCTATTTGCTTTCACATTGAGCCTAGTCAAACTAGTATAGAGCTATGTTAGAAATCATTCAATTCTTTTTGAATTCAAGACTTCACTTGCACATGCTATACTTCTACACTAGAAGGAAGCAAAATTCCATCATATCCACCATTCCACAATAAAGAGAGAAACTCCATGCTATTCATAGTTAGCACTCTCTTCAAGTTATCGCATAAAATGGAGTAGAAGATATGGCTACAAGAAAAAGAAAAAGAAAAAGAAAATGCATGCTTATATCATAAGCATGAGAAAAGAAAAAAATATGCTTACTCCATACCAACTTCCTTGACCTTCCGGCACTGGGCAGGCGTCAGCCCCCATACATGGTCTTACGACTTTGCGGAGACCTGTGTTTTTGGTAAACAGTCGCCCGGGCCTGGTCACTGCGACCCCCTTTTGCGAGGGGGCACCCCTTCTCCCGAAGTTACGGGGCTATTTTGCCGAGTTCCTTAGAGAGAGTTGTCTCGTGCGGGTAGCCATGTTTCATCCTTGCAATAAAGAGAGTCCACATCAAAAGGAGTCATCTCAATGTTTCCACATCCAGCTCCATTCCATCACACATGCACAAATCTTGATTCAAAAGTTTGAATTGATATCTCCTAAGGCTTGCTGTTTTGACTTAGCAATATTATGTGTTGCAAATATGCCTACTTACTTTCCCTACCAAGCTCCACATACAAGCCATATTCAAAGAGTAGGAATAGTATAGTCATAATGCCTTGGTAAGGACATATTTCCACTATACACAAAGGAGTGATTGAGAGAATCAATTGAGGTACTTATAATCTAATTTGAATCTCTCCGGAATGTAAGTGGAACTTGATATCTAGGCTATGCTTGCTCCATTTTCTGTTCTATCTTTCAATTACCCATGAATAGGAGAAGGCATAACTCCCATAATGACTTAAGAAGGGTGAAGTACCATAGCCACTTTTTGCAATACTAGGTAGAGTATTTTGTTGTTGTAGGGACCGGAGTCCACACATCCGAGGATCTCATTGGGTGGTGCCGTGCGATGCGGCACCTAACAGCACGCACGAAAAGAATACCAAAATATACAAAGTTTTCATTTCATAATTATATTCAGAGTTTACAAAACAGTGTACATCAGAAGTACACATGCAGCGGAATTACATACTCATATTCTCACCTTTCTACTTGACTTATTTCCACTTGTACTTGGAGAAATATGTGTATGCAAATATTTATACAGGAATCAAGGAAAAGTATGGGGAGCAATCCTATAAAATATCATCCCAAACAATCAGGCGACGACACATGGCACCACATGGATCAAATGGCCCACAAACAGAAGTATCTGAGGCCATTCAATGGTGTTGCGCCAATGTCAGTCAATGGGACCCACCTGGCAGCCACCTGGAGGAAGTACGGGCTGTTTGGAGCCCTGACCAGGTCGGCCGAACCAGGGGCTCGGCCGACCTGGTCCTGGCGCCAAACGCGGTCAACTTCCACGTGTTGGCTCCTCCCGGCTCCCTGGAGTCAATGACAACTGATTCGCGCGCTTTTGGTGACGGGAACCGACCTCAACACTAGTATAAATAGGACCCCATACCCTCACTTCAAGACAGACCACTTGGGCATCATTCTATTATATACACTATCTTCCATAGTCCTTAGAGGAGTTAGTATGTATAGAGGAGAGCCTCTAGTCCCAAGTCCAAATTGGGAAAGGAGTAGAAGGAGTCTCTCTTCCCAATTCCACATTGGGAAAGGTATATCTCATGTGTTCCTTCTTGTATTTGTGACTTTGTGCTCAATAAAGATATTATCTTTAGTCTTCTTTTATACGTATACATGGACAAAGCGTTTCTTGTTTGATTGTGAAGTCCATGTAAGTGGAAGGTATAGTCTTTATGATTGTACTCTCATGATCACATCTTATGGTCATAAACACTATGGACCCCCACTATAGTCTATGTAGTTATGATATGATTATGTTAATATCAATAACTATGCTATGCAATCAACATTGGTTCAACGATGGTTTAGTTCATTGCCTTAGGATGGCTTGTGCTGCAGCTCTTAAGGTATTTGCTTAGTATGCTAGCATGGTGCTAGGGTACTTAAGTAGCGTTAGATGTCTCGTAGACCCACGGATTGAAGAGATAGGTAGTAGGTGGTGACAGCCCTATCTGTCCTTTGTAATCCTCCATGTTCGGCTATGCTACAGGCTCTTGGCGGGAGTCGCCCTAGTATTGTTAGGGGTAAGCTCGTGCCCAATGTGTTGAATAGCATTGCATAGGAATTCATCACTGACATGACCATTAGTATCTACCTTAGGCTATGTATATGTATTAGGAGCATTGTAGGAGCAACTCTCTAACTCTCAGTCTCCCCCTAGGACCCATTTACCTTTAGAATAGATTGCCTAGGTGTGTGTCACACTACCCCTATTATCAACTTACCCCCTGTCCGGATAATTGATTAGTATACCATAGCTTGACCATAAGATTAGTATATACTTTACTCCATTACCTTCCTGTGGGATAAATATGATACCCTTGGGAATACTCATGGGTGAGATGCTACAACGGTATCTTCCGTGCGCTTGCGGATCTCATCTCTTTATCGGAGATGATCTGTGGTGTTAAGAAATACCAACAAGCATTTATGGTGCCGTTGTCGGGGATGATTTGTTAGGCCTCCTTTGGCACAACTCCACAAAGCTGATTCTCTGGATTCACTTCTGATTCTCTAGTGAAGCGATTTTGTGGCTGAAAATGATTCTCTATGATTTTCTAGAATAAACTTTTAAAATCAGGACAGAGAATCACTTTATAGAATCAGGAGAAGCTGCTTTTTCTAGCTTTTAGCCCCTTAGTTTATTTCAGAGAATCACTTCACAGAATCAACCAAGAATTAATTCTTCTAAAAAATAGTGTTTGACACAACTTCCCTTATTCTGCCTGAGAATCAACTTCTTGAAGCTCTGCCAAAGGAGGCCTTAGTATATCTTAGGAGCCGTCAACATCCGTCAACCTCATTGTTTTGGATTCTCAAGGATTGGACATTATATTTGGTATGGACTGGTTGAGGAAGCACAATGGAGTTATTGAGTGTGCCACAAAGACGGTGAAGTTGACCAATGAAGAAGGGATCACCGTAGAATTTGAAGCATCTCAAACTACACCGAAGCGATTGGAGTTGAATCATATGGACGGTGCCGCAATTGAGGAGATTTCGGTGGTGTGTGAATTTTTGGATGTTTTTTCGGACGAGTTGCCAGGTATGCCACTTGATCGAGACATTGAGTTTGTTATTGATTAAATACCTTGAACTACACCTATAGCTAAGAGGCCGTATAGGATGCCTCCTATGGAATTAGCGGAGCTCAAGAAGCAAATTCAAGAGCAACTAGGGAAGGGTTTCATTCGACCCAGCTCTGCACCTTGGGGAGCGCCCGTTCTATTTGTGGACAAGAAGGATGGATCCCAAAGGATGTGCGTAGATTACCGAGCTCTCAATGAGGTAACAATCAAGAACAAGTACACCTTGCCACGCATAGAAGACTTGTTTGATTAGATGAAGGGTGCTTGTGTCTTCTCTAAGATTGATTTGAGGTCGGGATACTTTAAAATGAAGATTAGACCATCAGACATACCCAAGACAGCTTTTAGGACACAATATGGATCTTATGAGTACACCGTGATGTATTTTGGATTGACAAATGCGCTTGCCTACTTTATGTACCTCATGAATAAGGTCTTCATGGAGTACTTGGATAAGTTCGTTGTGGTGTTCATTGATGACATTATGATCTACTCGAAGGATGAGAAGGAACATGAGGAACACTTGAGGCTTACGCTGCAGAAATTAAGGGAGCATCAATTGTATGCCAAGTTCAATAAGTGTCAGTTTTGGTTGAGAGAAGTATCGTTTTTGGGTCATATCATTTCAGGGGGAGGAGTTTTGGTTGATCCAGGAAAAGTGAGGGACGTGTTAAAATTGGAGCCCCCGCAGAATGTAAAGGAGATCAGGAGTTTTCTTGGGATGGTTGGATATTACTGTCGACTCATCAAGGACTTTTCCAAGATAGCCAAGCCAATGACAAAATTGCTAATGAAGGGAAAGGCTTTCCAATAGACTCAAGCTTGTCAAAACAGTTTTGAGGAGTTGAAGAAGAGGTTGACAATAGCCCCAGTTTTGGTACTGCCGGATGTAAGCAAGAGTTTTGACATATATTGTGACGCCTCGAGACAAGGACTTGGATGTGTGCTCATGCAAGAAGGTCAAGTGCTCGCCTATGCGCCAAGACAATTGAATAAACATGAGCACAATTACCCAACACATGATTTAGAACTTGCAACCATGGTACATGCATTGAAGATTTAGAGACACTATATTCTTGGATATAGGTGTGAAATTTATACGGATCACAAGAGTCTTAAGTATATTTTCACACAAACAGATCTGAACTTGAGGCAACGAAGATGGTTGGAGCTCATCAAGGATTATGACTTGGGAATCAATTATCATCCAGGGAAGGCTAATATTGTGGACGATGCTTTGAGTATGAAAGGAGTAAGTCATCAACTCACGGTTCGAGAGTTGTCATCCGAGTTATGCAAGGAGTTTGAACGGTTGAATCTCGGATTCATAAATGAGATGGGGATGATGGAGTTAAATCCGACCTTGGAGCAGGAAATTTGAGAAGGCCAAACTAAGCATGAGGAAATTCAAGAAATAAAGGAATGGACCCAAGAGGGGGGAGAATTCAGATTTGACGAGGATGAACATGGTACCATATGGCTCGGTAAGAGGATTGTCATGCCTAATGTGAAGCATATTCGGGAGACAATATTAAAAGAGGCACATGACTCACCTTACTCAATTCACCCCGGTTGTACGAAGATGTACAAAGACTTGAAGTCTTGCTATTGGTGGGATAGCATGAAAAAGGACATAGTTGAATATGTAGCATTGTGTGATGTGTGTCAACGAGTCAAGGCGGAACATCAAAGGCCAGGTGGAGTATTGCAACCATTAAAGATTCCGGAGTGGAAGTGGGAAGAGATCGGTATGGCATTCATAGTTGGTTTACCACGTACTCAGTCCGGTTACGACTCAATTTGGGTAATTGTGGATCGGTTATCTAAGTCGGCCCACTTTATTCCCGTCAAGACCACCTATAATGGAGAGAAATTGGCGGGACTGTATATGGGAAGAACAGTATGTTTGCATGGAGTTCCGAAGAAGATAGTCTCGGATAGAGGTTCACAATTCACCTCCAGATTTTGGCATAAATTGCATGAAGCTTTGGGAACGAGGTTGAATTCTAGTTCAGCATATCACCCTCAAATGGATGGACAAACCGAGAGGACCAATAAGATTTTAGAGGACATGTTGAGAGTTTGTGCTTTAAAGCATGGGAAAGGTTGGGACAAGAGCTTGCCCTATGCGGAATTTTCATACAACAATAGTTACCAAGCAAGCTTGAAAATGTCACCATATGAAGCGCTTTATGGAAGGAAGTGTAGGACACCTTTATTATGGAATGAGGCAGGAGAAACTCAAGTATTTGGTCCGGATGTGTTGCAAGAAGCCGAAAAGCAAGTCTAAATAATTCGTGAAAACTTGAGGGCTGCCCAATCAAGACAAAAAGGCTATGCGGACAATAGGAGAAGGAAATTAGCCTTTGAAGTAGGAGATTTTGTTTACCTCAAGGTGTCACCAATGAGAGGTCATAAGAGATTTAACATAAGAGGCAAGCTAGCACCTCGCTACATTGGACCATTCAAGATTTTGGACAAAAGAGGAGAAGTAGCATATAAGTTGGACATGCCAGCTCATCTTTCGGATGTCCATGATGTCTTTCATGTTTCCCAGCTCAAGAAGAGCTTGAGAGTACCGAAAGCACAAGTGCCAATGGAAGGATTGGAATTAGGGGCAGATTTGACTTATGCTGAACAACCGGTCAAAATCTTGGAAACCAAGGAGAGGGTCACAAGGAACAAGGTTATTAGATGGTGTAAAGTTCAATGGAAGCACCACACAGAAAAAGAAGCGACGTGGGAATTGTAGGATGATCTCCAGAAGGAATTTCCCTATCTCTTCTCTTCAGCGTCAAATCTCGAGGGTGAGATTCATTTTAAGGGGGGGGGGGGTAGGTTTGTAACACCCTCATTTTCATGCATCATGCCCTACATACATTCATATACATGTTTAACATTAATCCACATAAAGAGGGATAAGTTTAAAATTGATTTGGAACAAAACTGCACTTAAAATTCTGGAAAGTGCGGACTAGTCCGATTTTGGTAAGGACTAGTCCGATTTCTCTCTGACCTCGATCAGACTTGTCCGTTTTTGCTGCGGACTAGTCCCATTTTGCCTTTGGACACTTTCGAACTTGTCCGGTCTTATGCAGACTAGTCCAGTGTTCCAAGAATCCTTGAAAATTTGCTAAGTCCTTGGACTTGTTCGTTTTCCTCTCTGACTAAAGTCGGACTTGTCTGATTTTTGGCCAGAGTTGTCCGATTTCTTTCTGACTAACTTCAAACTAGTTCGGTCCTTCTCGGACTTGTCCGATATTTTGCGACTCCGAGTTGATCTTTTGTTTCACGACTTGTTTCTTGGGTTTCACGTTAAGTGGGCCTAGGGACATCATGCCTAACTCTTTTAGAGCCCATGTGGGACTCTAAACCGGCCTTTACTCCCCTCAAACTCGAAATCCATCTAACCCTAGCCCCCACCTCTATATAAACAACCCCACCCCTTGGCTTGACATCTATTTGGTACTTTTCCACCCACCCAAACCCTAGTTCGTGGAGAGCCACCATCAAGGAGGAAGGAGGAGATCCCAAGCAAGAAGAAGAAGAGGAGGAGATGAAAGAGGATCAAGATCTCCATCAAGTTTCGTTCTTCATCACCAATTCACCTCCAAGTTCATCACCAACCCTAGATCATCAGGATCCAAGTGCTACCCCCAAGATCCTTGATTCATTGGAGTCATAAACACCTGGTATACCTTCTATTTTCTTTTTTTTCACGTGAATTTGGCCCCTAATCTCCAAATTCACGTCAATCTAGAAAACCCTAATCTACTGATCTTGTAAAGTGCGGACTTGTCCGGTCCCTAGCGGATGGGTTGGATGTATGGTGGTTTACCTTCTTTAGATCTAAGGACCGGTTCGTGGAGCGACCATCCAGGATTTACAGTGTCACCACGAGGACAAGTATGGGTGCGGCGTAGCTGATTAATTAGGGTTTTTCAAGTGCTATTTGGACCATTAAGGATGCTCGGGGAAGGGGTAGTCGGATTGGGGTTTGTTGATGATTGGTGGGACTACCCTGGGATCCGAATGGCTCAAGAGGGGCCCTTGGTTGAAGATGTGCTCAGTTGGAGACATCGTCACCGGTGAAACCTCAGTGGGGTCTAAATAGGCTAGTAAACCCTTTGTAAAGGCTATTTTGTGATCTCTGGGCCACAAACCGATGGCAGTGTGAGACGGCATAATAGAGGTTCTAGTCATCGAATGGTGATGAAATCACAAACACGTGGGTAAAGCGATACAACCTCTGCAGAGTGTGTCTAAAACTATCATGATAGCCGTGCTCCCGGTTATGAGCAACCTGGACCCTCACATGATTAGAGGAAAATTTGGATTTGGGATGGTTATGGTTGGTATTATGGTTATGGTTGGTATTATGGTTATGGATGGTTATGAATTGAATTCTGGTATTGAATATGGATATTGGTATATGATGATGGATATGGAATATGGACTGGTACTATGATATTACTTATGGTTTATGATGGGTTTATTTCATATACATGTAATATATTGCTTTTCAAATGTCTTAATGTACTTTTCAGCACTTAGCCATTATTATATCGTCATTTGAATCAGCCACATGTCATACTTTCCACACTTGCTGAGTATGACATGTACTCACTCTTGCAATCCCCCCAACAGTTGCAGGTCAGGATTGGGAGTTTAATGGCGATAATGCAGAGTTCTAGGCTGTGTCTACCGTCAGCTTTGCCTGTGGTGTTGATTAGAGCTGCGCTACCCTATTGCTTATGTTGCCTAGTTGTTTAGTTTTCTTAATTAGTTTATTTCCACTGCATTAGTTGAACTTGTTATTAGTATTCATTGGAACTTGTATTCGAGTATAATATGGTTTGGGTAATAAAATTTGGTTAATTAATCTTGTTTTTTGGTAATTCTCTGTATACTCTTTTGTGAATGCACTCGTGTATGTGTGTTGAACATCCTGGGCACACATATGCGTTCACTTGGTTCATTTTCGGAATAGGATGTCTCAAGAACTATGTTTGATGAGTACAAGATGTCGGATCGGTTTTGGGTGGAAGCGGTTAACACCGCTTGCCATGCCATAAACCCATTGTATCTTTACCGCATTGTTAATAAGACGTCTCATGAGCTCCTAACCGGTAACAAACCCAAAATTTCTTACTTTCGAGTTTTTGGGAGGAAATGCTACATTATTAACAAGAAGCCTAGGACTTCGAAGTTCGCTTCTAAGTCCGATGAAGGTTTCTTGCTTGGTTGTGACTCAAACAGTTACGCCTATCTTGTCTTCAATAAATCCTCTGGAATTGTTGAAGTAGCACGTTACATAGTGTTTGATGAAAATAAAGTCTCCCAAGTGAAGCAAGTTGATCTTCATGTTCTAGATCAAGAAGAAGCTCCACAAGTGGTGATAGGAAGGATGGCACTTGGAGACATTCGACCACAAGAACAATATCAAGATCCAAGTGATCATCCTATGCATCAAACAAGCTCTTCCTCAAATAATCAAGCGCAGGACCCCCAAGATGTGCTCCAAGAATATAAAAATGGAGGCATCAATCAAGGGGAAGAAAATGAAAATGAGGAAGACGAAGATGAAGATTCAAGACCTCAAGCACCACACCCAAGAGTACATCAAAGCGTTCAACGGGATCATCCCATTGACAACATCCTAGGAGACATCTCCAATGGGGTAACTACTCAATCTCATATTGCAAATGTTTGTCAATATTACTCGTTTGTTTCTTCTTTGGAGCCTCACAAGGTTAAATAAGCACTATGAGATCCGGATTGGGTGATGGCCACACAAGAAGAGCTCAACAACTTTGAAAGAAATCAAGTGTGGGAGCTAGTGGAGAGGCCTAATACGAATGTTGTGGGCACCAAGTGGGTGTTCCGCAACAAGCAAGATGAACACGGGGTGGTTGCAAGGAACAAAGTAAGACTTGTGGCCAAAGGTTTCACAAGTCAAAGGTTTAGATTTCGATGAAACATTTGATCTCGTAGCTAGGCTTGAATTAATTCGTATATTACTTTCCTTTTCTACTCACCATGATTTTAAGCTATATCAAATGGACGTCAAGAGTGCATTCCTTAATGGTCCAATCAAAGAAGAGGTGTATGTAGAGCAACCCCCCAGTTTTAAAGATCAAGACTTCCCAAACCATGTCTACAAATTGTGTAAGGCTCTCTATGGCCTCAAACAAGGCCCTAGAGCTTGGTTTGAGTGCCTTAGAGATTTCTTAACTCAAAACGGTTTCAAAATTGGGAAGGCCGATTATACCTTGTTCACTAAGAATTTTAATGATAATTTGTTTGTTTGCCAAATATATGTCGATGACATTATATTTGGTTCTACTAACAAAGCTTTTTGTGATGATTTTTCCAAGATGATGACCTAGAGGTTTGAGATGTCCATGATGGCGGAGTTGAAGTTCTTCCTAGATTTTCAAGTGAAGCAACTCAAGGAAGGCACATTCATTAGTCAAACAAAGTACACACAAGATATACTCAAGAAGTTTGACATGAACAATGCCAAACCCATCAACACTCCAATGGGAACCAATGAGCATCTTGATCTTAATGAAGATCGTCCAAGTGTGGACCAAAAGTTATATCGCTCCATGATAGGTTCATTGCTTTACTTATGTGCATCTAGGCCCGATATCATGCTTAGTGTTTGTATGTGTGCTAGATTTTAAGTTGCTCCTAAGGAGTGTCATTTGACCGCCAATAAGAGAATTCTTAGATATTTGGTTCACACACCAAGCCTAGAACTTTTGTACCCTAAGGGCTCTAAGTTTATCCTCATTGGATATTTCGATGCGGACTATGCGGGGTGCAAAGTTGATAGGAAGAGTACCGATGGAACTTGTCAATTCCTTTGTAGATCTCTAGTGCCTTGGTCCTCAAAGAAACAAAACTCCATTGCTCTTTCCACAGCCGAAGCGGAGTATGTCACTGCCGGAAGTTGTTGTGCACAACTTCTTTGGATGCCACAAACTCTTAGGGACTATGGCATAAACTTGCACCTTATCCCCCTCCTATGTGACAATGAGAGTGCCATTAAAATAGCTCACAATCTAGTTGAACACTCAAGGACCAAACACATAGATATTAGCCACCACTTCTTTGAGAGATCACTCCATCAAAGGAGACATTACAATTTCCCATGTGTGAACAAAAAAAAAATTGGCCAAATTTTTACCAAGCCCCTAGATGAAAGAAGATTTGTGAACTTAGGAGTGAGCTCAATATCCTAGATTCTCGAAATGTGGCTACTAACGGCTATTATACACCAATTTCATCCGTCAATATAACTCAATTATGTGAAGGAATTGTCGTTTCTTGCACACATCACCTTTCTATTTAACCTATTTCCTCTTTTCCTTGGAGAAAGTAGTGCATGCAGGGATTCTATGCAGAAATGAAGTGAAACAAGGGGATGGATCCTATAAAATATCATTCCAGCCAATCAGGCAACGCCATGTGGCACCACATGGATCAGATGGCCCACAACAGAAGTATCTAAGGCCATCCAACGGTGTAGCACCAATATCAATCAATGGGACCCACCTGTCAGACACCTGGAGGAAGCACACCGCGAAAGGGGCCAAGACCAGGTCGACCGACCCCCCTAGTCAGCCGACTAGGTCCTGGCACCTTTTTTCGGTCAAACTCCACGTGTAGGCTTCTCCTGGCTTGAATAGGTCATGGGTGACTGATTCGCGCGCTTTTGGTGGCGGGAACAGACCCTTCTCCAAGCTATAAATAGGACCCCTCACTTCAACACACACCACTTGAGTATTCATCCATTGTATCCACTACTCTTCATAGGTTTAGAGGAGTATAGGCTGTAGAGAGGAGAGTCCCTAGTCCATAGTCCAAGTAGGAGAGGAGTAGAAGGAGTCTCTTCCCAATTGGGAAAGGTATGCCTTCCATATTCCTATTTGTATTTGTGACATTATTCATAATAAAGATGATATCTTTAGTCTTCTATTGTTCATATACTTGGATGAAGTGTTTCTTGTTTGATTGTGGATTCCATATATGTGGTAGGGGTAGCATTTATGATTGTGCTATACCATGCTCATTACATTATCATAAACACTATAGACCTCCACTATAGTCTAATTAGCTATGATATGACTATGTTAATGTAAATCCTATGAATTAATATTGGTTCAACGATGATTTAGTTCATTGCCTTAGGATGATTTGTGCCTAGGCTCTTAAGGTAATTACTTAATATGCTAGCATGGTGGTAGGATATAGAGTAGCATTGAATGTCTCGTAGACCCATGGATTGAGGAGGTAGGCAGTAGGTGGTGACAGCCCTATCTGTCCTTTGTAATCCTCCATGTTCGGCTATGCCACAGGCTCTTGGCGGGAGTCGCCTAGTGTTGCTAGAGGTAAACCCATGCCCGATATGTTAATCCACTTAGCATGAGAATTCATAATTAATATAATCATTAGTAACTAACTTAGGATATGTATATGTACATTAGGAGCATAGTAGGAGTCTCAACCTAACTCTTAACCTAGTTCCTCTATTACCACATTTACTCCTTTATGATAGAATGCTCTTGTGTGTGTCACACTACCTCAACTTATCATTCAACCCATCCTTGCTAGAACCCTACCTAGACCAACCTAAGCTTTTCCACTTGATGATTGCTTTACTTCCATCTAGCCTTCCTTTTGGGAAAATATAAATGACACCCTTTGAGAATACATTTTAAAGGTGAAATGCTATATCGATAGTTTCCGTGCGCTTGCGGACGTTCATTTAAGAATCAAAACCTACAACCAAGCATTTCTAGCACCACTACTAGGCATGAATTGTTAGTAGTGCGTAGGAAATATCAACAACCATTTCTAGCACCTTTGTTGGGGAAGGCAGCCAAAGTGTTGCATGATTGAGTGAATAGGATAGGACCCTGGTAGGTTTTAGTAGGATGACCCTTCTTTGTTTTTGCATCTTATGTGAAAACAGGGTAGTGTATGTCTGGTTTCTTCTTGCCAGAAAACTTTGTTGAAGATCTTGAATCCTTTCTGAGAGATCGACCTCGTGCCGTGACCCCTCATAAGCTTCGAGCAGCAAAGCAAGCCAGCACAACCACACCAACAACTGAAACACCAATGGCCTAGAAGACTCTTCGTGAGTTTTTGGCTCCCTCTGCTAACAATATACATGTTGGGCCCACTGTTAACACAGGAGACGTGAATATCAAAGTCAAGACTGGCGTAATCACTAAGGTGCAAGCCAAGCCATTTTGTGGGAAGGCTAACGAGGACGCAAGTGCTCACCTGCAACAGTTCCTTGAGATCTGTAGCACTTTAAGATAAAGGACGTATCTTCTGATGTTGTCCCTCTTGGGAGAGCGAAACAGTGGTTCTACGTGAACCGAAGTGCTGTAGACACTTGAGAGAAATGTTCTATGGCACTCCTCGCCAAGTTTTTCCCGTTGGGCAAGACCAATGCCCTACGTGGAAGAATTTCCAGCTTCCAGCAAGAGGCCAAGGAATCTATTCCCGGGGCTTGGGAAAGGCTGCAGGAATATATCCTAGCCTGTCCCCACCATGGGATGGATGACTAGCTCATAATCCAAAACTTTTACAACGTGTTGATCTCTTCCGCTCGTGACCATGTTGATGATGCTGCTGGAGGTGCCTTCTTCTCATTGACGGTGCCTAAAGCCAAAGATTTGATTGAGAAGATGGTGTCAAACATGGGTTGGAGCGACGAGCGTCTCCATACCCACCAGTGAGGCATGCACACCTTGAAGGAGGTGGATATGATCGCTGCTAAATTGGACCTCCTTATGAAAAAGGTATATTGTTCCATGATTGGCTCCCTACTTTACTTATGTGCATCTAGGCCCGATATTATGTTGAGTGTATGTTTGTGTGCAAGATTTCAAGACAATCCTAAGGGATGTCATTTGACAGCCATAAAAAGAATCTTGCGATATTTTGTTCATACACCCAACCTAGGCCTTTGGTATCCTAAAGGTTCCTAGTTCAATCTCATTGGATACTCCGATGAAGATTATGCCGGATGCAAAGTAGATAGAAAAAGTACCTTCGGTACATGCCAATTCCTAGGTAGATCCCTAGTTTCTTAGTCCTCCAAGAAACAAAACTCCATTGCCTTATCCACGGCCAAAGCGAGTATGTTGCAGTCGGGAGTTGTTGTGCACAACTCTTTTGGATGCGACAAGCTCTAAGGGATTACGGTTACAATATGAGTCGTATTCCACTCCTTTGTGATAATGAGAGTGCTATTAAAATTGTCCATAACCCCGTTGAGCACTCTAGGACCAAACACATAGACATCAGGCATCACTTTTTGAGAAACCACTCAATAAAAGGAGACACAGCCATTTCCCATGTCAACACAGAAAAACAACTAGCTGATATATTTACCAAGCCACTTGATGAAAAACGTTTTTGGGAGCTCCGGAATGAACTAAATATCCTTGATGCTCAGAACGTGGCTTGAAAACTTGCATACATGTATGCCATCTTCAAAATCTATTGATTGTGTTATGAAAATCATCTCTCTTTATTTTCTCTAAAAAACTATTTTAATTACTTGATCTTGGTGAATTATGGTCATACTTGATTGTTGTATGTTTACTGATCATATTTATCAAGATTATTTGTGTGTTTTCCCCCTATTTTCTGTGTAAGCACCTTCGAATATATATGAATGGGCTAAATGCTTTTGTTCTGGTGGTCTGGACTAGTCCGGCTGACCACGGACTAGTCCGATTTTTTGACTCCATAACCCTAGGGCCGCCAAACCCTAAATCCTCACAACGTTCCTCACATTCTCTCTCCTCACTCGAGTGCCCCCAAAGTGATTTGGCAATTTCTCCACCAAATCTCTTCAACTCACCATGGAAAATGATCTTCATCGCAAGGGGATCGAGGACCACGGACTTGTCCGCACCAACAACACCTCCAACCTCAAGAATCGGAGGATTTTGGTAAACTTTCTCCAAAACCCTAGAACCTTTGATTTCTTGTGCTATGGACCAAATAGCTTAGTTCCACTTGTTAATACATGACTCATTGTTGTATTACATCTACCTTGAGCTATTTTTGCATTGAGAAACTCCATTGATTTGCTAGTTAGGGTTTAAGCAACTGAACAACGAACTAGTCCGGTCTCTGTACGGATATGTTCGGTACCCCGAACTAGTCCGCACTTGAGCACCGGACAAGTCCGATTTTTGACTGAACTCAACCCTAAATTCCAACCACTCAATGCATTTCCATGCCACTAATCCTCATCCATATATTGTATAATACTCTTGTCAGGGCCATGTCGAGCTCCAACGATGTGATCTCTGACTATGAGGCCGAGATGGACCAAGAGTCATTGCTTCGGTCCTCGACGAGCCAAAGCAAGAAGCGGCAAAACTGTGCCGCTGACCTGTCGCCCACTCCACCTCATGTGCGGCGAAAGGTCGTGGCCAAGAAGCCCGCATACAGAGGAAAGGATGCAGCTGGCCCTAGCTCGGCAGCTTCTCGCCAAGCTAAGGGCAAAGGGAAAGGGATCGCCACCGATCCGATTGGCCCTCTCCGGATGAGTGCTCCAAGAAAGGGGAATAAGGACCCCTCTAAAGAAAGATTCAATGGCAAAGGAAGCGATGTGGCTTCAAAACTCAGGACGATTGATTGTTATAGAAGTTCCATAAAGGCAGGTGATGCAAGGCTCTGGAGCAACTTCCACGCGGACTACTATAGTTCTGTTTATATCACGATGAAGACTCCGGTGGTCCGCAGCCAGTGGATGAATTGAAGCCACTTTGAGAGAAAGAGTTGTCCAGCCTTTGATGATGTGATTGCAGCTGTGGTGAGACATGGTCTGAAGGATTTGTTTGCCTTCAGATACAACTGGAAAGATGAAGTTATTGCTTAGTTCTATGCTACCTGCTATTTTGCCAGTGATGAAGAGGAAAGGGTGACTTGGATGACTCACGGATCCAAGTACACCGTGACTTATGATGAGTTTGCGAGATTTCTTCACCTAAAAGACACTGGCGACAATGAGCTCATCATCCACAACATTGGCGTCCTCGAGAAGGACAAGATGGAGTTCCTATATGACACCCGCCTAAAGTACAACCCTCCATCGACCAAGAACATGAAGCCTTTCTTCGTTGTTCTCAACAGGGTGCTGAGAAAGACAATAGCTCCAAAAGATGGAGATGCAGGAAGTGTTCAAGGTTACCTAAGGACATTGTTGAGGGTGATAAGCAAGAACAGGAAGTTTGATGTATTCGACTATATTTGGAACGACATGGTGAACTTCTCTTGCACCCCTAATTGTTCCTGTGGCTATGCGCCTTATATCATATTTATGATAGAAAAAGTCACAAGAATCGAGTTTGTGAAGGATGTTTAGCACACAGCTTGAAGGCCCGAGAAGCCTTCCCAAGCCACTCTCCCAGCTGCTCCATCTCCAGTGTCAAGTGAAGAGGCTCCGAGGAGAGCTCAAGAGGATGCAAGGACTGCTCCCACTACTAGGGCCCCTCCTTAAAAAGGGTATCCTAGTGGCATCTTGAAGTACTTGGCTGTCATCTTTGGCTCCTGCAAAAAGGCTGAAGTGAAGCTTCATAAGTTGAGCAAGGCAAGGAAGGCAGACATGAAGTATGTAAAAGAAAATGTCAAGAATATCTATCAGAAGCTGGAGATCGAGCCTGTTGGATCTCCCATTATCTCTGATGATTCAGCTTCAGACTTCTCTGAGCTGCCACCTCTTTCTCCTTCCGAGCTCGCCTATTTTGTGTTGGGGCACTTCGAGTGGATCTGTTCCTCCTCCTCCTCAACCTGAAGATGAAGACGATGAGAGGACCGACAGCGAGGAATGAGCCTGCGGTGACTTCTAGATCCCTCCTATCCTTCTTTTTGGTGCCTTGATACTAAAGGGGGGCAGATTGAGGAGGAGTCACTAGGTTGTAGCCGTAGAGGAGATATGAGAGCTCCATTTGTATCTTTCGATCTCTGTTATTCTTTTGGATTGTAAAACTGATCTCTATTATGCTTTTGGGTTGTAAAACTGCTATTAAGCTCTTATTATGGTTCTAGTCATGTTTATGGAGTTGTGATGATAATTTGATATAATCTATGTTTATGCTTTGAAATTGTCAAATATGCTTGCTGTTGTTATGATTATGTCAATTATCTCATTCTCATCACACATATTGCTTACACACACTTAGTTTTGCACACTACCATAAAGAGTGCACATATATCTTATGTTTTCATTCCTTAATTTGTTACATGCTCATATGTGCACACTTTATGAAAATCTGTATTTTCAATCTTGTTTGTGAAGTCTCAATTTGTTGTCATCAATCACTAAAAAGGGGGAGATTGAAAGTGCATCTAGGCATCCCTTGTGGGTTTTGGTTGATTTATGACAAACGAATGAGATTCTAACCAAATTGTTGAGATGAGCGCAGGTTTTAATGAAATTATAAAGAAAGCGCAAAAAGAAAGGAGAGTGAGGAATCAAGTTGAAAAGAGCTCAAGAGATTAATAGAATATTCTTTGTGTATGGAGTGTGTTAGAGAAACACACCCCAAGAGCTCAAGCAAACGAAAACACTCTCACTGCACAAATTTACACAGGTCCGGACTCGTCTGATGTTCATCGGACTTGTCCGATAATCTCTCTGTCCAGGATCGAACATGTCCTCCCAGTGCGGACTTGTCCGCACCGGACTAGTCCGATAATCCTTCTGATCAATATCGGGCAACTCCGATATTCCACAAACTAGTCTGAAATCCCCACTGACTAACATCAGACAAGTCCCTCCCAATTTCAGACTTTTCCTTAGCCCCTACAAATTTCACATCATCAGACTAGTCTGATATCATCTGGACTAGTCCGATAACCTCTCTGACTAAAATCAGACAAGTCCTCCAAGTGCGGACTTGTCCTCAATTCACTAAGGGATTCACCATGCCAGACTAGTCCGAACTTCTCTAGAGATAAAATCGGACTAGTTCGACAATTTTCGAACAAGTCCGATAATTCAGGACACTTAGGGTTTCCCACACGCCGCACACGGGACTAGTCCGGAGTCCACCACAGACTAGTCCGGACTTTGTAAACCCTAACGGTAACCCTAGTGTAAATAGAGGTGTATGGCCCCTAATCAAACTCTCTCGACCCCCTGCACCGTCACACCTTCCAAGAGCTCAGAAAACACGTCTCTCCACAATACAATGCAAGAAAGATCAAATCCTTGAGGATTAACCATATATCAAAGGAGATACACGTTCTTCATGTCTTGAGCTCTTAGGTTTGATTCTCTCACACACTCTCACTGTTTCATTGCATACTTTTTGAGTGTGTTTGGTGGTGTTTCGAATTATAAATCTTGGGGAGCCCTCAACTTGTGAGAAGGCCCCTTGAACATGGTTATTTACCTCTTTGTGATTAGTGGAAGAGAATCGGTCTCCGTGGAGATTCGACGAGGGTAGGGTTGGTGACGACCCGATCCTCCGTAGGCTCCTCAACGTGGACGTAGATTTCCTCTGTGGAATCGAACCACAGGATAGGATTGTTGTGTCCTTTGCTCTTGTTCTTAATATTCATTGCAATATAGGGTTTGCTCAATCTTGTTCAACTTACGTTAAAACTTTGAAACTAAAGTTAACTTGTGCCATATATAGTTTCATTGAAGCAATACACTCTATTTATAACTAAATTTCCGCTGCATAGAGTATTTGGTTCGAAATCATCGATCAAACTTGATCGATCTAGTCCGCACACACCGGACTCGTTCGCACACTTCCGGACTAGTCCGATTTCTCTGTGTTTGATCAGGTTGCTAAGTGTTTCAGGTTCCGACAAAAGTTCAAAAGGCCTATTCACCCCCCCCCCCTCTAGGCTACATTCACTAGTGACCGTCGGGGATTGCACACTATAAATGGTGGTCGTGAGGAGCTCTTCTCTTCACACTTCACCTCATTTAATACATCCCCAAAGTCACTTTTGCTCAAATTGTTTTTTTTTGCTCTTCATTGAAGCACTCTTGCTCAAAATCCAACTCAAAAATATTTGCTTTTGTTTGCATTTGCAATTTTCTCTCAAGTTCTTCAAGGGAAAATTCGCCGGGGTTTTGTTTTCACTAACATCACCTCTTTCGAGTTTTTGTCATGTTGTGTTCTTGTTTGTTTTGGCCATGAAAGGAATGAAGAGGTTGTTTGGAAAGAGGAAGGAGGTTGCAAGATCAAGCCATGGTGGAGACTCAAGTGCACACCCCACTTCCGTTGCTACACCAAGTTCATGGAGGAGTGTAGGAGAGGACACTCCCATGGGTGAGAGGAGCAACCCTCACCAACTTCTTCACGATGAAGACCTTGACATTCAAAGTGAAGTTGAAGATCAAGCACCCAAGCTCGTCAAGATCGTGAGTTTTCTCATATGAAAGCTTATGATTTGTATTTGATCTCTAAAATAGGTATGGATTCCCAATTCCTTTCTATTTGGCGTGCATTAGGATGGGAAAACTTTGCTCACATAGAGGATAAAGGTTCACGCCTTCTCTCCATACAATACCTGTGCACACTCAAGATAAAATTTGATGGTATTACTTTTTGGTTATTTCAAAAAGAATACAACATCCTATGGAAAGAATTAAGTGAAATCCTAGGCTTCCATAAACGTTGTTTGCTAGAATTAGACAATTTGCCTAAGTTTAACAAACAAAGTTTTTAGCAAGATTTAACTGGTGAGGTCAGATGTAGTGCACCTAGGAATAGCCACTTGCACAACTGTAAAAGCCCTAAATTAAAAATGCAAAGTTTAGATGGGAGATATCAAAATTTGGATGGGAAAAAGAAATTAAATTGAAAAATGAGAAATCAAACCAATTTAAACCTTAATTGAAGGAATTCAGAAATACAAATTTAGCTCCTGTTCAAACTTGTCCAAAATAAAATTTTGAGTTCACAAATAGCTTCCAAATATTCCAAATAGCATCCCTGTCAATTTTCACAAAATTTGGAGCTCAAATTCTAGTTAATTCAATGGGTACATTGAATTCTATTCAAATTCAAATTTGAATTTGAAATCCTTCTGAAACTGAACCAATTGTGAAATCAAATTCCAGAATCTGAATCTACACATTTGAATTGACCTCTCCACAAAAATCTGTAATTTTTGGACAAATTTAGGTAGGGGAATCAAAGTTCCAGAGAGGATTGACTTGAAGGGGCAGTGGGACCTACTAGTCTTCGAGGCAAATACGTGAGTGCTCTGCTTCGACTCACCGTGGCGACACCACACGGCATGGAAGCTCCAGCGAGCTGCTTGCCTGACTGCTGCGTGGCCTCCCTGGCGTGCTCCTTACACTTCTCATCCCTATCTTCGACTCCAGTCCCGAGTAGATGAGCACCGGCGGTCACCTCTGTT
This sequence comes from Tuctoria greenei, assembly GCA_036927565.1. Taxonomy (NCBI): domain Eukaryota; kingdom Viridiplantae; phylum Streptophyta; class Magnoliopsida; order Poales; family Poaceae; genus Tuctoria; species Tuctoria greenei. Next base: position 176,271,910 of record JAYESD010000005.1, read on the forward strand.
CTTCTCTCCCGAGCACACCACCTCACCCCTCTCTCCACTGAATTGCTCAAGAATTCGACTGAGTCTCTCCATCCTCCCAACAGCAAAAGTAAAGAAAACTTCACCCTCTATCATATCCATCAAGTATTTTGTTGATTCCTCAATTGGTTGCGGTATATTTTGAAGCGCCGCGGAAGTCCACCGTTGAAGCCGACGGTCACCCCCTCTCTATTCAACGATGCCAGGATGAAGCAGACCTTCTCGAGCCCGCATGCAAACATCAAAGTGGTGCGTATTTGATCACCGAATTTGCCCGCAAATTTTGGCAGCTTGTCATACTGTATAGAGTTGGTATTTCCCATTTCTCCCGACGGCAAAACCGAGCATCGGGTTTAGATCGTCTGTTCAATTCCGTTTCTACGTGCAAACTATTTCTAATCCAGTTGGGTAGTATGTTCACTGCCTCCTAGCGCACCCTTCTACCAAGAATCAAGGAAAATAATCGAGGGAAGGACGAGCTATGGGAGTTTTCCCCGCCGCCGAGGAAAGGCCCGTTGGTCCACCGTCGAAGTCAATGTTTCTGTCTATTTTCCCCTTGTTCATCTACCTATTCATCTTCCCCAGAGTCCTAGAAACATTCCTGAGTGTTTTCCGAAGAGTTTGACCAACGTAGCGATGCGTCCGACATGGCCGGAACCCTAGCCACCGCCGCCGTCGTCGCGACGCCATTTGTGGCCGTCAACACATCGATTAGACCTCACCACCGTGTTCCTCGACCATTAAAATGGTTGGAGGGAGAGTTCCAGCAAGGGAGATGGATGGGAGCGCCGAGCAGGCGAGCTCGCCACCACAGCGCCGCCGCGGCCGAACCGCGCATCGCGAGGTAGAAGACGACACGCGGGTCCCACCAGTCAGCATCTGTTTTTTCCCCTCAGATCGGTTGTGGCCCGGATCAAATGCGGCTGCGTAGGGTAAAACCTGTGGCCCAGAAAACACGTCTCTCCACACAATCCAACACAAGAAAGATCAAATCCTTGAGGATTATCCATAGATCAAAGGAGAGACACGTTCTTCACGTCTTGAGCTCTTAGGTTTGATTCTCTCACACACTCTTGATGTTTCATTGCATACTTTTCAAGTGTGTTTGGTGGTGTTTCTAATTGTAAATCTTGGGGAGCCCTCAACTTGTGAGAAGGCCTCTTGAACACGGTTATTTACCCCTTTGTGATTAGTGGAAGAGAATCGGCCTCCGTGGCGATTCGACGAGGGTAGGGTTGGTGAAGACCCGATCCTCCGTGGGCTCCTCAATGTGGACGTAGATTTCCTCTGTGGAATCGAACCACGGGATAAAATCGTTGTGTCCTTTGCTCTTGTTCTTACTATTCATTGCAATCTAGGATTTGCTCAATCTTGTTCAACTTACATTAAAACTTTGAAACTTAAGTTAACTTGTGCCATATCTAGTTTCATTGTAGCAATATACTCTATTTATAACTCAATTTCCTCTGCATAAAGTATTTGGTTCGAAATCATCGATCAAACTTGATCGATCTAGTCCGCACACATCGGACTAGTCCGCACACTTCTAGACTACTCTGATTTCTCTGTGTTTGATTAGGTTGCTAAGTGTTTCAGGTTCTAACAAAGTTCAAAAGGCCTATTCACCCACCCTCTAGGCTACATTCACTAGTGATCGTTGGGTATTGCACACTATAAATGGTGGCCGTGAGGAGCTCTTCTCTTCACACTTCACCTCATTTCATACATCCCCAAAGTCACTCTTGCTCAAATTGTTTTTCTTGCTCTTCATTGAAGCACTCTTGCTCAAAATCCAACTCAAAAAGATTTGCTTTTGTTTGCATTTGCAATTTGCTCTCAAGTTCTTCAAGGGAAAATTCGATGGGGTTTTGTTTTCACTAACATCACCTCTTTCGAGTTTTTGTCATGTTGTGTTCTTATTTGTTGTGGCCATGAAAGGAATGAAGATGTTGTTTGGAAAGAGGAAGGAGGTTGCAAGCTCAAGCCATGGTGGAGACTCAAGTGCACACCCCTTTTCCGTTGCTACACCAAGTTCACGGAGGAGTGTAGGAGAGGACACTTCCATGGGTGAGAGGAGCAACCCTCACCAACCTCTTCACGACGATGACCTTGACATCCAAAGTGGAGTTGAAGATCAAGCACGAAAGCTCCTCCAAGATCGTGAGTTTTCTCATAGGAAAGCTTATGATATGGATTTGATCTCTAAAATAGGTATGGATTCCCAATTCCTTTCTATTTGGCGTGCATTAGGATGAAAAAACTTTGCTCACATAGAGGATAAAGGTTCACGCCTTCTCTCCATACAATTCCTTTGCCCACTCAAGATAGGATTTGATGGTATTACTTTTCAGTTATTTCAAAAAGAATACAACATCCTATGAAAAGAATTATGTGAAATCCTAGGCTTCCATAAACGTTGTTTGCTAGAATTAGACAATTTGTCTAAGTTTAACAAAAAAAGTTTTAGGCAAGATTTAACTAGTGAGGTCAGATGTAGTGCACCTAGGAATAGCTAATTGCACAACTGTAAAAGCCCTAAATTAAAAATGGAAAGTTCAGATGGGAGATATTGAAATTTGGATGGGAAAAAGAAATTAAATTGAAAAATGAGAAATCAAACCAATTAAACCTTAATTGAACGAATTCAAAAACTCAAATTTAGCTCCTGTTCAAAATTGTCCAAAATAAAATTTTGAGTTCTCAAATAGCTTCCAAATATTCCAAATAGCATCCCTGTCAATTTTCATAAAATTTGGAGCTCAAATTCTATTTAATTCAACGAGTACATTGAATTCTATTCAAATTCACATTTGAATTTGAAATCCATCTGAAACTTAACCAATTGTGAAATCAAATTCCAGAATCTGAATCTACACATTTGAATTGACCTCTCCACAAAAATCTGGAATTTTTGGGCAAATTTAGGTAGGGGAATCGAAGTTCTAAAGAGGATTGACTTGAAGGGGCAGTGGGACCCACTAGTCATAGAGGCAAATACGTGAGTGCTTTGCTTTGACTTACCGTGGCGACACAGCACGGCATGGAAGCTCCAGCGAGCTGCTTTCCTGCTTGCTACGTGGCCTCCCTGGCGTGCTCCTTACACTCCTCATCCCTATCTTCAACTCCAGCCCCGAGTAGATGAGCACCGGCGGTCAATTCTGTTCTTCTCTCCCGAGCACACCACCTCGCCCCTCTGTCCACTGAATAGCTCAAGAATTCGACTGAGTCTTTCCATTCTCCAAACAGAAAAAGTAAAGAAAACTTCTCCCTCTATCATATCCATCAAGTAGTTCGTTGATTCCTCAATTGGTTGCGGTATATTTTGAAGCGACACGGAAGTCCACCGTTGAAAGCGACGGTCGCCCCCTCTCTGTTCAACAACGCCAGGACGAAGCAGACCTGCTCGAGCCCGCACGCAAACATCAAAGTTGTGCGTATTTGATCACCAAATATGCCTGCAAATTTTGGCAGCTTGTCATACTGTATAGAGTTGGTATTTCCCATTTCTCCCGACGGCAAAACCGAGCATCAGGTTTAGATCGTCTGTTCAATTCTGTTTCTACGTGCAAACTTTTTCTAATCCAGTTGGGTAGTATGTTCACTGCCTCCTAGCGCACCCTTCTACCAAGAATCAAGGAAAATAATCGAGGGAAGGATGAGCTATACGAGTTTTCCCCGCCGCCAAGGAAAGGCCCATCGGTCCACTGTCAAAGTCGACGTTTCTGTCTATTTTCCCCTTGTTCATCCACCTATTCATCTTCCCCAGAGTCCTAGAAACATTCCTGAGTGTTTTCCGAGGAGTTTGACCAATGGAGCGATAGGTCCGACATGGCCGGAACCCTAGCCACCGCCGCCGTCATCGCGCCGCCATTTCCGGCCGTCAACACATCGATTAGACCTCACCACCGTGTTACTCGGCCCTTAAAATGGTTGCAGGGAGAGTTCCAGCAAGGGAAATGGCTGGGAGCGGCGAGCTCGCCGGCGCAGCGCCGCCGTGGTCGAACCGCGCGTCACGATGTAGAAGATGGCGCACGGGTCCCACTGGTCAGCGTCTGTTTTTCCCCTCGGATCGGTTGTGGCCCGGATCAAATGCAGCCGCGTATGGTAAAACCTGTGGACCATATGTGGCCCAGCTGTGATTGGGTCATTTTAAACAGTGGGGCCCAGCCGGTTTTATTTAAACATTTCCTTTCCAAAATAATTGCAGATTTTAATCAAACTTCTAAAATTCATTACTCCTAGTATATTTGCTCAAATTTTTCCAAATAAATTCAGGTAGACTCATATTGTTCTCAACTTTGCATTGGTGCAATTTATTGGACATGAAACTCCCAGAATAATTAATTCCTTTGAGCTAATTGCTTGGGAAATTAATTACTCATGTTCTGTTAGTTGGAAAATTACCAATTTTGGTCAGAACACTCTTAATAGTACACTTGATCTCCAGGAAAAATTTCAGGTTCATTGAACTTCATTTGCTGGGTTGATTAGTATTCCAAATCTCTATGTAGTTGAAAATTAAGAAAAATACAGAACCATTTTCAGTTTTTTCCCCAAACTTGTAAAACCAATTTCTCCCAATAGGAAGCTTAGAAAATTATGAAACAAATTTTCGTAGAACCAGTGGAACCTCCTATACCATAATCACCTACTGGTAGCCATGACAAAGCTACATATTCAGTACCAAAATTCAGAGAAGCTGTTTTCGCGTGAGCACAAAGGCTTAGCAAGACTTAACCGTCTCACCTAAATATGAAACTCTACATGCAGGGATACTTTAACATAGGGATGGATATAGCAGTAAATGACTCGCATATAAACTGATCATCATTTTACAAGTTAATAGCAGCAGCTTAAATGTTTAATAATAGTAACTTTAGTGAGCGTAATCTATAGCAATCATAGTTGCAAAACAATTATATTTCGATACATCGTAATCTCTTGACTTCTTTGGTATTTACTATGTCATAGCGCAGTGAACAAGCGGTACTCAAATAATCGCGAGTGACGGTGATTGCAATCAGGACACACCCGAATAACACGTCACATACACCCGTGCCTAAGTAGCGTGCCGTGCTCCTCACCACGTCATACGCGGTCACCTTTCACGAGAGAACTCAAACGCCGAACCGGTCCCACCATCGGGGCATAAGGTTCCCGCACGGAGCGTGTTTGTGCCCGCCGACGAATTTACACCTTACTACCCTCAGCCCACCCCTATCGACAATGGGCTATGCATCGACATCCATGTTATCAAGTTACATCGGTTTCCTGGGTTCCATATGCCCAGTATGCATCTGGTACTGTTCAAACTTGTCCGGCAGGTCTGCACACGGATCGGTCCTCAATCAACACAAGCAGGGGTATGCACGTGAGACCACGTCTCGCTGCATCCTACCTTCTGCTCTTCTCAATTTCACAATTCTAAATCATTATTTGAATCAATTCATCCCATGTGATAAAATCTTATCTCGCGAGTAGATTCCAACTACTCGACTTCTACCGGATTACTATAAACATTAGCATGGCATTGTTTACTCGTCAAGCTCTAGACCTACCCAATACTCCATGGGATTTGTGGGTCATGCAAGTGGAGTAACAATCACCATAGCCCTAATGCATAAAACTCATCATAGACATAAGTGATACAAATAGAAAATTTGAAATAGCACTTAAATGCAAACAGGGGCTTGTCTGACTGCGAGTCAAAGGGGAAGTTAGCTTCTGGAAGAAGAGTCTCCAAGGGCTATGGGTCCTCCTCGATCTCGGTCACTATATGATATGCAATATATAAAGTACATGAGTGATATAGAAACTATAGAAAAGATCTTATAACTACTGATCGGGTATGTAAATGATTTTAATTGGATTTGGGATTTTTACAGTGGACACTAGTATATATGAGGAAGATCTGGACCAAAAATTGAAGATGTTCAAGGAAGCTTGTTGTCTCTAAAATTCCAACAACAACCCCACTTTACGCTTCATGCACAGATGTGTGGCTATGACTATGTTCCCTAGAGGAGATGTAAGGATAGTGCATGATGATGAGCTAAAAATTTTATTTGCCATGATTAGAAAGATAAAAGTTGCTCTAGTTATTGCCATGATGACACAATGGTTAGATTACATTCCAAGGGTAGGGCCAATTGAATGCAATTCATTGATTACCCGTATTGCTACAAGGGTAGGAGCACTAGAAATTCTTCATTTGAATACATTGAAAATGAAAAAGAATTAATTGATGAAGAATATTTAGTGCAAGGACATACCCTTAAGCATGATCAAGATGGCTCTTTGATATTTTATTTTCCCGACTTTTTCAATGAAATTCATTTACCTAACCCGGATTATCATTTGTACAAATGCCAGAGGCTAACCATTGACCTACCTCCCATCAAGAAAGCCGGAAGAAGTAATGTCTCCGGTAGGGTACCTAGAAGCCGTACAAGGAAAGCAGCCATGCCCCCGAAAACCTCCACGGTTGTTGACAGCTAGTAAGAAACATTAACAAATCATCCCCGACAACGGCTCCAGAAATGCTTGTTTACGTTTCTTACATCACAGATCATCTCTCGAAAGATATGAGGTCCGCAAGCGCACGGAAACTGTCGTGTTGCATTTCACCCAAGAGTATTCCCAAAGGTATTTTATTTATCCCAAAGGAAGGCAATGGAGTAAATTAAACACTACTCTTATGATCAAGCTATGGGATACTAATCAATTATAAGGACTGGGGTAAGTTGATAATATGGGTAGTGTGACACACACCTAAGCAATCTACTCTAAGTGTAAGGTTGTCCTAGCGAGGATTAGACTACAAGACAGAGATACTCCTACTATGATCTAATTACTCATATACATAGCCTAATGAAGTACACATGAATATGCTAATGGTGAATACTAGGGCTTAGTGGCCCAACATACCGGGCATGGGTTTACCCCTAGAAATACTAGGTGACTCCCGCCAAGAGCCTGTGGCATAGCCGAACATGGAGGATTACAAAGGACAGATAGGTTTGTCACCACCGACTGCCTACCTCTTCAATTTGTGGGTCTACGAGACATCTGATGCTACTTAACTATCCTAACACCATGCTAGCATATTAAGTAAATACCTAAGCGGCTGTGGCCCAAGCCACCCTAAGGAAATGACTAACCTAAACATCGTTGAACCAATGTTGGGACCAAGCACTAACATATTCATATTAACATTATCATATTATTATCTAATTAGACTATAGTGGTGATGTATGATGTTTATGATAACATGATAATGGAATTATGTACAGATCATAACAACATCTACACCTAGCACATACATGACCTCCACAACCAAACAAGGAACGCTTAGCCCAAGTATATAAGTAAATAAAGACTAATAATGATATTATTATAAAGCACAAAGTCACAAATACAAGAGAAGATACATGAGCCATACCTTTCCCAATTTGGACTTGGGACTAGAGGCTCCTCTCTACAGCCTAACCTCCACTAAGGAACTTGGAGAACTAGTGTATACAATAGAGTGATGCTCAAGTGGTGTGTGTTGAAGTGAGGGGTGAGGGGTCCTATTTATAGCTTGGAGAAGGGTCGGTTCCCACCACCAAAAGCACACGAATCAGTCACCACTGACTTCTTCAAGCCGGGAGGAGCCAACACTTGGAAGCTGACCGAGTTTGAAGGAAAGACCAGGTCGACCGACTAGGGGGGTCGGTCGACTTGGTAAGTCCTCCAAATGGTCTGTGCTTTCTCTGGGTGACTTCCAGGTGTGTCCCATCCCTTGACATGGGTGCTACATCATTGGATAGCCTTAGATACTTTTGTTTGTGGGCCATTTGATCTATGTGGTGCCACATGTCGGCACTTGATTGGATGGGAGGATATTTTATAGGATCCATCCCCATGTTTCACTTCAATTCTGTATAGAATACCTGCATGCACCAATTTATCCAAGTACAAGTGGAAATAGGTTAAATATAAAGGTGATGTGTGCAAGAAATGATATTTCCTTCACGTAATTGAGTTATATTGACGGGTGAAATTGATATATAACAGCTGTCAACAAACTCCCCTAAGCTTATCCTTTGCTCGCCTGAGCAAAGTCAAGACCTTAGGTTGATGATCAGGAGTTGCTACTATGTTATATTTTTCAAAAGTACCATGTGCACAACAAAATACTCTACCTAGTATTGCAAAAATTGGCATGGTACTTCACACGTCGGGGCATATGTCATCTCCTATTCATGGGTGGTTGAAAGATAGAACAGCAAATGGAGCACACATACCCTAGAAATCAAGTTCCACTCAAATTCCAGAGAGTTCAATTTAGATTATAAGTACCTCAATTTGATTCTCTCAAGTCTCTTTTATGTGTAGTGGAAATATTTCCTCACCAAGGCATTTTGCCTAAATTCATCCTATCTCTACATAAGGCTTGTATGTGGAGCTTGGTAGGGAATATAGTAGGCATATTTGCAACACAAAATATTGCTAAGTCAAAAGACTAAGCCTTAGGAGAAATCAATTCAAAACAATTTGATTCAAGACTTGTGCATGTGTGATGGAATGGAGTGGATTTGTATATTTGAGATGACTCCTTTTTGTGTGGACTCTCTTATTTTGCAGGGATGAAACATGGCTACAATTTTTTTCTTCTTTTTTTCTCATGCTTATGATATAAGCATGCATTTTCTCTTTCTCTTTTTCTTTTTTTTTATCATGCTTATGATGTAATCATGAATTTTCTTTTTCTTTTTATTGTACCCATGTCTTCTACTCCCTTTTTATGCAATAAACTTGGAGAGAGTACTAAGCATGAAGGGTGTGGAGTTCCCCTTTTATTGTGGAATGATGGTATCATGGTATTTTGCTTACTTCTAGTGTAGAAGTATAGCATGTGCAAGTGAAGTCTTGAATTCAAAATGTAATTAATGAAATCTCACATAGGTCTATACTAGTTTGACAAAGCTCAATGTGAAGACAAATAGCATATGCATAAGGTTTATCAATGTAATGTGTCATATGGCTTTGGTGGGTATTTCTGATCAAATGAGAGTAACTTAAATCTTTTTAGAATTTCTCCGGAAATCTAAGTTTCACTTTCAAACTAGGAATAGAAGCCCTATCACTATATCATATCTCACAACAACTTAGAATTGGATTAACTTTTGCTACCCACAATTTCTAATTCAAGGCAAAAGTAGTTCTAGCCAATGAAATCAATATTTTGGAGCGTAGTAAGTTGTAAACTAGGGACTTAGGAAAATTAAAATAGAGCAACTATTCATCATTTCATCTATGTGAATTCCAAATCATTCTTACCGCACATCTTTTATTTTATTTTGAAAGCAAATCTACTCTACTTATTTTTAAGGTTTTTTAAATGCATGGTGGATGATGGAAAATAAATATGCAAGGGTTGTGATACAAGTTACCTCAAGTGGGGGTTCGACCCCAAGCTTGTTCTTGTTCGAGGTCCACTATAGGTGCTGAAACCCTAACGACGGATGTAGGCTATGAGGTTGGCCTAACCTTGTTGCAGCATTGCTTTGACATTTGGACGGTTGAGTGTCGATGTTGGGTTGCCTTCCATGGACTCCATGAGTGTAGTCGAGGAGAGTATTGTCGATGTCGCTCATCCACACCTTAAGGTTTCCATAGGTTGGATGTACCTTGTTATTCCTTGGCTAGGATAGTGATAACCCTTAGCTACAAAGGCATGAAGTGCACTCAACATGCATTGAGTGTGTACCATCATTCTTTGGCTAAAGTGTATCATACCTTCTTGCAATATAGGAATAACTTGTACCTCTCATGCATTGGGTGTGATCCGTCATTCCTTGGCTAAGGTAGTGATAGCCTTTAGCCACAAAGGAGTGACATGTACCCAACATGTATTGAGTACGATCCATTATTCCTTGGCTAAGGTACAACATACCTATAACCACAAAGGGATGACGTGCACTAAACATGCTTTGAGTGTGATCCATTGTTCCTTGGATAAGGTATAAAATACCTTCTAACCACATAAGAACAACTTGCACCCAATATTCATTGGATGTGATCTTGTCATTCCTTGGTTAAGTTTCATCATACCTTTTAGCCACAAAGGAATAACTTACACCCAATGATGGTGGAAATTCCCTTGAGGTTGAATGAGTGCTTAGAATAGTTGAGAGCATAATGCTCTCACATATTTGTAGCAGCCCATTGGTTGCTCAGGGAGGGTTTCCATGTCAAATCTACAGCCTCGTATAGTTATGTTGACCTTCTGGCTTAATTTCTGATAGGTAGCAACCATCCTCATTTACTCCTTTGCCAAGATATATTGAAATGGAATCCTCTTAGGGTTTCCAACAGTTGGATCTTTGAATGCCTGCATAACTCCTGCAAACTTCCTCTCTATGATAGAGAGGGATGGTTAGGTCCTGATACTTGTACAAATGAATTTTCGGGTTAGGTAACCGAATTTCCAATTGTACATATGGGGTGGATAAAAATTAAAGATGCATTGGGTTCAGTTTCAAGTGTATTCATGAACAATGTATGAATGATTGATAGGAGTGGGGCCTTATGGATAAATCAAGTTGAACATTTTCTAAGGCTCCTACTCATAACAATGCGAGTGATATACATACACTATATGGATCCCTTTATCTTGTAAAATTTCTAACCATCATAGTTTTTTTTACAAGAGCAAATATTTATCATTTAGGTCATGCCAAACAAGATTTTTAATTTTATCCTCTTGAACATTTTCAATTTTCTTGCCTATGAATCTGAAATTTAGTGATCCATGCATTAATGATATTCAAATCAAGATTATGGATATCACTATTCCTAGGTTGCTACATACCAATTCAACCATTAAGTCATTTCATAAGCATTACCTAGGCATAAAATGTCTAAGTCAATTTTAGCAATGCTTATGAAATTCTAGGAACTTGTTTAAATTTATTCCCAAGTAAGGTGATATTCCATTTTGAAGAATCAAAAAGACTAATGTCAACACTTACTCTCGTGAGGGATGCATAAGAGTTGAATGATGAGAAGGTGTAAACCTTCCTTACCAAAGTAAGCAAAATTCATTCAATCCTAATACAATTCAAATGACGGAAAATTTGAACTTGTACCTCGATTGAAGAGTAGTCTTGGTTGAAGGTCGTTGTGTGAGAAACTCATGACCATGAATTTTGTTGTAGCCTTCATGTTCAATGTATTTTTCCAAGTTGAGGTTGGAGTTGAATTAGCTTCATCTTGTTCCTTCATTACACTACCGTCTTGAGCATTCCTCCACCATGAACTCAAAATGAGATCGATGGAGGGATATGCGCTTGATGAAGCCTTCCAACCTCTTTACAAATTTTGTCCTGGCTGCACTAAAATCAAGAACAAACAAAACAACTCAAAAACGGGTTACGTTAGCTAAAAAGCATGTTGTGCCCTTTGTCAAATTGGTTTTCCCAACTTGAAGCAACATGCAAATGCAATGAATATTAAGGGAAATATTTTTGGTTTGAATTCAAGTGGTTATGCCCAAGGTCATATCCAAATAAATTTATTTCCTAATCAAAATTTTAGTTTTAGGATGGTTGGAAATTTTACTTTCCAACATGCAAGTGTGAAAATTCAAGCATGGTAAATGCAAATGCAAAGATTGATGGGTAATTCAAATATGAAATTGGGAAATCAAATATGAAATAACTACCAATTTACCTATTGGCAAGGACTCACCGAGTTTTTGAAGTCCGATGAGTAGGACTTACTACCGTCCTGTTTGGTGCGATGATTTGTTTTCCAATCTCGGAGTTGAAGATATGGACAACTGTGAGACCTATGTGTGCTGAATACATTGGCTTTGACGATAAAAGTTTTGAATACTATCATAACACTTTTTTAACAAGGTCCGACTCTAGGTTTGAGCTCCTGCAATGTTTGATGATAGGCCCGGCTTGTTTTGGGTAGCTCCTGCAAGGTTCGATGCAAGGTCCGACTTATTTTTGCTAGTTTTGACTTCTTTGTCTAGGTCCGACTTATTTTGGTTAGGTCCAACTTGCTGTCGCTAGGTCCGACCAGCTTTGGTCAGCTCCGGTCCTAGGTCCGACTAGCTTTACTAAGCTCTGGTGCTAGGACCTGCTAGCTTTAGTAAACTCCAGCTCAAAGTCCGATTAGCTTTTGCAAGGTTCGGAGCTTGATTGCAGTGGTTCTACTTTTAACTTGCAATGTTTCGAACTTGTTTTTTGGATTATGGAAAGTTTTCTTAGTATTCTTTTACTAAGTTTTTTGTGTGTTTTGGTGGTTATGGCTGATATCATTTTGCTATGGTTTGCAACATGCTTATGTGAGGTGCTCACGTAAGGTGTTGTGTTTTTGGAACTAACGAGAGTCAAGTCAAAGACTTGTGCTCAGAAGTATTGGTTGTTTATTCATATGCAGGTGTTGCTTGAGCTCAAGACATGGCTGGTGACGTGATCCATTGAACTAGTCCTAGTGAGAATATGAGGTTCAACAACCAAGTTCGGAAGGAATTGTGGTTGAGTTGATCGGGAGGTCGCGCATCATGTTTGAATCAAGAACAATGCATATGAAGGTATCATGGACGTCATTGGAAGGTGTTTGCATGTGTGCAAGGAGTGCATGGACGTGGCTACATGGTTCCTAGGCGTGATGAAGAGAAGTGGATGTAAAGAATTGGTTAGAAAGGTCCAACCGACTAGGTTATGGACTCAGGGTGCGGCTGAGTCGGGTTTGACTCAAATATGGAAAGATTTGATTTGGTTACGTTAGGATTTCATGGTGAGCACGAATTTGAGTTGTTTTAAGAATGTGGGATACGTTCTTAAGGAGTTTGGAAGTCTTAAGATAGCTTCTATCTGCGTATAGAAGAGTCTTGAGCAGTTATACAAAGTTTCAATTCATGAACTGAGTAGGATTAGAGTCCTAGTTTGAGTTGAGTTGGCCTTCGGTCTGGTTATATATACAAGGGACACCAGAGTTTGTGTGTAATATACTGAATATTTAAGGAAAAAACATCACATCAGAAATAATAAATGGTTGACCAAATTTTGACTTCTTGAAGCTTTGATCCGATAGACGATTGGAGACCGTAGATGCGTAGAGCTCATCAGGACGATTTCATTTCATTATTTATATGTTCGATTCGGAGAGCGGATGAGTTGGCTATAAACCGATTTATTTTGGCCCGTTAGATTGTCTATTAAATCAATTAGGTCAACCACCTATAAAACTCTCCTCCATGATTCCCCTTCTGGACTCCACCAGCGCCGCCACCTCCGTATTTTTCTCCCGATCTCTCTCACGCACGTTGCCTCCAAGCGGTTGTTGCCGAGAAGGTCATCCCCGTGCACACCACTTCCTGTGCGGAGTACGTGCGGTCTGCTGCCGCTGCAAGCATTGCTCTGCCGCTTGAAGTCTCGAGCGGTGGTTCAGCCTGGTAAGTACCGATGCAGCAGTTGCCCTACCGTGCTGCCCTCACCACTGCTTATTTGACTTGCCTTTGATTTGCTACCTATTCTGATACGTGAATTACTTGCTGATTGCCTGCGCCTGCTAGTTGGCCTGATGTGCTTGCTTCCGTGAGATGGGAAACTAAGCAAGCTTTGCTGCCGTAGAATAAACAAATAGCAAGAAAAGAGAGAAACGAAAGCTTGTCGTGACAGCTTGCTGGCTTGCCGTTTTCTCTACTGCTGTTGGTTGCTTCGTTATGCTTTGCTTACATGCTGCCCTGCTACTTAGCATTGCTGGTGCTGTCTTGAGAGATCTAGTATTGCTGCTGCTTGATTGTTGCCTTGTTTGTCTTTGGCTCGATCTACTTTCTGCTGCATCATACTATTTGTTGCTGCCATTTAATTATTATCCATGCTACACTCATAATCTTTATTAGATAAGAAATTGTGTTGTTTAATAGAACCAAAGGTCAAGCATTATTATTAGCTAGCTGTTGTAACTGTCTTGCCATTTTATTTGCTGTCATTGCCGCTAATTAATTTGCTTGTTGCTGCTAGTACTAGATATAGCCTTGATCTGATTTTAAGTGTTTGATGTGCGGCTGTCTTGCTAATGGTTAGCTGTGTGCCACATTGTAAACTCAGGCTTGGAAAATTCCGGTGTTGAGAGAGCGTGTTTGGGTTCTCAACGAGGTTAAGGCAAGTGCATGATTAGTTGTTCATGATATATGTGATTTGCTCGTTATTAATTTCACTCATGTGGTTGATTCATTGTTTGAGTTTTGAGGATTCGATTGCTCTATGATTCTTTTGTTCGAACTTCAAGATTCAAGTTGTTCATTTGATTATCATTCAAGTACCGGTTAATTCCGGAGTCGTTCTTATATTCAAGTTCTTGTGAGTAAGTGTTGGCCCCACTTGCTCGGCTTTACCGGTAAATGCTAAGGAGAATTCAAGCTTCGTCCGTTTCAGACGGAAACTACTATTTCATTGTTCATCATTTCAAATTCAAGTATTGATATATTTCATTTGGTTGATTCTATTGTTCTTCAAGCTCTAAGTGTACTTGTTGAGTGTTTTTACTTACTCTTGTGTTTATTTGGTTTTTTAGGTACCCGTTGATCAAGAATGCATTGGGAAGAGGGTAGCATCTGCACTTGATCACGCAAACCATTTAATAAGCTTAGTTTATTAATATTCTTAGTTAATTACATATTTTTTGTGTCATTGAGACTGTGGTGTGGTTATTTGAGTCTTTAATTCACTTGTGGGAATGAATATGAGTTTAATAGTGTTACTATTTAATATTATGCATGTTAGTGTGTTTTGCTGCCAGCGGATGATAGAGTTTTTAGGCGAGATTCTGCCAAAATTTTTAATATTTTCTTACTTAGTAGGAATGTTTAGAGGGTTTTAGTATCGTCCAGGGTTGTTCATACCTGGGGCGTTTCATCATGGCAGATGACATTGGGGCTGTTCCTCTTGTGTTTTAATCAATAAAATTCGTAGTTTGAAGTAACTTTTGTGCCTTGTTCGTCTGACTTGTTTCAGACAAGTTTTTTTCGTCGAGTTTCTGCACGACACTACCTTCTTTGATGGTTTTATCATTACTCAAGTTTTATAGATCCAATTGACATGATTCTTTTTGGGTTGTCTTTACAACTTGATTGTCTATCATGTGTGAAATTTTGATGGTCATTTAATTTGTAGTTTTGGATCTACACGAATTTCATTGCAGTGTTGCAGATCAGGTTTTCCTCGGGTAGAACAGATTGACCTTCGTTCAATTCTTCGATTGTAACTTGAGTTTCTCTCAACGGGTTTTCGTGATTCTTGTTGTGACATCTTTGTGACTTGATTCTCCACAATCTATACTGGTTTGTCACAATTGGTCTTGTTTATATTAGCCGCACACATGATTTCTTTAAACAGATCGTTTTTCTATAGAGGGGTTTTTGTTGCTTCTGCTGAAAAAGTTTTAATCTACCACTCACCCCCTCTAGTAGCTTTACACGTGCTCTTCAATCCTAAAATAGGTACCAGAGCCACGGTGCTCTAATCTTTGTGATTCGCACATGTTTTTGACTAATCATCATGGAGAAATACTCCACAAAACCTTGTGTCTTTAGTGGTATTGATTTTCAGGTTTGAAAGCCACGTATGGAAGCTTTCGTCCAAGCACAAGGCTTCGCAATATGGGAAAAGGTGTACAAGCCAACGTGCCGTCAAACGATCAAGTCACGGCTACAAACTTAAGAGATGTTGACAACAACAACAAAGCTCGGAACTTGATAATCCAAGGACTAACTCAGAGTGACTTCGACCGTGTTGCACACCTCCGATCGGCGTACGATGTGTGGAGAGCACTTTGTGACTACCACGAAGGATCCAACATGATCAAGGAGGTAAGGCAGGATATGTTCAAGAAAGAATATATGTGCTTTGAGATGCAACCAGGTGAGTCAATTGACGAATTATTTCCTCGCTTTAACAAAATTTTCAGCAACTTGTGTAGTGTTAATGTCAACTTTTCTGATGCTGAGAATGCTAGGAAATTATTAAGGGCATTAGACATGTCAATCTGGGAGATGAAAGTAACATCTATTCATGAATCCACTATCATGAGTACACTTACATTAGATGTGTTTATTCCAAGTTAAAAACTCATGAAATTGACATTATATCATGTAAGAACACCAACAAGTATCTTGCATTTATTTCTCAACGTGATAATCCTAGCTCTGGCCAATCTTCATCTAGCAATACACTTGCTTTGCTGTTTTCACAAACCCTGGAACAGATTGAAGAATTTCCAGGAGAGGAGCTAGCACTCATCTCTACTAGGTTCTCAAAAGCATTGCAAAATGTGCGAACTAGAAGGAGAGGAAGCTCCGGACCTCAATGATGCTTTGAATGTGGTAGGACGGGACACTTTCACACAGATTGCCCTAACCTTTCACGTCCTTCTGCCCGTGATAAAAAGTAGAATAAAGTCAAGTCCTCTTCTGGCAACACCAACAAGAAAAAGAATGGTTTTACAGGATGCAAACTGATAAACAGTTTCATCACCGCACTTCAAGAACTTGGCTCGAGTGATGTAGACATTGGAAGTGATGAAGATGAAGATGATCTGGCAAACTTGTGCTTCATGGCGGGCAAATCAAGATCAAGTATGGAGGATGCAAAATACAACAGTGACAACGAAGAGGTATTTCCAACTTGTGATGAAATGTGTGATGCTATTTCCTGTGCAACTGTTATGTTAAGAAAAAGGACAAAAAGCCTAAGGACAATGCTGTTAAAATTGAGTCATTAGAATCTGAAATTAATTGTTTGAAAACCTTGATTCCTAGTGATGATTCTTGTTCCTCATGTGATTTAATATATGAACAATTGTCCTCCTTAAGAAGTGCACACTCCTCCACTCTTGATAAACTTGAGTTAGAGATTGAAAAGAACAAAAAGTTTGTTGCACTTAATGACAGAAACTTAAAAGATGCTTCTTGTTCTACAATTGATTTGCATTGTTCTAACTATAATGATCTTAAAAAGAAACTAAACGATGCTATGAATGAAATTTCAATACTGAATAATGCTTTATGTTCTCATGAAGTTAAATATTGTTCTAATTGCAAACTAAAAGGAAAAACATCATGTGAAAACTACATAGACTTGTCAAAGAAACTTGATGACATGAATAGGACACTAGAGCAGTTTTATAATAAGAAGAAGAATCTGAACTTGTTGTTAAATTCTTCTAAACCTTGCAATGATAAA
Source organism: Tuctoria greenei (assembly GCA_036927565.1). Taxonomy (NCBI): domain Eukaryota; kingdom Viridiplantae; phylum Streptophyta; class Magnoliopsida; order Poales; family Poaceae; genus Tuctoria; species Tuctoria greenei. Next base: position 176,289,174 of record JAYESD010000005.1, read on the forward strand.
ACTGGTTTAGGTTTTGATTCCCATGCTCATGCTAAAGTGCATCCACCTAAAATTGTAAAGTCATTAGGAAGTGGTTTGATTAAAATAGTTCCTAAACCGAAAGAGGTGGTTTTTAAATCTGCAGGAGTGTTGTCACATTCGGGTTCAAATTAACATATTGCATGCTCATGTAGACATGAACACAAAATTAAATTTCATTGTACCTATTGTGGTAGAGATGGTCATGTCATAGATTTTTGTTATAGACTAGCTAAACAATATAAAAAGGAAAGAATGCAAGCTAGATCGTATAACTCACATGCAAAATTATTTGCACATACTAAACCGAATGTTAGGAACATGCAACCTGCTGTTATGAGTCAAAAACATTCAAAATTTACCTCCGGAGCTTCTGTTTTTACCTTCGGACCTTCTGTTGTTACCTCTGGACCTTCTGTTTTTGCCTCCGGAGCTACTAATTTTCGTGCTACACAAGTAACACCTTACAGGCCAGTAGTTAAGAACAAAAAATCCCAAACTTTGACTCATAAACGTGTTCCTTTATCTCAGCTTTCGCCTGTTATTCCTACTGGACGTCGTGTGACTCAATACATGATTCCCAAATGCCTATTGACTAACCCCAGTATTGTGTAATCGACGTATTGTGCTTCTATGTAGGTTACACACTTGAGAAAGGAGAACATTTGGATTGTAGATTCAGGTTGCTCAAGCCACATGAACGGTAACAAAGAATGGTTCTCCTCCCTCCCTTTTGTGTCACGTGTAGAGAATGTTACTTTTGCCGATAATTCTTCAACTACTATAATTGCTAAGGGTTCACTTAGAGTAAATGATCACTACACTTTGAAGGATGTGGCACTTGTCAAAAATTCGAAATACAACTTGCTTTCTGTTTTACAATTGCTAGATGAAAATCTGGAAATTATTATCAATAAAAATTGCTGCAAAGTTATAGGTTCAAATGGTGAGCTTGTTTTTAACATGTCTCAGTTTGGAAGAGTTTTTAAAGCTGATTTTGACATGTCATCCTCTAAGCATAGGTGTCTAGTTGCTAATGACTCAAAGGACTTATATTTTTGGCATCGTAGACTTGGTGACGTAGGCTTTGATCATCTAACGCGTGTTAGTGCTCTTGATCGCATATGTGGGTTGCCTAAGATTAAAGGGGACAACAAAATTGTGTGCTATTCTTAAAGACATGCTAAGATGGTTCCAGTTTCACATACTCCTCTCACAATGACCATGACAACTGAATTGGGTCAACTTTTGTATCTTGACACT